>CM061914.1:112810707-113163727 GCA_031002005.1 Vandiemenella viatica | reverse complement strand
TTTATTTGGTTCGAAAGTATGTTAAAACAGTGAAATGCCAAATATTAGAAATTACTTGTGCACTGAACTGGATTATTATGGATTATCATATCAAAGGTTAGTAAAAGGTGTTAATATCACTACAGAAAGTTACTTTAGTTGGTTTATTTGCTATTAAGTTACTTTATTGCTCCTAAAATTGGTTTAAAATGACAAAATGTTCCCCAGTTAGCAATTCCTAAGTCCAAGGTAATATTATTACTGATTGTTTAATTTCCAGTTGACTAAAAAAGTTTGTTTATTATTATTCAGAGTTTATATTCGGCGTTTAACAACTACTAAAGGTCTTTACTGCATTCAAATTGGTTTAGAAACTACGAAGTTAACTTATATCAAAATCTATTATTTGAAATTGAAGTTGTGGGATTTAATCTCTTTCCTCCCAACCTGATGTCTTCTTTTTGTTATTAAAGGTTTATTTAGAGCCTTTATTTAATTATGGGTGCATTTATTATCCCTAAAAGGTTTTATTTAGTGTGATAGGTTACGGTATCTCTATGCCATACAAAGCCTTACTCTCATAACCTAACCATGAAACGAAACTATCTTCTACTACAGAGTAAACTTTCCCTCTAATGTCTAAAGGTGAGAGGCTAGAATTTAACCAAAATTCTAAGATGCTTACATGCCCCCCGAAGATTGAGGTTATTTTCCCAAGAAAACTAACTGAATATCTTGAAAAAGAAGAAAAAAATTTAAATTCCACAAATGAAATGAATTATCCCAAAATCTAACTATCTCTTGTTGATTCGGTTCTCTCTCCATCATTCATACTCAAAACAAAATATTATCATTTATAACAATCTCAAAACTTTAACTCTCTCTCACAAGATTATTACAAAAATTTTCAAACTCATTCACTCTTAAAAGATTGATATTACTGAGAATTTATGATCAAATAACAAAAATGTAAAAATATAAAAAATGATCACAAAATTATAAGCATGTGTGTTCTCACAAAATTGTCGAACTATCAAACATATTATCAATATAAAACATAAATTGTGTACATGTAAATTACAAAAGTACATTGACAAATATTATACAAGAAATATTCGATCTGTTTTAAGAAAGAAAAACCTTAAGGTTTAATATTTTATAAGCATAAACATAAGGAACAAAATGGTGTTTTACAAATAATCTTTCTTTACAATTCCATATTGGAAAGTCTTTCGTTCTGTGAACGTCTTTGTTTGCATATTACACTGTTTTTTATGGCCTTACCACCTTCCCCTTTTCACACCTCACACCCTTGCTACATAACTCCCTAAATGGGTGAAAACCCAAGTCCTGAAACGGGCGCAGACTTTAAGGCTCGTAACTTATATAAACCAACAGCCTTATGGCTAGTTCTGCCGAGTACAGTCCATCATCCCCGGTTCCTGACGCAGCAGGAGTAGCCTGGGGAAACTCGGTCAGCTAGCTGGTCTGTGAAAGATACAAAACAGAAAACGAAATACGGGAATTAGTGGCGGCCAAATTGTTCTTAATGACTAACATATACCTAAGGAAAAATTAAGATCAAATACAGAAATAGGTACAAAAGTAAGATTACAATAATCATAGTATTTACAATGAAATTTCACAAGTTGTTGGCAAATGAAACAAAGAGAAATATTCACCTTGTAAACGGTGATAAAATAATTGCAAATAGTAAGTAAAATGGAAAACAAGTACAAGTTATAAGTCCTATAAGTAAGTAATGTTACAAAAATTTATCCAAAGGAAAACCTAACAATAAAAGTACAAGAAAAATACAAGCATATCTATATCAAATTAAAACATAGTGAGAATGAACTTGGTCCAAGCCAAGTTATTGGATCACTCAATTCAACTGAATTTATTACAATCATAAGAAATATTACTTATTAGATTTATTGACAAAATATTATCCCCAAATAAAAGAAACTAAAAATGTGTAGGGGTAAATTGTAACTTATAAGGAAACGTAGTTTCCAAGCAGCAGTACACTGCTGTGTAAAATGAGAGTATAAAAGTAGTGTATGTGTGCAACGTAGTTGCGAGGAACCAGTATACTGGTTGAGAGTCAATATACGTACCAAATATCTCACAAGTATTACAACACTCGTTGTGTTCACCAGTACACTGGTGCAAAAATGTCATATAGCCTTTATAATTGGTATATCTTCCTCTTGTTATGAAAAAAATAGTTAGGTCATCGTAGTGTGTACATATCATGGGGTCTCTGTCCCCTGGACCAAATATCTCAGAATAATGTCACAAGAAAAGTTGTATACTCAAATCAGTTATAGTTTAGGAAAGTTAGTTCAAGTGTTATAGTGTATTGTTAATAATGAACCTTACTCTCAAAATTCTGATTGCTTAAGGCCACTATGAAGTGCCTAAGGTGCAACAAAGCACAAAAAATCCTCAACCTAAGTTGGGTAAATAAGACAAAGCTAAGAAAGTGTTACTTAAAGTAGGAAAATGTATAGGAAAGTTTATTA
This sequence comes from Vandiemenella viatica, assembly GCA_031002005.1. Lineage (NCBI taxonomy): Eukaryota > Metazoa > Arthropoda > Insecta > Orthoptera > Morabidae > Vandiemenella > Vandiemenella viatica. Next base: position 113,161,220 of record CM061914.1, on the reverse strand, counting down.
TAAAGTTTGCTTAGAGTGGTTTATTTTTACTATAAAAATATTTGAAAGTATGTGTGTATCCTCATCACATTACTAACATCATTCAACCTTCTTAGTGTACAAGACTATAGGAATTGCCGTCCCAAAACCGTTCTACGGTACATCGATAAACACTTAAGACAGTACATAACTTCCAAAATAGCTTTCAATTCATTCTTCCGCAACAAGAATGTAAACTCACATCAGTTTTAATATCATATCTCCAAGATTCCATTATGTGTAACAAACTTGGTTATATCCGCTTTTGTCTCTATAGTGTGTTGACTGCTCATGTTTCCTATATATATATGTATTGTGTATGAAATTGTGTAACTATATGAAATAACAATGACGCCTTATTTGTGTATGTGAGGTCATCCCTAGGTGATGCCTAATGTGTTTTAATATAGGAGGTCGCCTTGTTTTGTTACACTGATACATAATAATAATAATAATAATGATGGGTGGAAATGCAATTAATAATTATGGGATTCGCAGGTGAGTCTCCGATTCCTGGCCCTGGTAATAAATGTGGGATTCGCAGGTAAGTCTTTGCTTCCTGGCCCTAATAATAAATATGGGATTCGCAGGCAGGACTCTATTCCCTGGCCCTATTAATAAAATAACAATAACGCATTCCCCCAAAATGGTACTTTCTTCTCTTCCAGCCTCCCCAAAAATATAGGAAAACATGTTATATCTCCACCTCTACTTTAACTAGAGCATCAACTTCCTCCCTTGCACAAACAACTTTATCCCTTTGACAATCCATCTCAACATCCATAAGCTCCGCCCTTGGTGTCTCAGAAATTCTATCCAATCTAATCTGGCATATGACTTCCCAAGGTAGATGTTCAAATTATTAGATGAAAGTACTCATTAGAAAAGTAAAGAGTTTGCAAAACTTCTGGTCCCAATACAACTTCAAAAATCAAACTCAGCTGAGTAGAAGACTCAGATAAACAAATACTAACTATCAAAAAGGTGCAAAAATGAAAAACATTTAAAGTAACACAGGTTGTCTGAGACTGTGTGCAAGCGTAGATTTCGCATGGGTGTACCTGAACAGGAGGATTAGTAGGTTTAAGTTTTAAGACATTCCTCCATTCAGCAAAAAGTGTTGGCCTTCTGTTTGATGGTAAGGGGTTCAACATACTTTTCATCTTTATCCCCCTCCCAAAACAATCATAACTCAAAGTAGTCTTATTGCTGGTGCAGCATAGACAAGTGAGTTTGTGAAAACGAAACCCTGTTTTCTTTTGCCATACCGAATGCAACGGGTTTCCTGAAATTATCAGGATAAAATTTAATGAAGTACTCACTGCCTGAAAATCTCTTACATTCTGAAAAGAATAAAAGTGAAAAATAGTTGATTAAGACCACATTGTTCCCAATTAGGAATAGTAATTTGTGGCAAATCAGTATGAATGTTTTCAGGAAACATTTTCTGAAATAATTGCTGTTTCAGCTTATCCACAAAAGTAGGCTTGTATCGCCTTACAAGCTGTTTGGATTTGGAAATATTAGGCTCATATGAGCAAACAGCCTGTGTTGTGGGATCAGCTGATTGTATATTATGAATCTGTTCTTCCATTTGAACAGTAGCGACATCCATAAAATCTTTACTAACACATAAAGTTACTGTTGAATGTTCATTATCATTAATCACTTGTGAAGGCTCCGCCGTAGCAGGCAGAACATCAGTTTCAATATTGACAAGTTCAGATACAATATTATTATATACAACAGGTGGGTCAATGGCCTGTGAAAGATCAGCTGAGGGCTGTACCTGAATTTCAGTTTTGGAAAAATTAGTTGTTTCTACTGCAATAGAATCTAAGTGGTCAGTAGGTGGTAATGGATCATCGGATGCCCTAATGCTATGTTCTATCACCTCTGAGGGTGCAGAAACAAATATTTTGTTTATTTCTTGTCTATGTTTATCAAATATAGAATTAAGTTCTTCTCGGTGTTTATCAAGTTTACTAGTAATCTCTTGTTTCAATTGTTGGGAATCTTGTTTTTGTTCAGCCAATTGATTATTAAGAAGTGTAAAGTTTTGTTTGAATTGTTGGGAATCTTGTTTTTGTTCATCAAACTTATTATCAATTCGTTGAAAAAGTGTGGCCATCCAACTGAACTCAGTTGGTATATTGTTTATTGGTGTAGTAGGCTCTGCTTCAGTTGTCTGAGTATCCATTGCAGTGGAGTGTGATGGAAATTGTACACTACCAATCATGGGTTCAGGTGGTGGATGAGTAGTATTTTGTGTTTCAGGTGTGCATTTATCCCCATTATTTTCTGGACCATATCCCCGAAAATCGCTCTCAGAGGTAGTGCGTGAGCCATCACTGTGTACGTTAGTATCAGAATTATGTAATAAATTATACTGTTGCAATTGTGGATTGTCTTCTACATCAGATTCACCTGAATGGAATATAGGAAGCTCAGTACTAGAAACAGGAGTCAAGTTTGCAATTCTTTCTGCTAAATGAGCAACCTGTATAGGGTGGGTCTGCTGAGTATCATGTACAAGTTCCTCCTGAACAGGAATAGTATCAGCAGTAGACTGAAGTGAGGTGTCTGAAGTATTATCAGTCACATTACATTAAGTTGCATTTGATTACTGAGATGTTCATCAGTCTGTTCAGCAGACTGTGAACCTGGAACATCAGGTTGTTGTGTCATATTTATTAAGCTTCTCGATCTGGTTAGCATAGAATGAATTCTCATATCTCCCCCCTCCCCATTACTAGTTCCTAAGCTTCTAACAGGTTTGTCATCATTTGATGCCATAGTTACAATAACAATAAAGAAATACTACCAAAGAAAACAATATTAAAGGAATTTGGTTGAATAATACCCAAAAAAAATATTACAAATCGGTACAGCAGGATATCAGCAAACAGCTGATTCGAAAATTTCAAAGTTCGACGCTTAAAAATAACAAGAACACAAAAAAATTAAATGGAAATTCCCAAAACACAAGAAAGAAATAAAAATAATGAATGCACAAGAATAATATGAATCCCCACTGAAAGCAAAACACTGTAAAAATCGAAGTATCCAAATGTAAACACAGCAAAGACAATCACTGAAGCAGATGGTGAACACAAGTATAGAAAAGAAAAAAAAATAAAGTATATCTTTGTTATGTAGTATGTCTCAGCAAATCATCGGCACAGATGTACAATCTCTGTGGTAGTAAAATCTTTGAGTCGCATACAACACCAGCTGGTCGGAAGTACAGAAAAACAGCTGATCGAAGTTACATATCACCGTAAAGTTCCCAAAACACTGTTGATTCACTCGTAGACACGAAAATTAATGAAAAGCCAGGTAAAATTAGGCTGATAGGTAACATAAATTACCCCACAGTCTTGTCACTCAGTATAATCGAGCACAAGTTTGCCACCGTAATGGCATAAATAATAGTAAAAATGCGGTTACTTGTGATTGTAACCTTTGAGTAATATCATAAGATATTTCGGTCAACTATTGATGGAAGGTGAATGATTCTATGCAGCACGAAAAAGAAGGAAGAAACTGCATAGATGATAGAAAAGAATGCTCCCGGCAGGCCTAAACTGTCGCCAGAGTCTAGGATGGAGCGGCCCGATTTCGGATGAAAAACACTTTTACTTAACTTTGTGCAGGCTCGCAGTCCTTTGTCGGCGTGATGAATGGGGCTACTTGGAGTGGCGAAAACCGTGTCGACCACGCCTCTGGACCCTCGCAGGTCAGCAACTCCATGAAGTGAACGAGGCGTCGGCGGCTGCGAACTCTGCCCTCGGCTGCAGTCGTGCGGTGTTGGTGATGTGGTCAGGTTGGCTGAAGTCGATGTAGGCGTTTCGGAAGAAGATGGTATCCTTGGTTAAAACTCACTGGTATCCGTGATGATCGGTAAACCCTCTCCACAGTTTGAAATTTGAACAAACACGAGCCTTACAGTCCCATGTAAGGACAAAGTGTGCGCCGAACGGACGACACAAGATTTGATGGACCTCCAATAAATTGGAAAGGTCCGGTAACAGCTACAGAAATGAAACAGTTCACTTTCCAAAATTCTTCCAGTTTATTAAAATGAAAATTCAAAGTTCAAACAGCATTCTTAAGTTGCGTAGGCTAATCGAACAATCGATCCAAAAGTTACAGGTTATGGAGAGAGGTAACACCGAACAAACCCCAAAGAAAAGTTACAGTTCATGTCAAACCAAAGCCACGCCCCTTCCATAATGGCTGACTCCAGAAATGCCAACATAACTCCCGCACTCCAACCTAACGTCGGAATAGCCAACACACCAACACACGCTTAGATCATCTTACTAACAAGACTGCAACCCGGAAAAAGACAATAGCGTCACCTCGGCCTCTAATTTATACCTTCGCTGACGTCAGAGCCAGAACGCCGCTTTCTGCCCACACTTTAACGAATTAGATCGGAAATATCTCAGTAACTAAACAGTTATCCAAAACTTTAAGTGTGGCAGTGTTTCGACATATTTAATTGTGAAATAGTGAATATTTAATGAATAATTTTAAGCAACTGGTTTAAAAGTTCCCAGCGTAGGGGTGGACTACTTTCCTACCTGGGGATTTACTATTATGCTGAAAATTTCTACATTTCGTCATTTTATTAATGCCACGATTTATGCAAATTATTTTATTCTCACTGTGATCTACAAAAATTCGCGAGTTTATTGGTGTGATTTTTATTAAGATTGGTGCAGGGAAAGATTAACCACGCTGTAACCAAAGTGTGATTTTTGTTTTAATTTTATAACTTTATTTCTAGGACTTTTATTGCAAATATAAAATTACCACGAGATTCTCTGAATTAAATCGCGTATTCTGAAAGTTGTCTCATCTCTGTATCTACTTTAGATCGGTTGGAAAATATTTCTAAACTCCACACGTGGATGCAATTTTAAGATCTCTATAGCATCGGTTCTATTGCTGGTAATTACTTGAAATAATTATACGTTATATTAGATTTTTGGTTCTTTCCGGAAATCTACTTTTTATTTTGAATGTCCTCTAGGATTTTGAGATAAAAATTATTTAGAGTGAAGTGCAACTGACGAAGCATTAAAAATTGATTTAAGTTATTTAAACGTCCTGAAACTACGAAATTTTAGTGAATTTATCTTTTAATCGCCTGATTACTTCCCTACAATTACTTTATTTGGTTCGAAAGTGTGTTAAAACAGTGAAATGCCAAATATTAGAAATTACTTGTGCACTGAACTGGATTATTATGGATTATCATATCAAAGGTTAGTAAAAGGTGTTAATATCACTACAGAAAGTTACTTTAGTTGGTTTATTTGCTATTAAGTTACTTTATTACTCCTAAAATTGGTTTAAAATGACAAAATGTTCCCCAGTTAGCAATTCCTAAGTCCAAGGTAATATTATTACTGATTGTTTAATTTCCAGTTGACTAAAAGTTTGTTTATTATTATTCAGAGTTTATATTCGGCGTTTAACAACTACTAAAGGTCTTTACTGCATTCAAATTGGTTTAGAAACTACGAAGTTAACTTATATCGAAATCTATTATTTGAAATTGAAGTTGTGGGATTTAATCTCTTTCCTCCCAACCTGATGTCTTCTTTTTGTTATTAAAGGTTTATTTAGAGCCTTTATTTAATTATGGGTGCATTTATTATCCCTAAAAGGTTTTATTTAGTGTGATAGGTTACGGTATCTCTATGCCATACAAAGCCTTACTCTCATAACCTCACCATGAAACGAAACTATCTTCTACTACAGAGTAAACTTTCCCTCTAATGTCTAAAGGTGAGAGGCTAGAATTTAACCAAAATTCTAAGATGCTTACAACAGCCTTCGGAACAACTAATGTTAGAAACCAAAATTATATGTCAAGTATATTAAGAAATAACTTTCAAGTGATGACAATAATCTAAACATCGACTGAAACCATGCCACAATGTTGACAGTAGACATGTGTTTAAGAGTTTTAGCAATCAGGGACGTCCACGTTTCCCCAAACAGAAAATCTGGGTTTTCCACAGTTTCTCCAAATCACTCCAGACGAATGCCGGAATTGTTCCTTTAAATTACCAAGCCAAATTCCTTCCCGATCCTTGCCCCCCCCCACTTTTTTTTCCTTTCTCGCCTCTAATTGCTTCGACGTCGATGGGGCATAATTCCATGGTATGCAAATAGTACACACGGACGCAACACTTATTTCGAAAAGCGTATGCCCGAGACCAGCCTGGAATCAGCGTCTCGTTCCTAGTCCCGAAAAGAGCATGATTAGTCAGCACCCAACACCTTGCAAGTTCGGATTATGGATCGCACAGAATCCTGCAGTGGCGTCACAGCGAGTTTGCTTCGCACTGTACATATCACCGGCTCCAGTCTGGCCTTTTTTTAATCAGGCGTTCGTTTTCTGTTGTTTTTCTATACGATTACAAAAAATCGAAAATATAACTGTAGTTTGCTCGGGAAGAATTTTAACAACAAAAAATATATATTCCCAATTAATCGATAGGTAAATATTAAAATTATATGCATTAGTAACTCGGCACATTACAGTGACTTATAGTTGGCTGGGAACAGTTCGACTGTGAGAAGCAATGTTTTTTTCGTTGAGTGCGATTCAAGTGTACCCCATTGCACGAATTTTTAAAGGGTTTCAAAAACTTTGCATCCCAGGGTCCCATGAAAGAAATGAGGTATATTTTGTCTTTAAGCGGCATCAGGAAGCTAAGATATTAAGAAAAAAAGTGTCTCTCCGTCTGTTTATTTCGTTGAACGCGATATTCTGCAGGTTGATGGTGTTTGGCCCCATGAATGAAATAAATTATGTTCCAATAATCTAAGTAATTAAAAGTGTCGACAAATCAGATTTTCTTGAAGGTTAATAACTTCTTGCAGTAGAAATTTTTGCCGGAATATGTATCCAACAACATTGTATTATTCGGAATTGTAACTCATATTCATTTACTCATTTCTTAAAGTGTCACCCAATGAATTTGCGACATTCTTGACTATGCGTTGACTGAAGACTAATAAGACGTCAAATTGTTGGTGAGAGTAGTTTCAATACAAGATCTGACTTGATCTCCTAAACCCTTCTAAAATAATTTTAAAAAAATAATAAAAAAATATTGTGAGCGAAGTTACGGGGAGCAGCTAGCAAGTAGATAAAGGCACCGACTCACAACAATGAATCATGACCTTCCCCACAGCAGATAATATTCAGAGTTCTTCTCATCTCAAATAAAGCTTTTGCTTTAGCTACCTGACAATATCACGGTTTATTATGTAGCCTTAACACATTTAATACTAAGTCAGTGCTCCAAAATGTGGTAAACTTGTTTTGGTTTATCAATTTTGTGAACTATAAACGAACTATTTCTTTCCCTTTTTTATTTTGTTTGTTTTTAATCCTCACTATAACCAGTTAAGCAGTCACGACCGTCAGTCAACAAAGAGTTCAAATATTGGCCACATGTAGTACTATGAAAACCACCTATAATTTAAATAAAATCTGATAACAACGAATGCCTACTACACAAGGTTAAGTTTCAATTATCTTTACAAAAGAGCAAAAGGAAGTTGTGGAATCAATTGTGATTTAATTAGTGACAAGTTTAATATACTGCTAGCAAACCTCATAGTTAGTGAGACGATTTTTTATTGAAAAAAAATTAGGGCTTTGTGGATTGTAGAAAATGTAATTATAGCCTGGATAGGATTACGTTGAACAAACGATTACATTGGCAATCGGCTGGAGTGATTTTGGCAAATGAAAAGAAAAATCTGTTGTCTAGATGAACAGATCGCGAATCGAATCTGGATCCCCCCTAATTCCAGATCAGAATATTACGGTTCACTTTTGTTAACGCATCAATAATTTAAAATACGATTTGGAGAAAAAAAACAAACCACGCCAAGTCAAGTCAAAAATGAAGCAGCGAATGACTGAAAAAGAAGACTCAAGAGAAATAAACTCTAGAGGTAGAGGTAGTGTATCTCATAAGTCTTACGCACCCCGGCATTTATGATTGAGGTGAGTTAGATCGTGGAAGACTCGTGGAGAGGTTTTAGGCTCAGTTGCTTGTAAACGCTCCACATTCACAATACATGGTTGTAAGTCGTACTTCAAGTGCCAGTTCTCTCGTAACATCTGTATTACCGACAATTTTACTAACCCTTTAAAGTGTAGAATGCGTTGAACGTACATCTTGTCTTTAGGCTGCAGTACTTGCCTGCTCTCAACAACTCTAACTTCAATCATTTTCTTTTGAAGCTACGGGATGTTAGCGGCCATTCACAACCATCAACCGCTCAAGAAAGAACGCCTTCTAGTCACGAGGGCCTCATGCCATTTCTGCAGCTCGCCTCCAGATTTCCGCTTCTCAAATAAACCAGGGCTCTTGCTGTTCGCTATTATCCGGGCCCTCGTTCGAGTTCTGTAGTGCTACCCGGGAATGATCTCTCTCTAAATCACGGTCACCATCTTGCAACGAGGGCATTATTAATGGTCCTCCTCGCAAAAAAAAAAAGGTCATGTGTGAAAAGCTTTGCAACAAATACTGATGGTTAAATGTTTTCGACCCGCATCTCCACCTCCTTAGCATATGATAAGCATCCAATTACTTTTCAAACGCATATCCGACTTTCCACTAGGATCTGCCACCTCTTGCGAATCACCAAGGTGTTGCCAAAGAGAATCATGATGTATACGTATTATTTCTAAAAGGCGTTTTTTGTACCGAGCCATGTTTCTCCCTTCACACTTGACCAAATTCGATAAATAAGGTATCATTTTAAAGATTAAGTTCTACAATTTGGTAAACATAATTAATTAATGAAGAAACTTTCGAAATTCACGCCATAAATGGCAAAACTATGAACAATCAAGGTCACGGATATGCGATAGTTCAGAGTCAAGCCGCTAGGCTTCGCTGGCGTCGATAAGGAGTGATCGCTTTCCCGCTAGATAGCAGCACCATTCTTTTTTACTTATGGCTTTACGCCTCGTCGAAGGCTAAGGTCATTAGAGGCGAGATGGGACTGGGGCCAAGGAACGGGAAGGAATTCGGCCATGGCCTTTTTGAAGGAAGCATCCCGACATTAGCCTGTAGTGATTTGGGGAAACCATGGAAAACCCAAATCTGGACGCCCGGACGGAGATTCGAACCCGCGTCCTCCGGAATGCGAGGCCAGAACGTTAACCGTTACACCACCACGCTCGGTAGCAGCACCACACAACACAGAGATTTTGATAAACTGTGTTTTCTATCGCATAAATTACATTTTGCTTTGTCTTGTTAATTAACACGAGTTTGTGCCATACGAATGTTTAACGTGCCAAAAGTGTTTTATAATTGTTTTGTAAGGCGTTGTAAGTGTTTGATTTCCTACGTACCTATTTCTGTTTACAAATAAACGATTGTTACAAATGGGCCGGTTCTTCTTTAATCCCACTACAAACCACGAGCCTCACTATTCGTCGCACATCATCCGCAAAATTTTCTCACAGGCCGATTACTCTAGCATTACTTCTTCCGTCAAGAGTAGTTTATCAGGGAAACAACTCTACCTCAGACGTGAGATACACATATCTGGCTCTTTTTCTAATCGCACTTTTCGGATCGTTGAATACGATGTAATTAGAACTGTTATCGACTGTACGGAACTGGAAGAAAATCGGCCATGGTCTTCATGAAGGGACCAAATCAGAGTGCTTTAGGGAAATTATATATATATATAAAACGAAATCTGGAAGGCCAGGCGTGCAATCTACCCCAGTTCCTCCCGAATACCAGGCAAAATATTACCGCTCACCCATCAGTACATGGCAGACAACCCATGTGTGGCATGGTTTAATGCACTTTCACTATGGCCGAGTTTACTTCACTGCCTGCTGGTAAAGAGGAGGATTCCGCTCTTATGTGAGAGTCCGTTCTCCACGTACACTGTTCTGCCCAAGTTCGAGAAAAAATTTCAAAACACCACTGATAAAATCCGGAGTGGGCAGTGACGTTGAAAACTACTACAAAGGAAGCATTGAAGCGGTGGTTCCTACTACTGAAGGCCCTTATACCTACATGTGTGACAGAAGAATGGGCCTCCTTGGAAAGAAAATGGCAAATGGACCGAGTAAGGATGGTACCTTTCTCCTCTGGCTGTGACCTCTGCTTTCCTCCTCGAGGCGGACCCTTGCTTCCCCCGGTTATCGGGGGCGGCCTGGCAATATCGGGAGACGCGGGCTGTGCCAATATCCGGCGGCCACCCCCAGCGAATAACTCGACACAGCGAGCATCGATAATCGCTGCCGGTCGACAAGGTGCTCCGGTAGCACGCGCTCTCTAAGCAAGAGTAGCGAGAGTGCTCGGTGACTATCCTACACCAAGAGAAACTCTCAAACTGCTTTTCTGACTTAGAGGTAAAATACCGGAACAGTGGCGAATAGCAACTATCTATTTTCAATAACGGAGGCAGAACCGACACAAATAGCTACAGAGGAATAAGTATTTTAAATGCAGGAGCATTCTTCTAAGCTAAGCTACCAGAATTTCAGAATGGATTTAGGTCAGGACGTTCTTGTTCAAATAATATGAATATTTTAAACAGAATTTTGGAGGAGGGAATATAACCTACCGACATAAATTGCATTGCACTTCCATAAAGCTTTTGACAAAGTAGGTAGAAAACCGTTGTGGGAAATGGATATCCGAAACATATTATAGAATCAGTGAAGAGTTTATATTTTAATACAAAGATACTCCTCAAAAAAAGAAACAAACAATAAACATTAACAATAAACCAAAGAGATAGGGGTGTAGTCTTACCCAAACATTTTTTAACATATATCTGAACGATGCCATTAATATGTGGCAGAACGAATATCCCAGAAAGAATATCTAACGAGGGGTGTAGGTCAAGGAACATCCTTAAAAATATGTTATTTGCTGATAACCTACTAATAATAGAGGATACTGAAAATGGATTACAAAGAGGCCTACACAAATTGCAAATATGTTCAGAGCGCTACATCCTGAAGACATCCACGAACAAAATAAAAATAATCGCTTTAGAAACCCTATTAGAGCAAAGATAGTTATAAATGGCTACCTGTCTGCACAAGTTTCTAACTATAACTACCTTGGTTGTAACATAACATACAGTGTAAGCAAAGATATTGATAACAAAGTGAACAAGTATCAAATGTTATGTGAAACGATAGCTAAAACTTTACGAAATAAGAGGAACAGAGATAGAAAGATGAAATTCTATGCTTCGGTATGGAAGTGAGTCATGGGTAATGAAGTTCCTTTGATCTGTACAGGCATGTACACGATTAGATCTAATAAGAAACGCGACATTAAGAGTGGACATATAGTACGAATGACAAGATAGAGGAACATAGGAGTAACAGGAAAGACCATCTGTATGCACAATAACCAAAAGTAGTAAATCAATACAGACCAAAAGGTAGAAGATGTATAGGTAGACCAAGGAAGAAATGGGAATAGTCCCTAAAAGCGGAACATATCAACGCAACTAATCCTTGAATGGGAAGAAGAAGAAGGGAATGACCTTATAGAAACGTCGAAAATTTACACTCTTTCTTTTAGTTTCCTCTTTCTACCATTTCCGATGTCGCGTAACCACAAATATGCTTTCCTTCCCAATCACAAGACGCACTTGAGGCAGCAGTGGTGGACGTAACAAAAAAGCTCCACAGCCAAACGCTTACGGGGTATATGTTAGAAAATAGTGCAATGGTGCTTTAGGCTGATTTAAATCAGAGTATATCTAGTTAGTGAAGTTGAAAAGCTGTCACAAAAATCAGCAATTTACAACACTGCCTACGGCGAAGTTTATCTGCATTTGACATTCAAATAAATCTAAAATAATCAATCTATAAATAACAAACAAATAACATCAACAAAAACCAATAGAAACTGCTAAGTAAGTTATATTTCGTTCTCAGCTTCTGGAACTGTATTGGAGGTTTTATAACGGACAAAATGACGAAAGCGAATGACTGAACAGGTGTATTCTGAAAGTTCCGATAATGGTTAAACATGGATAATGTCACACACAACCATTCCACTAATATTCTACAAATAAGTGAAATTCTGTTTCATCCCTGGGTCCCTAACCGTGGGTTGTAAAACTAACTTTTTGGCAAATGAATAACATTTCTGTTCAACTACACCTTATGCTATAAGCCAATTACAGAGAGGACTGCCAGTTCTCAACTATCGGAAACAAATCTGCCAATACCAGTAATATTTCAAATTTCTTTGTGCGTGAAATTTACGGAACAAAGAATTAAAAAGATCGGCTTTAAATAAAACAATTCTCACTAATACTGGAAGTTTAATTTTTAAAGGTAAAGAAATAGTGGAAACAAGTTCCGTTGGAAAAAAATATAAAAAAGGTATCAGGAGTATTAATTCTTGACTACATGAACTAATCAAATAGAACTTCTCTCAGTCCTATATACCCACACATTCAAAATTTATTGCATTACCGAATACTTTTATCGAAAAACGTTGTGCTTTAGACTGCATCACACTCCTACCAATTTCAATGCCAACGTTATGCATACAAGATTTCCTCACTGTACTAAAATCATCCAATGATGGCAACGCATCATTCAAAATAAGGAGGAAAATTTAACAGTCGTGGAACGCATATTTGAACATTTTTATTTTTTACTGAAATAGTAGTCATATTTTTATTTTCACAGAAATATATATATATATATATATATATTTTTAAAAAAAGGTATTAAATAACGGATATAATGGTGTTGTAGCTCAGATTACTCCGAAATATGAAGTTACCACACAGAAAAGTATTGCATTATTCTCGATTTAATAAAGCAGGTGAGGTCACATGTAAAGTGATAATCATATTTATTATTTCTATAAGGTGTTTTTCTGTCACAAGCAATTATCTCCCTTCACTCCTAAACGAAGTCGATAAATGAGGTATCATTTTAAAAATTAAGGTGTCCGCTTTAATCAGATCATATTTTAAGAAAGTAATTTTTCGGAATTCGATCCTTAAAGGGCAAAAATGTCAATATTTCTGAAATTCTGTTTTTTGTACTACGAACCATTTATCTCCCTGTATGCCTAACTGAAATCGATAAATGAAGTTTCATTTTAAAGATTAACACCTCCGCTCTGGTGACATCATATATTAAGAAAGTAATTTTTCGGAATTCGACCCTTAAAGGGCAAAAGTATTAATATTTCTACAACGCGTTTTTGTGTCACGAGCCATTATAGATAGATAGATGAGGTATCATTTGGTCACAACATATTTTAAGAAAATTTATTTCGTAATTTGACCCTTATAGGGCAAAATTATTATTATTTCCATAATGTATTTTCTTATCATAAGCTATTTACCTCCCTTGATATCTAAACGAAATCGAGAAATGAGGTATTATTTTAAGGATTAAGATCTATGCGTTGGTCGTATCATATTTTAAGAAAGGGATTTTTCGGCTTTTAACCCTAAAAGGGAAAAAGTATCATTATTTCCATAATGTATTTTTTTGTCACGAGCAATTTATTTTCCTTGATATCTAACCGAAACATATAAATTAGATATCATTTTAAATATCAATGTCTCTGCTTTGGTCACATTATACTTTAAGAAAGGAATTTTTCGGAATTTGACACTTAAAAGGCAAACGTATCATTATTTGCATAATGTATTTGTTTTGTTACGAGCCGTTTATCTCCCTTGATACCTATCCAAAATCGATAAATGAGGCATCACTTAAAAGATTAAGATGTCCATTCAGGCAATATTATAAAATTTGACCCCTGAAGAACAAAAGTAATAACTGTGAAAGTCGCGCGTATGAGACAGTTCAGAGCGAAGCCGCTAGATAGCAGCAGCACATACCACAGAGATATTAATAAACTGTTTCACTGGCGTCAACTTTTGTTATTTACCTATTACACTAAACAAATAAACAACTGATAGAAATGGGGCGGTTCTTCTTTCGTCCTACTACAAACCACCAGTCTTACTATTCAAAGTGTTCGTGAAATTTCCGAACGGGTCATCTAGCTATAAATAAAAACTTAACTTAGTCCACAACCCGAAGGTTGGTTGGATCCTCCCGAAGGAGGCATACTAAGCCATTGTGTCAGAGGTAGGACAGCCAGTTCCTTTCCTCTGGGACCTACAGTTTAACGTGGAATCCGAACCACGGAGCGTCCTGGCATAGCTCATATGATTAAACAGAACTCTCAAAATTCCTGCGCCTGCCGGGATTCGTGCCCGAGGCAGGAACAGCGAAAGTTTTGAAAGCAAGCGCTTAGGCACTGAGCTACCAGAACGCCCTTAGCTATAAATAATTCTTCGAAATTACGCCACTTCGGACTAGGGCATGGCAGCCTTTCTCTCTCCACTTCTCGCCATCGTGTTCAATGAGCTGCAGATTAGAGTGCAGGGCCTAGTTAATGTGACGTTAATCAATTCTGTTGCATTACAGGGAGAAAACCCCCGGGGAGCACGTACCGCGATCCATTTACCGTGGACAGAGCGAGCACTCTGCGTCCGCGGCGAAATAATTAACAGGCGGCAAGCAGGCGGACAGGGCGTGACAGCCGCTGACACGCGCGCACGCACTCGCACTTTATTAACGCGCGATTGTGAGCATCCTGCAGTGTGGCTGGTATACAGTGCCGCAGCGCGAGGTGTGCTGCGGGGTGGCTGTCAGCTAGGCGCTCGCTGTTACACACGTCAGTGGAATAGGCCAGGCGAAAGGTAACGCTGTCAAGTTTCCACGACTAAACGGCTAAACCGATCGTGATGAAATTTGATAAGAAAGTACTATGTATCATTACGAAGGAAATAGGTTACTTTTTCAGGGTAAATCACATAATTTGTCATGAAACTTTGAAAACTAATTGAACAGTGATAAACAGATACATAGCGTCTATAATGTTATGTTGATGGCTCAGGCTTTGTTTCTCTCGCAGTCATATTATGGGACACATTTTACGTAACTTACAGTTTTCTATATCCAATTCTACCAATAAAATTTTAAGTCTACGAGTAGGAAGACGCGTGTAACAGCTAACCACAACGTTAATCTGTTTAAAGCGCAACTGTATAGGTGAAAATGTTTCTTAACGTCTTCATTTAAGCTTCTGCTAAGGTGAAAAATTCTTTACAAGAATTCCGGGTGAGGCGAAGATTGGCACAAAAAAGCAACAGTTCAGGTTTTTTTTTTTTTTTTTTACATATTGCTTTACGCCTCGTCGACATCGATGTCATTAGAGGCGGGACGGGACTTGGGGCAAGGAACGGGAAGGAATTTGGTCATGGCCTTTTTGAAGGAAGCATCCCGGCATTCACCTGGAGTGATTTGGGGAAACCATGGAAAACCCAAATCTGGATGCCCGGAAGGGGATTCGAACCGCCGTCCTCCCGAATGCGAGGCCAGAGCGTTAAAAAAGCAACAGTTTCTGCCGAAGTAATTCCAAACTTCAATAATTCGGTTAAAAATAGACATAGCACAGCCATCTTGATTTCTTGTTGAGGAGAAAGAATGACACTTTACGTCTCTATCACACAGACATTCGTTGAAGTAGGACGTACCGCGAAGTGAACCTCCAATTTTCGACTTCCCGGATTGGACACGTGCACATTTATGCGGTATTATCTCACAAACTAATTATGCGATCCGAGTGAGCCAAAGTATTGTTTTAAAGAAGAGTATATGTGTTACAGCTTATCCTTGGCTCCAAGTCTCTATCTTTTTTAAAAAAACTCCAAATATACGAGGCTGTGAATTTAAAAAAGTCTGAAAATTCCACTGTTTTCTTCAAGTGTCAAGATATATGAGACCAAAATAGAACCAGGATTTATTTTTAAAAAAAAAAATAGGGCGCTAATGGGTAGAAAACAAAATTCAAAAGAAAATAACCGAACCCAAAACAAACGCGCAGTAGTGCCGCGAATACACATAACGAAAGCGCAACTCAGGCCGCATCTGAAGAACCTAAGGTCAAGTATAAATTTGGACTTCCTTATTACTATTATATTTAATTATCATTATTTCCTTCATTTTAATTACATTTTGTTATATACGATTTAGGTATTCACATAAATAAACAGTTTTTTTAAAATCATTAACATCACATCTGATCTAACGATAGTAATGTAAATAAAAAACGATAGGGAAAACAACCCATCACTCACTTAAGTTATTGGCTGCGACAAATACCTACAAAAAGCATGTGACGAACATAAAAGTACAATATCTTCGTCTAAAGCGTGATTGGTAAAACGTATTACACAAAACGAGAATAACGTAAAAAGAAAATTACTAGAACACGAAATTGGAACAAGTGGAACAAACAGAGGAGGTCGCCGATCGGCAACAAAAACGATACAAAGGAAAAGGAAATTATTTAGGTAGTCTAAGTAACAAAGGATAGGAAACAGAAATATTGCACATATTTGTTCGTCTCATTTTTTGTATATTCGTTGAAGCCCTCTTGGTGAGTGACGGATTATTTTCCATATCCTTTGATATTTACATTGCCCAAGAAGTTTCCGTTTCTTTAACAGCAGTAAATGACAGTTTTCACCAAAAAATCAGAACCGTTTATATTTTATAAATGCCCTGTACTTAAACTAAACACCATCAGCACCTGTTTAAAGTTACAGGAGATGATCGAACGATGAGTAAACATCAGGCTCTTGGGAGGATTAGATTCTACTGTGGCGAGCCAACAAGCTCTCAGAATTAGTTTCTTAGTGACCAGCTCGCTAGCCGTCACAAGGCCTGATTTCTACCCTAATGACTGCAGTGCTACATTCCGACGCGTATGTATAAACGTGCCGGATGGTATGGGCCTATAGTTTACGAACAGATTACGGCAAGTCGTGGCGACAGATCATTGCAAATTGGACCCTTTAACCCGGTAATTCGTCGTTTGATGCGGTTTTTCTATTCACTATGTTCGGCGTCATGCTGTCTTCGTGTGTGCTAAGTTATGGATATTCCAATGTAAAATTTCAGTCGTTTTGAAACGAAAAATCTAAAACAACCAAAGAAGGATAGTAAACTCAATACATATGCTTAAGTAGGCTTTAGCATACTCGTCATTCAAAATCATGTATCCAGCATGATTAGTTTTAGTTCAGCACACTGTTTATTGAATGATACTAACAATCATTACTGTAAAAACTGGACAAAAGAGTATAATGTGTACCCAACTTTATCCAAGTAGCAGCTGTAGATGAGGCTATTTGGGTCATGGGACTTTGGGGATCAAAATAAGTTAAATGTTCTTTGCGCTTCTTTCGCGCGCAGCCTGGACCCTATATGTCTGTTCTAGCATGTGTGTGACGTAGGAGAAGAAAACTCAAGAAGAGTTGACTAAATAGCTTCAACAAATCTCACACAAAATATACCTGAAATTGCTGCAGTAAGCGAAACCTGTGCAGGAATTACGCTGATGTAGTTTTCAATGTCTGAAATTTAAGGTGTGATGCGAAAACCGATAGCTACTGTCAGCTAGCATGTATTGTGGCCAGGAAGGACCCCCTTTGCAGTTCCATACAACTACTGGCGGCATTTGTTGCTTTGTCAAGGACCTATTAGAAGTTAACGATTTATGTTCATGTGAGGTTACTCGAACCATTTTTGATGGGGCTATTTGTACCGCAATGAAATATTAATTTGTTTTTGTTTATTTGTATATTTATTTTATTATTTTCAGAGAGGCAATTTAAGATTTTTTATGATTTCAGATGGTAAGGAAATATAAAACCAAAAATTCGTATTTGCAGTAGTCCAAAGGAAGAATGACTCAAGCAAAAATTAGTGTACTTAATGGCCATTTGGGTATGACATCGGCAACATCAAGTTTCAACGCAGCATTTACAACTTTGCAGAGAAGGGTTACAGACACTCGTATTCACAGAAACTTTGTGATTGATCTCAACAATGAACAGATCCCTACTATCCGGAATTCCATTCGCCATCCAACTATTTTGTCTACCGAGCAAGAAACTGATCTGGTGGACAGGCTTACAAGTCTTTCCAGGTCGTGACTTTGGTCCTTCGTCTACGAGTGTACAATTGTGCAAAGCTGAAGAACATGAAACAAAAGCAATGGAACAAAAGTGTTGCGGATGGTTTCATAAAATCTTTGTAGGTGTTCGTGGCAAGAAATTGTGGTAAATGTAGCTAAAAATTATAAGCCTAATACAAGCGATATGGAGCAGCAAATTATGTGATCCAAACGCCTCATGTGCAGTCCAAAAAGCACCAAACTGTTTGAAATATCATTCTTGTGTAATGTTTTGCTAACTTATTTTTTATCATTAGATGAATATGTTATAAAGTTTTATCGTGACTTTACTAGGTGCACAGCTTTCAGAGCTAAATTTCTATGTTATGTTAAATCTGATATCATGCACTGGTGACACACCATAAGGTTTCGATTTTGAAATGGTCCAAATAGCTCCACTTTTCCCTATCCACGGTAAAGTAAAAATGTAAAATCCACCCCTTTCCAGGCCATGTAGTCTGCACAGTCACGCTTAGAATCTATGCTACTGTTCATCACCACACTGCAGCCACCGTATCCGTACTTATTTGATAACAGGCTGAGTGGTACAGGGACCGATCAGGACATAACACATAGAAACATAACCTCACATTCATCGGGGTAGAACCTCTGTCTTCCAATTCGTAATCAGTTGCTCCACCAACAAAGCTACTACGAGCGCTTCAGAAATACATGGACTAGATTAAAGCATAAACCTAGTAGTAATTGTCTACGATAAAATTAGTGGCAGTAACATTTTAAAAACTGTAAATCATTTGACAAGAGTGTTCCATGCCTGTTTTCTTAAACTGTAGGCTACCCCCGTTGCTTGCAGCTTGCCAGCCCTCAAATAAACCATCCAGCCGCTCTCCCAACCCCTGTTCATAACCTCTCGAGCTCCCCTTTCATCCCTCCTCGCTACCCCATCTCAGCATCATGCAACGCTCCCTAAAAAGCAGTAACAAATTTCTCAGAGAAATTACTCCACAAAGTGTTCTGATATCCAGCAGAGCATACTGCCGACACACGAATAGATCCGGTTTTTTCCCTACTCGGTACAAGGTAAAAAAAATCGAAATGTACTCGAAAACATTCTATAGCTTTACAGTTTATTTAACATCCTGTGGCGAACGGCATGACACACTACTGATTGGACAGAGATGGCTAATTGGACCAATAACTAATTTAAGATTTCAACGTTCAGCTTTTTAATTTCTAAATAAGCAAGATTAATTAAAAGCTAATAGAAAAGAGAACAGATTCTCTTACACGGCCGTCAGTGATCAGAGACCACGCAGTTCTGAAAATGATACCAGATTTGAAATAATCAAACGGAAACAAAAATTGTAATTTTAGATTTTTTAAAATTATTACTACTGCTGCTGTGTTAATTCTAGCACCATGACATTATACTGTTAATAATCTGAAATGAATATTTGTACACGGTGAATTATTTCCCAATTTAGTTTTGCCTAAACATGATCTCACGAGTTAAACAGATTGAGGTTCACAAATAACAATCTGCACACTAACTCAAAATTATTTTTCTCTGTTTAACACTTTAAACATTAATTTTATGATCGCGCAACATTACTTACATTAACCAGCACCGTTAAACAACTTTCATTCTCTAGACACTCATGCGCTAACTGTTCACTACTTTGCGTAACGGAGTTCGTTTTCGTAAGTCCCTAAATCTAACAGCTCATTCGTGCTGACTCCCACAAGTATTAATGATTAATTTAATATAAAGAATTTTTTTTATTTTTTTTAGAAACTAAGTATTAGCCTGGTGTTGGTGAAGCAGCGGGTTTGGGTCATTGAGTCCCGTGCCCGAGTCAGCAGTAAAATCGGGAAGTTATGTGATGATTAAGATAGTGAGCTTAACCTCCACTACACAATAGCGCTAAGCCCAAAAAGTAAGCCAATCTAAAATAATTACCTAAAGTGAAGCTGTCTCGATACTGTTAAAATTTAATATAGAAAAATTAGAAAGCTTCCAGAGCAAAATTTAAAGATGCCTTGCTGATTGATAACATCAACCAAGAGTGGTAAGTTGTAGAACCGACTTAACTACAAAAAAAAAAAAAAAAAAAAAAAAAAACTTTGAAAGATTGTAGTTAAAAACAGTGTGTCGCGGATCATAAATATTCAGATTCATTGCTTAAATATGCACGATAACATAAACGTACACTTCATGGTTACCCAGTGAAATAGCATCATATCTGCCAATGATGAAGTATTCGGTTCTTGGATTGGATTAGTTTAACAGCAGAGAAAAAATTGAGTTGCTAGCGCTAGAGCACTATAACGAGGGCAGGTACCAACCAAGCAAAAAGACGACTGGGAATAAAGTGCAAATTAAATTGGCCGGTTGATGCCTGATGCGCAAATGCATTCGCTGGATGTCGTTAGCTTCCGTGTTACTGTTCTGTTATTAACTAATTAAAACTGAAATGAAATGACATGCGCTCAATTCTACACATATACGTACATAAAAAAAGTTAAAAGCAATAACATGTCTGCGGTGGGGATTGAATGGTGGGGAGTTGCAGCTAAAAACCATTACATTTCCGACATGCTATTTTTTTATTTTTTTTCTTCATCGGCAATACGTGACCTGGAATTCCTGAACAAAACGGCGAGATACAAATGCATGTCTAGCATAATTAAGAAATAGAATTTCAGGCAAGAAATTAACAAGACCGATTCGTTCAGATCATATAAAATAGGACCCTCAAAAATTAGAAATTTATGCACTTTTTATGCTGCCTTAACCGAGACAGTGGCTCAAGGGACAACACCAGTAATAATCCTTAAAGTTTCAGCGGAGCATGAAAGTATCTGCAAGATTTGAATGCTCTCCCTACGTATTATATGAAGTTTTTACTCGGCCGGTTATTACAACAGGTATATAAAATTCTAGTACCAAACGGAATCCTTAAGGATTTGCTCATTTTTCCGCCTGTCCGTCTGTTTCGCCCATGAAAGTTCTGAACCTTTTAACTTAGTAAACGTAAAGGCTCGTTTGGTCGTAATGACCTGGAGCCAGGGTTTTTATTAGCTACGGGATTAGAACCGGGGACCTTTCGATTCCCAATGAGACGCCTTAACCACTGAGCCATCAGACAACTTAGTAATTTGCAATTTCGTACTGCTGTAATTTTTTTTTTTTTTGTAACAGTTTAACGTCCCTTTTTAACAACGTGGTCTTTAGAGACGGGAAAGGATGGGGGCAAGGAATGGGAAGGAATTCGGCCATGGCCTTTTGAAGGAAGCATCCCGGCATTCGCCTGGAGTGATTTGGGGAAACCATGGAAAACCCAAATCTGGATGCCCGGACGGGGATTCGAACCGCCGTCCTCCCGAATGCGAGGCCAGAACGCTATCCGTTACACCACCACGCTCGGTCTGTAATTCTTACTAACCCTCACACGACTGTAACATAAAACTTGGGAAAAATCATGGGGAAGGGTGCAAGTAATCATAGGAGGTTTAGAGAGATTGAAGAAAATATTTACTTTAGATAATCTTCATCGGTATCAAATGAAACCTGGAAATCCGCCTATTATCGAAATATTTTGATTTTTACTTTTTATTCCAAGATTTGTAGAAGATTTTGCCGAAAAATCATTTAAGAAAATACCATCCTCCGCTTTATTTGAAACTACTGACACGAAAATTCTTTCGAAATTTATGATATGTAGAGTGCTTAATACTGTAGCGAATTTCCTGGAGTTTATTGTTTTCGCAAAATGACTAAATGAGTGATTTTTAGATATAAAAAATGTCATTTGATTGGTTAGACGGAGAATTTCATGAATCTGATGAAATGTCCTGAAAATATTTATAAAAAATTTATTCTGCTATACAAATCTATAGGCTTAAGATAACATAGTATCTGGACGTACATGTTATTCTTGCAAAGCAGCGTACCAGGTATATGTAACTAACTACTGCATTTGTTTCTATGAGTTTGTTTATTCGCGGGAAGTCGTCCGAAGTCGGGCGAATAAACAAAGTCATAGAAACAAATGAAGGCGGTTACAATATATGCGAATTGTCTGCAGGAATCGCCGGTTATCGCCTGAAGTTCAAACTCCCCCTTCCCCCCCCACCGTCGCACGAAAGGAGCTTCTCAATATGGATTATTTTGTAGGCTGAGGGAAGTGCTGTAGATGTAATTTATTCCATTTAGTTGTACATATTTGTAAAGACTTTTGTATTGTGCTATGCAACATTCTAAAAGAAAAGGCTAGGCTAGGCTAGGGAACGAAATCCTAAAAATTCAAAAAATTTCATTATTATAATTACATCACGTTTCTTACATAAATTCCGTGTAATATTTTCAATACAATATGATTTATCGATACTTTCAGGTGAAATAATAAAGAGACACTTTACGAAGAGAAAATCAAAAAGTAGGTAAACACAAATAACCGGGTGCGGTAGGGGGAGACCAAAATAATTCTTCTTGGTCTTATTACGATAGCTTATATTTTTGGCAGACCAAATGACCCCTAAAGAGGCATCGGGAAATATTCCGTCATTACTTTTGCCATTGCCTAATGCGAATATAGAAGACTTCGTGTCACAAGCAAACAGTAAATATTAAGACGAAACAGGTTTTTCTAAAAAACAGAACCGCAGTGACGACCATCGGGACGATGCGATAGATGTTGCACCATCTACAAACTCAGTTAGTAAATACAGTTGACCTGTACAAAATGGCACTTCATCAATGTCACGAATGACAAAAATTTAATAAACAGCAGCTATCACGCTCTTACAAAAGGCCGGATTGTATACAATATGGAATAATAGAACTGAAAGAAAAAATATGTTTAAAAAAAAAAAAAATACAGGAAAGACACTCTTCCTCTATTACATTTAATACATAAGATTACGTGTCATAAGTCATATGATAATATTCATAAAACTTCAGAGATTGATTCTTTAAGTCTTCAAAAATTAGAAAATATTCAAAAAAATGGCAAATTATGTATATTTCATTTACCAACAATTGCCTCTCTCTGTGTTCAAATGGAAAAAGTTTCAACAATGAGTTTTCAGCTAAATACAATTCTTCTTAAATGTCTATGCTCTTAAATCTTCAGCAGTTGCGTCCGATTTTGTGTAAATTTTAATAGATTGATAGATAAAATCGCTTTGAATCGCGCGTAAACTGAAAAACCCGAAACCACTTTGTCGTGGTGCTTTAACCGTAAGCTAACATGTGTATGGATCACCAGTGTCAACGGCACAACTCCATACGAACTGCGGAGTGGTTTGGTATTTAAATCAGGACTCTGGTACCCACATCCCTCCTTACCTTCTGCAGTTGAAAATTCCTTGTACTACCGTGGTACGAGCCAGCTCGTGCGCTGAACATCGTGGCGCAACTACCTCGGTCAACGAAGCGGGCACCTTACATGTTTACTGTGAGGTTTTTTCATACGGAGCATCCTTGACGTTTTCACTGTGCCGGATTCTAGCCACGTGCGCGGCGGGATACAGAAGCTCAGGGGACAGCAGCCCTAGTACCGGGGGCGCCCTACAGAAGCTCACTGCGTGGATGCTATCAATCATCGAGCGGCAAAAACGTCCACTCGCCCCGACCACCCAGCTTCCAGGAATAAAACAGCAGCGGCGCCGAATATGGCGTCACGCTAATGGACGGACGAGTTAATTAAAACGGGGCACAACACAACGGCTGGCCACGCCGCCTCATAAACCAGGGGGACATTCCCAGATCTCAACACCGCCTTCTCTGTCCTCTTATTTGGCTGTTTTTCCGAATCGACTCTCTGTATTTTTAGTGGCCTACCATAGAGCTATCCAATTATTAAGGATGGGAGATATTCATACTTTTTAAATCGTCTGATCGTAAGACAGTTTTGTGTAACGAAAGACGGCCATGACGTAAGAGGGACTGTTAGTTGGAAAGCTACTAACAAATATGAAATCTGTGCTTTTCAAGCATTAAGTTCTAAGTCTACAACTAATTGCATTTCCACAATGATATACTTCTCGAAACTGAGAAGGGGAGAATATGTAATGTAACAGATACTTTTCACACTCATTAAATCTTCCTTTTAATTAATTAGTTTAACGTAAATGTCTGGTGAAGTCAATGAGCGATTATTCACTAACCACTCGTAAAATCAGCGTTTATGTATGATTGCAATAATTATAACTTGGTTTTAATTAAGTACATTCAGCTTTAACATATTAATTACGGACGCCAGCGATTGCTACTGCATTTTAACGCATTTATAGCCTGGCAGACAGGTTATTCGTCATAACCACCGTTCGTCGTATGTCATGAAAAATATTGATCACACCAATCTCCGTAGTAGAAAAATTCTCATTCCTTCATTGCAATATATACCAAAGAGGACAAGTGTTTTAGAGTGCAGCGAAGTAAGTCACACACCCAATGAAGTAACAAAGCGAAAGAGATTAGGGATTTTTACTGAATTAAATCGCACGAACACATACTGAGAATCAAAGATGGCTATGAAATACAAGCCTACAGGAATCAGTGAAGAAGAAGAAGAAACTAAAGGGGAGAGGCGGGAAGTTTACTTCAACGACAGCCCGAAATGGCCATGATATAACTATATAGTTCCAAACTGGTTGCGGTACTACAAACCATTGATACAATAACCTCTGAGAAGAGTTGCTATTATTTTATATCTAAAACGTTAAGTACGACGCAAAATGTTGGATCTTTGCCAGTTCAGTGTTGCTCTTAATGCCTCATACCAAAATCAGGTGCTTAGAGGTAAAAAAAGTAGAGTACACAATGGAAACGATAAAGTTTGGAAATCAATAGAAAGCCGGTACTAATCCTGTCCAATGCCAAGTTCCAAACGTCTATTAGCCTGTTATATGCTATTTTTTTTTTTCCGTCGTTGGCAATGGCCGTATTTACTATGAGGTTGCACGTTGCACGCTTGACACCCGATCGCTTTCCCACGCCGAGCAACCTGCAAAGATGTTATCGAGAGAAACACCACGACAGCACTAGTGCCTAGTTACACACAACCAAGTAGCAGAAAGTTCCAGACGGACAATCTAAACATGTACAGTGAAAATCATTTCAGGCCAGACCCTAAGGTTCAGCCATGAAGACTATTTTATTCCTGTTTTTTGAAAGCCATTCTTTCCCAGTTACAACAATTCAGTCGTAGACTAGCAGTTAACCTAGAGAAAAAGGTTATAACAACACTAGGTGGCCTGTGCGAATGATATACAGTGAATAGCGAGGTTGGTGGTTTGTAGTAGGGAGAAAGAAGAACAGGCTTATTTGCAGCAACTGAAATAGTTACGGAGCACAACGCTTACAACTTCTTACGAAACATTTGGAAATGATGGAATGTTTCCCGAACAGAGACAAAAATATTGAAAAGCTCCGTACTCTAGAAAACACACACAGTTTATCAATATCTCTGTGAAATGTGGCGTTTCTATCTAGCGGTATGCGATCACTCATTATCAACGCCGGCGAAGCCTGGCAGTTTCACTCTGAGGTATCGCATACTCGTGACCTCGACTGTTCATAATTTTGACATTTACGGATATAATTTCGAAAAATTTCTTTCTTCATTAATGATGTTACCAAAGCTGAGAACTTAATCTTTTAAAATGATACCTCATTTATATTTTTTTTATCTGCTTAAAGTCTCTCTAACAGCGAGGTCTTTAGAGACGGGAAAGGATGGGGGGCAAGGAATGGGAAGGAATTCGGCCATGGCCTTTAGAAGGAAGCATCCCGGCATTTGCCTGGAGTGATTTGGGAAACCATGTAAAACCCAAATCTGGATGCCCGGACGGGGATTCGAACCCCCGTCCTCCCGAATGCGAGGCCAGAACGCTAGCCGTTACACCACCACGCTCGGTCCCTCATTTATCGATTTTGGTTAATTGTGAAGGAAGAGATATTGCCGCATGAACGCCAGTGTACCGTCTGCCAGCATGGCGCAGCGGGTAGCGTCACGAATTGCGGTACCGAAGGTCGCCGGTTCAATCCCGCCCACTGACAAAAATTATTTAATTCTGTTTATTATTTCCAGAAGATTCTACATGTTTCCTAAGGTCACTTGTAACTTCTACTTGTTAACTACTCTTGTAATCTCTAGTACGTTCTATCTGTGTATAAATAGAAGAGCATTCTGCCCAAGAGGCAGTCAGTGCTGCGTGTATGTTTGAGTTCTCAATAAACCTGTTCTCAGCTTAAGTGCTGTGTTCATTGACAAGTAACCTTCGAATTCACACCTGCCCCGGTTGCAACGCGACATAGTTTGGTGGAGACGCCGGGTACCCTGTGCAACAGCTGCATCATCGTGGCTCCGATTAGGCAACGTAAAAGTCGCCGCCTACACGGACTGGAACCGGACTACAAAGGATATACTCAGTACGTCCTTCCGAAAGTCCGCGTCATTAGGAAACCCATGGCGGCAAGCCAGCTGCACATTCGACACCCATCGGTGTTCTCTGGAGACGCTGGACAGGACCCTAACAAATGGCTAAAAGGGTTCGACCGAGTCGCCAAGTACAACAAGGTGGGATCATACCATGTGCTTGGCAAATGTTTATTTCTATCTGGACGGAACCGCCCAGCAGTGGTTCGAGAACAACGAAGATAAACTGAATAACTGGGAAATGTTCCAGACGGAACTTAAGAAAACGTTTGGGGACCACCAGCGACAAATCCGCTCGGCGGAAGAACAACTGAAGAACCGGGCCCAACGACATGGGGAGCCGACGCAATCTTACATACAGGATGTTTTGGCCCTATGCAACGTAGTCAACCCGAATATGACTGAAGCCGACAAAATCACGCACCTAATGAAAGGTATTGCAGAAGACATGTACCAAGCTCTTCTGATAAAAGACGTCGCTACGACGGAAGAGTTCATCAAGTGGTGCCAGCGGATTGAGGAGATGCAACAAAGGAGGGTTGGGCGAAAGAAGTATGACAGACTTCCCAACGTAGTCCCTATGGCAGTTGTGGAAGACCAGCACGACTTTGCGTCTCTCATACGACAAATTGTGAGAGAAGAATTACAACAGTTCATGGCAGCTGGGACTCTTGAACCGAGTGAGCATCAGATCATGGCCATGGATGTAAGCCCAGTGGGTCATGAAGGAGCCGACGCGGCGGAAAAAGAGGTATTTCAGACAATAGCTCCTGTCTGCCGAGCCAATCGCACTCGACGTGAAGAATGGCCTCGCCCTGATATGACGTATGCTGCAGCTGCCAAACGGCAGCCTAGGAACCGGCCGACACGGCCACAACCAAATCCTCCGGCACCTATGACGTCCCGCAGACGAACGGACGTCTGGAGGACAGAAGACAACGCGCCAGTATGTTTCCACTGTGGGCGCCCTGGACATGTCGTACGATACTGCAGAGAGAGAAGACGAGTATTTGACGATTATTTTGCCGCAAGACGTCCGCCATCAGAACAGTTCTACCCCAGGCAGCCACCCGCTGACGAGTTCGGTCGACCTACGGGAAGAAGCCCATCGCCGTACCCTAGACGAGGTCGATCCCCGACGCGCCGCTGCCGTTCATCGTCGCCGGACAGAGCTACCAGCCGCTCCCCTAGCCGCCGCACGCAGGAAAACTAAGCAAGGCGACCATCTACGGAGGTGAGGCCGCCGCAGATGAAAATCCTCCATGGATGACAGTCACTAAGATGTCGGGAAATCTCATCAACGTTATAATCGACGGCCAACCTGTCCGGGCGCTGGTTGATTCAGGAGCTTCTTTCTCCGTATTGTCGGACAATTATCGTCGCACACTAAAGAAGACAATGTTCCGTGATACGGGGGCAACTGTGCTAAAGGTCGCAAATGGAAAGTACGTCCAGCCAGCTGGAGCTTGTGTCGCGAGAATAACCATCAACAACAGGACCCAGCCAGTTGAATTTGTCATTTTAACAGAATGTAGTCATAATGTCATCCTTGGATGGGACTTCCTTAAGGCATCCCAAGCTGTCATTGACTGTGGAACATCTGAGCTGCAAATTGAAGAAGTCGTTGCGACGGGTACACGTAACACAGAATCTTCTGGGAAGTTATTCGCCGTTGACAACGTGACAATCCCGCCGTTCGCAATGAGAAGAGTCCCAGTCAAAAACACGGACGACCGCAACCTTGAAGTGCTTGTCGATAGTAGAAAGTTTATTAGGCTCACGAAAGAAATCTACATACCAGCGGCTATCATAAGCATTATCGGTGGTCGAGGAGACATTTGGATCACCAACTGTCACGAGCAGTCACAAATTATCCCCAAGGGAATGTGCATAGGGACAGCTGAACCAGTCCAGGAGGGCGAGCTCAACGTCATTAACGAAGATCCATGCTCTGTTACTAGTACCGACAACACGCTGGAGGAAACAACTATGGAACTGCCAATAGGGTCCGGCCTGACCAAGGAACAACACCACCGGGTGTTAGCTATACTACGCCAATTCTCTGGTGTATTCACACCCCAGCAAAAAAAAGGTCAGACGAAACGGCCCACGATAAAGCATCGTATCAATACTGGGGATCATCCGCCCATTAGCCAGCGCTCGTACCGATTGTCACCAGTCGAAAGGCGAATAATTCGAGAGGAAGTGGAGAAGATGTTGCATAATGACATTATTCAACCTTCGGAGAGTCCTTGGTCATCTCCGGTGGTCCTCGTAAAGAAGAAGGATGGTACGTGGCGATTCTGTGTCGACTATCGGCGGCTGAACAAAATCACAAAGAAAGATGTCTACCCACTGCCGCGCATCGACGACGCCTTAGACTGCTTGAAAGGAGCTACATACTTCTCAACCATGGACATGCAGACAGGCTACTGGCAAATCGAGGTTGACGAAGCTGACAGAGAAAAGACGGCTTTTATTACACCTGATGGCCTCTATGAATTCAAAGTAATGCCATTCGGATTATGCAACGCTCCGGCCACATTCGAACGCATGATGGACAACTTACTTCGACACCTTAAGTGGACGACGTGTCTTTGTTATTTAGATGACATTGTTGTTTTCTCGAAAACATTTGAAGAACATCTGAGTCGCCTGTCAACGGTGCTGAAGTGTGTTCAGACTGCAGGACTCCGCCTCAATCCGAAGAAGTGCCTCTTCGTCGGCAAAGAGATAAAAATCCTGGGGCACCTGGTCAACGGAGATGGCGTCCGCGCTGATCCAGATAAAGTAAGGGCAGTCATGGAATTTCCAACTCCTCAGCACATTCGTGATGTGAGAAGCTTTCTTGGGCTGTGCTCATACTTCCGGCGTTTCATAAAAGGATTCTGTAACATGGCACGTCCACTGCAAGAAAGATCTTTCCAGGCACTTAAGGAGGCTCTAACTTCCGCACCAGTTCTAGCCTTATACGACGAGAATGCAGAAACTGAACTTCACACTGACGCCAGCGGTTATGGGATCGGTGCAGTGCTTGTGCAAATTCAGGAAGGTGCTGAGAAGGTGATAGCCTATGCATCAAGAGTATTCTCTAAGCCCGAGATAAACTACTCTACAGCCGAGAAAGAATGCCTCGCAGTTGTCTGGGCTATCAACAAGTTTCGTCCGTATTTATTCGGCAAACCTTTCACCGTCGTGACAGACCACCATTCTTTATGTTGGCTAACCAGCTTGAAGGATCCATCAGGTCGACTAGCAAGATGGGCACTTAGACTTCAAGAGTACGACGTCACGGTGGTATTCAAAAACGGACGCAAACACAAGGATGCCGACAGCCTTTCAAGGAATCCTTTAATAGAACACAACAGCATGAATGGAATTTCAGCCCTCGCTGAATTAGGTGACGTTGCAGCTGAACAGAGGGAAGATTCAGAGTTATTAAGAACCATAGACGCCTTGGAGAAAGGAGAACCGGCCAAAGGAGAGTTTCAATTGATAGATGGGACATTGTATAAGAACAACTACGATCCACTAGGCCCCAAGTGGCTTCTGGTCGTTCCAGCTCATCTCCAGCCAGCTATTCTCAAGTATTTCCACGACGCTCCAATATCCGGTCATCTGGGATTTGTGAAGACCCTGGACCGAATCCGACGCAGGTATTACTGGAAGGGTCTCTACCGATCTGTCAAGCATTATGTGAGTCACTGTAAAGAGTGCCAGCGACGGAAACATGTGCCGCAATTACCTCCAGGTCATCTAGTACCAATTCCGCCTGCAGCAGTTCCATTCCACCGAATTGGGATCGACCTTTTAGGGAGGTTCCCGAAGTCGACAGCCGGTAACCGATGGATAATAGTCTGCACCGACTACCTCACGCGCTACGCTGTCACCAAACCTGTGCCGACTGCAGAAGCTCCAGAGGTTGCAAAATTTCTAGTAGAAGACATTATTTTGAAGCATGGAGCACCACGTGTGATGATATCCGATCGTGGAAAGGTATTCCAGTCAAGACTAGTATCAGAGGTCATGTCAAGATGCGACGTTGTCCACAGGATGACAACTGCATACCACCCTCAGACAAACGGTCTCACAGAACGCTTCAACAAGACATTAGCCGATATGCTGTCGATGTATGTGGATGTTGAGCAGAAGGATTGGGATACAATACTGCCAGTGGTCACATTTGCTTATAATACAGCAAGGCAAGATACGACAGGCTTCACTCCGTTTTTTCTGCTCCATGGCCGTGAAGCTGAGACCACAATGGATACGCTGTTCCCATTCCAGCCGGACGACACTCAGGATGACTATATAAAACAGCTCATTACCAGGGTTGAAGAAGCAAGACAGCTGGCTCGCATACGAACACTGGCCACCCAGGAGAAGGACCGTCAGCGGTATGACGGCAAGCACCGACCTGTTGCGTACAACCCAGGAGATCTCGTATGGATTTTTACCCCTGTCCGGAAGGTTGGGCTATCAGAAAAGTTACTGAAGCGGTACTTTGGTCCGTATCGTGTCATACGCCGCCGGTCAGACGTCACATACGAAGTCGAGGATTATGAGCCGTCTTCGAGACGACGAAAGCGAAGGGACATTGTTCACGTCCTCCGCATGAAGCCTTACTACAATCCTGACGAGCAGCTAGGCACAACCAGCTTCTTGTTCAAGGACTCTGAGGACGGTTTGGATACTGAGGAAGTCGGACAGGAAGATAATAGTACAACCAGGAGGGGCCCTCCAGAACTGCCATACAGAGGACCCACGACAAGATCAAGATCCAGGACACTTCAGCGTGCCCCAAAAGAAATCTAACAGCGGGACGCTGTTTTCCTCAGGAGAGGGAGCAATGCCGCATGAACGCCAGTGTACCGTCTGCCAGCATGGCGCAGCGGGTAGCGTCACGAATTGCGGTACCGAAGGTCGCCGGTTCAATCCCGCCCACTGACAAAAATTATTTAATTCTGTTTATTATTTCCAGAAGATTCTACATGTTTCCTAAGGTCACTTGTAACTTCTACTTGTTAACTACTCTTGTAATCTCTAGTACGTTCTATCTGTGTATAAATAGAAGAGCATTCTGCCCAAGAGGCAGTCAGTGCTGCGTGTATGTTTGAGTTCTCAATAAACCTGTTCTCAGCTTAAGTGCTGTGTTCATTGACAAGTAACCTTCGAATTCACACCTGCCCCGGTTGCAACGCGACAATATGGCTCGTCACAAAAAACACCTTTTCGAAATAATTTATATGACCGCCAAGGACAAGAAGAATAGGGTCTCAGCTCAAAACTTACATCGTAAACTACTCAAAGTCAGAATAAATCCATACCCAAAGCAGAGCAGCTTATTACACAGTTTACAGTTCAGGCGGAATTCGTGATATGTGTGATGTCACTAGACATTTGAAGCCATAATTAGGATCTTTAAGAAGTAGTATTTAATTAGAATAACAATAGTATTAAGGAATTTTAATTTGGGTAGCGAGACTGAGGCGGAGAGATATTATTTATGATTTTCAGTGGGCTACAGACGGCTGTCATGGCGGCTAGGCCACGTTGAAGGGGTCAAGCACCCAGTTCCCGCCCTCACTCTTGGCGGGGATAAGGATGGTACAGTAGGCACCCCACAAACACAAAAGTTACATCTCAGGTGGGGTAGTATCGGTGGAACTCTGTGTTCCCTCCCCTTTGGCAAAGATGGTCCTCCAACCAACGGGCAAGTAAGAATCCAATGTTGGTAGAACTCCGCCCAGAAGATCAGCCCACCCGAATGCTGTTAGATGGGTATTATATAAGGCCTCACAATGGGACCAGAGTTCCTCAGTCTTGACCAGTTTTAGTCCAGTGCTACGCGGTGGTAGTTCGCGATTTCGCTCCGCGCGGGTTCATAATGTAAGCCCATATTATGTTCTTTCTCTCTCTCGCTCTCTCTCTCTGTGTATCTGCCATACATCACTCTCGCTCACAGTTTTGTAAAGTAAACTAAGTATATAAACAATGAAGTTGTAATTGTCTTATCAAGACGATGATTTGCGGATTCAATATATGTGTTTGAACATAAAACCTATAGTGTAGCACAGTGCACAATTTATCAGAATAAATTCAAATCAGTGTGGTGCATCTATCTAAATTTTATTTTCTTTGTAATTGTTCTGCCCCTTCTACCTGGATTAAATAACAGAAACAATGCAGTCAATCTTCGGCAAAAAGGTCCGATAATAAAACATTAATAAATTAGCCGGAAATTAATTAGGAGGAGGGCTGGGAACGTTACATACGTCAAGACGGTACGAACGATTAAGCAAACTCTTATTAACGTTTACGAAATTCTTCGGCTTGCGTTATACTGTAGTGTTAGCAGTGTTACAATTTTTCCTTATGGCTTTACATTTCGTCGACATCATAGTCATTAGAGGCGGCAGAGGATTGGGGACAAGGTTTTTTTGTTTCAAGCAACGCTCCCGGCATTTGAGGAAACCATTGAAAACCCTAATTTTGATGCCGTACGGGGATTTTGAACCCGCGTCCTTCCGAATGCCAGGCCGTTACAGCTCACCCACCGGTGTTACTACGTGAAACGTTAATCACTGATGAAAACAATGTCGTTACGAGCTGTGGCCTTGCACTGGCGTCGTAATCTTGTGGCGCCGGCGTCAACAACTCCAAATGTGACTGGCCAACATTATCTCCGTCCCCCAGTGTCGCGTGACGGTAATGCTTCGCTCCGGGGATAACGCAGCCAATTAGAAGGCACGGAAAAATTACTGGAAACTTTTACTTGTCTGAAACAATCTCGCGTGTTATTGCTATCGCGATCAACGAGTTGTCGTTTCCAGTCCCAGACCGTCGGTAACGCTGAAACACTGTCCGGTTTTTTTTTCCGGTGAAAGGTTCCCGAAGTAAAATATAACTAGTGTTTAAGTAATGGACCCTGGTTCCAGTTTCCTTAGTATACTGATCAATGTTGTCTCGCCTCGCAGTAGACTTAAATCAAAACAAAAAAATGCTTTTAAATGGTAGGCGACAGGAGCTTTCGCTTAGCTGTCTGTAAAACTAACTCTATAGATGAGACTGGATGCCAAAAGAAATCAACGATTATTTAAAAAAAGAAATGGTATTTTGCTCTTTTGTCCGCACAGCCACCAGTATTATATTTCCGGATCTTTCAAAGTTTGGATATGGTTTCATCAGCAGTAGTTAATTAAAATCACTCATTTTTTTTTTTATTTAAATGGATGCGAAGTAGGTCGTAACACCCCTGTTCGATTTATATATGTACCGGGTGTTTCAAAAATGACCGGTATATTTGAAAAATAAATAAAAACTAAACGGACAGCGATAGAAATACACCGTTTGTTGCTATATGCTTGGGACAACAGTAAATTTTCAGGCAGACAAACTTTCGAAATTAGTTACAATTTTCAACAACAGATGGCGCTGCAGGCGATTTGAAAGATATAGAAGTAAGCGCAGTCTGTGAGTTAGCCATTCTGTAAGTCGTCTTTCTTCTGTAAGCGTGTGCTGTTCACAGATTGCAAGTTTGCTTTGAAAAAAGGTTTATTCCTTAGAATAATCGTACTTTAGATTTTTTCCAGACTGCAGCGCCATCTGTTGTTGAAAATTGTAACTAATTTCGAAAGTTTGTCTGCCTGAAAATTTACTGTTGTCCCAAGCATATTGCAACAAACGGTGTATTTCTATCGCTGCCCGTTTAGTTTTTATTGATTTTTCAAATATATCGGTCATTTTTGAAACACCCTGTATATCACTAAGCTTTTAATCATAGAATATCGCAGGGATATGAGTAATGATATCGTTGGAGGGAGTGTGTTAAGAAAACGACTCTGGCGGGAAGAAATGTACGTTACGGAAGGGTCAAAATACATAGCACCGATAGTGTTATAGTGAAAGTAAATCGTTACCCGCTCGTATCGTCACTGAATGAAGACAGTATCAATCACTGGATGATTACGACAAAGTGCGAACGTGGCTGATATGATGTGCGCTGCGCAGTGGACAAATCTTGGATTATTTACATGTGTATATCACTTATGATACGATGATTGTTGGATCTCACTGCGAGTGTGGAACAGATATGTAGTTTGTTATTTGCCTTCGACTCACTTTCATTTTCCTTTCTCCCACGGACGTAGCGCCTTCGGTGACGAAGTATTAGATATTAAGTGTCTGATGAGTTCAATAAAACCTACTAGTGCATTGTGTAACTAGCTACGTCAGTGTGCCGAATGTACTTGGTGGTAGCTCGTGGTACCTGACATTTATTACACTCGTGCATGCGTGTAGAAATATTTCATTGGACTGGCGATCGCAACACTTTAACCTAAAGCTACATCAACAGCAGTATAAAAGGCAGCACATAATTTTGCGACAGTGAATGAACAAGGCGGTCAACATTACAACACGTCTGATGGTTCTGGCAGTAGGGAAATACAGTATAACTCCAATTATCCGAATCAATTGGGACCGGACCCAATTCGGATAGTAAAAAATTCGGATGATTGGATTTTTCCGAAAAAGAGTCTATTTTAATTAATTACTGTATGTATTTTGAAAATGAGAGAAAGAATTATTTAAAAAAAAAGAGCTTTTAATTAATTAAATGAAAAGGCAACACTTGTACATGTTAGGCGTACTTACAAGTGCTGCACATTAATACACTATGTACGTACCGCACTTTAAATAAAAGTCTTTGCTTGCTGTAACATCTCCGCCTTAATTAAAAAAGCGATTCGGAAAGTCGGAGTTCGGAGAATTGGAGTTATACTGTATATCAGTTATCACGGTTTATGTCTTCAAGAGCTCCCGGGGTCTGGACTCGTTTGATTGTGTAATAAGCCTTTGATTAGTGACAGCGTGGATTGAGACGCATGCCTCCGCATGCCACCGCATTCCCTGGCTGGGTAGCCCGGAATGCCCGCGTCACCTTTGTGGCCGTCTGCGACCCGCCGCCGGATTCCGGTCCAGACATGCCGCGCCGGGGGGGGGGGGGGCGCATATCTGCTCAAGACGACATTCTCCACCAAAAATGCAGCTCTGTCGATACACTTGGGGCAGGTCGCTGCTTCGAGGCTCTTAGCTGGGTACTTCTCGTCTGATTAATAACTAGCTGGAGCCCACATCTTCGATCATGTGGGCTGTTAATATACGGATAAACCGATATGATGTGATGTATGTCCGGAGATCAATTTTCATAGACTAGTAAACTATAAAACATGAAAAAATAGAGTTTTTAGTGACCGGAGGCCTAACCAAAAGGAGCCACAAGTGCTATTCAAATCTTGAAGCTGCGATCACAGGATATACCAGAGTTAAACACGTGGTTCCACCGCAACAAATATGGGTGATTATCACACAATATCCCAAACGAAGCGTGTAAAATTTTGAGTGACGAAGGACTGAATAAAATAATTCAAGTAGTGCAAAATGCGTTCTATTATGTAAAACTAGTGATGTTTCCAATAATGAACAAGTCACATTCCAATCAATTTTCATAGAATGTTTGACGACCAATGCGGTAGTATGAACTAGCGTTGCCAACCTTCGTAATGTCGACTAAGTTAGCTATGCCCTAAAAACAAAGTAACAGACTTTTCCACATCTTGCTTCGTCGATTCGAGTCCACCTCTACATAAAGGATTTGCTCGGTGCTTTGTGTTTGGTATGTCCGTGAGCCAAATAATGGTAATCAACAAATATCCACTTGTCGATGCAATTATTACAATAAAGCCGACTATTTTCAAAGGACTTTTTTAACATTGCATTCGATCCTTGCGACCACTCAGCAGTGTTGTTAGTCAGTTGTAGATCCTATTTAGCGCTCTTTTCTGAAGCTATAGTAAACCACAGAGTTGACATAACATGATCAGCATAGTGCTCAATTAAATGCGTGTTGCGCCCCTTCTGCCGGCTTAGAAAATTTTAGTCAGTGTCTCAAAGATCAGCTGGGACAAAGGTGCTTCCGTGGCAACGCCCTGTCAGTAGAACATATTGTCAACAGGTTTTTGTGTAGGAAAATAGCACGCCAGAGGTCAGAG
This sequence comes from Vandiemenella viatica, assembly GCA_031002005.1. NCBI lineage: Eukaryota > Metazoa > Arthropoda > Insecta > Orthoptera > Morabidae > Vandiemenella > Vandiemenella viatica. Next base: position 113,124,635 of record CM061914.1, on the reverse strand, counting down.
AAACAGTATCGCCGCCGCCTCTGCAAGAACAGAGCAGCAAATAATAATTCATTTGTACCGAGAACAGATAGGTGCCACAGATCACCTTGCATCCAGATGAACACTCCTTCATGAGATTCCCTCCAAAAGATCACACAGCAACAGAGACAATAACTACACCCTCTGAATTCTGCTATTGTTTTTTGACAGGTTATTTATTTAATCTTTTTTCTGAAACATACTTCGTTAGAATACACGGAAAATGTCAATAAAACCACACCAAAGATTAACATTCAGTAAGAAGACTTGACGTCATCGCTACTCAGCTATCTACTCATCGTAAGCATAATTACACTGTGTGCTCCCATTACGCTGTCGACTACTTTGGCTGCGATTTTGCATATTCTGTGGGAAGTTATGAAAATGTACAAATGCTATTGCCTTTCAAGCGACGTACAAACTTCCAGTTCTTTACGACCACCTTGCTTAAATCTCAAATGTCTGACAGAAGTAATATTAGGGCATCGAATTCTACCTGTCTCTCAAGATTCCACAACCACTCAGCGAATTTGGTAAAGTAAACTCTTGTGGTTGTAATTAGCTGGTTACAGGGTTTCGCATCGGACGCGCATTCCGTCCCTATCGTTGAAGCCTAGCCTAGCCTAGTCCTACTGGGTACATGGGACTTACAGTTTAACGTGGAATCCGAACCACACAAGCGTTATGGCGTACTTCACATTACACAGCAAGCTGCGCCAGAGGTGAAGGTAGGGTTAAGGGCCTTTAAAAATCCTAGCCGTGGTTCAAACCACGCGCTTTTAATCTCTAGTCAGAAGCCTTAAGCACTGGGTCACCTTCTCCGAAACAGGATAAGGCATTAGCATGCCCGAAAACGATTGTAACGCGTAGGCTGGGCGCTAAACAGTAAGCTTCCGTTAGTAGCTTATTCAGCGTTCACACAAACTGCTGAGAACAACAAGACACTGCTGCAGTAAAAATGTTGATTCAAATATATTGGCTTGGCGGTTTACATATTGACTGCGGAGCTAGGAGCGGCAATGGTTGATTAACAAAAAATACAATTCGGCAGAAACCGGATTCTGATCAAGGTTACATATTATTAAATTTCCACTGTTGACCGTCAAAGAGTTAGGATTGACAATATTACCCTGTTTAATATAAACAATATTAAATGAAATGAAAAATAACACTGTTACGTTCATAAGAGCAGTTTCTTGCTTCCAGTCAACTTTGTGGGAAAGTTGCACAAAGGGGCAGGGGGGAGGGAGAGGAGGCGAAGATGCGATGTGGCTCCGTGTCTCAGTGAATGATGGGACTGCTTCTGAAAGACCAACCTTCGCGAGGAGACAAAAGGCAGATTTATCTGATGGACGGAGCAATGTGAGACGAGGTGCGTGTCCACTCCACAAGTAGAGAGATTTAGCGCTTGGGCAGTGATGTAGGCCTATATGAAGAATCATGTCACATACAGTCAGTGGATTCCACTGAAAGACTCGCCGTAAGGGGGCATCCATAAATTTCGTGAGGTGTTTTTCCCGATTTCCGGACCCCCCCCCCATCCCCCCACTGGTGAGATTTCGTGAGAACTGACCGGACCCCCTCCCCTCTGGTGAGATCTGGTCCGTGAGAACCCCCTCCCCCCCAGAAATGCCCTCGTAACTTTTGGAGACTTTTTTTAGGTCTCACCCTTCGAAATACGGTCACAACCCCACTATTCGACGAAATATCCCCCTAAAATCGACTTTCGCGCAATTTGTAGACTATTTTTTTTTAGTCCTACAGTCAAAAAGATTTTTCCAAAACCTCAGGTGAGATTTCCGTAGACCCCCCCCCCCCCTCCATTTTACCTCACGTAATTTATGGATGCCCCCTAAGCAGGTGGGTTTGGACGTAGCGAATGAGGAGCCATATGTAGTGAAAGAACTTGTTGTTAACAAACTAGCAGCTTATAATTTTACTCTTCCGCATGGCAAACCACGAGCATTCGATAACTCCGGACTCGGGTGATTGGCTGTGGTGCACTGTGGACCGGCGGGGGAGAATTTTTTTCGCAGCAAGGGGACGTGCTGTGGAGATTCCCGTGTGAGTTTCTGGAGCGAGAGGCTTCGCTTACTGACCATTACTTCTGATGTCTGAAGCTTTAGAGTTCGCTTACGCACTTGCAATTCCGGTGCGATCATCTTCAGCGAGAATGTTCGCCTGCTCTCTAACTGTTTTGATGTTAGCTGCTGAGTAAAGAACTCTGTTACTTACTATGGAGCATTTTAAATGTGGTGCTACAGAAGAATACTGAAAATTAAGTGGACAGACAAAGTACAAAATGAACGACTTTTGGAAATGATGGGTGAGGAAAGCAGTTTGTGGATGAAGCTTACAGAAAGAAGAGACAGGTTGTTAGGTCATATTTTGAGATATGCTGTATTGGTTGATTTGTTAGTGGGGGGAACACTGGATGGTAAGGACTGTAGAGGTAGACAGAGATTAGAATATATGAAGCAGATAATTGAGGACGTGGGTTGTAACGGGTGTGTAGGATAGCACAAGATAGGAAGGGATGGAGGATTACATCAATAAAGTCAAAAGACTGATGACAGAAAAAAAATTAAAAAATGGAGTACACTGGCATATGTGTACTGCGCCTCAACAACTGCTGCTATGGAGTTCAAGACGCTGCAACGTTGGCAACTAGACTTAATGGATTGTCCCACTGTATCGACGCATCAGACATCGGCCTTCAACAGTATCGTAATATGGTACAGAATTCTACTGCCATTTTTCTTCTTCTTTTCGTGCGATGGCTTTGTCACTAGCTGGTTGAAGACCTGAATGAGATACAGATATTCCGAGTTGTGGGCATGACAATAGTTTCAACCTCGGCGCAGGAACATGTTCTCTCAGGTATCCCCATGAAGCGAGCGGCCAACTCCAACTCGAAGTTTGTTCAGTGACTTCCATACGGGTCATGGTTGTTCAGAACCACGTGGTAAATCCTCTTTCAGCTTGATTCAGTCGATGTTGTGTCGCACTCCTTTCTCCCATGTCGTTAATCTTTCACTGCTTGGTGTTCCTTTCAATGACGTTGAGGTCCTTAGGAAGCTCGATCGGCACATTAGTCTCTATGGCGCTGGTGCATAACCATACAAAGGGATGTCGGGTGCCACTGCAAGAGTGCATATTCAAGACGAAAGCCACCTGACTGGCTAATGTTATTTGGTAATCTCTAACACTACGAACATTTATAATTTGCTAAGGGAATGTTATAACTGAGAGCATACCATGCTAACGGTCAATTCGTCAATGCCTGCGTATGTTCCATTCCTAAGTCTATTTGATAAGCACCTTAACTTGCATCCTCCTTACCTCATGTATTCTGCCAATAATGTAGACAAATGGAGACAGCCGAAAGACTTCCGTTCCTCTCCGCTGTGGTTAACCTGAAACAGACAAACAAGTATTCAGTATCCGCTCACAAAGTCTCATTGTTAGGCGATTTCAAATAAATTCAACACAACACGGGGAAAAAATCCATTTTAAAAAAATTAAAAAGAAGAGTTTCAGTGTGTTGGGAAAAAAGAGCTCCCTTCTTTATCTGTTTGACTTCACGCCTCGTCGACGTCGTGCTCATTAGAGGCCGGAAAGGACTGGGGCAAAGAACGAGGAGGATTTCGGACATGGCCTTTTTAAGCAACCATCCAGATATACAGCTGGAGTGATGTGGGTAAACTCAAATCTGGATAGCCAGACGGAGATCAGAACCAGCGTCCTACCGAATGCGAGGCCAGAACGTTACCTCCCACCAGCCACGCTCTGTATCTCCATTCGTAAGCGAGTCTACCTTCCAGCTCTCTCGATTACTCTTTCGAATAGAAAATAAATTGTCGGATAAGTTATTAGGTAACCTCTGTTACTCATCTAATTTTAATATAAAATTTATTCAAGTATGTCAGTATTGCCATCTGTCGACTAAATGTTTTTTGTTTTTTTGTTTTTGTTATTGATTTACATCTCATTGTCATTGGAGGCGGGAAAGGAAAGAGGGCAAGGAACGGAAATGAATTCAGCCATGATCTTTTTAATGGAACCATCGCAAAATTCGCCTGGGGAGATGGGGTAAATGATGGAACAACCAAACCTGGATAACCGAACGGGGATTCTAACCCGCGTCCTTCCAAATGCGATGCCAGATTGTTACCGCTCAGCCAGCAAGCTCGGTGAATTCAGTTGATCACTGCACCCACTGAGCTATCAATATAAAAATGAATATGGAAATAATGGCATTACTACAAAACTGCATACAAATTCGATGTAGCGCTATTAAAGTGGAGTTAGATCGTTGTCTTCCAGCTCGTTGGCCAGACTCTCGCCAGACGCACCGACCGGCAGATCGATAATCGCCAAAGTCGGAACAAGGCAACTGAAAAATGTTCCCGTCCGTAAATTAGCTCGTATCAGGGCAAACTTTCCATCTCCTCTCTCTCCGCTTGCTTGTCCCGAGTACACGAACAAACCAACAAAGTTTCCCCGCCGCGTGGATCACTCCAAACTTTAAACTTCATTTCCCGTCCTTCTCACAGAGTTGTCAAAAAGTTGAAGAACAGTTTTCTTGGCAACAGTGGGACGTCTCCGTGACACAGATACGACAAATACAATGCCAGAAAAAGTAATATCACTTCACATGCACTCTGTCACGTTGTACAGTTTGCAACATGGAAATAATTTCAGCAAATGTGCATATGCAGGGCTAGTTAAAATGATTGCAGAGATATCAGAAAATTACTACAGATTTATTATTTGACATGTACTTACAAGATTGCACAGATATATAAACAAACTGTGAAAGTTTTTGTGTGTGTCTACAGATGCTCAACCTTTAGTGACTCTGCACACATTAAGTTTACAATCGAGTTCTTCCCAGACCCGATGCAGCATGTCTCTGAAAACGAGAGCAAATGCATTGGTGATGCGAACCCGCAGGTCTGGCAGATCAACTGGTACTGTTGACATGAACACTGTGTCTTTTACGAAACCCCAAACAAAGAAGTCGCAGGGGGTTAGGTCAGGGGATTGAGGAGGCCATGACATCAGCTGACGAAAGAAACGTTCTGGGCCTTTTTCCTTTAATGAGGTGATGATCACAGGGAAAAGCTATCTGCAAATGTTAAAGAATTGACTCATACCACTTCTGGAAGCTGACAGTGAAGATTTCATTTCCAGCAGAACGGTGCTCCACCCCATTTTTTCTCTAGATGTCCGTAATTTTCACCAGGATTCCAAACAGATAGATTGGTCGTGCTGGGGATGCTGATCGTCAGCTGATGTCATGGCTCCCTCGTTCCCCTGACCTAACCCCCTGTGACTTCTTTGTTTGGGGTTTCGTAAAAGACACAGTGTTCGTGCCACCAGTACCAGTTGATCTGCCAGATCTGCGGTTTCGTCTCATCAATGCATTTGCTCTCATTGACAGAGACATGCTGCATCGGGTATGGGAAGAACTCTATTATAGACTTGATGTGTGCAGAGTCACTAAAGGTGCACATATTGAGCATCTGTAGACACTCAAAAAAAAACTTTCACAACTTGTTTATATATCTGTGTAATCTTGTAAGTATATGTCAAATAATAAATCTGTAGTAATTTTCCGAAATCACTGCAATCATTTTGACTAGTCCTGTATTTAGATTCACATTAGGGAGAACCCGGTTTCCAATTTAAGATCCAGTTGTCTAGATTGCAAAATTATACAAGTTCCAGAGTCAATCAAAGGTAAGTAAAACTTCTTTAATGAAACTTGCCGTAATTGCTTAGACACAGGAGCACTTACAGTGTGGGGAAAGCACCAAACTCTCGAGTGTGGGTATATTTTAGTGGGATGTGTATTTATTTGGTTCAGCTTTATGACGTGTGAAGGAAGGGCGAAGCAAGAAGTTCAATCAGTGAAGAGGAAATCCAGAGAGGTTCCACTGGACATCAGCCTTAGTACGATCATTGCGGCTGATAGTCAAGGGAGAAATACAGACGAAAGCAAAGCTTTTAGTAACACCAGACGCTCTGAAGTCAGAGATTTTCGACTCAACAACTGGGAGAACCGTGCGAGAAAAGAAGGGGTGGTGATGACAGGAACATACTCGTAATTTCGTGTCGGAGGCCAGCTCATTCTTTGTCTTTGCTTTCTGCTTAGCTAGAAGAGACAGCCGTAAGCTGTTCCACGACCCAATGTTAGCTCTGGCTCTGGTTCTGCTGCGGAAGACTGAGCGGTGTAAATTCACATCCAAGGTGATGTCACTGCTGTGCGGGCAAAAAGAAATACTGGTGTATGAAGACGACGAAGTGTTAAATAAATAACTACACAATCAATTTTCGCACACTCATATTTCCCCCAGCAAATGTTAAAAAGATGCAATACCTGAAATGTTTATTTTTTTGTGTTGCCTGAAGGTTTCTAAATGGAATAAGTTATACACTCTGTCTTAACATTTTTTCCTTGTATTCTAGTAAGTTTATTAGTATGTTGAGTGGATAAAAGTTCCTATTAAATTTTTTCGACTTAATTAGCGAGCGTGGTTGGTGATTTTTTTTGGGGAGGACGAGGGTTCAAATCCCCCGTCCGGTCATCCAGATTTGGGTTTTCCATGATTTACCCAAATCACTCCAGGCAAATGCTGGGATGGTTCCTTCAAAAGGCCATGGCCGAGTTCCTTCCCGTCACTTGTTTTATAGTCCTTTCCCGTCTCTAATGAGTTCGACGAGGCATAAAGCCAGAAGCAAAAAAACGATATTTCATTCTCTTAAAATAGAAATTTACACTTCCAATTTTGGTTGTTTCATTTGTCGCACTTTTTACTTACAACATTTGCTAAAAAAAAAGCAGCCTTATTTGTCTTTCTGCTGGCTGACCAAGGAACTGCAAGTACGTAAATGAGAATCTTTCACACTTTTCCTATATATATCTATTAGATGTTTATTTGTTTGGCATACTAATCCACATCGTTCCACCGATTTCGTATAGCTGATCTTTTCAACCAGATGATTGTCAATGTCCATCTGACAGGTTGATATTTACAACACACTTCGCCAGATCCAACAACCCTAACATACATATAACGCGAGCGTCCTATAACGGAATTATTGATTTTAAACAAAAATCGGACAACTAAGAAGCAGTACGGATATACAGTATGGTATTTACGTCCCCGCACGACATATCCGTCCTCACTGCCTCTTTCTATGTAAAAAGTTGCTGTGGTTACGATTATCAGTCATGACAGTAAAACGTGTGGCGAAAAATGGGTGGAACTCAGCGAGTGAAGCCTCTTCATCGGGATCAAGTGACTGACTCGGCGATAAGAGTTATCGCATTAAGAGTGGTCCATCACGAATTGTCTACGTTTCCACAATAGAGTTCGCGGACACAAATGACAATACCAACATATTGAAACCGGACGCAAGTAACAGATACATGTTTTGTTTCAGCAAAGACAGGCTGCGATGAACTCATCGTTGGACAGACGCAGAGTCAGTTTTAGGTTGCGATACTTCTTACAATGTCTCTACGACGCGTGTCTGGTCGAGTTTTTCACTTCGCTCCGCGTTTGACATCTGCTCCGGACGGACGACCCGATGACCTTTTTTCTTAAGTTCATGCAAAACACTGTGCGGCGCAGGACAGCCTACTGCGCACCGCCTCCGAATGGCGCCGAAATAGAACAACTTCAAAATAGCTCGTATCACAGTTATATGTAGTACTATTTCCTACTTGTAAGGCAATTTATATTAGATGAGGAAGTTTCATCACTTTCAAGAAATGAGAACATGTTGCAGAGACTACATTGACTTATTTCCGGCCCTACTGAGATGCAGAGATTAGCCCAATATGGGAAGAGATGCAGAATTCCATTAAACCAGCTGAGAATACGATTATAAAAATTACAACAATTGATCGAGTATGATCAACACATCTATCCCATCTTCGATTCAGAATCTGTTTCAACTTTAAGTGAATTGGGTTCGGATGATCCCAGCTTTGTCGTGAATACAGGAAACGAGGGGAAAAAATCTTGATACTGTACACAGATAATTAGAAATAGCGCTCTAAATGAAGATGGAATGGATATATTCGCTGCATTGAAATTCTTTTTTCTTAGAGCTTTTCGCCTCGTCCAGTGGCGGAAAAGGAAAGGAAGCAAAGAATGGAAACAATTCAGTCATGGCCTTCTGAAGAACCACCCCGATATTTGCCTGGAGCGACTTCTGGAAACCACGGAAAACCGAAATCAGAACAGCTGAACGGGGATTTGAACCCGGGTCCTTCTGAATACTAGGCCAAAGCGTTACCACTCACCCTCCACGTTCGGTCAGTGAAATTCGAAAGGATTATATTTAAACTGTCGTTTATCAGGGTATTGAGTGTTTCGCGAAAAAACGTAAATGGTCGAATTCTTTCGTATTTGTAGACAGAAAATGTAGTCTAAAGAGGTAAAACAAACCATAAAACATAGAAAAGTTGTAAAAGTCGGTAAGCGATTAAATTATTGTTAGTGAAAGTTAGATTGAATTATGTATGTGGTAATCACATTCTTGTTGTGTGAGAACATTTGTTAGTGGATTGTTTCGTTCTTTACGAAATATTGCAAGCAATGTCAAACAGATTTTGCCACAATTCCTCAGCCAAATTTTCTTACGGCATATATAACCTATAAAAAATTTATGCAATGTGTATTTAACTTTATATCACATTCTATATTTAATAAACAAAGTATTGATTGTTCTAGACAAAATACCACCATCAATTATTAACCAAAAAGCTATTTTTCATACGATTCGAAGAAATATATGTTATAGGCCTATCACAGGAAGGCTGACAACAAATTTCCCGAGCTTGAAAAAGTCCCTCAGCCAAACGTTCTTACAGCAAACATAAAAATCTGTACCATGTGTATTTAACCATAAATCTTTCTCTATTTTAATAAACAAGCACTTATTCTTCCAGGTCAAACAGCACTATTAAAAATTAACCAAAAAACTGTACTTCCTACTGTGATGTAACAAGACATTTTGAAGCCATAATTAGGAACTTTAAGAAGTATTCTTTAATTAGGATAAGGATAGGATTAAGTAATTTCAATTAGGTAGCGAGAGTGAAGCGGAAAGATTTTTTTTTGTAATTCTAAGATTTTCAAGTGGCTACAGATTACTGTCATGGCGGTTAAGTTCGGGCACCCTGCTTCCGCCCAGAGTTTGGTGGGAATAAGGATTGTACAGTAGCCATCCCACAAAAACTAAACTTACTCCTCGGCAAGGGGTAGGATCGGTGGAACTCTGTGTTCCTTCCCATTTGGCAGAGATGATCCTCCCACCAACTGGGGAAAGTAAGAATCCAATGTTGGTAGTACTCCCCCCAGAAGAAGATCAGCTCACCCGAATCCCGTTAGGTGGGTGTTATATAAGCCCTCACAATGGGACCATAGGCCCTTAGTCTTGGTCAGTTCTGCTAGATGTGTTGTTCAGTCTGAGCTCAGTTTGCGATGTGATCGAAGTGATGACTGTCTGCGCCGCCGGCCTGCCAATATGATGTAAGACAAATTTTCTCTCTCTCTGTACTGAAGGCTCACTCTCGCTACAAGTTATGATGTAAGAAACATAGAACTTTTAAGGGAAAGTGTTTGATTTCCATGTGTTAAATATCAGGAGAACTATAGGGACTTGCCTAATCGTGTTCCTATTTCAATTATAGACCTATGTATGAATGTGAATGATCAGAATACAAATTTACTTTCCACATACTTTATTTCTTTGTGACTGTCTCCCCCCGACCCCGTCACCAGGTGATAATGATGAAATGAATGCAATTCAATCTTCGGCTAATAGGTCCGATACTAAATAATTAATAAAATAGCCGGAAATTAATTAGCAGGACGGGTGGGAACGTTACACTACGAATCAAAGAAAAATGTTACATGTATATATATGGCTCAAAGGAAGACTGACAGTTAATTTTCCTAACCTACAAAACGCACAAATTAGTAGCTCTATATGTAAGGTTTCTTAAGTTCCAAGAGTAGTACTTTGATGGTGAAGTATGTAACACTTCTTCTAGGATCAATTCAGCAACTTAATTTTCAGTTAGTCGATAGACGCGATCAGAATCTCTCTAAGCCATGCTGCTCCTCACCCTTTGTAATAACGTCAGATTTCGGATAGCTGGCGCCTTCTACTGAATCGTGGTCGGATATCACGAACATTCAGGCCACTAGCGTTAACTCCTACACCTTGCGTCGTTCTCTCCGAGAGTCTTTTCCGATCACACAGCTGTTTCATAATCGAGTGACATAACCGGTGTCAGTTCGGAGTTTACATTCGTCATACTTGGCAGGCATCCAGCGGCTGACGAAATGAAGACGTTCGCCGCTGCAAAAAGGAATCAGCAGAAAGGGCAGAGGAAGAAAAAAACAGTGGGCAGCGCGTGGCATCGAGTTCGTTTTTTGTGCCTGGCGCCATCCAGTTGTAACGGGCGCTAACTCGACCGCTAGTACTGTATTACAAAAACCGAACACACAGCACTCCCGCCAACGGAACAGCATGGGAACTCAAGCTCGCCCTTGAGGTGTGACGCGTACAAGATGCATTGTCGCTCTTCAACATCGGGACAGTCCTCCTTCTTCTTCACCACCTTTTCACAACATTAGGGGTTGACTGGCTTTGATGAGTTTTGGCATGGTCAGACTTGGAGCTTTGATTTTGCGGTAAAATGCTCTTGCTGACACCAAGCATTTTATATCTACTGCCAGATCGTACCACGTGCTAATGGGTTGCCATCTGTCTGAAAAATTTATAACTATGTTTTGTGTGTATAAGTGTATTTTTTGTTTGTGAAACGTGTAGTTAATGAGGCGAAGATTGGTGACCTTCAAGGCATTCACGTTGATGGCTGCTGTAACGTTTCCACCCCTCCTTTTAATTATTCTCGGCTAATTGATTACTGATTTATCATTGGACTTCATTGCCGGAGATTGACTGCATTCATTCTACATCAAGATCACAAGGTGAAAGGGAGGAAACTGGTTACAAAGAAAATAAAACTTGGCAGATGAACTAATTTGAATTTATATTCTAATAACAAGAACACTTTGATACACTATCAGTCCTCTGTTCAGACACATATATTCAATTTAAAATTATGATCTTGATAAGACAATTATATATTTACTTCTAATGTTCTTAGTTTCTTCACTATAAATCTGTAGCGAGAGTGACATCGGCAGAGACACACAGAGAAAGAAGAAAAAACTTATAAAAAATGAACTTGCATCACTCACGGCAGGGCCAACGCACGGAGCGGATCTGCGAACTTCAACTCCGCCACCGAGCAAAACTGACCAGATCTGAGGACCTATGGTCTCGTTGTGGGGCCTTATATAATACCCGACTAACGGTATTCGGGTGCGCAGACCTTCCTCTGCGGGAGGATCATCTCTGGCAAATGGGAGGAAACACAGAGTTCCACTGATACTACCCCACCCCAGAGATGACTTTTTGAGTTCGTGGGGTGGCTACTGTACCATCCTGCTCCCCGCCAAGACAGGCCGGGAGCTGGGTGCTTGACCCCTTCAGCGTGGCATAGCCGCCATGACAGCCGGCGGTAGCCCACCTGAAAATCTAAAAATAAAATCTCCCTGCCTCACTCTCGCTACCATAATAAAAATTCGTTAATGCTATTCTTATTCTAATTAAATACTACTTCTTAAAGTTCCTAATTATAATTTTAAATTGTCTTGTGGCATCACACTGCGGAAAACCGCCTAAAAAGCGCATTCAGGACGGCCTGTACAGAGGCGCGTGGGCTCCAGCGCACTGGGCCACGCTAGCGGGTAACATGCGCATAGCTACGGCCGAAAGTCATCGGCGGGATCCAACAAACTGGATGGTCGGGAAACTGTTTCAATGAAGAAAAATTCTTCCTCGAATCTGAACGTCCCAAACGTTTCTCCAACCGGCAGTAAAAACGAATACCAGTGGCGATCCAAATACACATTTATCTCCATTCGATTGCCAAAGTCGCACAAGAGAGGGCATCTCTGCCGCCTACAATTACGCCCTGTGGGCCTCAAGAGACTGAAAACGGGCATAAATTATCTGCAATTTAATCTTCTCGAGTCTCTAGCCGGATGGCGTCGTAGAGAGGCTAAACCAGTCTAGGCAGTCACAACAAGCTTATAACATCCGTAAACTACTTGACATCCGATGAAGACAGCAGAACCAGCTGTCGATATGTTATGTTTCTGTGACACTATTTGCCTCCACACCACTCACACATACATTATCTGACCTTACGGGAAAACCGAAAAATAGATGCTTAATCCGGGATCGGTAACCGAGAAGACCAGAAAGACGATGCGATACATTAAGCTGGCCTCTTCAGAGAGACTGTAGCAAACAATGATTTGTATCAGCTTTCCTGCAGAAATATTGTGAAGTAAGGGGGCATCCCCTCCTCTGGTGAGACTTCGTGACATCTGGCCCAAACCCCCCCCCCCCCTATAAATCACCCTTGCAACTTTTTGAGACTTATTTTTTTAGCTCCACAGCCCAACAAAAATTTCCAAAACCTCACGTGAGATTTCGATTGACCCTTCCACCTCCCCCTTGATGAGATTTCTCTCCCCCCCCCTCCCTATTCACCTCACGTAATTTATCGACGCCCCCTAATCAATAAGAATACTGCAAGAATTGTTTTTTGGTGGAGTCACTATATTTTATCTTTACCTCTCCTCCCCCTGTATTTCTCATACACACAAAACTGACGGAGAGGGGTAAGGGAGGCGGGAGAGGAAACGATGTGCCTCAGACTTCCATTAGGGCGTCTTGACCCAGATTTTGTGTAATCCGTACGCTCCGTAGGAGAGTTGCGTGTGACGTGTGACCAACGCAAGGTTTCCAGACCTGTTGGTGAGTCACACCGTGGAAAGAGTGCTCATTACGCTCCACGTCTGCTGGCGAGGTGTGCAAAGGTCAAAGGCGGCGCACCAAATGTCAAGAGACACAGCTCCCGCAGTCAACAGAAACAAACACGCACAGCAGCCACCCAACGCTCTGATTTTCTTCCTCGTGTTAAACGAGTTTTGCACGCAGACTCCACTGTGGACTGAAGGTGTGGCCCGAGCGTGTTAAAACAAGTGTCGTGTTCATATTTTGTTACGACGAATTAATCTGAATAGTAACGTGACGTCAGACTTTCTGAGCAGCTGAAACTAGGCAAATGAAAAAGGAAAAAAAAGGTTTAATACTGTACTTGTTTAAACAGAACGATGCTAAAATAATATGAAGAGATGCTAACACAACCCAAATAGATGGCTGCGTGGATACAATTACCCACAACCACTTCCAGGAAAAGCAGTTGTCATTAGAAGCAGTGAGTAATTCATCATCGTCTCTGTTGTTGGACTTTTTTTTGTGGGTTGTTCAGCACATCCTTTTCCATGTCTGGTGGCCACTTATCTCCAAACAACTCCCTTCGCCTCTACGTAAACCTTTCTTTACCCGATACAGCTGGGGTATTCACACTAGAAACAAATAGTTCAGACATTGTCTTCACCCAAGGATAACAGATGTAAAAGTCATACCGAGTGTGAATCTAGGAGATCACCGGTTGGTTGTAGCAGATTTTAAGAAACTCAGGCTGAACAAAACAGCAAGCTAAAGGATCCAAAGGATCACGTGTTGGATACTGGAAGACAGGGGGCACAAAGAAAGTGAGTAATTACTGCACTAAATTAAATTTAAAAAAAAAATAAAAATTGATATTACGATAAATGTGATATTATAGTTGCAGTGCTAAGTAAAAGAGAAAAAAAAAATCTGAAAATTTTTGTGTAACTGGAAGAAAATGTTGACATTGTCTAGCCGTAGAAACGAAATCTTTTAAGGGAGCGTCCATGATTTTTTTTTACTGTAGAGCTAAAAAATAAAAGAAAAGAAGAAAAAGGTCTACAAATGACGCGAAAGTTGATTGGGGAGCTATTTCGTCGAAAAGTGGGGGTGTAAACGACTTTGGAAGGGTGAGACCTAAAAAAAAAGGTCTCAATTTCTAGGGGGTGGGGAGGAATCTCAAGGACCAGATCTCATCGGGGGGGGGGGGAGGGGGGGTCGGAGTCGGACCAGATCTCACGAAGTCTCACCACGTAATTTATGGATGCCCCCTAACATCAGCACATTTCACTCGTCATCAGATGGAATTTCAAGCCAACTAATTTCCTCATTCGCGTTCCATTACTATTCCGCGAACGGGGATAAAAACTCGAATTTTGCGCAGTAGTAAATTGGAGTCGTTCGGTAGTATTTGCCTTATTTTCAGAGTACCTATATTCCTGAAGTCAACGTTTTTAAATAAGTGATTCGTACAACAGTATTATGCACGGAATGCTTTTCTTCCTTTACACCTTTCCCCGTCTACCTAGAAATGCGTATCAAACAGATATGTAATATGCCATAATACAGAATTCCAAGCTAAAGAAAAGGTGTATGATATAAAGCCCGAAATGATGAGTAACAAGCATTATGAGATAGTTTTCTGAGAATGTCTTACCCCCTCCAGTTGCAGAATAACCTTCCAGGAAGAGAGAGAAAGGTCTTTCCGCGTATATGTGCGATTTTCCTGATTTCATTCCGCTCCTGTAAATTTGGCGATTCTAATTCAAGCAGCCGGCCTCGGTAGCGTAGGGGCGCCGATGGTCGCCGGTTCGAGTCCGGCCGCGGGCATGGTTGTTAAAGTGTTGTGTTTGTGAATGTCGTGTTTGTGTTGTAGTGTCCTTGTGATTATACTTGAAAAATATATACACTGGAGAAACTAATACACTGAAAGAATCAGAATCACATTGAGCTGGCTGTGTGGCCTCAGTAGCCGAATGCCATAAAAAAAAATAATAATAATAATAATTCAAGCAGGTCCTTTTATATCTTTTTGTACCAATTTAGTCGGGTGGTCTTGTTCTTTAAGAATGTATGAATTTCGTGAGTTAGTTCATTCCTTCCATGTGTCCTATAAATTGCATTTTTCGCATGTGCATTGAATCTGTGACTTTCAAGATTTTTTGATATATTTGTGCATTACGTTTTAGGTAATGTACTCCGTCTTTTGTTCATGGTGGTAGTATATTTTTTCATTTTTTTTTACGTTCCATTAATAAGCAAAGAAATTTTTATGACGACTCAGCTGCCATATATTTTAAACGCCATTGAAAACTTGCAGCTCACAGAATTCTATGAACTGTGGGAACTGCATTTATTTCGCGTTTGCGTCAAGTCTCTCAGTCGGTTCGTATTTCTCTCTTGTCGAGGCTGCGGCGTTTTTTGAAAGCACTGCTCTGTTTGACAACGGCGCCCACTTAGCGCGGATGACGTCTGCTCCGCCGAGGAGTAATCAGGCCTTTGTTGCAGCCGAGTGCAAACTGCGGTAAGCGCCGTGTAATTCGCACACGTGTACTCAGATAACGGCCTGCTCGACGCCCAGCAGCCAGTGGACGCTGCCAACGTCACAACCTCCAATAAAGTGTGCTGCTGCGAGCCTTTTACGTTTAGGCCCCGTCCACTCGCTACCCTTTTTTTTTTTTTTTTTTGCTTATGCCCTTACGCCTCGTCGACGTCATTAGAGGCAGGATGGACTGGGGAGAAGGAACGGGAAGGAATTTGACAATGGCCTTTTGAAGGAACCATCCCGGCATTCGCCTGGAGTGATTTGGGGAAACAATGGAAAATCCTAATCTTGATGGCCGGACGGGGAATCGAATCTACGCCCTCCCGAATGCAGGGCCAGAGCGCTATCGCCCACGCGCCACGATCTGTCATCCACTCTCGACTTCCGAAAAACCTTTAGGAAGAAATAACTACCATCTAGTGCAATGGTACTGCCAGTGGGAGTTGAATAGAGCATTGGGGTTGTTTCTGGTCCGAGGTAAATTTAGGAGGTGTTACGGAGCAACCAACGCCCCCTGCTTTCCAGTATTATATCCTGCTTTAACACCGGCATCAATGAAGCTTTTTAATTGCATTTCTCTGATTATATCCAACCAAAAGACGATTTAGTATAGTCAGCAGTCAGATTGTTAATAGTAAAACGCGGTTATATAACATGTGTGATGACAAATAAGGCACCAAACATGAAAATTTAGTGTGCTCGAATATTTTTGTCCATAATAAGTATTTGTTATCAAACTATGAACAGTACACCAATAGAGTTGATATGTTTTAATAAAATAATTTTAGAAATGTGTCTTTTTATATATATGATATTGTACGTTTCATCGAAGAGGGTCGCCTTCGAAAGACTGTTTCAAAAACTGCGTTTCGAGAAAAATAACGTTGTACACTATGGGTTATTAGGGAAATCTCTCTCTCTCTCTGTGTGTGTGTGTGTGTGTGTGTGTGTGTGTGTGTGGTGGTGATAGGCCAGAAAAGGTTGTTTAGAAAATACATAGATCTCATTGCGTGGTTGGAGTTCATTATTGTTTGGGTGTAACTTGTATTAAAAACACGTAAAACACAGTACCTCCTGGCACCATGAAGGAAACTTTACCGCATGCACAGTTTTTTTCGCAAGTGTGATTGCGCAAGGCCAGCTTTCGTTCACGTTGGTGATAACGCGTCTATCTTATATTAGTTTGGATGTATACCACGTGTATAGAAGAATGTGCTGGAAAACTGGTGCATACAACAGGTTATGGATCAAAGCGTGGATTCTTAGTGCGCTTGTGCTAATCTGTAATTCTTCGAACCTACGCAACGACCTTCAAATTTTACTGAATTTTAGCAACGAAATTCTTTATTTTCCAATAAAAGAAAACATAACATAATTAGCAAAATGGAGTAAATTTAGAGTGTATTACTTTGACGGTACAATGACTGATCATTTAGGAACGATGAGTCACATCGCGACATATCGATCTGACATCACCTTTAACCCACCAATGAACTGAATCTGATTTTTCTTCTTTTTTTCACACAGGATTTAAAAACATTGGCCATGTTAAATTGATAGCTACAACAAAATAATGTTATCTACGTATTTTATAAATATATATGCAAAAACTAAACAATGTCAAATTTGATTGTCACTCAGTTTTGCTCGTACAAAATATTATGAAAATACAGCGGAAAAAAAACAGCAGGTGGGATCGAACATAAGTTCTTAGACTCGGAATCCAATGTTTACAACGCGTTGCAACGCCTGGCTACGACACTCACTTCGTATTACCGTAAAAGTTACAGGTGTTACAAATACAATACGGGCACAAAAAATCACAGATAACTCGAAAACTGAAGGTCTGCTATCTCTACATGTCTGGTAAAATTTGATGATTTTTTTAAAGATAAGTCAATATCTCTCGGTCCGAAACTGGACGACTTCATGACCTTCGACCTCAATTTTTCCGAAAAAAAGGGGGGGCGATCTAGACAATCGGTCTATTTATTTTCGATGGAGAATGTCTGTACCAAAGCGTATCGAAATCGCACTTCCACACATCTGGACCTATCCTTGGGGGCCATCCACAAATTACGTCACACGAATTTCATGATTTTTGGACCCCTCCCTTCCCCCGCGTCACAGTTTGTCACATTTGTGGGACCCCCCTCCCCTGGTGTGACGTCACATATTTTGCAATTTTAAATTTATAAATTAAAACAGCACTTCCAAAATGATTTATGTATTTCTAGTAAAAAAAATCATATCAACAATAAATCAAACATTTAAGAAAATATAAAAAAAACATAAAATCGAATTAATGACACAAAATTGAGTCATCATGTGTCCGTAGATTTTGAACCAATTCCTTGATACTGTTTATATTGGCATAATAGTAACTTCATTCTTGATTTCGATAGTGTTGGGAACATTCGGTGTGTCAACATCATCTTCCGCCATGAGTCAAAAAGTGATACACATTATGCATGTGATGTCACAAAGTTTATGACACGTCCACCCCCCTCCTTGTCACACGATGCCACACTTAACTGACCCCCTCCCCTCCCCCCCTCAAGGTGTGACGTAATTTACGGATGGCCCCTTGTTAGTTTATAATTGCGTTGTATGGAAAGATTTGTATACATCAGAGTTTGCATAAGCTTTTGGCACCCTTACTAAGACGATTTTTTTATTCAGAATTTTGTGCTCTCCATAGTAAGGACAACGCAACAAAAAAAAAAAAAATCCCACATCTTAATCCGGACTGGTGACCCTTGCAATACGAGAATAGCGCTCTAGCCTCTGTCATGATTGGTTGAATCAGTAAAAGTCAAAGTAAGAGTGTAACACCGTTAGACCATAGAGGTGATGTAGATTAAAAGCAGCGAAACCATTCCCCCCCCCCCCTCGGGGACCAACAATTTAACGTAGTTTCTGAACCACACAGTGCTTGACATGTACAACGCAAGGATTGAAGGTTGGTTCAAAACCTTATCACTAAACTTCCACACTAATCCATATTGCTGGTTCTGTGGAGTCTTTTATCACTGTTTCTTTACTGTCTTCCAATTTCTTTAGCGATTTAGAAAATTTGTCCAGAATTGGTGGGAGAATTACCGAATGTATTAGGCTGCGCCGAAAGAAAATTTATGCCAACAAATAGAAATCTCGGAGCCAAATAGTCTCAATGTTGACGAGGGAACTGGCACAAACTAGTTACACGTCAAGTTCCGAGAAACTGTGTTCTCGATTAGAAAAAAAAAGTATAAAGCAGATAATGTCTTACGTAAACGGACTGAGCAGCATCGTTTCGCAATCAACATGCCGAGCGAGCAGAAATGCTAAGCAGCGAAGAAAATTGATCAATTTGTAATTTCCAATAGGGTTAAATGTGACGACGATAAAATAGCCTTTACACAATAATTCCAGGAAGTTGACTCAAATGTTTTCTGAAACGAGATTGTTTAGCACGAGCGAGCACTGCAATCGAAGCATTTATCCTTCTTGCTCTTGAAGGAAATTAACGATACTGATAAACTTCCTGACAAATGTTACAACCTAATGCGGAAAACATTTCACAGAATGTACCAATGAAGGTCAGAAATTTTTCTATTTCTACTGATTTGGTACAGGTCTTCTGCAAAAGACACACAGCACAAGTTCTCGCGAAGATGGAGCCTATGACACTGCCGACTCTTATGTCCAGTTCTCTTCCCTAGAAATTGTTTACTCAAATTCAGTGTAACTATTCGCGTTACGTGTGACACCGCTAGCTAAGACAGTTATCAGCCAAATATCAAAAGGAATACCATCAAAAACTCATGCCATGCCGTTCTCCTAAAATGTAGGTACAAATACGCTTGCAGGGCACCACTGTGGACAAAGATACAACTAAGCAGCAGTGTCACTTCTGTCTCTGGTGAAACTTTTTATGGGAAATGAGACGTGAAATAAAATATTCATTAACTTAAGATTTCAGCTAGCATTCACAGCTCAAGAAAGAACAAGAAAATTCGATGATGCCACTACCTTGTCTTTGTTATTCACAAGATTTTTATCATTGAACAGAAAGATATTGATGGACCTCATTATTTTTAATTCTAAAATGCCTTTATTTTAAACAAACTCCGTGTAATACCACTAAGGCATTATTAATCATCATCATCATCATCATCATCATCGTTTCCAGCTACTGGCTGGGTCTACTTCGTGCACAAACCTCTCCATTTTCTTCATTATTCCAACCGCCTTTCTGTTTTGGTCCAGTCCTCCCCTCTCTTCCGTAAGCACTCTTCCACTCCAGTGATCTATCCCTCGGTCTTCCTCTGGGTCCTTTACACAGCATCTTTATTTCGTGAATTTTTCTTCGAATTATCTATTCCTCCAATCTCTTAACATGTCCGTACCATCTTAGACTGGCCTTCTCTAACATTTCGTCTTTTACAGTTTCTCTAATCGTTTCGTTCCTTATCCTGTATATTCTCGTAACATCCATTTTGCCTCTTAGAAACTACATTTCACTTGCTTGAAGCTTCTTCAGTATCCAGGTTTCGACACCGTACGCTACGATAGGAACATAGTATGCGTGATACATTCCCTGTCGCACATTCCTGTTCCATATCACGCATCTGATGCCTCTTTGTAATATCTTGGTCTGCCTTCCTGTTTCACTTATCTCACCGTCGTTCCTTCCGCTTTCCTCTACAACACTTTCAAAATACTAGAGGGGT
Organism: Vandiemenella viatica; assembly: GCA_031002005.1. NCBI lineage: Eukaryota > Metazoa > Arthropoda > Insecta > Orthoptera > Morabidae > Vandiemenella > Vandiemenella viatica. Next base: position 113,104,454 of record CM061914.1, on the reverse strand, counting down.
GGTGATTATAAATAAAATGGTGAAACTCCTAAAGGGCATGAATACTTCAACCGTTAACAGCAAATGCAAGAAACAGAAGAATACGAGGAAAAAGAAGCACCTGTTGCCAGAAGAAACCTGAAGCGAATCTGCTGGCAGAGGCTTTTCTCCTTATAGAGGAAGTTTCAGTGTTTCTGAGAGTTATGATCTCAATATTGAGAAATTCTCAAAAGTGGCTACAACCATCAACGACGGTTTCTAGTGTGATTGTCTCGCAGAAGACGAAAAGAAAAGAAAATCAATGGTCGATTTCCTTAGATCAATTCTTCAGACCAGTGCTTCAACCACAAAACTTTAAACAACCGCGTACGTACAATTAAAGTACAATGCAACTACGAGATATTGCCTGAAATTATAATTTCATTCCATTCGAAGAAGTGTGTTTGCAGCAGGTGGCTGCCACTTTACCATCTCTTTTACCTGGTGACTCAGAACAGATGGCTGTCCTGGAGAAAGTTACTCCTCCATGGCAACTTTCTTGGGAAATTTAATTGGGGTGGATTCCCCTTCCCCAGTAATGGAAGTGTTTTTAAGTGGATGACTATGATGTGTGTTGCGAATGAAGAGGGAGGGTGAAACCCAACACCGACTCCATTTAGGCCTATTCCACCTCTTCCGAAAGGGCCTTCATGCAAAACCTGGTGATTAGGAATCGTGCAGCACCATCTCTCATACCTGCTAGTGAAAGCTTCTTCTACCGAACCAGCTAATCACGTGGACCAGGCCAATAACATGACAAATCTCTGGTCTCAGATAACAAGCAGAGTGAACACAATGTTTCCATACAATATTTCGGCGACCAGATTCTCCGTTGTTATGGGGAAGTCACCGTGTTCACTTTGTGCGTTACCCGAGATAATTCATCGAATAATATAACAACTAATATATTTCACAGCACGATCCTTTGATAACAAATTAACTAGCCCCCAAATTATTCTTTCATTAATCATTGTCACTGCGGAAGTGTAGTACATATCAAAGGTACGCCACGATTCGTATGCGAGAAATAAATAACACATCGACACGTGCGTTCACCAACGGTTTGTAAATCACTTTAGTTTTAGTCACCCATGAATTGAATGTCTCCTGCATTATATAAAAAACTAACAATCAATAGTGTTCCATTTGCGAAACGTTGATGAACGCATATGTCGATGTGTTACTTATTTCTCGCAGACGAATAATCACGTTTCTTATATATATATTCTACTTCCTCTGACTACTGTCAGAAAAAGCAAAATATTTTTTTTACAAGGGATATTATACAATTTTAATACAGTAAAGAATTGTGCGAATATATCTACAAAAAATATGTCACTCGATCGATTTACGTGTAACGATTAACGAATAAGAAACTAACCATGCAACATTAAATTGTGAAGTGTAGCTCAATTTGTATTAAAGAATCTATATCCCGCAAAAACTATTGATATAGTTGGTGAATATTAATACATACATATGAAGGTCTCCAGAGACAGGTGAATCAGCGGAGACTGAACGAACATTCCGGCGAGGCAGCCAGCCCATTGAGAGCGTGTGGGGACAACTAAAGTAGCACAGGCGAGGCGAGGCGCCGCAGGCACCGAGAATAGAACACCTTGAGGAAGGACCGCACCACGACACATCTACATCGACTCGCATCTTTCATAGCAAATGCAGACGAGACCGAACTCAGATTGCCTTATGAACTAATCCAAAGCAAGTACCACGTGAAAAAAAGTAACACTGCACAAACGCATTTGATTTATATATACAGGGCGAATCAAAAGTCCTTGGACACCTTCATAAGTTGGAAGAGTGAAGGGAAAACTGAAAAGTGATGATGGGAACAGAGGTTTGATGTCCAACTTATGAAGGTGTCCAAAGACTTTTGACTCGCCCTGTATATAAATTAGAGGTTTAAGGCTCCTGTAGCTAGGACTGATAGAAAACTGAAGGTCAACAATGGCAAGAAAATCGTCAGTGGTCTCTACGACGAAACCATTCCAGTATTCGTCTGGAGTGTTTACGAGAAACACTGGAAAATTATAGGTGGCCCGGGGCGGGAATCGAATTTTGTTCACTCGAATATCACGCCGGTACTATATTCGAAAAATTTCAAATAGGGAGCGTCTATCAACTACGTGGCCTCATTTTGGCCCCATCTGAATCCCCCTCCCACCCACGTAGCTTGTCTCTAAATCACCCCCCCCCTTTTTTTCCCTAGAGAGGCACGTAGCTTTTTTTCCCTATTGATTCCAGAACATTTTGTACTATTTTCTCCTGTCAGACTGTCGTAAATTACATACGGAGATAATCAAATGGCGGAAATAAATATTCACATGCTGTTGTATGTTGTGTGACTTATTTTAACTGTGACACATAATATGAATGAAAAGTCACGTGGCTTGGCTCCGAGCTTCCATCTCCCTCCACGTAGCCCAGCATAGCTACCTCCCCAACCTCTCCCCTAGATCGAGCCACGTATTTTATGAACGCTCCCTTAGGACTATGTTAAGGTGACATCATTTCTGGGACAAAGCGGTCCCTTGCCTGAGCAATTCTCGGTGGATTAGATACGTATTCTTTTTCGAGACATCAGCGCTAGGTGAAGAGATAGCACAGGCTTCGGCTATTGATAAACACGAGGAGTTTTCTCCTGAGTATTCATTGGATAACAAGTTGCCGGGTTGTGGGTGCTCTTACGGGAATTCACCTTTAGGTAAAAATCCTTGTTTTCTTCCGGGATATAAAACGTTGACGTCCGCCCTTTCGATTGATTACGAACAATTAGTATTCATGAGAGTGGTTTCAGGTTGTTACGCATGTTTCATTCAACTATATCCTAGTGCATCGTCTTTTTCCAGCTACAATTTTTTCAAAATATGCGTTAGAATGTCTGTTTAGTTCCATTGTCAACGTATGACCAAATAATTTCAGCCCTGCTTCTCTTAAGGTGTCTAGGATGCTGCTTTGCAATCCTAACTGAAGTCGGTCCGATTAACTTCTGACTTTGTCTCGCCTGTTCTTCTGCACACGCGACCTGAAGAATTTCGTTTCAGTAACTTGAATCCTACTCTTGTGTTATTGTACTCAACATGTTAACTTTGGAAGAAGGTAGGTTTTGTTTAAAGACAAGCTTCTTAGCCCATCAAAAAATGACGGTTTGAACGGAGTGTTATGCCAAGTCATTTGTTAGCCGTTGCTTAACTGAATAGAATTGTTATAAGATAACGCTCAGTGCAATTTCTCGTACCTTACGCTGTAGCAACAAGTGTCAGTTGCCATCCTAGTCCGACAGCAAAGGAAATAAAAAATAAATCTTAATGACTTGCGTTATACCGTGTAATATTAGTTTTAACCCTAGTCCAGGCCGAATAAATCGCGATAAACGTGGAACTATTTTCATCCACGTGAAGTAATGTTTTCAGTAATATCGCGCTCATGAAAACAACTAAATTACAAAAAATTGAATTACTCATACCTCCAAGAGGATTACTTTCGAGATCCTGTGGTCAGTAACTACATTTTTCCTGAAAGAAAGTCCCATAATTTCTGAACACACGTCGTAGTTAAGATTTGCTTTAAATTTACAGCAATCGTACTTGATCCTTTTATTTCAGTACTGTACTAATAATATTTCTTCATAGCGAAATCTGACAGTCGAAGGAATTATATGATTCCCAATAATAATACGAGCATCCTCTGCCTCGCAGTGCTCTGACGAACAAAGAGTCGAAAGAAATGGATCCGTCGTTTGGGCTGTCTGAACAGGATGTCACCTACCTGACACCTGCACAAAGTGAGTGGCTGTCACACCACGCACACGCATATCACTTGCGTGTTGCACCGCCCACGCTGTGACTGTATTGAGCGGGCAGTGCGAGGCGATCAAAGGATCAACTGAAACGTGATGTGTATGTGGAAAAAGTCGCTGACATCCCAACAGTATGCGGAACATTTTATACCAATACCAAATAACGGAGATGGGGATATCTCTAAATATTGATGTAAGGTTCAAACACGAATTAATGACATATGAACTAAATGTACAGGTAGAAAGCGCGCTAGCCTTCCCAAAAAAAAAAAAAAAAAAAAAATGTTGCACGTACCGGGGATTACGTGATTTTCTTTTAAAGGTGGGAAAAGGAGCTATATTAATTTGTATCAATAATTAATGTCATGCCAAAGCAATTGAATTTCTTTGTTTCTTATTTATTTTTTTCGGACGCGTTTCACTTCACACGCTGAAGCATCTTCAGCGATTTTATCTTTTCATTGTTTCACAATTTCTTTTATGTACACAATATTCCCGCCGTCAACGCTATTCTTTCAGCTGCATTTTTGCCCTGTATGTCATTTTTATGTGTTTTTATTTTTCACTTTCACTGCACTGGAAAGACCGCTACAATGTTCCGACTTCTATTAGCCGAGAATAGTGTACAAACACAAGCAAATGTGAAACAATGAAAAAACAGAACAGCTGAAGATGCTTCATAAAATGAAGTAAAACGTGTTCGGAAAAACAAATGAGAAATAAACAAATTTAACCGCCAGTGGTGTAGCTAGGTTAACAAGGGCCCCGGTGCAAAAAAATTATTTTGGATCCTCAGGCCAGATTGGGCGACCTTTTTCTTGCTTTGTGTTGTTGGTAAGGGCCCCCTGAGCTGAGGATGGGGCCCTTGAGTTGTGCTTAGGGGCCCTCTGAGCAGTGGTTGGGGGCCCCCTGAGCAGTGAGAGGGCCCTTAATGAGGGGTTTCCTGTGTCTCAGGGGCCCCCTTAGACGACTGTAGAGCTAAAAAAAAAAAAAAAAAAAGATCACTAGTTTGCCATGAAGGCTCGTGGGCCTCTGAACTGCGCTTGGGGGCCCCCTGAGCGTAGGGGCCCCGGTGCACTGCACCGCCTAGCCCCATAGTAGCTACGCCCCTGTTAACCGCACTGTCGTGACATTAATTATTCGTTCAACTGGATATAGCAATTGATGAAATTGCCCACATCCAGTTGGAAACCAGAGTATTTTTAAAAAATATATAAAATTTCGGAGTGAGTAATGAGTCATTGTTTATTAGCTACGCCGAAAATGAAATTTCATGGATATTAGTTCTAATTGGTTATAAAGCAATACATGCAAAAGAAACGATACTACACATCTAACAAACTCGAAACCTTTGAAACAGTTTCAACACTCCAATAAACGAGCGAAAAAGTCTATCGGGATTTCTCTGTTATAGCTATTTTCTGATGGAGAAAAATTAATACATATTTCTAAAACTTTTTGAGTTAACATTACAAAATACTTGCTTCAGAATTATTGTTCCGCAAGAAGTTGCAACAATTTTGTCTCAATCGAAAAATAATTAATATCTTCCGTATCCTGGACAGCATGACACGAAAACTTTGTAGCTCTGTAAATCTCTAAAACGTTGGTACTTCATTCGTTCTACAAAAATAATAGTGTTACAAATGTTTGGAAACATCGAAGTGGTTTAAGAACAGAGAGCTCGTGCCCTCAAATGTCACCCTTTGCATTCTAGGAACTGCAGCGACGTTTGAATGTCCTCAACCCGGTCGATACCTCTGCCTGCAGAGCCGGTGGCTTTATCAAACTCTAGTTCGTATTCCCAGATGAACCGCACATTTGCCGTGTTAAGCCCCCCGCCGGAACGGGAGTCAATATCAAAATTTGTGAGTCGCACATCCCTAAAGTACAGTTTTCACGAAATGCATTAGTGACAGCGTCGATACATCAGACGCGCCACTTTGTTCCTGCCTCCTGCTGTCGGCGACACAAGGCTTTCAGTGTAAACATAAACCAGCTGTCGCCACAACCAGTCAGCCGGAACTCGCAAACGAAAATAAATCACAGCGACCGCAAAACAAGTTTCGCGTTCAATAAACTTGGATCCTGTGACTTCTCGCAGACATGTTGACTTTTGTAACAGCCCTCAAACCTAAAATTAAATGGAATTGTATTTTATGAAGCTAGAGTTTGGTTGAATATGATCTGGTAGGTTTGTTTTGCAATTTACTGTAAATCAGTGTATATAGACTTTGTTTTATGAAAATAAATTATTTAGAGGCCATTTAATAGGTTTAAGAACAGTACGGTGCAAGAGAATTGATTAAATGTTTGTAATTCCAAGTATTAAGGCAAGTTAAGATGTCTAGAGGACAATTTGCTACAGTTTAAAATGATTTCTGTGAATAATTGTGTGTTTAAGTATCTTTAATTTCCATTTCTGACCATTTTGTAATGATGTTAAATGATTATGTATTAATTCTGATTGTTTTTAATGTTTCAATTGTTTAAGTATTGTTAATGTTCGAAAATTATCTGGCGGAAGCTTTTGAAGTGTTCTAGAAATTTCGGTAGAGTTTATATAAAGCGATCATCCAAGTTAGTTGGTCAGTTTTTCACCAACTCAGTTTGCGACGGCCGGGAACTGTATTATCTGTGGAAAAAGTGTTGTACGCAAGTTCTGGATTGTATCTATGCATGTAAACAGTATCGTTGACGTCGAGTTTTATGAAAATAAAGCAAGTTTAAAGTATCTAACACTTTGTTCAAAATCAAAGTACGGTATATTTTATAGAAGAATATGAATATTACGCAGACTTACCTTTCAAAAATTGTTATCTACACCGTAAGCACTAAGCTTTAATCAAAGAATGTAGTTAAAAAGTTTGTGCAAGCCCTATTTACAGTAAAATAAGACCCTAAATCAGCGTTTCTCAACCGTTTTCAACCTGGGGTCGAGTAAACTGTGTTTTAGCTACCAATATTTTACTGTTACTTGGAAATCTTGTTACATAAAAATTCTTATTAGTTTACTGAATATTGTTTATAATCATTTCATTATTATTATTAAGGGTACATCAGTAACTAAAAGTTTAGAATTAGATAATAGAAATTGGTTGTGGAAACACATTGAATAAACCAGTAATATTTATTTTACTCACGTTAAAATCAATACCTGATAAAGAAAGAACAGATATGGTAAAATACCATTTATGCTACATACAGTAGCTGTCCATACATACTCCACGCGCACAAACTTCCACGCTGCCTAAAATAAAATGTATTACACGCCACTATACGAATGTACTGCAATTGACAAAAATAATGCTCTGAACTAAAAACTGATGTGGGCCTAATTTTTTACCTATGTGTATAGGCTTTATTATTAACATCTGGGACATATTTTTTTGTACTATCATAACATAACGAAACTAAAGGCACGTTTCTAATTCCTACGGGAATACATTTATGAAACTGGAAGTGCTATTTAATGCTATGAAACTGGAAGTGAGCTATTAAATGCTATGAAACTGTAAGTGACCAGATGAATGATAACATTACTGTAGGCTGGATGTACAAAATAAAAGAAGCGAGATCTGACAACTTCTATTGTTGTTTACTTCACCACTCTTATGGTACCAGTCTGTTATAAGACCCTCAGAAAAAAGGCAATTAATATATTCCTCAAACGAACGGCGCTTTCTTTAATGCATATTGAAAAAGTATTTAGTGAATAGGCTATTTTACTGTAGGAACAATGCGTCCTATCCTCATATCCCGGTAATGCCAGATTTTTGCCTGGCCATTGCAATATTCATGGCTTTTGAGTAGTTGTGGTCATAGTTTACACTCGCTTACATTCTTATACAATACGAGTATGGTATCTAAGAGTTTAATATTCAGCCTGTGGACCACCAACATCATCTTCGAGGGCCACAGGTAGAGAAATACTGTCCTAAATCGTTCGACCAACGAATAAGGTGAATATGTACGGCATAATAGCTGGGAGACCCGCAAGGGTACTTTGCTTGCTCAAGTGAGAGTTTCGATTTCATTCGCGTTCGACCTATGCCATTGCCATAGTTACAGTATAACGTGGAATTCAAAACACAGACCATTTGGATATTTCTATCAACACGGCAATGCACGTAAAATATCCCGACCGCACCAGAATTTTAATCCGGTACCCTGACTTTCAAACTCAAGCGCTTTAACCACTAAGATGTCAGACAGCTGAAACAAAGACTACAATTTCAGAAATCACGGAAGATCAAAAATGCAGTTTAAATCCCATTGAAAAAAAGAAATACACAAGTGGCAATTTATATACCATAGATCAGCATTTCTTAACCTTGAGGACCAGTAATATGTCAAAAATAGTTCTACGGATCATTAACTTATATTGGCCTAATTTTTTACCTATTTTTGTATTGATAACATTTGGGATGTAATGTCACTTAACATCTACACTTAGAAGAAGACCCTCATTAAACAATCATTAAAGTAATGCGGCTGTCTTTGATGACGAGTGAATATACTGTTACAGTAGCAATGCTGTCATAACCTCGAAATAGCAGATTTTTTTCTGGTCGTTGCAATATTCATAGCTTTAATAAAATTTTGTTTATAGCTCATAATCACCAATAGCCTTATATAGCATACGTGCGGCATCTATTTTATGTTAACAATTATTTTTTATGATATCTTTCATTCAATTATAACTAAATTTTTAATATTCAACCTGCCAACCACGGTTTGAGAATCGCTACCGTAAACGCAACTGAAGTGAAACGCGAAACTAATCTCTACATAATTACTAATTCGTCTATCTACAGCTGAAATTTATAGACGACTTCGTCAACTTCATTGTGTATTGTAATAATGTAATTGTATTGTAATAAAGTTATGTATAAGTGTATTTTTGTTTGGGGCACGTGTAGTGAAAGTAGTAAAACCAGTAGATAGCGCCCGTAATGTTACAAGCTACACTAGTAACAAGTGGACACAGCTTGCTGAGATCTTCCAGTGCCGGGCCCCACGGGACGAGACTACTGATCCTGCGATGGCCATATTTGGCGAGGTTACGTCACCGGCCAGCAGCGAGTTATTTACTCGTCGATTGGCGCCCTACTAAACACGGCGCTTCACACCACAGAAACAATGCACTACCTCACATAACGCCACAAACTCCGTGGACTGGGATTTGAAAACTCGCAAGAGTCGGACACTAGCGTTTACTTTGCCCGAAGTGGCTAGAGCTGGCTTTTTAAAATCCGTTTCGTGATGTGCATATTTAAGATGCAATTTGGACTTGATGTTCCATAACCTTTAATATGCTTTATAGTACACACCCAAGTCTTATAGTTCAACCGGAGTGGGGGGGAGGGGGGATGCCAAGGCGACTGTTGAAAACGACACCATTTTCTTTGTGTTTCTTAGTACCTCGTTGTGTTCTTTTTTTATTTTAAATTGAAGCTTAGCTTTTATGTAAAAATTTAATACGCAAAGATTTCTTACAGTTCTGTGGTGGAAGAAGAGGAATGTACGAACACAGAAGATAAATATTCTTCACTCATAACAGAAAGTAAAAACCATGTGTATACCTGAAAAATGTTATAATTCCAATGCAGCGCTGTGTGAACAAAACTGATCATTAAAACTGAATCATTGCATCCTCGTGCTATTTATCTATCTCTTCTTTTGGTTAATCAGTAGTTTTATTTTATTTATATTTTTCCGACTAACAACAGTACTTAATATTCTCTTAATTTCAAAGATTATTATTCTTAAACTTTTAAGTATTCCTATTTTTATCCTTATAACATAAAGTTTAAAATTTAGAGACATAATTGACTTTTAAAAATTAAATCAGACTGATTTAAGTCTATAGGACTCAGCAGTACTTAACATCGGATAAGTACTAACTCACAACTGATACAATCGTCGCAGGTTGTGATTCTTCGTGTAACGGCGCAAGACGTAATTTCTCACCTTTATTGTGGTCTTTTGCATACATACAATCGCACACATGGTACCAAGACTCAACTGAGCAAGTTCTACAAACTGGCAGAACAGTAACCAATGGCAAGAATGAATGAACATCTGATCGAAAAGTACGCCAACAACGTAACACTCTTCTTCGATGTTATCTGTAGAATGAAACCGTCGGATTCTTGCTGCTTAAGGTTTTTTTTTCTTTTTTTTTCTTTCCCTAACAGCTTCCGGTTATCAAATCACAAAACTACCTCAGAATGTTCAAGATTACTTCCGAATGTTTGACTCAGTTCCATCGCTCAATACGCAGCATACGGCAACCGAGAACGACAATTCATCCCGTTTGTATGCAAATTCTTTTCTTTCGCCCAAGTCTTGCCTGCTTCCAACGAAGCGTTTGAAGGTATCCCTTGACGTCCTGACCCGAAGGTCCCCTTTGGGTTTCAATCAAACACTGTCTCTTCATCTGGTACATCGGACTTCCTTAAAGCATGCGAACTCTTAATTCGTTTCGTTGAATGGCTATTTCAGACATGCAGCAACTCGTATCTTAAAACATCTTCCCGCCTTTTTATGCAAAGGAATAGACGGATAAAATGATTCACGGAGATATGATTCATGTAAATGGTGACCTTTCATTTTTCCACGCATGTAGTACCTTTACATTATCCTGTAACACAAATACTTCTCCTTTAACTGTAAAATGACTTAATTGCTTACAGTTTGTGGTGTAGTTAACGAATCATAATGTTTATACAGTCGGAAGCTGCAGTCTTCATTCAACAGACTTTTCGCGACTTCAGTTTCCTGAAATTTTCTAATAGTTTTGACTCTTATATTAGGCTACCAATAGATTTTTACAATAATAATAATAATTAAAGATCCACTGCACAAAATTTTAATCGCACCACTATTTATACGTTTTCTCAAATTTCTCTATCTGGCGCAACTCGCCTGACATTTCTATGGTAGGCGATTCTTCCATTACTACCCTCTGATGCAATAATTTCCACTAACGATATATTCAAACATAGAAGTAAATACCCGAAAAACCTCAAGTAAAGCCCTAAAATAATCCCAAGTAATCTTACAAGCCTAAAGGAGGAAATTTCAGACTGCACACTTTTAAAAGCTTTTAAAGTTCTTAATAAATTTACAATTTTAATGACAGAAACGATTTCTCCAGAGCTGAAATTCATGGGTTCAAAAGAGCATTAACAAGAAGTAGCACCTGCATCACAGGTAACGCTTTTTGACGATATTCGCCCGAATATACCACATCGGTGCCAATGGTGTACCCCAAACAGCGGACAGCACGCCTCATTCCCCCCTCCCTCCCCTAACAGTCATTTAACGTGTGCTTTACAAAGTGCAGTAACATCTACGTAACAATAATTAAATTATATTAGTAGCTAATCAAATTTGAATGCAAAACGTAATGTGAAATACTAAAAACAATGTTAACCAGCTGGAACAGCGTAGATATACCTCGGCTTTCATATCGATGAGGTCTGCAATATAGTGTAAATTGGTTTGGTCAGCCCAACACTCTACCCGCTTTACGTTATAAGGAGAAACTTGCGGGGACTAATATGATCGCAGGGCTAAGTGGAGGTCGGAGGTGATTACAGAAGTTGGACTTCGATCGGGCAACATCACCTCCGTCAGCACCTGCATCCAAGTAATGTAACGGTTTTACGAAACCGAGCGTGGTGGGTGAACGGTTAATGTTCTGGCCGCGCATTCGGGAGCACGCGGGTTCGAATCCCGTCCGGGCATCCAGATTTGGGTTTTCCATGGTTTCCTCAAATCACTCCAGGCGAATGCCGGGATGCTTCCTTCAAAAGGCCATGGCCAAATTCCTTCCCATTCCTTGCCCCCGGTCCTTTCCCGCCTCTAATGAACTCGATGTCGACATTCCTCCACCAGCGTGGTTGATAACAGCTTGCTGCTGGGCGGTCGTTGGTGTATGTGGACGTGTTGCAATACATCCCAAACGGGCTCGATGAGATTCAAGTCGTTCCTCTCGTACCAATAACTCCACCTGCGTTGTTCGAAGCGGTCGCGCATTGTCATCCACAAAAGTGAAATCAGGACCGAACGTACGTCTAAAAAGACGCACGTGGGGAAGGCGTACAGTGTCGCAATAACGTTGACGGGTGAGTGAACCGCGTTCAAGGATTTGGAGGTTGGTACGCCCATGCAACATTATGCCATAACACTTGGACTACCAAACCGATCTTGCTCCTGGGTGCATTACGTGTTTACACCTATCACCAGATGAGGGTACGTCCATAATCACTACCACCACAACGTACCGTAACTGTCTTGTCCCGTTCCTTCAGCTGCGGGTTCAGACACGATGCATTGACTTCATGCCACGTGACGTCCAGCTTTCTATGTACGTGTGGGAAACTTGTGGCAACATGCTACCGTACTTTATTTATTTCCATCATGTAGTTGATATTTTACACTAGTTTATCTATCTCGTCCTTAAGTTTTGCACACCAGTGTATTTGTATCTGTTTCTCGGCCAGTTATCAACCTGCTTCAGATGTGTTCATACCAGAGATCATTTGTTGCTACGAGTAATCCTCACAATTTCTCTCAACCTTTGAATGCATGAGGAATGTAAGAAGAGTTTTTATCAACAAGGTCATTGATCATTTACTCCTCTCCCGAGCAGTTAGCTTAATGAAGGCACAGTACGCTTGACTTCACTTGACCAGGCAGATTGTCCAGTCGACTGCAATGAAGATACGCTGAAAACGAAGGAAACGAGGCAGCGGCTAACTGGCCTTGTCACTGTAACAAGTGTCAAGTGTGTCTTGACCCGTCGACGTAACGTTCCGATCCGCAGTCACGCAATTTAACGCCATCAGAAAAAAATGCGGAAAGTGAATTCTGGTTAAATTGTGGGCAACATAGACACTCGAATTATTAATTGCATATCAGAAGTTTACAGGATGAATCAACAGCGTTAGAACGCCTATTTTCTCAACAGTGCAGTTACAGTACAGGCGATTAACGTTTTATAACAGAACTTTCTTATATTAATTTTAATTATTTAGGGATGTGTACATTTTTCTTTATGTATTATCATCTATGAGGAAAGTAACGCGGAAATGCCTTAAAAATTGTGTGATGTCACAAGACATTTGAAACCATAATTAGGAACTTTAAGAAGTAGTATTTAATTAGAATAAGTTTAGGATTAAGTAATTTCAATTAGGTAGCGAGAGTGAGGCGGTGAGTATTTTTTAGTCTAAGATTTCAAGTGGCTACAGTTACTGTCATGGCGGCAAAGCCATGTGGGAGAAGTTCGGACACCTTGCTTCCGCCCAGAGTTTGGCGGGGATAGGATAGTATTGTAGCCACCCTACAAACACAAAAGCTACCTCTCCGGTGGGGTAACATCGGTGGAACTCTGTGTTCCCGCCCATTTGGCAGAGATGGTCCACTCGCCAAAGTAAGGATCCAATGTTGGCAGTACTCCCTTCCCGTAGAGGATCAGCATACCTGAATCCCGTTAGGTGGGTGTTATATAAGCCCTCACAATGGAACCATAGGCTCAGTCTGGGTCAGTTCTGTTAGATGTGTTGTTCAGTCGGTGCTCAGTTGGCGATGTGATCGAAGTGATGACTGTCTGCGCCGCCGGCCTGCCAATATGATGTAAGACAAATTTTCTCTCTCTGTGTACTGAAGGCTCACTCTCGCTACAAGTTATGGTGTAAGAAACATAGAACTTTTAAGGGAAAGTGTTTGATTTCCATGTGTTAAACATCAGGAGAACTATATGGACTTGCCTAATCGTGTTCCTATTTCAATTATAGACCTATGTATGAATGTGAATGATCAGAATACAAATTTACTTTTGTGAAATTCATAATTATTCACATACTTTATTTCTTTGTGACTGTCCCCCCCCCCCCCCGACCCCGTCACCAGGTGATAATGATGAAATGAATGCAAGTCAATCTTCGGCTAAGTGGTCCGATACTAAATAATTAATAAAGTAGCCGGAAATAATTAGAAGGAGGGGTGGGAACGTTACAATTGTACAACCTGATCACTTTTTGTATATGGCATGACACTTGCAAAGCTTACTGAGCTCCTTGGGAGGACCCTGGTTCAATTAGCCGCTCAATGATCCGTGGGGTCCGGAAATCATCTCAGCCGTATGCCGCGATGATTCTTTCCCGCTCCTTGTCCACGAATTCCTTTCTTGGCTTTAATAACCTCGACGTCGACAAGCGTTCATTAAGACTCAAAGGGGGGAAAAAAGTTTGATTCCCGACCTAAGTTGGAATTTTAAGAGTCCCCTCTAATATTTTAAGGGTTTAATACGGTAAAAAAAATTAGTGCCATTGTTGCCCAGCTGGAAGCAGTGTACAGAAGTGGCTTGTCTTAAGAACTATCTGGTAATCGGACGCTAACACAACCAGAAACTGCCTTCAGGTCTGAAAACGTCTCTCTCGCGCATACGTGAGAAAACTATCCTATTCGAGATGCTCTTAAAGCCACAATGTTAGCACATTAAGCCAATGGTAATATATTTCCTTCTGACCTAATGAAAACCTCCTTTCTCGCTCTACCGACCGAGTGACAGAGCGCATTTTGCAGACAAATAAATATTTCACATACTGTCAGAGCTAGGCACAACAATCACACTTCGCAGAAGACTATGACGTTGCACCAGGTGAAGGCGAGTGATGGGAATCTCATTCTTCCTCACAAGTTCTGAAGATGCACGGTTGGTTCGATCAATCCCAACTCGTTATTGTCAAACTCCAACCACTGCCACGCAACGGTGATCTAATTCTTCAACAACGAGGCAAGGTCGGTTTTAAAACGAAGCGATTGAAATATTTTTCCATTTTACTAATTTGGTTACGAAGTCCACTTCCTAATTTCCTTGAATACCGATATGACTGTGAATTCTGCAGAAAACAACCCCCTTCGCACACTAGGGAGGGAAATTGAATGTGTCTTGAATCGAATGGATTCGAGGAACTTATAGGTCATGTACTTTTTATACATATTGTTTACTCCTTTCTTTTATTTTTCTTCATTTTTTTCATGTAGCCTCTAAAATACTAAATTCATTTGTTTATTTTCTTTTTTCTTTTCATGTAGCCTCCGAGACAACATTCATACAGGCAAAAATGGTAGTACAAAGTTTACAGAGGATGAATTACTACTGGGAACTTCCAACCACACTTCTTAAATATACACACACACATTACTGTACTACAACAACATCAACTCAGACAATACAACACCAATACTAACAACGCTGACAACAACAATAAAATCGCCACCGAAAACTACGCTGACAAGCAAAACAACAACAACATTTACGACGAGGACGAAACTGCCGACGATAATTCGACAACACACCGTCCACGACAATACCACCAACGGCGACAACACCCCCGTCAACAACGACACCATCGTCGACAACAACACCGACGACGTCAACACCGACGATATCAACAACGACGACATCAACAACGACGACAACAACGACGATATCAACAACGACGATATCAACAACGACGACATCAACAACGACGATATCAACAACGACGATGACAACAGGAACACCGACAACAACACACAACACCAACTGATGAAAGTTCTGGTACTGCAACCTAGGTTTTGTGGCTCTTGACAGAAAATAAGCCAATGACAACGACAGATACATTCAAGATCGTGGAAACTCAACCGTCAGGGCGACTTCAAAACCGTATAACATTCTGCAGGAATATAGTCAGCAGAACAGTACTTGGGGCTAGATGATTCCAAAAGTGTTACGAGGCTTCTGAAAAGTCCCTGCCTGTGTAGAACCTACAGACACCCCGCACCGGGAAGCTCTTCCTGCTGTCGAGATTCAACTAGCCAGTATGCTAGTTGCTCAGAGTGAAACAAGGAGGCTGATCAGCGTGAGGGAGAACTGGTTCCTACAAATTAAATCTCGACTTAAGTGCCGGACGGGCCTTGGGACCTGCTCTAGTGGACGCAGTAAAGCGATTTTATCAACCGCAAACATTTTTCTCTCTTAGAGTTACACGTTCCTTTCATATAACTCGTTAGAGTTAATAAGATGAACGCGACTCCTTAAACCCGTCTGACAAATCCTTTGCATAAATAACCGAGTGGTTGTGGGTGGCTTCGGATGAAATTATAAGCAGTTTAAGGCAGTGAGGTTCTGCAGAGCATGAACCGAATTTTGGCTACGGCACCAGTTTCATAAATGACTCAAAATACACAAAACATACTCTCGAAATTAACACACTAAATGTATTAGTTTACCCTTCTTTTCACTGTCTAAAATGAACGGTATTTTCTCATCCATTCGAGTTTATTCCTATTTCTTAATTTGTAAGTCCACCAACTGAAAATGAAAGAAATGTGCGAGACATAAAAAATGCTAGAGCACATTTTCCTGCAGTCTAATATAATGCACCATGTCACGCCGCTCGAGTGAAAGGTTCTATTAATCTCCACGAATTCGAGGTATTTTTATGAGAAGCACACACTAACGGTAGGCAATTCTCAAACATTTATTCAGAAATGATTCCTAAAAGAGTAATATTTCTTCAGGTGAATGACAATTCAAAGCACACCGTTATCCAAACATTTCGAGCATTTGTTAGCATTTCGGTTAAATACGCCACACCGAAAAATACTAGATAACTGAAAATTACACTTCAGATTTAATTACTATTAGAAGTAAAATCCATCCACATACGAATGGGAAAAAAGAAAGAACAGAGTTACCAAATGTTAGCGTGCAGTAAGAAAATAGTTGATGCGAAGCTAAAGTCTAACAATCGTCTTGTTCATCTACGAAAGAAAGAAGTAATATAAAAAAGGAAATTTCTACTAAAACGTATTGACAGGAGAAGATGTTGGGATTATCAATAATTCAACACCAGCGTTGCTTAACAAAACGCTTCCGGTATAAAATTTGAACAATGAAAATTACTATTATGCATTATCGAAACAGCGTTTCTGAGAAAACAAACTGTGCTCTGAGACAAGTTCACTCTAAGAAGGCACACTTATTCGAATACAGCTACTGAAGAAATTTCCGTCACGTGTTACTGGAACTGAAAGTTTAATAATGGCACCAACATCAAGCCACTAGAGATTTTTAACCTCGGTAGAATTCTCGCCGAGATGAAAGGCGCGCAATGTAGTGCCTTCTATATAAGATACACAGGTAGCGAGCGTCGAAATATTGCCTTGGTGAAACAAGTCGGGCGCCCAATTATAGAGAAATGCGTGTACGAGGCGGGTGCAATTTCTCGCTTGCTCGGCATTCGACGAATTAATGAAGGTCTAGCAAAATAATAAAGGAGCCATTATGAATACACAGCTTTACGCGGTGCTTTTTCCTCCACGTAATGAGACCGAATAACTCCGCGAACCATTCTTCAAATGTCAGCGACTACACAAGTAATTTACTTTCTTCTAATTAAACCTCACCGCCGCGCCCTGGAGACGAATAATCGCCTTAAATATACAGCGGCGTCTGTAACAAGGTTCGGTCACTGTAATGAAGAAATGCAAAGCAGGGAGATGTTAAATATAAACCTCTCGGAAATGATTTATGGGAGGGGGGTTGCAGCAAACAGATATTCCATCAAATGCAAAGACTAAAGAGTTCTGAAAAGCCACAGGATAAAGATTTTGTAAACCCATGTTTAAAAGCAAAGATGATCATCATTCTCGTCTACGATGCAAGATATTCTAGTTTGGCATTTCCAAGGAAACGTCAATGATTTTAACGTAGACTACTCATAATTGTGACAACGCCTCCTCGAGGTCATTATGGGGCATCCATTAATTACGTGAGGTGTTTTTCCGGATTTCCGGACCTCCCCCCCTACTGGTGAGACTTCGTGAGTTCTGGTCCGACCCCCCCTCCCCTCTGGTGAAATTTGGTCCGTGAGATCCCCCCCCCCTAGAAATTCACCCTTTCAAAGTCGGTTTCACACCCACTTTTTGATGAAATACCACCTAAAATCAACTATCGTGTCATTTGTAGACCTTTTTTTTTTAGCTCTACAGTCCAAAAAAATTTCGAAAACCTCAAATAAGATTTCCGCTGACCCCCCCCCTTCCCCCTTGGTGAGATTTAGCCTGACCCCCTCCCCTACCCCTGTTCCACCTCGCGTAATTTATGAATGCCCCCTTAGAGGCGAAAAATGGCTGTGGGCGAGGACCGGGAAGGAATTCAGCCACGGCATTTTGAAGGAACCATCCCGGCATTCGCCTGAAGAGTTCTGGGGATATTAAGGAAAACCTAAATCTGGATGACCGCGCGGGGATTTAGTCCCGCGTCCTCCGGAATACGAGGCCTGAGCGTTACCGCTCACTCACCACACTCCATTCGTATACACTACGAACTGACCTATTTGGTGTCTGCATAAGGAATTTTTTACTTTTCTTTAAGAAAATAAAACTACCACAAATTCCACAACCTTCTTTATGAAGTCCCCCCAAGCGTCATACTTCAGAAGAATATTGTTTGAGACTTAATTCAATGAGTTCATTAAGCCCATACAAGGCGAATAGACTGTAGGATGAGATCGACCCTATGCATGCGTGACTGCTATTATCTTCGCGTGGTCTATATAGGAGTCGTGTATGCATAGCGTAACCTACAAATTCGATCGAAATCGACAAACGACGACTAATTTATTGAATAATAATAAACGGTCATCTAGTTAGCGAATTATATGTTCCTCCATTAGATTTCATTAGCAGCGAAAAAATACCAGGGAAAATAAGATTCTGTAGTGTGTTGATCTTTCTTTTATCAATTTGTTAGAGAAAATGATTGACATTAACCTTTCCACAGTGCGTATGGGGTGAGAGTGTACGTTAAACTTGGCAGCCCTACTCGTGTATTCCGGAAGAACAGGCCTGGAATCACCTCCCCAGTTTAAGATCACGTATTCCCAACACTACACCGAACACGCGCTTAATCACCGCTATCCACGCATAAGAATACTATTCGCATTGGTGAAGTCAGCGAAAAGTTACACCAGTTAAATTTTTCCCGGGATGCTAGTATAGAACACTGTCGTACCGCCTACAACCGCCTCCCTCCCACAAACTGGCTGCGACACGGAGTATGATCTAATTCTGTCGTCTATCCTATCAAATACAATTCAGTTTAATAAGATGCTTTGAACCTGAAGGCAGGACGTCAACTTAATAACTCGGAAAACTTCGGTGAGCCCGATGATATCCGAACTACTGTATTAGTTACACTGACCGTCACCACAGCGCTGCTTAGCTAGCCAGGAAATTAAAGATAAATAATTGCATTCACTTTATTTGTGCTTTTATTCTGATAAGGAAGCGTAAATTTCAAATAAATAATCGAATTTGATTATTTGCACTTACATTGTTAAATAAGGTTTAACTGCGATGCGGGCTAAAATGCAATGGTCTGTTGTAAAGCACAGATATATATTAGAACGTAAGGCAAAGATATAATAACAAAAAATAATAATGTGACGTTCCTTGAAATTTGTGTGTTGCTTTTTGTTTATTTAGGAGGGGAAGTGCATCCGATGTTTAGGCAGTATTCTCCGTAGCTCCTGCAGGAACCAAGTGACAACATAACCTAATATATAGTATATACAGGGTGTTACAAAAAGGTACGGCCAAACTTTCAGGAAACATTCCTCACACACAAACAAAGAAAATATGTTATGTGGACATGTGTCCGAAAACGCTTACTTTCCATGTTAGAGCTCATTTTATTATTTCTCTTCAAATCACATTAAACATGGAATGGAAACACACAGCAACAGAACGTACCAGCGTGACTTCAAACACTATGTTACAGGAAATGTTCAAAATGTCCTCCGTTAGCGAGGATACATGCATCCACCCTCCGTCGCATGGAATCCCTGATGCGCTGATGCAGCCCTGGAGAATGGCGTATTGTATCACAGCCGTCCACAATACGAGAACGAAGAGTCTCTACATTTGGTACCGGGGTTGCGTAGACAAGGGCTTTCAAATGCCCCCATAAATGGAAGTCAAGAGGGTTGAGGTAAGGAGAGCGTGGGGGCCATGGAATTGGTCCTCCTCTACCAATCTAAAATGAGCTCTAACATGGAAAGTAAGCGTTTCCGGACACATGTCCACATAACATATTTTCTTTGTTTGTGCGGAGGAATGTTTCCTGAAAGTTTGGCCGTACCTTTTTGTAACACCCTGTATATATATATATATATATATATATTACAGAAGATAACAAACAGGGAAGTTTATTAAAACTCAAAGAAATTTTATACTTAACGTAGGTAATCACGAAATATATCAGTCATATAAATAATAGTTACTCGTTTTTTGAAATTATAGTTTACTCTAAACTTAAGCACTAAAAATTTCCGTCATTCAAAATCAAAATGCGGGTATTTACAAACATACTAGCTAAATACTCCGCGAATACAGCCAGAGAAAGTTTCTTCAAATCACGAAAAATATCAATAAAGAAGATAATGATTTATCGCTATTCGTTTTTCCTAGAAACGTTTACAAAACTAATTCCTACTTTTCCATAGTGATACTCGTTATTTTCGATGGACTTTTAACTAGTTTAGTAATAAGTATGGGTCCCCAACTGTCTTTATTTCCGGAGGAAGAGGTTCTCCGTGAAC
This sequence comes from Vandiemenella viatica, assembly GCA_031002005.1. NCBI lineage: Eukaryota > Metazoa > Arthropoda > Insecta > Orthoptera > Morabidae > Vandiemenella > Vandiemenella viatica. Next base: position 113,083,952 of record CM061914.1, on the reverse strand, counting down.
CAAAAGACCTCTCCTCCCACTCGAGAGCACCTGGGATGCCTGCTAGGTGCAGCCTAATGGCAAAATCGATGCTCCACATTAGGGAGGACGCAATCTCCAAAGACGGGCAACCTTTTTTATACGGGCAAAAAAATATATAAAAAATAAATAAGTTAGAGGGGCCACGCTGCGTAAGATAGAAAGAAAAAAAATATATATTCGGGAATACCATCAGACTTCTCCAAGTTTGCCACTCAGCGGTGCAGTGAATGACGCCACTAATGGGCGCTATCAACGGGCCGTCGAAAAATACGCGGCCAGCAGTGTGCGGGATATAAAAAGCCAGTAAACACGGGAATCGCATTTAAGTTTGCGCGAGGTGGCTGGTTGGCAGCCCTGGCCCCGCGACACTCGTCTCCTCGAACTACTTGTCGCCCGCTCCGAAACAAAGCGACGCTGCGCCTGGCGTTTCTCAATTATCTCGGTGACGGCAGTTAATTAGCAATTAAGAGTGACGTCGGTAATTTGTTCAACAGCGCCACCAGGCTCTGTCTCCACCTTCGGAAGTCACCCGGCCGCTGTGTACACAGTTAACGACTGCCTTGTGTGTTTGTGATTGCTGGCAAACAAACTCCGTATAAATTACATCCGAGCTCGCGGGCTCATTTGGTAGAGTGCTGGCTGCAATTCCCGCTCTCGGTTCGACCCCGGGGGACTACGCTTATCACAGCCGTAATGATCAAAGTTTCTCTACTCTTGCAAAGAAATATCTGTATACACAACCCAGGCTTGATTTAAATTCGCCCAACTCAGCTTCTTACGTGAAAGTACAGAAGTAAGTTCAATACCGCAACAATGCTCCTAATGCATCTCCCTTGTTTCCTTTCTTCTCATTATTTTTTTTCCTAATGTATCAAGCCTCTAAAACAGCATTACGCGATTTTTTTCGCCACGCGGAACCCTTGATTTATCTATATCTCTGCAGAAATAAAACTTTGGATGGAAGAGACGGTACTGCACCTGTCTCTAACAAATTGACAAAAGAAAGATCAACAAACTACAGAATCTTATTTTCTCTGTTTTTTTTTTTTTTTTTCACTGCTAATGAGATCTGGTGGAGGAACGTATAATTCACTAACTAGATGGACGTTTATTATTTAATAAATTAGTCGTCGTTTGTTGATTTCGCTCGAATTTATTGGTTTATAAAACTTAACTAAATGCTCTGCCCGAAGGTTGGTTAGATTCTCTCGAGTAAGCAAAAGTGCGGGAGGTAGTACGGCCAGTTCCTTTCATTCGAGACCTACAGTTTAGCCATCAACTCCAACCACAGAGCGACAAACAAAGTAAGGTATTCCAGAGGCAAAGATCCGAATAAACACTTTTAAAAACTCCAGTTCTACGGCATATCGAGTAAGAATCTACAAATTTTGAACGTAAGCACTCTACTACTTAGTAGAGTTAAGGACAATGGTAGTGAAAGACGAAAAATTATGTTCACATTGAGTTCACTCGAGCCGGTATAATGGGAGATGATGTTTAAGGTGACTACGTGATTTGTCGAAGAACTTAAAAAACGTGGTAAGCCGCCACCAATCAAAGCAGAACCACATTTCGCTGTAATGAGAGACCAGTACTAGACCTCATTTCCCAGAGGAGAACAGACTTGGTATCAAATTCTTACGGGCACGACTTCTACTACTTAATTTGATTTCGAGAGCGAGACTTAATGTGCTGAATCTCGCCTCTGTGACGGCTCCGCAGTACGTCATGAGGCTGGCTATTGGCAGCTACAGAGCGTGTGCTACAGGCTTTACATGCCGGAGACAAGCTGACTACCTGCCACGGGGGTCCAAGAATTCATCGCTTCGCCGACACCTATATAGTCTCTCCGTAAACAAATCCATATCGACGATATTCAATCCACTAGAAACACAACAGTGTTCTCTATTAAAGAACATCCAACAACCCAGGCAAATTAATTCTGAGATAAACAATTACATAACTCATGCTTCGTGGGCTGAAAAGATACAGGTAACAATCGTTTATTCCTCTGTGAGCATAATGTTTAGTGCATAATCTAGTTCGTTAATTACCTTTTATTTTAACTACTTTAACGCAATGAAGTCACAGATTGACGCTATCAAAAATATTCAAAAACTCTAACATTGATATATTTAAATTATGATATCACCATTTATTTAAACTAGAAGACCAGTGCGAAAATTTCGCAAATAACATACGACGAATAGCCATCCGGAGTACAACTAAGCTGAACAAAGCTTATATATAAGTATATCCATATCTCTGTGATGTGTTGTGCTGCTATCTAGCGGTTAAGAGGTCATAGCTCGAGCGAAAACTTTACCAGGATGTTTAAATAGGATTGTATAACAAACGCAAATATTTCCGTAACAGAAAAAAAAAAAAAAAATCCATAATGCTCCTAACTGTGGAAAACAAAATTTAGCAATATATGCTGATATTTAGCGGCAACGCGATCAATGCTTGTCGATGGTAGCGAAGCCTAGCGTCTTGGCTCCAAACTGCCTCACACGCGTGACCTTGATAGTTAATACTTTTACCCTTTAGGGGGCATCCACAAATTACGTGAGGTGTTTTTCCGGATTTCTGGACCCCCCTCCCCCTTGGTGAGATTTCGTGAGATCTGGCCGGACCCCCCCCCCCCCCTCTGGTGAGATCTGGTCCGTGAGAACCCCCCCCGGAAACTTTTGTAGACCTTTTTTTAGGTCACACCATAACTGAAATACCCTCCTAAAATCGAATTTGCCGCAAATTGTAGACCTTTTTTTTGCTCTATTGTCCCCAAATTTTTCGCAAAATCTCACGTGAGATTTCCGTAGACCCCCCCCTCCCCCTTGGTGAGATTTGGTGAGATTTCGCCGGACCCCCCCCCCCTATTTCACCTCACGTAATTTATGGATGCCCCCTTACTGGTTGAATTCCGATTAATTACGTTCTTAATTTATCATGTTTCCAAAGCGGAGACCTTAATCTTTAAAATGGTACCACGTTTATCGATTTTGCTTAGGTGCGAAGAAAGATAAATGAGCCGTCGCAAAAAAAAAAAAAAAAAAAAAAAAAAAAAAAAAAAAAAAAAACTTATAGGAAATAATGACACATTTGTCCCTTAAGGGCCCAATACCGAAAAATTTCTTTCTTAATTTATGATGTTACCAAAGTGGAGACCTTATTCTTTAAAATTATACCACATTTATCGATTTCGGTTAGGTGCGAACAAAGATAAGTGATTCGTCACAAAAGAAAAACACCTTTTAGAAGTAATATATATGATAATTAATGTAATCTAACCTTGTTTTCCGGCGTTATTTCTGATGATTATTTTATTAATTACGATCGAGATTAAGGTGACACCACAGGTTCCTGCAACTAGAGAATACACCCCTGAGGCTTCGCCGGAATATCGGAGGAGTGCCACCACCCGCTGTCCAGGCAAGAGCCTTTGTGCCCGCCCCTGAACCTAAGCCGCACAAGAGGGCTCTAACGCTGGCCTTCTACACTAACGAGCATCGCGCGGAACACCACAGCGCGGCGGTCCGACTCCAGCTCGGTTTCCTTTGATCCTCTTACCTGCAGCTCTATGATCTAGGTATTCGTCTCCTGTACCTCACCGCAAAACGACTTCTGCCAAGACTGTTACCGCCGGGAAGTATTTTTCAGTCTGCTTGCTCCGAGTTTGCCGGGACGATGTTTTCCGCTTTGTACATGTTGCGCATTTTCCACAGCCCTGCCTGCTACAACGCTTGTTCTCTTATAGCGGTCGCTGGTACAATGTTTCCTTAGGCCGTTTCCCGAGATATGATGGGCTCGTGTACTTTTCCCAACCACAAGTTCACGAGTCAGTGGGACGTTTTCCTGCCGTTCTCGCTGTTGTTGCATCTTATTTGCCGGGCTTATTCCAACTGAACAAGGGTTGCCACCAGTACTATATTACAGAGCAGCTTTTACAACCTTTCCAACGGCGACCCTTAGAGATGCAGACTATGGTCACCCCGGACCCCTTGATAATAATTATTATAATAATAATTGAAAATTGGCTATCCTAGAACTGTCATTTGATAGCTCAACTCGCATCTGACACATTGTGGCCAGAGTTCTCGTATTCTCACGTCTCCATTTATGATTTTTTATTTATTAATTTTATTATTAATTTGTCTGCAGTCCGCTTAGGATAGAGTCGCAGAGTCCCCAATAGAGTATTGTACTCTATTTCAAGTGCGCATACTGTATAATCCATGAAAGTAATAGGGTACGTTAATTTTTTTATTCGTTTTTAGCCAACACACATTCCCACCTCACTCGCTGAATTTTTACGACACAAATAGTGTCCGAACTAAACTTGGGAATTTTCCTAATAGGTCATGTGCAGTGAACGCATAACAATGACTTCTATCTTGGGACCAGTCGGCCATATTCGGAGGACCACTTTTTGTTTATAGATTCTTGTTTTGTTCACTGTGGCACTGGCCTACTGATTTTATTTGTGAACGAAGCTAAACCATCACCCGTTCAGTATCAACATGTTGTGTGTGTATTGGAGCTTCAAATCCATGAACTGCAAATCGCTATGGACTGTTTATATGAAGAAAAAATACTGCTGAACAACTTGCACGGAAAACTCATAGATGATAAAAGTTTTAATGATTTGCCAATAAAAGTGGAGGTTTTCAAAATTTATTTATTTAAAATACCTTCTTTGCTTTTGTCTGTACCTGCCACTGTTGCATTAATTAAGGTGGTTTTTTTTTTTTTTTTTTTTTTTTTTTTTGCTATGGATGCAAAGTGGAGAGATGAAAGAAATAAATCTTCGCTTAGCCTGATATCGTATGAGATCACCATATATATTAATTCAAACATAGAGTGTACAGATGCTGTGAAGTTATTCAGTAAGTGAGTGAGTGAGTGTGTGTGTGTGTGTGTGTGTGTGTGTGTGTGAAAAAGCGCTTGAAAATGTGTGTTCAAACAAGCAATAAATGTACTACTTTTCTATGCAGCGTATTCCACTTTTGCCATCTTAAAACACAAATGTACCCTCACCACTAAAAAAAAAAGACAACCCTAACTGGATCTGCAGTTGTTCCCTGGTTTCTCACAGCAAAATTTTGAAGTGATTCCGCTTAAACGTTCAACTGGATTTCCACTTCAGTTGCCATACTTCTATATGAGAATGTGTGTTTCATCATCTGGTCGATTGATACTTGAAGCGCTCCATTCCAGATTATTCTACAAGCTTTGCCTGTTAACAGAATGTGCAGTCGTTGAGTGCGAAGCGGTACCGGCTTGTTGTGCGTCCGTATTGTTTACGTGTCCGCAGGGCCGCGACACAATTCGCTCTGCACAAGGTTTCTGAGACCCGCAAGAGACTGTTGACAGTTTGAGCTCATGTTGCGTTTGCCTTACGGGCACTCGTCGTCCAACACGACACACAGGTAGTTTCACTCGGCGTACAAAGCGCATGCTGTTCCCACAGTTTCAATGTAGATGGCCCCTCTGGGACCAGGTTTGCTCCTGCAGAAAATATTTCTAGTTTTCTGTGGTTTAACGAAGTTTGTATGCTGGATAGCGACTCCGTCTTTACTTTTTCGGTTTTTCAGACAATTTCTTCCATGCACCATAACAGCTGATCGCAGGACGTTGATAAAACATTTCAAAACACTGTCAGGAAATACACTGAGGAACCAAAACATTATGACCATATGCCTAATAACGCGTTGGTCCACCTTTGGAATACAGCAGCATTTCGGTGTGGCATGTATTTGACAAGTCCTTTCTAGAGGTATCTGGCCGGTGGTTTGTGGACGCGGAGCTGACGCCTGATAGCGTCCTAGATTTGTTCTATCATGCTGAGATTAGGCGAATTTGGTGGCCAATACAACAGCGACAGGTCATCATCGCGCTCCTCAAATCACTGTAGCTCGAATATGGCCTTGTGACACGGACAGTTATCCAGCTGCGAGATGCGATCACCGACGTGGAACACACAAAGCATACAGGGATACAATAATTCTCACGTAGTCCACGGTTGTTGTGGTGCCTTCGATCACTAATACAAGTCCCATGGAAACCCACGTGATTGTTTCCCTTAGTATAACACAGCCCCTATCGGCCAACATCGGTGGCGTGGTGCAGCTACTCGCCTGGAAAAATTTGTTCAACGAGGCGACACATTTCCATTGATTCACGGTCCAATATCGATAATCGTAATTGACAATGTCGTACGGTAAAAATGGGAACACGTAGGAGCCGTCTGCTGGGGAGGCCCATGTTCAACAATGTGCGCTGAACTGTATGTTTCGAACAGGGCCGGCGTTAGGGGGGAAAAGGGGAGGAGGATAAGCGGTTCAAGTGTAACTCGGGCCCATTGGCCGAGGAGGGGGGGCATGACCGGCCGGAGGGGCGCCCCACCGAAAAAAATCACCCATGTGGCCTGACCTGAGGAAGGGCTCCATCCGATGAATGACCGGTTACGTCACTGCTAAGAACGCTTACCCGGGGCCCGAGAATACTAGCACCGGCCGTGGCTTCGAAACAGTTGTGTCTGAACTAGCATTGTTCTCTGCAGTCGGTTCGCCCCCCATCCCTTTATAAAGTGAGTAAGATTCCGAGCTACACATTCTGAGATGAGGGATGGACATTCACCACCTTGTCGCTTACTCGTGGTTTCATAATCCTTCCACCAGTTTTCATAGATGCTCCACTACAATAGCACACGAACAGCCGATCAGCCTCGCCGTTTCCGAGTATCCCATTCCCAGACGACGGGACCGAAGAATCCACCCGTGATCAAAGTCACTTATGTCCGTGGAATCGTCGCTAGAATGACTCCCCAGTCCTCATGCATTCCTGCTCCGCTTATAAACTTCCCCTACAGTGTGACGTACTATTCAGTCTTTCTGTGGGCAGTGGTTTTGGCTCGTCAGTACAGGGCCGGCAATAGGATCCTCGGGCCCCAGGTAAGCGTTCTTAGTCTCCTTTCCCAGAAAAAAATTCTGCCTTAAATTTTGGTTTTCTGATAAATCAGGAAAATTTTAATGCAAAAATGTTCAAAATCATAGGCGCAAATTTTAAAACTTGTGTTTTATTTCTATTTAAATATGCACCAAGGTCGGTGGGCTCCCTTCGGGGGCCCGTGCCCGGGCTAGTTTTGTCCCAGTTACCCCTCTCCCCCTTTCCTAACGCCGGCTCTGCTTCAGTATATAACACCACTACTTGCTACGTGATACATCTCGAAAGGAGAAACAGGTAAAAGGAGAGATATCACTCGAGCCAAATTCCTTAACAGTACAATGAAAAACAAAAGTAAATACGTTTCACAAGGAAACTCGAAGAGTTTCTTTGGCAAAAATAGTAAAAGTTTGACAGTCATTAATACGATTACAGAGGATATTAACATGCGAAAATTACAGTAATATGTTTCTGTGTTTTCGGAAAGTCTGTTTCCAACCATTACGAAATTACATCTAATTACGTTTCCCTAAATTTTATTTCTACCCCCACCGAGCAAGATGGATGAGTGGTTAACGCTCTGGCCTCGCATTCGGGAGGACGACGGTTCGAATCCTCGTCCGGGCATCCAGATTTGGGTTTTCCATGGTTTCCTCAAATCACGCCAGGCGAATGCCGGGATGCTTCCTATAAAAGGCCATGGTCGAATTCCTTCCTCAGTCCCATTCAGCCTCTAATAACTTCGACGTCGACGAGGCGTCCATGAGTAAAAAAAAATATTTTTATCCTCTTGAAACGAGTCGAATGGATATAAGCGTGATCACAGAAAACAGTGGTTAAAAATACCGAGCATGTTGGGTGAGGAATAACGCTCTGGCCTCGCATTCGGGAGGACGCGGGTTCGAATCCCCATTCGGGCATCCAGATTAGCGTTTTCCACGATTAGCTCAAATCACTCCAGGCGAATTCCGGCATGCTTCCTTCAAATGGCCACGGCCGAGCTCCTTCCAGTTCCTTGTCCCCAGTCATTTTCCGCCTCTAATGACCTTGACGTTGACGAGGTGTAAAGCCATGAGAAAAAAAGGGTTAAAAATTTAAACTAGTAATAGAAATTCGAAGTGCAACGATGCGAACTCAAATGAAAGTTTTATTCCAAACTTCCTGTTCGGTATTCTATATTATTGTCAAGGAATCAGTAACAACTACTTTCAACTGTACTAAGCCACTTCTGTTTTCGTGACGCTGTGGATCTGCGTTAGCAGCAGGGGCTGTGCTGGGATGGTATTCAACAGGTGGCCACGCGGCGAGTGGCGACACGTGTTGCTCGGCATGCAAACAAGGCCTGTGGAGTAAACGGGGCCTCTCGGGGTATTAACTACACACGCTGCGGACCAGCCGCTGAGCAAGCCAACAGAGGAGCTTGGGATAACACGCAACGAATCAGTTCGTGCATGCAAGCGTAATTGGTATCATTTTTTTTAAGGAAAGAAGTTTTCTTTAACTAGGCAATGTTGAAATTACATTATGTGAGGATTCTGTTTCTTTCAATTGCTGCAATTCATATGCCATCTTTACTACGTTGTAGTTAGGGCACACGGAAGTAAAACCACCATAAGGCATGTCAGACAGTAAACTATACAGAGCCTGTCGTTAGGAATATTTTAATCACTGGGACCATGCAATCAGTTAACAGGGATTTAAGAACTTGGAAATAGTTTGACGGTCTCAAAAATGATTAATGAGATGAAAGATGATTGATGAAACACGAATCAATTGACTAATGGAATGCTGAATACCGTTAGTACGAACAAAGTCATGGTTGCATTTCATAATACTGAAAACGGCCATTTACTGTAGAAGGAATTACACGTCCGATAACTGTTCAAAAATATAACTGTTTTCATTGCAGCTTTGAGGCTTGGCATTAAAAAGATAACTGGAGATAAGAGGACTGTTGGTAATGAATGAGAACGAAATCGACCGTTGCCTGTAATAATGGATTATACCATTTCTTCGAACAGTAAATCGTAACGCGGATACTTGACCGGAATCCCAACCATAGTTCCTCCAGAATACGAGACATCACAAGTTACAAGCCCCCCTTTCCCCCGTTCAGAATCCGTTGTTTCGTTTCTAAAACGCCAACTATTGTTGCTGTGTGATAATTAAGGATTGCAATCCGCGCGGGATTTGTACAAACAGTTTTTTAACGCATATATTTAAAACATAGTTACTTAAAAAGTTAATAAATTAAATAATAATTAAATTAATAAATAATTTTTAATGTTAAATAATAAAAATTAACACTTAACAATATTTTGATTGGCAAAATGACATTAAAACTTTTTAGCGTGTCTTAAGTGTATTTCGAGGTTTTACATTTTTTTAATCTAAACCAATTTTTAAATAAATAATAAAAATGGAAAATATTGAGTCTTAGGTCACATTATGTGCCTTACAATACATCTCATAACTTTAAAAATATGATTTGCTTAGTGGCCAAGTTACCAGAGTTTTTTATTTTATTTTATTTTTATTATTATTTTTTTTTAAATTCTAAATAAACGTTCCGTAACACCGAGAAAAGCACTCCGTTTCACAAAGTGAAGTGAAAGTACTCTAAAATGTAGACTAGGCTCAGAACAAGATCTCATAACTTTTTGTCATTGCACAAACACGAGACTTGGCATTTTTTTCTGCGCGATTCATTATTATATCTCCTGATTCCTTGATTGATATTACAGTTGATTCAATGTTATTAAAAGAAACTACTCACCAACACGTAAACTGTCAAGTATTTCAGATTTACTTATGTGGCGTAGCGACGTTTTTAGAGTGGAAATTATTATTTTTTAGTCAGAAAGGAGACTTTCTCGGCGAATGATTGCAGTGAAGTCCTCATAGGTTGTATCTCCGGATTTCATTGCAAACACACGAAATTACACACGTGAGGAAGACGGCGGAGGCAGTCGTCGAAGTATGGTGTTCCTACAACACAATTCGTCGATACACTCGTGAAAATTTCATTATAAATTTTTTTACCTTTAGTCGAAATAATAACAAGGAGAAGAGGGATTAAGCGAAAGCCTGAGCGGCACATGTAAGCAGGTGGCTTTCGTCAAAGAAACGCATTGAGGCAGTGGCCAAAACAACAATAAGTCAAAGGATATGCAATTTCCTTTTGATAGCTGTTAAATAAACGCGATCGTTAAAATTACGATAACATTAGTTTCATATCAACGAATAATCAAATTTTCAGCCGCATATTAGGAAATTGTCACAATTACTTTATCTGCAAATATAGAAAATGGGAATAATGAAACCGTGAATAAAAAGCTGTAACCGTGTAGTTCAGATAACGTGTGCGATACTTAAAAAATAATTATATAGTTAGAAAATCGTACTAAATACGCACAGATTACAGAAATGTGTACTCGAAACAAACGTAAGTTTTGATGAATACGTAAAAGTGAATCTACTTACTTACGAATGACGAAGGTTGACAAAAACAAACGCTTGTTCACATGAGTCAAATGCAAACTGGAAGAATACAGGCAAGTGGGGCAGCGAGTCACGCAGACTGACACGCGTTTCTGCCGGATTTTGCGGATTGCGGATCCGCTTAATTTTGTGCGGGATCCGCCAGACTGTCTGATGATGCGTGATACCGCGGGATTGCGGGATCCCACTTTGCTGGATTGCAATCCCTAGTGATAATGCTAAACTAATCTCCAAGGAGCCAGAACTTCTTTGCAAAACGCAAAGGCGATATTTTCTCATAACAATATCCATTTCTAACCCAAAATGAATAAGCATGTGAGCGGAGCAGTAATCTAAAATTTACAACTAACTGAAATCTGCAACAGGCAGTGGACAGCAGAATAGTAACACGGCATGGTACACACAAGTTATTAAAACATACGGTAAGTAACATACGGCTGCCAAAAGGTAAGCTATTATTTCCGATATTAAATAAGAGTGGTTTAATTTTTTTAGCGGTAGTTAATTGTTACTTTAGATAAGATATACAGGCGAGAAATTAACAATATTCACACGCAGTCATCACCATCCGGCACAGCGCAAGACAGAGCTCATTACTCTAGTTCACAAGTTTTTTTTTTTTTTTTTTTACTTTATCCATGATATATGGACTTTGTGAAAGTCTGTAACTGTTTAATATAATAAGGTATGCAAATAATTTTCTGCTACACAGTAACTGTGTAGCAGAAAATTATTTGCATACCTTACTAGTTCACAAGACGCGGGAAGTATGTGATGAGGACAGCCTACCTGGTCAGTTAGAACATTCACGTCATACCTTCAGACAGAGTGGATACAGTGAACATCAAATACGACTGACATTCCTGGAAGTGAAACACAGATCCAATAACGGCGATAATGGTCCACACGATCACTTAGCCTTCTTGCTGTACTCTGGTGCTACAACATCGAGGGTTGGAGGGATTCTAACAACAAGTGGCATTAAAATCATTTCCTTACCACCAACAAAACTAAGGAACATCTTACGCTCTCCAAAGGATGACCTTGCCCTTCGTACACCGGGAGTTTACTGCAACCGTGTGAACGAGGAAAAAAGTCCATCGGCCAGAAAATATGGTGTATTAAACAACGTTGTTTGGAACATGCCCGACATGTTCGCCTGGGGCGAAAGGACATATCCTCGGTGGCGGAACATAGTTTGGAACAAGGACGTGGATTCGATTTCGGATCAACCAATCTGGCAAATGCGAGAGGCTTCTGGGACAGCGTCATTACAGAAGCGTTTGAAGTTCGCCTCGCGTCTGATTTGGTTAACCGGGATTGTGATACGTGGATATCGGTTATTGAGGTTGCTCTTCAGCAACGTGCTTTTAGGCAAAGTAACAACGTCTGTCGTTGCCATGCCAGTTTTTTAATAACCCGCTCTAGGTAAACTTCAAGTCTTACCACTACACCTCAAGATGGCGACGGAGGTTTATGGCGCCGAAATACTGCGCATAAATAATAGAATTACTAGATCGGTTTCCAGAGAAACATTCATAAATATTTGTACCGGCGGAATAACAGAAATGTTAACGTAAAATATTACCTACTTTAAGTCCCGTTGGTTTGGTTCCGAATAAAAACTAAAAGGTGCATTTAAATTATCTGACTTAGTTCAGAAATCCTTCTATAGTCATAATGAAACCACGGAAGTAGCAGAAGACCAAAGACAAGTTAACGAGGTATAAAATTTACGTAAAACTGGTATCATTGAATAACTGAAAAAAGATATGAATAAATAGTAATTCGAAAGCGTAGAAATATATCCCCTGGCTTCAGCAAACACGCAATGTAAATGAAAGAGAAATATACGTACATCTTACCTGACTTGAGGACTACAAAAGAAAAACTAGCGTAATAAAGGGGGAAAAAGATTTTGAAATTTAAAAAGGAAATGTCTTTCAGAGCGAAAATGTCGTAAGCAACCTAAATACCTATGAAATATTGCATGTTGGTCAAGCAAAACGCAACATAATCCAGTAAAAAGTTGATTTCCAATTCATAAAATTATTAAAAAAATAAAAAATAAACCTTCAAGCTTCTCTAACTGTGGCCCTCCAATCTTTCTCCGTTAAGAGAAAATTGGAAACGCGTATATACGTTTTTGCCGGCCGGCTTGACAGGTGAAAATTACATGAAGCGGTGTATCGAGTCCATACAGCTCCTCACTGCAACGATCACGCTTAAAACAAAACACAGGAAACCATAATACGCGTAGTTCTGATGCGAGAAATTATCACCTGACACTTGCTTACAACATAGGAAACAGATACAACTGCCAGCCTTGTTTTACGACGGGTACCGACCATCACTACACGGAGAGAACAATGGCAGGCCGGAAACTGTGACGTCATTGTCGCCTGTGTATTCCTGACAGGCTCTATGTACTGCACATGACAAGCCGTGAAGGTAACCAGCGACCAGAATACAAAAACACTGCGATACAAGCGTGACTGTTGTAAGCTGATCGGCAGATCTCTCTCTAAGCCAATCGTAGTCCTCAGCGCGAAGATTGGTTGGACCCTCCCGATAATCCTACCGGGGGAAGGGAACCAACAGTTAAAAGAGGAAACCAAACCGCGGATGCGTTCTGGCGTACTTCAGCAAGCTGTGCCAAAGTGAAGGTAGGGATAAGGGCCTTTTAAAATAAAGGGATTCGAACAGGGGACCTCTAGATCTCCAGTCAGAGGCCTAAGCCACTGACCCATCAGACCGCTCGTCTCTCTACACAGATTTACGGATCCTGACGACCGGAACACTGGAGTGATCATTGGTGTTATTGGAAAGGAAAAGGTAATAAATCAGAGTTTTTTTTATATATATAACTTTACGCCTCGTCGACGTTGAGGCCATTAGTGGCTACAGTGGATTACGGACAAGTAACGGGAAGGAATTCGGCCCCGGCCTTTTGAAGGAGGCATCCCGGCAATCACCAGGAGTGTTTTAGGGAAATCATCTAAATCTGAAATCTTGAGGTACGGACGGAGATTTGATCCCGTGTCTTCCGGAATGCAGTCCTGAGCGTCGGAGTTACTGTGTAGTACGCAACAATAATGGATGTCGACTGGAGTGACCTGAAGAAATCGCCGAAAAACCGATATGTGGAACTGCTGGGGCAGGATTTGACAACACGGTCTCGTAAAAGACTCTGTAGCCAGTTCTATCCAGCTTGAGATAGGTGCGTTTTCCCCAGCAGCTGTGTCAGTGTTGTTATGTAAGTGAAATGGCGAAACTTAATTATATGTGAAATATCATAAGTACCGTTGAAGTTAAAGCATTATCTAGTGTACGTTGATGCGATATCTACAGTTCGTCTAGACCAGGGGTGGGCAAACCGCGGCTCCCGAGCCTCATGCGGCTCTTTGAGGATATATTATTGCGGCTCTTTCATAATATGTTTTCTTCATACATCTTTACCGATAATAATAGTACTAGCGGTAGTAGTGACGTCGCTCTAAAGACCAGGCCTCACCAGTGTGAACAAACGTTTTCCAAAATGAATCTTATTAAAAACAAGTTATGCACGTAGCATGACAAAACTTTCTAAGGAATTGCTAGTGCATTGTTCTCATTAATTAAAATTCTTACTATTTTCAAGTTATTTATTTATGAATATACGACATAACAATATCCCTCATTTGCTACAAAAGTGACATAACTCAAAAGCGTCAGTTTTAGAAGGACCAATTGAAATGTCTCGTGTGAAACAACTTTATGCATTCACTAGAAAATAGCTTATCTGCTAGTTTTACTGAAATAATACAACATAAAAGAAGGGAAAATGTATAGTATCAGTTTTAGTATTTACGACAATGGTCCATTCTAAGATTATAACCCAAGAAAACTAGTTTTTTTTTTTTAGTTATGCCAATGTTGCAGCAAACGAGCGAAATGTATGACGGTGTATTTCATTATTTGATAAATTATATTAACAATTTCTTTATTAAATTATAACTATGGCTCTCATAAATTTTTCCCAACTCCGTTAATGGTAATATTGGCTCTGTAACTTCTAATGTTTGCCGACCACAGGTCTAGACAATAAAGGCCATTAAAAAAATCTGAGTGACATTTTCACGTTAGTTCTGCGAAGCATTAAATTTCACGATTCTGCACGGCATCACGAACTAGAGGAAGTGAAGGAAGGTTAATCCTTGCGCAAAGTTCAGTGCTACAGGCAGAAAGCATGACAGCATAGCACAGGAATGTCACGTAGCACTGCTGGTGCATATTTTTTATTCCACGGTCAACAGGTTCGCAAAGAATGGACTTGAACATGTATGACGATACTGGCTAGATCAGCACGGCGCCACAAAGTAAATATCTACAGCTCACATTTGGATGTGTTAAGCGTCTACTGTGTTCATAGTTTCAGTTCCTGTTAGTGCATCACTTCTACTATATGGACTTGTCATGATTTGATTAGGAATCACTTTTGAGTATTTAATAGCATTTTATGGGCCATGGAGTCATATACTGTTTGCATTAGTCATGATTACGAAATAAGACGATACTGTAAAGCAAGTAAAGAAAATCTCGCCATTCTTTAAAGTTTGAAAAATAGATAGCATGCAAAAAGGGCTCAAACATAACTTTTTCTCTGTCAGCTGTTAATATCGAAGAATTTATGCGACCTAATGCCCTAAAAGAATATTTCTCCTAACCGAAAATAATAATAATAAATCAAATGTTGGAACACTGTAACCTATTACAAAAGATTTCGTTATTACCACGACCGCTATTTTACTTCTGAAGTTAGATAAAACTTCACGTAATAATTTACTGAGTTCCTTCTATTTTCCAACAGTTTCGACTTAGATATTATAACTTCTAAAGATATTGCAGAGTATACAAGAGCTGTCAGCAGGAAGATCGACAAATAGCATCATGCAAAGAACATCACAATACGGCGTATTAGCCCAAGAAGTTTCAGGTAATGTTAGCAACTGATAAATAATTTCAATAAATATTAACACGAGCAGGTCATATAGACAGGCTGACACAAAAAGTGAATCGCCCAGAAGGGGAGGAAGAAACAAAATGAAATTTCACTAGTTGAGAGAGTATGTGGTGTTATTTCAGTGATTACCACCATACTCACCGACGATGGTCATCCAAGCTAGTGCAGAATCGCTGAACACAATGAATGGCGTCGCACTGGGTTCAGCTATGAAAGCGGTTCTACACTACCTTGGAGGCCATCGCCTGCGATTATGGAGGCAACGTGGGAGGAGGTCCCACTCTTTCAATGATTTGGAGAGGCACACCGGTGTTACTCCTAGCGTCATGGTGTAGGAACTCATCAGGTATGACTTTAAGGTCACGGTTGGTAGTGATTGATGGAGCTCTGACGGCACAACGGTACGTCATTGACATCCTGCGTCCTCGTGTGTCACCATTCTTGCGACAGTATCATAGTGCAATTTTTTAACAGGTCAATGTTCGTCCAAGCACGGGAAGTGTGTCTACGAACTGTCTGCGTGATGTTGAGGTACTCCCGTCGCCAGCAAGATTCCCAGATCTGACCCCGACAGAATATGTGTGGGACCAGCTCGGACATTAACTGCATCCCAGTTTCAGTATCCAGGATTTCCAACAGTTGTGGGCCAGTTTGCCTAAAGCGAGGATACAACGGATTTATGTCATCCTTCCAAACCGGATCAGTGCATGCATCCAGGTCAAGTTCATACTGATCAGTGGGCTCATAATGCCAAGTTCTTTATAAATTTGACTCGATTTTGTAATCACTGAAATAACATCACGTACCCTGTTCAGTTTTATTTCGTTTACTGCTCTCCTTCTGGATGCTTTATTCTTTTTGTCAGGCAATGTATTAGTGACTGCTTCGATACTCTTTGAATGTTCGTTTTAGCGGGTGGTTTAGTTTAGCGTGACCTTTAGCAGTTTGCGTGGGCGGGGTGGGAGGGCGTGTCCACTGTCGCGGTGACACCTGGCAGGAAGTAACAGAAGCGCCTAATGAGCCGTCGCAGAGTACCAACACGTAGAACACTCTCTCACGCCCACGCACAACGCACTACCTAACAGCGTTTCGCTAACCTCTGTTATCATCGGTTAACACCATACAACACTGCTTTATAAACTTCAAACTCTTCTAATTACTAGTAAAAAAAAAAAAAATTCGTGACCCCCATGTCAGTTAAAAAACTTTGACGATCCCGCCCTCGTCCGCAGTAAAACTATGTCAGTGATTTCGAAAATAACGTATTTAATTTTATTTCTACTGAGACTATACCTACTGACCGAGAAATCATGTGCTGTGCAGGGTAGTCGTCGCCACTCTGCAGGCAGTAATATATTTTTTTGCCACGGTGGCGGCTCTGGAGGCGATAAGGTTACCTGCTGTTGTCAATTCTCCTTGACAGGGTAGGCCAGATTACCTGTGCGTAATGATGTTATACAGTTGGTTGATTTGATGTTAAATAATAAAAAAAGAACCACACATTTACTCCAACAACATGAAACTTTAATAAAACAGGATAAGTAAACACCCTAGCAGTTTTAATACACTTTGCGCCTTTACATCACCTCAGCGATCACAAAACCAACAACCACGCGCGACTTTATTGCTCTCTTACTCTGGCCGCACCCGCGGACCAAAGATGATTGTAAATTAAGAGTTAAAGATGACAAAAACAAACTACTTACTATATACTTGGAGTCGTAGCGTATATGTTACAAGATGGGGTAAGAGGCCGCATAGGAACAGTTTGTTTTTGTTCACTGCAGTCAGTTGTCAGAGTACGCCAGCGAGTATGGACTAGCTTCGCTGCAAGCGATGGAGTTCTCAATAGATCTGCGCAGCCCTCTAAGTATGCTACAAGTGGCAGTGGCGAAAGCAAATCAGTTTTCTGTAGTCTGCCGAAATCGCTCCAGGCAAATGTCAGAATGGTAGTTTATTTGAAGTCATAACAGTTGCTTCCCAAAAATACCTTGCGACTGTAATCGCATCCTCCCTAACAGCATTCAAGATCTAAATGAAAAATTACACCATTGTCGGTAAGCATAGCTTTGGAAATAAAATCGATTCTCCAGTCATGGATAGGGCATCCTCCGTTAATAAACTTTTTTATCTCCCGATGCTTTGGTACAATTTCCAGATTATGACGAGGGAATGTATTTGAGGAGCTGAGAACATACCCGTATTCCTACCTTCGGCCCTTAGGGAGCGTGCATAAACCACGTAGCTCCTTTTTGGCCTCCTGTGAACCCCCCCTCTCCCCCACGTAACCCTACGTGGCTTTTGCCTCTACCCCCCCCCCCTTCCTACGTAGCACGTAGCTTTTTCCATTTTGATTTCAGAAGACATTTTGTACTGTTTTCTCTTGTCAGACTATTGTAAATTACATGCGGAGATAATTAACTGAGGGAAATAAATATTCACATGCTGTTGTGAGTTCTGTTCCTCATTTTAACTGTGAAAAATGTTATGAAAGGAAAGCTACGTGGCCTGGCTCGGAACCCCTCCTCCCCCCACGTAGCCCAGCGTAGCCTTTCAGCCAACCCCCCCCCCCCCTTGACCGAGCCACGTAGTTTGTGCACAGTCCCTTACAACGGCACGGACGGAGTAAATTTAATTAATCCATTTCAGTTCATTACATGTCTGATATGGTCAGTCAAATAGTTAGATGGCAGGGCATAGTTAAAGCAATTCAATAGGTAGCCAGCATGTTTTACGTCTTTACTGTGTAGTACATTCCTCAGCCCTCCGTCTTTATTTGTGTTATATATAGTCCTCCTCTGTATCTATAACACTGATCCTCGTAGATGTACTACAACTTGTTGATTTAAAATATTGAAGGTTGTTTTTTTCTCAAATCTTAACAATTATCCAATAAGGAACAAGCGCTTAAAAAGTTAGTGTTGCACAGCGAAAAACGCTGCAGGATGACACAGATACATGAAACTATTTTTTAGCAGTCACCAAGAAAACGGCGTGACACAAGATTGTGGTCTGTCTCCCTCAATATTCAGTTTCTACAGAGAGGAAGCAATAAAGGAAGTAAAAGAAAAATTAATGGGGCATTAGTGTTCACGGAGAAAAAAATAGTATGCTGCGATTTGCTGATGACATTGTCCTGCTAGCAGAACAGATAGGAATTTAGAAGTTACTGAATGAAATACTGAAGGAAGGTTTCGGACTAAATACAAAGCAAAGCAAGACAAAAGCTATCAAATGGAGTAGAAACGATAGCAGTAATAGTGGATTAAATATAAAAATGGGATAGGATGCGATAGAAGAAGTAAACTAATTCTGCTCTTAAGAAGTAAAATAACAACTGATGGCCGAAGCAGGAATGATGTTAAAAGTATAATAGCACAAGAAAAAAAGGGCCTTCATGAAAAAGAGAAATACTTTAGTTTCAAATACTGATGTAGGGCTCAGAAAGAACTTTTAAAAGTTTATGTGTGGAGCACAGCACTTTATAATCGCGAAGCAAGGACTTTAGGAATACCAGAAAGACGAAAAATTGAAGCATTTGAAATGTGGTGCTATAGAAGGATGCTGAAAATTAAGTGGACAGATAAAGTACAAAATGAACGAGTTTTGGAAATAATTTGCGAGAAAAGAAGCTTGAGGAAGATTCTAGGAAAGACGAGACAAGATGGTGGGTCATATTCCGTGACATTGGCTAATTTGTTAGTAGATGGAATAGTGAAAGGTAAGAACTGTAGAGGAAGATAGAGATTAGAATATATGAAGCAGATAACTGAAGGTGCAGGTTTTAAGGAGTATGTTGAGATGAAAAGGTTAGCAGCAGATAGGAATGTGTGGATGATTGCATCAAACCAGTCGAGAGACTGATGACAGCAAGAAAAAAAGTCACCAAGTCAACAGACACAATGGAAATGTGCTCCTTGGTCATAGAACCATTGGAGAATCATTGTGCGAACGTCCTGGTCGTTGGAAGCAACCGCCCATACAGTCCATATCTTGCACTAGGCGTTTTTTATCTTTCCGACAAGCTGAAAGAACATCTGGGGTAAAAGAGACTTTCCTACATTGAAGATGTTCACACAACGGTTCTGGAATAGCCAAGGAGTGGATTTCTATCGTTGAGGAATTGTACAATTGATAGTTGGTTTCAGAGACTTGGTGATTACGTCGAAAAGTAATGTCATGTATCTGTGTCACTTTGAAGTGTAGTGCAGCATTCAATAAAAGTTACTTGACCTGGCATGTGTAACCTACTTTGAATCCCTTTACTAAACGAACAGAAGTTTCCACGCAGGAAGAAACTAGCACCGACAAAATTTCAATTGAAACATTAGCTACCAAAGGAGCAGTTGAACAATAGCTTCTGCAAAGACCTGCACCGCCTTATTCTTCTCCCTAACATTTTCGCTCATTTCACATAGCTCGATTTCTTGATGCGATCCAGATTGCTTGTTATTGGAGCCTAATTTGGAAGGGATCAATCTGTCGGTTAATCCTGTAAGTTTCGCTCCCCACGTTACATATTTATTTGCTCGCAAGAAGTGTACTGATTCAGAAGTTGGGGACCGCCCCACATTTACCTGAATGACGCCTAAAAACTATAATGAATGTAGCCGGTGCGTCAGGACCAACATACATTATGACGGCGCTTTAATGGACTGGCCAAAGAGGTGTGTCAACACTGCGCACGCGTTTAACCTTGCTAATTTAATTCATTCGCCACCATAGCGAGAGTTGTTAAAGTAGCTGTTGAAATATTCTGCACCCATTTAACCTCGCAAATTCAATTCAGTGAGCTGAAGTCAAGCTGAAAACATGATAAGAGTAAGCAACGGGAACAATTTGGAACTCCGGCTGTTGCTAGATACGAAATTTACATAGCTGCTTTTATAAACGTCGTATGGATTGTGGAACGAATTAAGCATCGAAAATATGTATCTTGAGATGTAGTCTTTACTGGTTTGCAGTCGGATAGTGTTGTAAAAACACGTTTCGACGATGAACTTTGTCGTCTGTATGTATCTGCCGTTCAAACAGAAGACGACTATTAAAGACTTTGTGTTTTTATAATATCATCCGGATGTAAACCCGACTACTATCTCATTCACATGTCGATAAAGTCTCCGTTCACACATAGGTCATCCTAATGTCTCAGTGATGGAAATAGTCACTTGAGACTGGAACTAAAATTCTCGCTACAGTGCAATAATATTCATTTGTATATTATTTCTTTATTTTCTGAGCCTATCAACACCGAAGACATTCTTTCTTTTTTTTTCCCCCCCCCCAATGACCCACAGCTAAGTACATGCAGCAACTGTGACCATTGAAAGGCAGACGTAACAGGTCTAAGAGGACTGTTGTATCGCCAAGAAAATTCTCTTGTTTGAAAATCAGACACATTTCTTTAGGTTCCAGATGGTATCAGGAAGTCATAATATTAATGTTTCTAAAGATATACTTAATGTAGATCATACGTAGGAAGTAAAATTACAACTGATGGCCGAAGCAGGAAAGATGTTGACAGCAGATATACACTAGCGAAGAGAGCCTTCCTGAGAAAAGAGAAATCGTTTAGTTTCAAATATTGATCTAGGACTAAGAAAGAATATGTGTGCAGCACAGCACTTCGTGGTAGCTAAGTGTGGACTTTAGGAATACCAGAAAGAAGAAAAATTGAAGCGTTTGAAATGTGGTGCTATAGAAAAATGCTAAAAATTAAGTGAACAGATAAAGTACGAAAAGAACGTGTTTTAGTAATTATGGATGAGGAAAAAAGTTTGTGAAAGAATTTTTCAGAAAGAAGGATAGTGGGTCAGATTTTAAGACATGAGGGATTGGTTAATTTGCTAGCGGAGAGAAGAGTCGAAAGTAAGAACTATTAAGCAAGAAAATAATCAGAATATATGAAGCAGGTAATTGATAATAGGTTGTAAGGGGTATGTTGATACGAAGAGTAACGCAAGATAGGAAGAGATGGAGGATTGCAGCAAACCAGTCGAGAGACTAATGTCAGCGAAAATAAAATACATTCGCATTTCAAAAGACACACGAAAATCAACCAAGCTTTTCTCAAACGACTGCTATAAATATCAACAGAAGAAGAGATAGGAAAATTGGGACTAGCCATAGTAGAAAGCAGCAATTCTGTTCCATCCCTCACCGCTCTTCTGATGAAAAAAGAATTTTCGTTGACAATTTGACTTGGAAGTGCCCAGATCTTTCCGGTATCACAAGGACTTGAGTATCTTGGAGGCCTTTTCTTGGACAAAATCCCTAAAGAGAAAACCTTTAACTTAAAAAATTGTAGAACAACATTACCTCCACAAATATCACTGAGATATCGGAAGGATAAGGTTGAGACGGTGGCTATTCCATTGCTAAATGAGTGACTTAGAAGGAAACTCTTCGTAAGAAGCTACGTCATTTTATTTCTACACACGTTGGTAATGTATGAAGACGGAGTCTTCCAGGAAGGTGTTTTGTCGCGTTGACGCCAGTCCTATTTTTTTACTATTATTTCAATAACTTTGTCACTAAACAAGATAATACTATGACGGAAACTTATTAACGCCATTGTTCATGAAGCAGATATACTTGGAATTATCGTTTCTCTTGTCATTCAGATTATGGAAAATCTTTTTTTCCTCTCAGAAACGAAAAAAGGCGATCCCATAATGCACCCAGATGGTTGTGGAAAACCTACTAGTCATATTTTGATTGAGTCTGAATACTTGCTGCTTATCAGATGAACGGAAATGTGGTATTATTTTAAAAGTTCTCGAAGGAAATGAGTGAAATAACGTCGAAACCAACATACTAATTAGTTTGATACAGCTTGATATCCAACCACACCAGGAATCTTTGTGCGGAAAGGTTATTCACGTGTATCTGAGTTTGGTGAGTATGTATAGATGAGATGAATCAGACAGGAAAACTTAATAGTGTAGCACCACCCTTTTCAAAGTTTTTTTTTTTTTTAATGTATGAAACGAGCGGTAAAACAATGGTGATTAAGATTAATGCCCTGGGAGTAAATTAGTTGCTGTGAGTTAGAAAAGAAAAAAAAGTCATGGTAGCAATGAAGCGTAAGTCAGAGAACGACGACGAATATACTGAAACCACTGTTATCCATTATTCTAATGTATGGTTGTGTTGTTTGTTGAGAGTCAGAAGTTGGGTTGTTTGCAGATGATCTGTTCTACAAGAGGATTAAAGCGAAAGAGGGATTTTAGAATACTACAGAAGGATTTGAAGAGGATTTATAGCTGAATAAGTAAGCATAGAATGAAGAAAAATTCCATAAACAGCCAGTCTGCTTATTAAATATACAGAGACGAAAAAAGTTTTTTTTATATAAATGTAAAGGAGAGTGCGAGTTGTCTGAAGGCATAAAATTTAAATGTATTCGCATAAGTTGTGATAATAAATTCAGTTGGTAGGACACTTTGAGAAGAAGGTAGGAAAACGTCTCAAAGCCCTGCATGTGTAAGCGGATACACCTGGAAATAAGGAATCTCGGATATGAAAACTTGGCCAGACTCATTGCAAAGGACACTGTGTAGGGAAATTACCACTGCGGTATAAGTTCAATCAGAATTAAATTGTACCACAATGTTCATCACCAAATACTTCCACTATACAATTGGGCACTAGAGTGAACAAACTGACTACAATTTCTCGTTCCATAGGGTCAACAGCTATAGAGCTTCTTTTTAAATACGGCGCAAAAGGACCAATGTGCATTGTGTTGGCGAAAGTAATGACGGTTATATTCAGATGCTTTCAGAAATTAGGATTTAATTGGCAAGTGTTGATTTTTCATTAGTTTTTTGAAGTTCTTTACGATCATCAATATTGTGACACATGAACTCCCTCAAGATACAAATTAGCCTAGATTTTGGGCCAAAAAAATCTGAAAAATATTTGTGTTTTATATCAAGTACCTTCTTAAGAATTTTAAGATTGAAATTACAAATTTTCAATAGATAAGAAAATGGGATAAATCATACTTTATTTCTAATTTTTCATTGTGGCAAGCCACTTATCACCCTTTATACCTAACCAAAATCGATAAATGGGATATTATTTTGAAAGTAAATTAAGAAAGAATTTTTTCGGAATTCTGCACTTAAAAGGGGGGAAAAAAATCAACTATCAAGGTTACGCGTATGAGAGTGCAGAGTAAAGTCGCTAGGCTTCGCTGGCGTCAATATGGATTGATTGCGTTGTTACCTCTACTAGATAACAGCAATGAGATGTAGCTAAGCTATGTGTGTTTTCTACAGTAAGGAGCTTTTCGGATTTTTTTTTTTTTCCCTGTTCAGGAAATTCGCGAAATTTTCGCACGAACTTTGATTGCTTTACCACTAGAATGCCTAACCACTTATCACAGAGATAAGAATTCTGAAAATTAAGTGGACAGACAAAGTAAGAAATGAACGATTTTTGGAAATGATGGGCGAGGAAAGAAGTTTGTGGAAGAAGCATACAGAAAGAAGAGACAGGCTAGTGGGTCATATTTTGAGACATACTGGATTGGTTAATTTTTTAGTGGAGGGAACAGTCAAAGGTAAGAACTGTAGAGGAAGACAAGAGATTAGAATTATATGAAGCAGATAATTGAGGGTGTGAGTTGTAAGGGGCATGACAAGATAGGAAGGGTTGGAGGATTGCATCAAACCAGTCGAAAGCAAAAACAAAAAATCGATATAATGTGTGTTTTGATCGGCTTCTATAACATTTTGGCTTCCGGGAAGGGTTAGCTTCAAATATTTACGTCAAAGTAGAGGGCAGCAGGGTAGCAACCTCGCTATTCACCGTATTTTATTCGTGAAATTTTCGCTCTGGTCTTCTAGAAATGATAAAAATCTTAAGGAGAATCTACGTAGTGATCGTAATGGAGCACACCGGTCGCTGATTCTGAACACCAAATCCAGATAGCAGCAAGTGACAGCCTCCCTGGAGCAAGTGTTCGGTGAAGCGATGATCGAAGACTCGGAGCCTCATGTGCGAGCGACAAAGTCTGCAGCAAGTGTCATCAGCAAAGTGAACACATTCGTGGAGCACCGAGCAATAACGGTAATTGGAGGGTGGGCTGCCGGCACTCTGGCAATCACGCATCCAACGCGCACCCGTCAGAGCTGCACCAATCACATCGCCTACTGAGAAACTTCAACTGTGTTTTACTTAAAATTGTTCAAACACATCTTCGGACGCACTGATAAATCCCACCAAAAGCATACTATCGAGAACTCTTAATATCAAGTGATTTAACGTCATTCAAAACTGCACGGAGAATATCCTCAGTTTTAAATTTATTTACACCATTTCAATACCAGAGAAGAGATAACTGGTCGAATACTGTTAGCGTGGTTACACGGTTGGTCGAGCCTTTCATGTCCCTAATGCCATTTTTTAAATTATTATTTCCACTTCCTTGGCCTATGGTCATTACGACCATGTAGCCAGCTACCCATGTTTAAATTTTTGTCCCATACATATCTTCAACATATACTGATTTGTTATACCTTATAATACAACTAGGACATATTATTACACATATCTTTTAAATTCGTAGTTTGACGGATAATTCTTTCATATACAACAGACTCAATATCTCATTGGTTGCTGCTGCTGAATAATATGAATTACAGAATGATACAAAATTAAATTAAAATACCATTTTACGCAAAGGGAAAATTATTTAAATGGAGTGTAATTAAAAACTAATATCCTACTCACTTAAGAGACTTGTTATCGTCCCGTCCGATTTAGGTAGTTATGTCGTCAGAATAGTAATTATGGAAGCTGGTAGTGGTATGTTATGCTTCACAAGGCTAGTACAGCTTGTTTTTAAAACAATTATTAGTTTGACGTTAAACCTTTTTATAAAGTTATAACTTAGTACAATACTAAAACTATTACAATTGTAACTTGCCTGATGATTTTATCATATTCCACCTCTCGTTGACAGCTCCGTGCACATGATGTTGTCCCAAACTCAGAAAAGCAGTTACAGAGACCGTTAACGCAAAGTTAAGCTTTATCAGGCTTGTATACAATTTATTTTGGAGCAACGCCTATGGACAATACGCGGTCCTCAAAAAACCATTTTATTGGCTTCTGAAGGTATTTTCAAAACTGGAGAATGTTAACTAAAGACTCAATTGCGAAAATTTTCTGGCAAACTATACTCAACAGATATCACATCTCAAAATCCCTTTCTCATTGGCTTTCTACACTTCATCGGCTGCTACGCAGTCATGGTTTGTGTTCTTTGTAACATTTTGAACCAAAAAATTTTTCGTCCATTAATTTGCGACAGTGCCAAAGTGGGTAGTTTATTTATCTATTTGAATGTTTATTTAGCCTAGCAAGATTAGGGCTGTCAAGACCTCTCTTGCATCTCACCAGATGTTCATAAAACATAATTTACATTTAAACACGTTAATAATATACATCACTTACTCCCCATTTTGCTTAAATTATCTTAATAACTAAAAACTTCATAATATTGATGTTTAACTTGTGAAACAGTAAGTGGCCTACATTAATGCTCTTGTAGGCTGTAGAAAAACAATACAGATTAAATACTTAAGAACGCTTGAGAAACATACGAAAAATGAACAAACTAATACAAGTGATGGTAGAATAAATATGTGAAAACAGTATAAATTAATACAATTCAGTTCTAAGTTATACGTGGAATCAAAGGTTGCTCAGGTAGTGCTGGGACAAGGAATACTTTTTCAAAGCGTATTTAAACGGACCGATTGCTTTGGTACTGTAGTTTTAATTTTCAGATGAAAATCTTTCCACAATTCACCCGCTGAAATGGAGAGGGAATTACTTCCGAGCTTATCGAAGGTGGGTACTTCCGAGCTTATCGAAGGTGGATGATCTTATGTGCAATCGTCCACGGAAGAGACAGGATTCGAATATATGGTATATTGGCCATCCTTCCGCAGTTGCTTATTACACAATTGTAAATAAAAACACCGTCTATTAGCAACTGGTTTTATTGATGTAAGCTCAGACGCGTTTCGCCCTTGTGGAATGGGGCATCGTCAGTGACTGTGGATGTATATACATGTTGGTGTTAACAAAATTACAATATTAATATACAAAACTAACTAATAATAAACTACATTCTACTTACGACTTATGGTTGAGGCAGTTACATGGTGGTCGGGAATAGCTCCATTTGCACTTTTTTGTGGCGTGAACTGTAGTTATGGTTCCACATAACTATGATAATAGCTGTTTTTACCCTGTTCTTTGGAGGTAATCCTACCACTGTTTTCAAATATATTGAAATTGACACTTTTTTTTCGTCTGATGAACAACAAAACCTTGTTGTTTACATTCGTCTACAGTGATGCCAACCTAGTGTTTTTTGCTTGTAGTATAACGTCTATGTATTATTAAATTATGTCTCTGTTTGTGCAGTGGTGTCAGTGTTGTAATTTACTTTTTATGTGTATTATATTCCTGTGTCTTGGTTATTTTTCACTGTTTTAAACAATGTCTCATTTGTCAAATGAGTGAATTCATTAAGTACAGTTTGCTTTGATGCAATGGCTTTGTGAATATGGTAACTTTCCTGTACTGTAAGTAGGTGTTTCTTGTGATTATTTATTTTTAATATTTTCATGTCTGTCTGAATCGTGGTGGGTTGGTGGTTATGATCTAACAAATGTTCTGCAAAAGTTGAGTGATTTGTACATGTAATGGCTCTGATGTGTTCTTTGTATCTTGTAGTAAAGTTCCTGGTTGTCTGTCCTATGTATTTGGCTTGGCATTGTTGGCAAATCAGTTCATATATCCCTGATTGCTGGTACTGATCTATTTCATTATGGTTGTTTAGGTGTTTCTGTACTGTGTTGTTTGTCTGAAATGCAATTTTTAGCCCTTGTTTTTTGAATATGTTACTTATTCTGTGAGTGTGTTTGTTGATGTAGCTCATTGTGTACCATTGTTTTTTATTTTGGTTCAGGGTGTTGGTGTGTGTGATGTTGAATGTGGTCTGATTTCTTATTTTTTCTTGGATTTTAGTATTGAGCTGTCCAATAAGTTGTTCTGTGTACCCGTTGTTTTTTGCAATTTGTGTGATTATGTTGTATTCTGTTTCAAAATCATTCTTGGATAGTGGTATGGTATTTAACCTGTTTATCATGTGCCTGAGTGCTGCCTGTTTATGATTTTGAGGGTGATTGGATGTATTGTGTATTATTGTGTCTGTGTGTGTAGGTTTTCTGTATATGTTGAATGAGAGGAGTGAGTCATTCCTAGTAATTGTTGTGTCAAGGAAATTCAGATGTCTATTTGTTTCCATTTCAATAGTAAATTGTATGTTGCTGTGGATGTTGTTAATTTCACTGTGGAACTGGGTGATATCATGATCTGGTTCATCAATTAAACAAAGAATATCATCAACATACCTGTACCAAAAGATTATGTTGTATTTTGTGTTTGTAAATATGTGGTGCTCTATGTGATCCATAAAGATGTTTGCCATAATGCCAGAGACAGGCGAGCCCATAGGTAGTGTCAATTTCAATATATTTGAAAACAGTGGTAGGATTACCTCCAAAGAACAGGGTAAAAACAGCTATTATCATAGTTATGTGGAACCATAACTACAGTTCACGCCACAAAAAAGTGCAAATGGAGCTATTCCCGACCACCATGTAACTGCCTCAACCATAAGTCGTAAGTAGAATGTAGTTTATTATTAGTTAGTTTTGTATATTAATATTGTAATTTTGTTAACACCAACATGTATATACATCCACAGTCACTGACGATGCCCCATTCCACAAGGGCGAAACGCGTCTGAGCTTACATCAATAAAACCAGTTGCTAATAGACGGTGTTTTTATTTACAATTGAGGATTCGAATAATTCGATCAAAACCTAGCAGTATTTTTCCTATTATCCGCAAAAGTGATTTGACATAACAGAAAATTTACAACAAATTAAAATCCTATTAATTCCTTTCGCCACTAGTTTCTCGTAATTTAAATGTGGTATTGTAAGTGATGGGAGATAGAGTGTAGCTCGTGGAGTGTTGTACTGCACGCAGCTGCAACCTGGACGGAAGCTAAACAAGTGCTCGCCACAGCGACCTCCCATCACGGATAGAATCAGATTCACTGAGAAGCCCACGCTGTGTGTATCTCCGGTATAGTCACACAGGCATAGGACCATAATATCAAGTACTTCACTTCTCAACAGTAAATTTAACATCCTGC
The DNA here is from genome assembly GCA_031002005.1 of Vandiemenella viatica. Classification (NCBI taxonomy): domain Eukaryota; kingdom Metazoa; phylum Arthropoda; class Insecta; order Orthoptera; family Morabidae; genus Vandiemenella; species Vandiemenella viatica. The sequence continues at coordinate 113,055,230 of CM061914.1, read as the reverse complement.
TGTAGTCGATACTTGTAGCACGAAGACGGTATAATCTTTCATGCAGATACGAGAATATTTTCACAGATATGTATATAGGTAGTACTTTGACAGTAAAAAGGTGTATTTTACAATTTTATGCAAAGCTGTACGCAATCAGAAATCAAATTTCGGATTTTTTCTACGGCATAACATTTTCTACAGTGAACAGCTTGAGAACGACGAATTTACGAAGCGGGACGTCATTTATATCAAGGTCTAAGCGGTTATTACAACCTAATTTAATAACAGTAATAAAAAAATTCTCCACATATGTGACATGGAACAACATAGGCCTAGCTGTAGATTGAGTAAAATATAGGAAGTGTATACTATCCGCAACGAAATAAAAAACAGAAAATACACTATCATAAACGACTACCGTATCTGAAATATCTTGTTACAAAAAAAAGTATCAAACTAATATTAATAAAAAATTGCGGAAGTGACTGAAGAAAAAACCAACCAGGAAAAGGGGGGAATTTTCCTAGAAAGAAAAAGCAATAGTGAGCGAGAGAATGAAAGAGTACTGGCGACGGAGGAAGGAAAGTCAGAAGAGGAAATGAAGTTGCGTAGTCGTAGTCCATAGATGTCTGAAACGAAAAGGAAAAATAAATAAATAAAAACGTGACATTAACATAAGCAAATTTAACTGCAATACGCCGAAATAACAACATACATAACCTAAGTTTCCACTTATCTTACATGACAAGAAAATGCGTTTCCGGCGATTGTAAGCAACTTACAAACTTCCATTACTACGCAGAGTTCGAGGGATGAAGGATTATCACTCGGCTGTGACATTCGTATCTCGTTCCGGCAATTCCACTTTCGGTTACTCAGAATCACTCCAGATCTAAATTCTTCTCGTTCCTTGTCCCAAATCCTGTAACGACCTCGTCGTCGACGAGCCGCGAAAGTCTTAAAAAATTCAACGAACATTTTTAGGTAAATACGCATTCAGCTTAGTGCTCTTTTCTAAAGTAATATGATTTTAAATTCAATGTCAATCCAGACTGTGCCGAATAAACCGTATTTAATGGAAACTTTTAAAGTCCTAAATCAGACCTAGTGGCATAACACAACAGAGACTAGTCAACAGCTGCACTCATGGTAATCTTTAGAGAGCAATTAGAAATTTTATATTTAATCCTTACACAACTTACTGAAATAGATACATAGCCTTCACTTGAGGTTAAATGTATCAGGCATAAACACAATGACAACTGTTCTGTTTGGAATTCTTAAACTGAATTGCAGCAACGCAGTAGCCTCAGGTCTTTCTGGCTCTTTTGGGATAAAAAGTCTACTGAAAATGAAATTTCTGTACAACTACACAGTAAGTAAGTATAACACCTATATAACAACTACTTGAATCGTGGATTAACAAACAAAATTAAAACAAATATTTATTTTGCTTCAAACAACAATAACGAGGTATCGATAACGCTAAGAAATGCCTTTCGAGGAATTCAGCCATGGCCTTTTTGAAGGAAGCATCCCGGCACTCGCCTGGAGTGATTTGGGGAAACCATGGAAAACCCAATCTGGATGCCCGGACGGGGATTCGAACCGCCGTCCTCCCGAATGCGAAGCCAGAATGCTAACCGCTCACCCACCACGCTCGGTAGATACCTGTGACTAATGGTATAATCTAATAATCCCTTGTTCTTCAAAAACCACGCGATGGACTTGCTGAACATTTCTTTAAAATTGCAACACAGTTCTGACAGCTTAACAGTGGTTCACCTTCAACTAATATTGTAGTTTCTAAATACAGTAGCTTCTATACTTCAATATTTCGTTGTTTACTTAAATAATCATACTTCCTACAAACCTGTTCCTTCTTGCGATCAAATTCCTTTGTTAATGGACCCTGGATAAAAAGATAAAAGTATATTTTTTCCCATAAAAAAAACGTAAAAAGCTCAAATTCATGGAAAAATTGTGTTACAATTTTGTATCTCCGATGTCTTAATTAAGGACCATGGGTTGGTCGTAAGAAACGAAGCTTCCTTATTTAGGTACATATTGGAAGGTACGTACGTACTTTACACACAAGAGAAACTTTAGATTACACGAAACTGCATTGGCGGCGTTAAAAATGGAAGCCAACTGCCAAGTACGTACCAGCAGGAACTGGCTTTGCAGACCCCATCCAGTAGTGCACTTCTCAAACAACAGTGACCAAAACGAGGGCCGAAGAAAAAGTGACACTGTCGTTTTCCTGGTCATATATTGCTTCCGAGTTATTTGTCTCATACCACACACGGTACTACCTCATGGAATGTGGCATGAGCCCAGCAAGGTGTTTGCGTAAGGTGTTTAGCGCCACGGTGTCAGTTCAGCCCCAAGAAAGGCTCGAAAGCTGCTACCCAACACACTACTGCCCGGCAAAGGAGCCGCCTCCATTAACGTCCAGCAACTTACATCACCGCCGAGGCGACAACTTCATCGACAAGACGACCAAAAACGACGAGACACAGAACTAAATGACTCACGAGGTGACTGAAATTCAGAGGTGATCGATCACAGCCTAAACGACCCGTACTTGGTTTACAAACCTCCCAGTCAAGTCGCCAACATAATCTAAAATTTAATCCGTCTTGAGACTAATAACTCATATTCTGTGCAGGATGGAATTCTACAGAAAGTTAATGCTTATGTAATAATATCTAACACGCGAATATCCAGCATTCCCTCGTAATGCCATTATTTTTCTCTATATATGTATTTATTTTACAACATAAGCTACTAACAAATTTTTAATGTTTGGTTGATGACACGAAACTATTAATTTCGCTGCGAATCTTAACAGACTTGGTCCGGATTCTGGAAGCTTTTCAGAAGAAAAATAGCATAAATGTTTGCCTTGCAGTCACTATTATAAAACCAAACACAAATACCACGGTGATGCAAGATTTTCTTTTTAGTTCTCTTCAAGTTTCGGGAGGTTCATGTCGAATACGTAGTACAAGCTATTGACAGAGAAGTGTATTCAAATTACACTGTTTCTGAAACATGAGGACTGATCAAATAGAATCAGACCTTACTCAGTTATCAACCATTCCGATGAAGTGAATGCGACACAAGAAGGCCCTATTGTCAAGATGTTGGAGACCAAAACGTCCTTTTATCCGTCCTCTTGGCACTCAAAATTTGGTGAATGAGGATGGAACCCACCCATTCTTCGGTCATTCATATATAACATTTATCTCATTCACCCAGTTTCTTTCTTTCTAAATTTTTAGCTTTCTTGGCCGCTCACAAAGCTGAAAATGCTGCTGAAATGAATCCAATTTGAGTAACAGAATAGAGCGGCCAGCTGCAATCCATTTTCGAAGAGTTTACGACTAAAAGTTTCCAAAATGGAGGACGGCTACTAGAACAAATACATAGGTATGTAACAGCAAAGGAAGACTGTGAAGGTAATCAACATTAGAGTTACAGGGGTATAATGTTTTCAGATACACATTTTATCTACGCTACTAAATATGTAAAATCGGGTAAGAAAACGAATGCGAAAATAATTTTAACTTGGACTGATCGCAACGAGTGCGCCTAAAGGCAAAACAAGATCTCACTACGTGCAAAAGCAATCGATCAATCTCAACGGATTTATACGTCCATCACAGTTCACAGTATCTCTTGAATATTGAGAGAGTCTAATCAGACGTTTTTTTAGTGAAGCAACATGGAAAAGTTTATAATGCAGGGAGACTACTGGAGATGCTTTCATTCTAGTACACTACAGAAAAAGTGACGGATACAGGAATATTCTATTCTAATCACCTGTAAAGTATTCAAACTTCGATTAATAAGCAAGGCCGCGAAAGAATTCCTTGATGATAAACCATAGTACAAATAAAATACTTTTCCACGACGTAATTTTAGTAATAGACCCAATTTGTCTAGTTTAATTCAACCAAAAAAGTATCTTCTTAATATTTAATAATTATAAAGACAAAACTTACTTGGGATTATGAGAAATGTTTCAAGATTCTCTAGAATAACTGTGTCATGCAAAAATACTTCAAACTACACCATCACGCGTAAAAAACCACAGTAACTGCAAAACTTAATATATTGCAATGATAAAACAGAACGCTGTATTCATCACACTTTGTGTAGCGTTCCTTCCCTCTTCCTGTCTGCGAGACAGAGGTAATTGGATTCGACAGAGCATACAGATGACCGCTCTAGTCAGCCTGTCACGTGTCGCGCGAAGTTAAGCCGCGCTAATACAAATCCCAGGCTCTTCTGTAACAATATCAGAATTCATTTTTCATACATCCGAAAGAGTCAAACAAACAGTTATTCTTGCAAAGTACCTTCCGACGATTTTCCTCCATATCTGTGTGTCAGTATTATCATACGACGACAACTCTGATCAAAAATGATAAACGTCTATCTCACGATTACAAGAATTAACAGCTTCCGATCCCCGAATTATAAGAATTGTATTTCAACATAAGGGAGCGTGCATAAACCACGTAGCTCCATTTTGGCCTCCTGTGAACCCCTCCTCAGCCCTACGTGATATTTGCCACCGAGTGGGGCGGTGTAACGGTTAGCGTTCTCGCCTCGCATTCGGGAGGACGGCGGTTCGAATCCCCGTCCGGGCATCCAGATTTGGGTTTTCCATGGTTTCCCCAAATCACTCCAGGCGAGTGCCGGGATGCTTCCTTCAAAAGGCCATGGCCGAATTCCTTCCCATTCCTTGCCCCCCATCCTTTCCCGTCTCTAAGACCTCGATGTTAAAAAGAGACGTAAAGCAGTTACAAAAAAAAAAAAAAAAGGTATATGCCTCTACTCCCTCCCCCTCAACGTAGCACGTAGCTTTTTACCCTTTTGATTCCAGAAGACATTTTGTACTGTTTGCTCCTGTCAGACTATTGTAAATTACATACGGAGATAATTAATTGAGGGAAATAAATATTCACATGCTGTTGTGAGTTCTGTTCCTCATTTTAACTGTGAAAAATGTTATGAAAGGAGAGCTACGTGGCCTGGCTCGGAATCCCCCCCGCCCCCCACGTAGCCCAGCGTAGCCTAGCAGCCAACCCCCCCCCCCCCCGTGGACCGAGCCACGTAGTTTGTGCACGCTCCCTAATAAGCGATTTCATAACAACCGTGTGAAATACCCGATCTCATTTTTCATCCACATCTACATTAATACTCTACAATTCATAAATACTGTTGTTGGCAGAGGGTGGTTTACACAGAAACTAACTCTCGACATTCCAATCTCTGATAGCCCGAGGAGAGAAAGAATACATATAAGCATCAGTACGGCATCTTATTTCTCTAATCTTATCTCTTGTCACTGCTGGACAAAGTATTTCATTGCACTCGTAAATGAAAGAAGAATTTCGTATATTGCCGTCTAAGGGGGCCCCTGAGACACAGGGAGCCCCTTCACTGCTCAATGGGACCCCCAACCACTGATCAGGGGACCCCAAGCAAAACTCAGGGGCCCCTAGCCTCAGCTCAGGGGGCCCCTAGCAGCAACACAAAACAGGTCGCCCATCTGGCATGAGGACCAAAAATAAATTTTTTGCACTGGGGCCCTTGTTGACCTAGCTACGCCACTGATCATTTTACATTCTTTTTTGATCACACAGTTTTAAAAAAAAAATAGTTGCTTATTTGCATTTTGAACTCTCACATCACTTACAGTATTATTTTTAGAAGTAATTGACTTAAAATTATCCATTTTCAGTGAGCAGGTAAATCAGTAGGTACCAAAATGAAAATGATAGACTGGTTTTTGACCCTTTCTTTTGCTCATGGAACTACGATTTTTGTCTTACCAGAGGCATCAACAGCCGTATGAGAAGATTTAGATGCCGGCCAGCGATTTCTTCGTGTCTATCTCAGCAGCTGTCTGTTAACACGCACAAACTACACATCACTGCTACGTAATGTAAACGACATTTATAAAATTCAAGACGAGTTGTCAGTACTGATGCCATCTTCAACTATCGCAAGCAGTGTTTCATCAAATCTTGTGAATGAATAATTAAGAGTGTAGCCTGAATTCGGGAGGACGCGGATTCGATCTCAGTCCGCCCGTTCAGATTTTGGTCTTCCATGGTTTCTAGAAACCATTCCACTTGAAGGCCAAAATGGTTACTTTAAAAGCCATTTTTTTCTCGTTTCTTGAACTTAATCTTGACCATGAAGAGGAATAATAATTATAAACAATGAACATACACATCTGTACTAATCAATTTTTATTAACTCGAAAATACTAAAAATAACTGCATCGCTTATTTGGAAGCTGAAATTATAATTATTTCCCCTACATAGAACGTGTTGGGCGAGCGGTAACATTCCGGAGGACATGGGTTCGAATCTCCGTCCGCGTATTCAGATTTGGGTTATCCAGGGTTTCCCCAAATCACTCCAGGCGAATTCCAGGATACTTCCTTGAAAAGACCATGGCTGAATTCATTACCATTCCTTGCCTCCAGTCCTTTCCCGACTCTAATTAACTCGACGTTGACGAGTCGTAAATCCATAAGAAACAAAATTTTCCTTAAATGTAAACTTTACAGCAGTAGTGTAGAACCCTATCGCACCAACACAAACTGAATTTAAAGAAGAGTTATCGCAAAAGTTGACTATAAATCTACTTTTATTATCCTCAAAACATCAATATTTACATATATGTTGTAAAAAAAAGAAGAACATATAGAATTATCGCAGGAAAATTTCAAAACAATTGTAAATGTACACCACGGAAAATCCAGATATAACTGCTCTCCAAAAATTTCATAAAATCGATACGAAAGTTCGATGTGTAATGCTACCAGGCAGTTTTTCTTTTCTATCTTCACAACTAGATGGTAACTATGTTCCCAACTTAATCGAGAGACTCAAAGTTTTACTAAACACTCAGTTCCAATGGTATGTAAAAGATCAGAGCCAAAACGTAATTATTAATCAGTAATTACTAATAGGTATTTTACCATTATGCATTTCATTAAACTACCTTGATACAGTACGTAATCAAGCGCAGCGTGAATAGAACATGTTACCGCGTGACTGACTATGTTAAATCAATGACAGAAGTTTTATGTATTTGTTCAAAGCCAGTAGTATTCCAAGGTATAAAAAATAAGGAAATAAATCTACATAAACAATCTTTGTTTCTGGTGTGGGGAAATTAGTGTAGATGATAGATTAACTAGTGGATACCAAGGGAAATGATGAATAATTTACCAAAAACATTGAAAGAATTTAAAGTTAAAATTTGTAGAGGGCAAATGTAGGTGGGTGCAGAAAAAAAAACTAGAAACTAAGGCCTACTTTAGTTACACTATTTAAAATCAGGAAATTCACATGTTCCTCCAGCATTAATTAGTATTTAGTTTGTACCATTTTCCTTTTTAGCCGTCACTAGCATTAATTTATACCACTTACTTATTTACCAGTTAAACATCAATACTATTATGATTTTAGTTAATTTAAGGAAAGTATGAAATAAGTTTTGTCTGCTCTTAATTTATGTAAAAAATAAATTATGTTTTATAATCATGGAAGAGCTGGCTTGACAGCCCTTGACAGCCAGTCTAAATAAACATAAATAAAAATTTAAAAAATAAAATATGATCCTCTTGGTGTGAGAAGATAGTATTAGTAAAACAACATGTTCGATTCATGAGTTATACACATGAATGATGATGTTCGGAGCCGTTTCTCAGTGCACTGAAATGACTGGCGAGAAGAATGCTTGAACGTTACAGTGCGCTGAGTGAGTTTATCCTGATTTCATTCCAGCGGCAGCCATCAGTGGAGAGCGGTCTTTGCAGAGGCGCTGACATAGCAGGTGGAGGCAGCTGGGAGGAGTAAACCAAGAGAAGAGCTGCCGAGGTACTCACCTTCAGATGCTGCCGACAACAGTCCGCATGAGTCGCCTCCTTTGAGGTGCAGCCTGCAACACAAACAAACAGATACCTCTAACAACACTGCGTGTATACAATCCTGTTAGTTACCCTCTTAAAATGTTTTTTTAAAATTAATTTTAATTAACTGCGATGGAGCACACGCTTCGGTGGCAATTTCCCTACACTCACATTTTCCCCCTTTCTTGCACCCACCTACTTTTGCCCTATACAAATTTTAAATTTATATTGTTTCACCGATTTTGGTAAATTATTCATCAGTTCTATTGGTTCCTTTTTCCAATCCCTGACCCCCTTTCCTACGAAAGAAAATCTTCCAACACCCTTGTGCCTGAAATCGAGTGGTAGCTTGTGGTCATGATCACCTCTTCCCTTCAATGCTTTACTTTTAATTATTACACCAATATCTCTTCACTTTCGTCCTCTCTTCCAATGAATCCCATTCCAGCTCTTTTATCATATATATATATATATATATATATATTGCTTGTGGCTTTACGTCTCGTCGACGTCGAGGTCATTAGAGGCGGGTAAGGACTGGTGGACAAGGAACAGAAAGGAATTCGTCAATGGCCTTTTGAAGGAAGCATCCCGGTATTCGCCTGGAATGATTTGGGGAAACTATAGAAAACCCAAATCTGGATGCGCGGACGGGGATTCGAACCGGCGTCCTCCCGAATGCGAGGCCAGCGTTTATAATATCAGTTACTGATTGTGTTCTACGGTAATTTCTAGAGAAAAATCTAGCAGCCCTTCTTTGCACCCGCGGCAACTCCTGTATTTGACCCCTATTATGCTGTTTAATTTATAGTATTTGTGATTACACTCACTATTTGATACAGATACGAATGTTTTTCATTTTTTTTTTTTTTTTTTTTTTTTTTTTTTGAACAGAAACTACGCGCTCTACTGACCTCCAAAAACGTCGCTAAAATTGGTGATGCTTTTTTATGCAAAAGATGTGTCGATGTCACCGAACGATCAGACGTGTGACTAGTCAAAAATATAGTCAAGTTAGTCAACACATGACAAATTATTATCTATTAGTACTACTATTACGCAAGGCGTTTAAGCAATGGCTTTGTCCCTGATGATCTTAAGCAGTATCAACCACGAATAGATAGGAAATCAGACCCGGTAAAGTTTTGGGTGAACTGCCCACTCTTCACGCCGGTACTTTCGGGAATCGCACTGAAGTAACTGATGTACCAATTCTCTTCTATGTCTTCCGAAGAGTGGTTTCTGTAGTTAATTTGGCGGTACCGGTACAAGAGTACATTGACGGGAGAACATAATATAAAAAACAGAATGTTCTTTTGATGACAAATACTGGTTTGAATGATAGTAAAAATAAACAAATGAATAAAATTTTCTATAATTTTTTCATGTATCTTTAATTTTCCGACTTTCTTGAATATTTTGATGTATTTTGGGAAATTTTTTAATTAGTTGCTGGATTTGGTCAAAATTTCGATGTATCCACATATCGATATTTTTTCTTGATTAACATCGATATTGTTTGTAAATATCAATATTCTTTTTCATTGGCCCATCCCTACCATCTATGGAAATTATCGAGTAAATTAATATAAGATGGACTATGATGCCAGTGGGCTGCGAGTAAGTTGTTTTCTGTGCGGTTGTCAGCTTCGTTCTCTACACCAGCCGGTGAACTCCAGGAGTTGCCTTGTTCAGTGAGGCCAGTTAATTGCGTTATGCCTCCCATTTTGTGCGGCAGGCGGGCAATTTGGAGGCACGTGTCCGCTACGTGGGGACCCGATAAGCTCACGGGCTAACCTCAGCAGAAACTGCACCTGCCTACCTCAGCGCAAGGCCCGCCTCCAGGAATAGGGCAGCAGCATCTCGTAAGACAAAACATAATAATAGGTAAACAAAATCACTGTTCTAAATAGAATGTTCTCCAGAAAGAAAAGTATTTTTGTTTCAGACAGTTATCTAAGACTGACAAAGAAGTATGTAAAATTGCATCTATGAGAACATGAGTTTATGAAACTCATGCTTGGATTATAAGAATGACGAGTAGACCCAAAAATGAAGCATTTAAAAAGTGATGCTACAAAAGAATAATAGCTTTGATCGAAATCTGCATTGCAGTGTTTGACGTTCGACATCTTTTCGGTCACTTCCTACTACTACTATATACTTGCCAAGTAATACAGTGGCAACAGAAATATTTCGCAATGGTTTGAATCAGGGATATCGGGTGAAATTTCCTGTAGGTGATTCTGGAGGAAGACGTCGATAATAACAGCTATATTGTTGGGTGTTGTTTAGTAACTGACGAAGAAAAAAATGTTTGCACCGTAGGAACAACAGCTTCGCCATCCGACGTTACTGTCTGACGCAATTTATAGTTTACTCAATTCACCTGAAAATGTTCTGCTAAAAGCTCATTAAATAATAATTACTTATTATTTGCCAATTTGCTGTTTAGTGCCACTAAAGAAAAAACAGCCACCAACTTTGTTCCTTACAAATTTCCGACTTTTTTGATTGGATTTCAGAACCTTTTTTCTTTTGTACGGAATATTGAATCGAATAAGGTTGCAAAAGTTTGACTCAGTCGGCTACACTATTCTCCACGCTGCCTGGCCATACCATTTCTTTAAACTTCTTAGAGCGACAACTGCTAACTTTCAACGCCTCTTCAATTCCCTACCTCATTAATTAGATCGATGCTGTCCCAAATGTGAAATGGTTTTGGTTGAAATTCAGAAGAAAAAATTGTTCAAAGTCAAATTTGATGATGGATTCTTATTTAAAAAGACGAGACAAATGAAAAATAAAGAATAAAATTTTTCGATATCTCACCTAGTTCTAGAGATATACTGTATCAAAAGTGAGGTGTCTTGAGTTGATATGGAGAAGAAAAATTTCGCAAAAGTCAAATTTAATGATCGATTCGTATGTAACACAACGAGACAAATCGAAAATAAAGAATAAAATTTTTCGATATCTTGCTTAGTTTTGGGGATATACTGGGATTGGGTTGATATGCGGCCTGGACCAAAAATTAATTCTGCCATAGCTACAATGAATTACATGCAGAATGGATATTTCAGTTTTTTTTTTACTACCACTTGTGGTTAGGTTGAAATGCGGCCTAAACTAGAATAAAAATAGTTAACTTGTTAACATACATCGTAAGCTTAATTGGAAATGGCTGGAAGTAGTTTCCATCGCGATATACGTTTTGTCACTAACTTAGTTCTCATGAAATTACTAACAGTAATAGATAAATTCTTTGTCCCTCATGGACAAAACCATTCTGGTACAGACTGCATTTAGACCTAACCACAATCTCCATTAAATTGTCGCTACAGAATCAAATTATGTAGACATACCCACACACGCGTATTTGAATCGCAAACTGTATTTGCAGTAAAAACATCGTTTGCTTTATCAAGATTCCTAGATTGCATAGCACAATTTAACACATTTCATTTCATCATACAGTATAAACTGCAACGTGACGAAAGAAAGCGCAATACTAAATTCACTGAATCGCGATGTAAAACACACCCCATTAAATCTCATTTTCAACACTCGTTAAAAAGTAATGCTAGTCTGTTATGTGCAAAATAGCAAGGTATGCTGATTTTCTACACTACACCAACAAAAATATGAGAACAAAGTCATCCCATTGAGAGCTATGACTAAATATTTATAGACAGGCAGCGAAGTTTGCAACTTCTACAGCTCACTTCAACAACGATAATTAGAATTCAACTTACTTATGAAATGATATTCCAGGTTCTTTCCTGTCTGGCCTATTTGTGCAACCGTACGCAACACAAGATGGCATTATAAAACACTTATACACATTACAAAATGAAATAATCACTACATCTAACACAATGGGAACATCGCAATTGTTTGGAAGCGCAATATCGCCGCTGCCGCCGCTGCTCATGCGCGAGCCTGCTTCACCGATTTAACGTCACTTCTCCTCCATATATTTCCTTCCTCCTTGCTACTCAACAACCAAAGATCTTAGTACTAGTTACCGCTATTAATTTATGTTGCTTCCAAAGACTACACACACCACTGACTGCGGAATCCCCAACATCCAAAGATCTTGGTACTAGTTACCGGTATTTACTTATGCTGCCTCCAAAGACTACACACACTATTGACTGCAGAATCATACAATACAAGAAATTAAAATTACACACATCAGTACGTTTTTTTATAAACATATACAATTAGTTAAAGCTTTTAAAATCTCCTCAAGAAAAACGAAAGTAATGGCATTCAAGGAAGACGAACCAATGCAGGTTAAGATTATCAATGACAGAACAATAGAAAAAATTAACAAACTTGTATGTTTATCAAATGATATAAACTTTACCAGAATGATGATGTCAATACCAAATTACAGAAATTTCATTACCGGTTCGGAGTAGTCACAAGAAATTTTAAGAATATCAGAAGGGACACAATGGTGAAATTTTTCAAAGTAATGGTTGTAACTATATGGGTGCAAATCGTGGACATTGACTAAACAACAAATAAAACAGATAGAAGCAGCTTAGATGAGATTTCTGAGAGCCGTGGCAGGGTATTCTTTACTATATAAGAAATAAGAAAAGAATTGAAAATTTTTAATCTCAATGAGGAAATAATTAGATATAGAAAGAAATTGATGGAACATGTAACGCGTATGAATGACACCAGACCACCAAAGATGCTGCTAAATTATAAGCCAAAGCTGGGAAGAAGAAGGATAGATCGACCCAGTGGCGAAGGGCTAGGCTGAAGCCTCCCCCCCCCCAAAAAAAAAAACCACCAAGGAAACCCCCGACAGCATGGGATTTTGGTGACTTTTTTATGGCTCTACTGTTTTTATAAGGGCGGCAGTCAAGGCGGGAGTCAAGTCCCCCCCCCCCCCCAACCAAAATCCTGTATCCGCCACTGGGTCGACCGAAGAAGAGGTGGACACAGCAAAATGTGTGAAGGCGGAACAAACTACCAATGGTTTAAACCCTGAATATGAAGAAACATACTTCCCCATACTTGAGTCGCAATGACAGTTTATACTGATACTTACGTCTTATCTTTCTTTCCTCGTGCTATTCGGCATTGGAATTCACAACGAAGCACCCTCTGCCACATGCAACATGAACTAATTTTCAGCTCAATGCAAGGTTACGTTGTGGTGCTGCGGGTTGTTTATGTTTGTTGGTCGGCCTGCTGAATGGAGTGTTGTGCCGTATCGAGCGCGTGGCTGACGGAATGCGCCTCATATAGCGAGGGATGCGTGTCTCACGCACGGCCGCAGACACGGAAAGCCTATTTCGATATCGGCTACAAACACCAGGCACGCCGCTCTGTTCAGTTAATTAACGCCACATACCCACAAGCGACACAACATTCTAGCGCCGATTAGGACTGATCACGTCTAGAGATCAGGCCCAATGGATTGCGCGCTGCCTTCAGGAATTTTCCCCAATGCAGTATGTGATGTCACAAGACATTTGAAGCCATAATTAGGAACTTCAAGAAGTAGTATTTAATTAGAATAAGGATAGGATTAAGTAATTTCAATTAGGTAGCGAGACTGAGGCGGAGAGAGTTTATTTAAGATTTTCAGGTGGGCTACCGCCGGCTGTCATGGCGGCTAGGCCACCTTGAAGGGATCCAGCACCCAGTTCCCGCTCTCACTCTTGGCGGGGATAAGGATGGTGCAGTAGCCACCCCACAAACAAAAGTTACCTCTCGGGTGGAGTAGTATCGGTGGAACTCTGTATTCCTCCCATTTGGCAGAGATGGTGCTCCCGCCAACTGGGAAGCAAGAATCCAATGTTGGTAGTGCTCCCCCCAGAAGAAGATCAGCCCACCCGAATTCCGTTAGTGGGTGCTATATAAGGCCTCACAATGGGACCAGAGGCCCCAGTCTTGACCAGTTTTTGTCCAGTGCTACGCGGTGGAAGTTCGTGATGTTGCTCCGCGCTGGTTCATGATGTAATCCCAGTATTATGTTCTGTTTCTCTCTCTCTCTCTCTGTGTGTGTATCTGCCATACATCACTCTCGCTCACAGTATGTAAAGTAAACTAAGTATATGGAGAAGGAAGTTGTAATTGTCTTATCAAGATGATGATTAGTGGATTCAATATATGTGTCTGAATAGTAAACCTATAGTGTGTCACAGTGTATCAGAATATAATTCAAATCAGTGTGGTGCTTCTAACTAAATTTTATTTTTCTTTGTAATTGTTCCATCCCTTTTACCTGGATTAAATGATGGAATGAATGCAGTCAACCTTCAGCAAACAGGTCCGATAATAAATCATTAAAAAAATTAGCCGAAAAATAATTAGAAGGAGGCGCGGGAACGTTGCAAGTCAGTATTCTGTTCCTCTTTGTCAATCTGCTGTTGAAGATCTTTGAATATACGCAGTCACTCTACTACTGTTGTTTGGCGCACATTGTTATTCCCGTATCCTAACCACATGCCATGCTCGTTGTAGTGGCTTCATTACCGGAATTTTCGGCTCTTTATGGGACAACTATGACCACGTTAAGCCTTCGTTTTGGCTTGAATTTGCTTTGAATGACTACACATCCGTATTACAAGAGCTGTTAGCCCTACAGTTTAACGTGTAATCCAAACCACGGAAGCAACCTGGAGTATTTTAAACTACACAGCGAGCTATGCCAGAGGTGAATGTGGGGTTAAGGACTTATGAAAATCCCCGTAGAGACAGGGATTCGAGCTGAGAACCTTTCGATCTCCAGTCAGATGCCTTAAACTCTCAGCCACCAGGCTGCTCTCTTTATGCATATTATGAATCTCAATATTATTTTACCGACATTGTTTTTGTCACACTGGTAAGCGCGATATTTTTTCTGAATACTCCACAGATTTGTTAATAGCATGGTATCTGTTGACATGCATATTTAACTGCATTCTACATTTTTTTTTTTTTTTTTTATACCTTGTCGACGTTGATGTCAAGAGAGGCAGGCATTCTCCATTTAGTGCCGTTTATTTGGAAATGCGTGAAGAGAACATATTCGAAGTTCTTTACAAACCAGTATATTCAGGTTTAGTTGGTATTACTTCAAGAGGCTCGAAGAAACTTTTCGAGGCTGTAAACCATATAGAAATTAAACATCTTGGTGTCTATCTTGTGCTGCAATATCGATGAAGAATCCAAAAAGCACCGCCACTAAATTCTTACGTGTGTGATGGGTACTGGCAAGAAAACCAAACATTTAAATAATGATTCTTTAATTTAAATATGCTAGCCAGCACGCTTGAAACATCTACAAGATTTAATATTTTATAATGTATGTAGGGTATTCGGGATATGTTTGAAAATTTTTAATGTAAAATAATTCTAGAATGACACAGCAGAGTGTTTCCTCGCGTTAAGGCGCGACCATACTGGATCGGGTCCGGGTTCGACTCCCGCTCACCACGTACTGGCCCTCCTGATTGAGGTTTTAGGCGATTTTCCGCAGTCATGTAGACGAATGCTGGGTCGAGCCCTAATCTCCGGCTTGGAAACTTATATTTCACAAACAAAATTACTTGTTATAGAAAACATAAAGCTACACAGATCGCAGACAAATGACAATACTATAGCTTCCCCCCCTCCCCCCCCCCCCCCCTTAAGCACACACACACCTTTTTTGCTCCAGGAACTGACCATCCACGGTTTTAACTACCCAGTGAAAACATTGGACAAATTCTTAATTGCAAGCTATGATGAGAATCAAGGCTTAGGGGGATCCAATAGGGTCCATTCGCAAATAATAGCAATCTATACTATAATTTCGTAAGCTAATTCACTCACCTCGATAGCTATTGGCTGGAGAACGGTGTGACGTGTCAGCTTTCGCTCGCAAATCAACAGCGACCAGAGATGCCATTACAAGAAATTCGTGGTTCTGTCCTCAGTTTAATAGCTAAGCAACTGCTACCAAATTAATAGTCTTAATACAGTCATTAAGTTTGATTTTCGTAGCGTTTCATAATTAAAAAAATATTGATAAATTTTGTGGCTGAAAAAAAGTGGATCTGCTTTTCAGTAATATGCTGCTAATGAAAGTAATTTTTAAAAAAACTTGTAAAAAATAAAATTACTCATGGTCTCTGCTGTAAACACGAATGACAATTGTCATTCAGGATTGGAAAAATTTCAGTCTATTTAAAATTTTCACAAATGTTGTTGCTTGACCATAGTTTATGCATTACGGTTTATTTGCTTTTTAGGTATTTTACGGACGACTTTCGTTAATGGCTTCTGTTAATGTTCGCTGTACGTGAATTATTAGGTTATTATAACTGGACATCAGACCAAATATGTTACCGAATCGAGTATTAAGGAAATTCATTTCTTCCGAGTTGCTCAACTGTTTAATAATATGGAATGTGTTTTAAGTTCTCTGGCCTTTACAGATACTATGATCAATGATTACGAGTGTTTGCCCAGATCTAAATAAAAAAAACAAAATGATTCTTTAGAAGCAAACAGGATTTTTTTTTTTTTAATTTTGCGGAGTGAACTTGAAGGGTCAAATAGAAGTAAGTTTATATTTAAGAAATTATACGATTGCGCTATCGTCCCTGTTCGTGTTTAATACCTACCTCTATTAATGCTTCTGAGTTCTTCAAGCCCAAGAGATTTTATTCACTCTGAAACACTGCTCAAGTTTATATTTGGTCATAATATCAGGTCAACCTGTAATAATCTTTCATCCTAAAAACTGGAACTATTCTAGACCCGTGACGATACGCAAAAAGCGGTCACGGGCTTACACTAGTAGGTAATAATTTTTTTATAAAAATGAAAATTCAATGTTTTTTTCTCCTACAGGTACAGCAATCCGAGTAGACTGTATTCAGAAGAGAGTCAATACACACTGCATATTGTTAAAATAAATGTAGGTTCCTAGAATTTATGTTTTCTGTGCGAGATGGGCTGAATGGAAATTACAACCGATCTTGGAATATCGGCCGTAGCCTGTACGCAAGAACAAGTCACATGGAGTGATATCGGTAAATTCGGATTTCCGAACTGAATACCTCATCCGAAAGTTAACGCTCAGCCAGTACAGTATATGGAAATGTGCTGTCATGGTCGCTGAACAGAGCAGCTATGAAAGCTCCGTGCCCAGCAGACCGCTGATGCAAGCATCTTTAATTTTCGCTCAGACGAACATTTCGGTTTCAGTTAAAAGCACAGCCACGTCGGTCCGAGCTGTTATTGTCAGAATGCCCGCAATCCCGTTAATATTGCTACTTCCTACCGAACAGTATGATAAATGTCATAACCATTCCGGCAGATAAGCAATTACGTAATGCAAATTACCTTGGGCGTTAGATAATTAACATACTTCAAAACTTACACACAGGTAGGAAGGACACAAATGGCTGCAGGATGTCAAAATTAAAAAAATACCATTACGTATTCGTTTTATTCTATCGAAACCATTTCTACGATATCAGACTACTTTTCACTATCGTATTTAGTAGCTTACAAAGACAAGTAGCATACTGACTTAGTATGTACGCTTTAACGGAATAGCATTCATACAGTGAATGGAGACACAAAAATAAAGCATAAGAAATTATTGCTTTAATGAGACTCCAAGCAATTAAAACTGCAAGAGAAATAATTGAGTGAATTTAAGTCCCAGTGAATGATATAACCTTATTATGTTTCTTAGGCGCGAACTTTAATGGTATAAAGTGGGAAAAAATTATCACAAACCTAATTTTTCTTTCTTTTTGGTTAAATCTTTTCCAGAAGAATCACAAGTGATTTACAGCTACTTTGGTATTAATAGTATATTCGTTCCCAGCCAAGACTGTTGCGGCTGGTTGACGATCATCTCGGAATTTCAAGATTTAATTACCGTGCTGTGATTCAAAACAGTTGACACACTGGCAGGATGAAGTTGGTACACATGACTGTAAGGGTTGTACGTGAGTAAGTCTTTTTTTATCGCGCGATCATTTTATTATTATTATTTTTTTTTTACATATTGCTTTACGCCTCGTCGACGGCTAAGGTCATTAGAGGTGGGATGGGACTGGAGACAAGGAACGGGAAGGAATTCGGCCATGGCCCTTTTGAAGGAAGCATCCCGGCATTGGCCTGAAGTGATTTGTGGAAACCATGGAAAAACCCAAATCTGGATGCCCGAACCCGCGTCCTCCAGAATGCGAGGCCAGAACGTTAGCCGTTCACCCACCACGATCGGTGCGCGATCCTTGAATCATCTCACATACATGCACATTCTTTCTCAATGGATCCATATGATATGTCTGGAGTCGTTTTCGACTAGTATTTGTGTTTCACTTGCTCCTCGGATATTCTAAGTTCTCTTAGATCTTTTACGAGTTCTTGAAACCGGGTGATGTGCTTTCATTAAAGCAGTTTCACACGCCTATAATAACTGTTCTGTGTAAGGTCGGACGGAATGCTGTGATCAGACAAGACGACATCGGAGCCCTGGAATACAGCAGTAAACAAGTTTGCGCGGCCGGCTCCCCTCCGCGGACATCCTCATTTAGTGACCACGCACAACCAGGGCACAACCCGGACCAGCCCCGGAAATGAACGCGAGATTCCTCTCGGCAGCAAACCGAGTTACGGCGATAATGGAGCAATTAGACGTTAATCTCATTTATGTGATGCCCGAGTCTTGGCCTTGGCTGCGTGCGGCCTGCTGATTAAACTCGATCCCTCGTGACTCGCCACTTTGCTAACGACGTTGGCCGGCGTTAAAAGTTAGGACCGGCGTAACACTGCGAGTCAAGTCGTTAGCGGACTACAAGTATTTTCGACAACCTCCATCAACGTTCGGGCGGTGTAGTGTAGTGTAGGGGCTGTTGGAAGATATCGGTTTGTACCCCCTGTGTAGACTCCTACATTGTCAGTTAGCCTGAGCAGATGGGGGTTAATTTTGTGGGCTTTAGCTGGAAGCAGTTGACTAATCTTCGGGACCTTTGATAAGCCTTCCAGTCCTCTTGTGTTATCTTCTTTCTTGAAGACGAAAATGAATCTTCAGGCACCTTGGTCTTCTGGCATATCTGCGGAACGATATACCATCTTGTGGGGTAGAGAATGGTAATTTGACACCACCCCCTTATTTCGTTGGGAACGTTAGGTCGGGGCATCATGATTGTCTAGCTGAGAATCTACCTACTAACTGACGGACGACTCTCAGTTTAATAATATCATTTACTGATCACTGCAGGCTGTGTGGGTACAGTTGAGAACGCTATCAGCAAGGATAACACCCGACAGCCTTTATAAACAATAATTACTGAACTAGCTTCTTATAAATTGCGTAAATTGAATATTAAAACATGTTAATCTTGGCGAACTGACGAGATACAAGCATGGTGGAACTTCAAAATTTGAACAAAGGAGGCATTTTACCTGAAAGTGCATAATGACACCAGAATCTGTCAGTTTGTTGCGAAATTAGTATCTGCCGGAAAGGGCTGTTTCTCTCGGCTGGTAAACCGGTCACAACATGGTGCAGAGGACATGGAGGGGAATTATCAGCTCTACCTGCAACCGTACCGACCACAACGGCCTGAACACAATATACATACTGACAAGCGAGGTATCGTTTCAGATTCTCCTTGAAGAACAGGAATATATATATACTGTCATCAGTCTACCAACTTATTTGATGAAATCCTCCATCTCTTCCTATCTTGCCCTGAGCTCTTCATCTCAACATACGCATTAGAACTTACGCCCTCAATTATCTCCTTGATACGTTCTAATCTTTGTTTTCCTCGACAGCTCCTTCCTTAAACTGTTTCCTGTACTAACAAATTAACCAATACCATATGTATTAAAATGTGATCCCCAATCATGTATGTTTTTTGTATAACTTCCTTCATCATCCCATTATCTCCAAAACACGTTCATTTCGTACTTTATCCGTCAATTAAATTTTGAAAATATTTGTATAGCACCGCGTTTTAAATACTACAATTTTTCTTCTTCTTGATATTTCTAAAATTTATGATTCATGCCATAGAGTGTTGTGTTGCAGACAAACAGATTTAGAAAGTTCTGAGTCCAAAGTCAATATTTCAGACTAAAAGATTTCTCGTTTTCAAGAAGCCTCTCTTCGCTAGACCTTTCAGCTATTATCATAATTCCTGCTTCGGCGATCAGTCGTAATTTCAGTTCATGGGCATCATTCACTACAATACAGTAATACTACAATAATAAATACAAAAAAATCTGTGTAAAATATATCAATATTTTCCTTCGATTGCTGGTCTATTCGTAGACCTATAAAAATCCCAGAGATGGAATGTTTTTACTGCTCTGTCCGCGGGTCCTTCGGCAAACTTTGTAACCGCTATAGTACGGCTAGCTGGAGACAGTTTGGCTCTAGAGATTGACTATTTTAAAAAAAAAATACAGAGCTCTTGGAGCGAACTAGTTTCTGCAGCATGGTAGTCGAAGACCTTATAAAATTTGATGATTTTGCAGGCTTCATGTTTGCAAAACTCCACTTACTTTGTGGTTTTAGCGCTGCTTGAATGATGATACTACTATTAATGTTGCGGCACCTAACCTGGGGCCTTTCTCAAGGCTACTTCGGGCTAATTCCCTGCTGACGGCTGGTTACACATCAGCCCGAAGTAGTGCCGAGTACGCTCCGGGTTGAGTGCCGAAACGTTGAAAAAAAGTCAGATCATAGGAGGAACGCTAAACCCGCAAAGTTACAATCAAGATCTTGCCGACGTGGCTACGCTCCGCTACACTGATGCACGCACATTAGGCTGCTACGAAAACTTTGGGACGCAAACTACGAATAAAATTTCTTATCCTATGTCTAAGGGAATACTACCCAACAAACTCTATATACATAATTGGATGTTGTTAAATCTGTTGGCCGATCACCATGAAACTGGGCTCATATACTCATATCAATTTTTTCGTGGAGAAGGTTTTTGTATTATACATATCATTCTCAATTCGTATTTCGCTAAAACGAAAGAGTATCGTACTTCATAGACCGCACTGCCACTTTTTCTTCTAACATAAATCGCATACAATGCTCTACGCTAAATGTTAGCATTAGTATGAATTATTTTAAGTTGGTTCAGTTATATACCGAATTAAATAGTCAAAAATATTGTTCACTCATCTAAATTATTAATAAAGATGTATTTAGCTCATCATCATACCAATAAAAATAATGGAATATCATCAGTATGTGCCATGTTTCATTTTTCTACATTTTTATAGAATACATATAGATCATCCATTTTTTTATATATTCAGAGGTAAATAAATATAAACATGCAGGACAACGTCTGCTGGGTTATGCTAGTATAATATAAAAATCGACAAAATCAATTACTACCAAGTCTTGAAAGACGATGGGTACAAATGGGTAACGACTACGAAAGCTCGTAATGACAATGTTACGGTGTTGAGTGTCCGGCGAGGCACAGTGGTTTCTTTGCCGTGCGAGCGGGCCTGCGACACTGGCGGAGTCAACCTGTTTATTGATTGTGCCCCTGGCATACGGCCCAGCCCGCTCGGCTGGATTCCACAGCCCGACCAGTCGGCTGGCCCACTCTCGAAACTTCAGACACCTGCCCCGAGCGCCCAGCAATCAATAACAATACAAGGGCGATTCCGTGGTGATGTTACAAACTTCCAGGGATGATGGAGAGGGCTAATGGACCCGGGTTCGGAAACGACTGAGTCTAAAGTTATACATCGTACTGATACGTCTGACAGTGCACCAGTGTTGATCAGAGATATACTACCCAGGATCCTGGAACATATCCCAATTGTTATTATGTGGTTGCAACATGATGATCCATACTTCACTTTGCATTGAGGGTTCGTGGACACCTGGATCAGACATTCCCTGAAAAGCGTTTAGGCAGAGAAGTCCCGTCCCGTGGCCAGCACGTTCACCTGATCTCACCCCTCTTGATTTCTTCTTGCGGGGTCACCTGAGAAGTTTAGTGTACGAGACACCTGTCCATACTGAAGAGGATCTCCTTTTTCTTTTTTTACTTATTGCTTTACGCCTCGTCGACGGCTAAGGACATTAGAGGCGGGATGGAACTGGGGACAAGAAACGGGAAGGAATTCGGTCATTTGAAGGAAGCATCCCGGCATTCACCTGGAGTGATTTAGGAAAACCACGGAAAACCCAAATCTGTGGGCCCGGACGGGGATTCGAACCCGCGTCCTCCCGAATGCGAGGCCAGAACGTTAACCGTTCACCCACCACACTCGGTGAGGATCTCCTGGCAAGAACTCCCACTGCCTGCGATATGGTTCAAACGACACCGGGGATATCAGGACGAGTACGACAGAACTTTGTACGACGATCCCAAGCCTGCATTGACGCTTGGGGACACCATTTTGAACAACTGTTGTAAATGTAGCACCTTATGAAGCAGGTAAATTAATTCATTATTACTGTGCCGTAGAATTAGGATTTTCGGTCTCTCTGACATGAAGTTACGTGCGCCGTTAGTAGTCCATCAACAGGGGAAATTATCTGCGGGTATTGGTAGTATTCAGCGGGAACGTTGTGATCGGGCTTCGGAAGTTGGGCCCCTTAGTTTGAGCGCAGCACGAAGCTAAGACAAAACTTGAGTAGATTTTCGCCTATTACTTTCAACTCGGTCATTTCCGGTCAAAGGTCCCTTACCTCAAATTGATAATTCACCCTTCTCCTTCTTCCCTGAAAGTTTGTAACATCATCACGGAATCTCCCTGTTTGAAGTCCATCGTTTTAAGTTGCCTTTCTTGAGAACGATAGCAATAATTAATTCAGTAGGTATATAATGGAATTCAAATCAGATTTACTGCTTTAATCACCAAAAAAACGCTGTTTAGCTGGACTGGCTGTACTATTTACACTTTTTAAGTTTTTTTTGTAACCATCCAGGCCAGACATTCTCAATCTCTGGTCTGCATTAAAAATTTAATTCTTATCGAATTAAAGATATCACAACAAGAAATAAAAATAAATTAACGGAGAACTACAGGGCGTTCGCCAGAAAACGCAACCCTCCCAGTCTGTTGCCCTCGGCAACTTGCTCGGACAGTCGTGCCAGCAGTTTCCGCCACACGGCACCGTGAATCACCGCACTGTTTAACACCTCCGCTGCCCCAACAGTGCAGTGAAGTGACCCTTACATTGTTAAGAACGGTTTCTTTGCATTGTAGCTAGTTTGTGACTTCAGTCTCTTATTAATCAGTGTTGTGAATAAACGTTTCTTTGCGGTTTGGCTGGTTTGGGGCTTCATACTCTTACTAATCTGTACCGTGTTTGAGTGTGAGTAAAATTATGGTACGTTACAGTTTGCAACAAAGAATATTTCTCTACGATACATATGTGAAGAAGAAGTCGTTTAAAAAGTGTCGCAGTAAATTTCGTCGCGAATATCCTGGCGCTTTATTGCCAGCTAAATCAACAATTCTGTGTCTGGTTAAAAAAAGTAAGATAAACGGGTTCATTTTTTAACAAAAAGAGACTGTCGGTCAACCGTATTCTCACAGAGGAGAAAATTGACGATATCGCTTTTCGACTAGAACAGTCACCCAAAAAATCATTAAGTCAGTTAGGGCAGCGTGTGTCTCGAAATATGTTCAGAAGATGTGAAATGTGCATTACACAAGAGTGTCAACACTTCCAGCATCTTTTATAAGGTAAGCTAATGAATTACGTCACATTTAAATGCTTAGCACATACAAGTTTATGAAATAGTCCGCGGCCGACGGTCGAACAATGCCGGGAGCTGACCGCTCGCTCGCCGCGAGCAGTTTCTTCCTTGTAGCGCTAACAGTTGGTTGCGTTTCCCGGCGAACGCCCTGTAT
The DNA here is from genome assembly GCA_031002005.1 of Vandiemenella viatica. Taxonomy (NCBI): domain Eukaryota; kingdom Metazoa; phylum Arthropoda; class Insecta; order Orthoptera; family Morabidae; genus Vandiemenella; species Vandiemenella viatica. The sequence goes on along the minus strand of CM061914.1, from coordinate 113,031,435 downwards.
AATGTAATATTATTAGTTTTTTTTACATAGTTTTTTTCCTTTGTGGGTTCTTAATTCGTTTCGTTAGTAAATATTAAGAGTATTCAAAATATAATTCACTTTTAATACTTCACTTCCAATTTTATAACGGTGTTTGCGTATGAATTCAAACCATGCTTTTAGATTTATTATGTTATAATTGTACAATACAATATATCTCAAATGATATACACTTAAGTTATAACTAGGGCCATACTAATTATTGGTCGGTAGAGTTATATTTGACATTTGAAATGGTTTAGAAACGCCGATCTATCCGAATTCTGAGATGGTTCTTTATCTCCACCTAAATATCTACGTAAATTATGAACAGAAACAATATTTACCATACAGTAATGAACGCAGTTAATACAGATGCGCACACTAACATTCCCCATAAGTGTTAGAGATTACGACAAACGCAGAAAACAACCGGTCCTTAGTTATTGGAAAACAAAAAAAATACAACCTATTTATGAAATTAAATACCAATTTTCATTAGGTTCAATACCGTCATAATTTTGTAGGTAACATTACAGCCACACAGAATTCAAAGAATAGCTATCCCAAATATGCGACTTGGAACTTACAAGCATTTACTGGCAATACATTAATATCCCACAATCATGTGCTTCGTCTAGTTACGTTACAACGAAGTTATAATTTTCAAGTTGTTGTAGAATTATGCGCACCTAAGCCGTATCAGTTACTGCCAAAAATCTACAGCGATGTAACTAGCAGGTTCTACAGTTGCGACCGGATGTAATTAAATTTCAGGTCTATCAAGGATAAGGCTACGCAAAAACAACCGCGCCCAACAGGTGTGTGTGCGCGCACAAGATCCCATTATCCGCGTACGAGCGCGGCTTAAGGAAGCCCCAGAGACAACAGTAGGCTGCTCTAATAGCCGGCGCAGCTTCTGCACAAGAACTCGTAAAAAAACGCCGGAAGAGGGGTCGGAGAGAGAAAGTTTACATATATATTGTGCGGCCCCTCTCCTTATGGACCCCGCCACGCCGCCTTCTGTAAACAGAGGATTTAAAATACTGACTTCCTGCGGCGGGCGTCTACCAAGACCCTCCACATAGCAGGTGCACGAGTTGCAGCTGCCGCAGAAAGCACATCAGCCTACTTGCCGCATCTGTACACTGTCTCCAAATTCTCATTTCTATTAGTAGTATTACACGCAGCTTCCGCGGGCAGGGGTGTTTAAGTGCTGTGTCTATGAATATCATGTCCGTACTATGGTGTGTTTAATTAGCTGGAAGAAATTACTACCGAGCTGGCTGTATGGCCTTGATGCCGAAAGCCACTGAAAAAGGAGCTAACATGCAACAGTCTTCAAGGTGGCTTTTGACGATACAGAATCTGTACTATAATTTCGCTCACTCACCTCGATAGCTACTGGATGGAAACGGTAACGTCATGCGCCGACCTTCGCTCGCAAATCAAAAGCGACCAAAGATGTTACTCACAATTCGAGGTTATGTGAACATTTTAATATCTATGCAACTGCGATGAAATGAATTGCCAGAATACATTCATTGAGTTTGCTTTTTTAGAATTTCATTTTAATTAAATACGTCAATTTAGTTAAAACATATTGTAAAAGTTAACGCCTGAAAAAGTAGGATAAAATTGTACTTTAAGATGAACTCCTTCCCGTGGTTGTAATTTTTCAATCAATACTGTCAAGCTAAATATTTACACTCGACATCAGAGTTATTAATAGTAAAAATTTGGGTGAAATTTAATTGCGTTGTCTTTGCTTTTTACGTTGGTGTGTGTTCACCGTAGCTGACCTATTTTTTTTTAACTTAAATTTTGCAGACTGTAACTCTTAGGGTGAAACAAAGGTCAACTTTGTATTTTATCCTATTCACGTCAACAGGTTGACTTTTGACCCTAAAAACCGGAACTATTCTAGATCCGTGACAATACCCAAAAAACCATCACAGGATAACACCAGTTGGGTATGAAGATCATTGGTATAGTAATTTTCTCGTCGATATAGAGGTCATTAGAGGAAAGAAAGAACGGAAACGGGAAAGAATTCGGCTATGGCATTCTTTCCTTTGTTTTTAAGGAAGCACCCCAGCCCAGCATTCGCCTAGAGTGATTTCGGGAAACCGTGGAAAACGGAGATACGGATGGCCGGACTGGGATTCGAATCCGCGTCCTTCCGAATGCGAGGCCAGAACGTTAACCACTCACCCAACACGCTCGGTGTCACAGTGTTAGATATGCAGATGACACCGCGGTTACAGCTAATGATATCGATAAATTGCAAAACTTGCAGGACATTCATAGCTCATGACCTTCAAGTATCAGCCTCATCGAGGCGGTTAACTATACCTAAACGGGCAACTCATAGGGGGAAGAAATACGCGTATTTTACACAAATGGGTGCTTGATTTGAGAAAACCTACATACTGAAAACGATATTGGCTGCCGAATTAAAACACCTAGGGCAGCGGGCAACAGAATGAGTGCAATAATAACCTGTCTCAATATACGTAAACTTTTGGGAAAGGATTTTATTGGTTATTTTGTAGTATGGTGCAAGAGGAAGACTCTCAAAACACTGAAACGAATTGAAGCGTTTGAAATGTTGATCCACGTAAGAATGTTTACATCGAAGAGATCCGAAACAAGCTGAGAACTTACTGTAGTAAAACTGTGTAAAATGTAGTACTCAGGTGATATCCTGCTAGGAAGTAAGTACCACTTGCTTCAGCTGAGCCTACAAGAGAAAGTCGATGGCCGATGCGAAGCCGGACGCAGTAAATACTTCTTGCTACTTGACATCAGAAAAGAATTGGGATTTATAGATGCAGCAGCTGTTTCGTTCGACATCGGTTAGAGAAGGTTTTGGTGAAGTGTTCTCTAAATGTGCCGAGAGCTGGAAGAGGCACTTGATGAAGAAGGTGGATTTTGCTTAGTTTCTGTTCACATCTGCTTTATTTAGTCCCTTTTGTCTACGATTTTTGCTGTTGTCGAAAACTATTTAATTCTCAACAATGTTCATAATATTTGGTTACAACTTGCGGGTAAATTTCGTGGAGCGGTCTGGTAGCTCAGTATATAAGTCGCTCGTCTGGTACATTCAAGGTGCTGGGTTCGAATCCAGCTCTTTCCAGGATTTTTTGCGGGCGGTGCTTTGTTCATTTAAAGTAGGCCCGGTCGCTCCGTGTTTCGGATTCCACGTTAAGCTGTAGGTTCACAATGGCTTAGAATACCTCCTTAAGCTGCGTTCCCACGACGTCTTGTAACAGTGTAGGGATGAGCGCGCGCCGCAGTTTAGCCCTCGCTACCCCGCTACCACCTCCTCACTACGTTGCCTAATGTTTGGCACAGAGCACTTAACAGCAACAGAAGGGGTGCGCACCTCTGCTGCAAACCGATGGCAACAGCGCACCACTACACACGCCTCTGATGTTTACCGACACAGAGTGGGTAGCTGCGTCTCATCCCCGCTAGGTGAGGCGGCCCCGTTCCTACGGCGTGTTGTTAGGTATCCGTCCCGTCCCGTCCCGCGAGGCCTTCGTTAAGAGACGTCGTGGGAACGCAGCTTTAGGAAGGATCCAACCAACCTTCGAGTTGCGGAGTAAGTGACTTGTATAACAATCTCTAAAGAATATTTACAGTTTGATTAATTGTTTCTTCTTGTATGCTCGATTACTCGTAATTAAATCGTTCGATTTAACTAAATATCGTAATGACCAACAGCAGATAACTTATACAAATGATTCTCGGACTACACAATGAATAGTTGAGTCTCTCTGAGGCGAGATTACAGAAAAGTTTTTAGTTCATATCTTGATACACAATAGACACAGGGAAAGCTTCCGCTGTTTCATCAAAACAACTTTTCTACCTATTTATACTTTCGCATTCATACATTCAACTCTAAATCTGCAGAGCTTTGATGAAACTAGATCAAGGACAAACAACTGATAGTTTATTTAACAAAAGATTACCGAAAGTTGCTATTTAAAGCTATTGGTTACAGCCACGTTTCACACAGCTATAAAGTCTTTCGTTAATGGGAAAACTTCACAAGCAAATTAAAAAATTTTTTACTAAAATGCATCATAATAAGGAAAGGATATACGTAACATACGCATAGTTTTAGTTAACTAAATTATTTAATTGAGATTAAGCACGTAACAGTATAGTGCAATGTGCTGAATTATTTTTTTCTGGGTGACGCTGCTTTGCATAATATGAGGAAGTATCGGATATTTTATAGAAAAATCATTTTCTAAAGAAAACAGCACAAGGAGATAACCAGATGTTTCTGTAAACATGGGTTATCCGAATTACGTATCCCAACAAATAGAAAAATAAATAGAGTGCGTTACTGGTGGCCTTAAAATAAGTGATATACTTCGCAGTCAAAAAAATTGGGGAGGAACGTTGGTGAAAACTAGCGAAATAAAAATGTGCTTTCCGATTTTCTAATTACAGTTCCACAAATGAAAACATCGTATTTTAATTCAAGATAATTAATTATTGCATATTAACCTTTCCAATTGAATTATCTCAATTTATTTCAGTATTACGTACAATAACATCACTTGCAAAGCGAACAGATGAATTAAAAACAAAATCGTAAACGAGGTAGTGTAAATCCTTTAAACTCCTACCTATACGTCATACATTCAAATCCGAAATTAAAAGTAACGCTGATTTGCGAAAGCAGACAGCGGCAACGTAGATTCACAGTGCCGTCTGATACGAAATCACTCTAATATATTCATAAGGAATGAAATTTTAATTTACGATAAGAGTGAGTCTCGAAGCACTCTACGGTGTAGAGTAGTACTCTCATTACCAAAGCATTCGATTGAAGTAATATCAGAAATCCAAAAAAAAACATTGTATTTTGTTTGCCTTTACACCTTAACCAAGAGCTATGTAACGGTAACATCAGAACAAATCTAAAAAAGTGCATTTCGGCCATACGCAGGATGTGTAAATTTGAGCTTCCGTCTTTCGCTGCTGTGAATTCGACAGAAGAAAAGAGGCAACTATACAATAGTGCTCAGGCTGCTCTGAATGTCCTGAGCTCGGCCCTGGCATTAGGGAAGACTTGGGTTACATTCTTCCTTCTGAAATTCACATTTCGGTTTTCCAAAAGCATTTCAGGCGAATGCTGGGCAGGTACTACAAAAAGACAATTCCTTAACGTTCCGCATCCATCAATTCTCTCTCCTCTCTAATGATCATGTGGTCAGCCACCCCTTAAAACACTGGGGGAATAGGAATCCTATAGGTTAATGCACGTTGTGAGGCCCAGGGTTCGACTCCAGGATCGCACATGGACATTTCTATTTTAATTACTGTATTTGTATCCTGCTTCCCTTTATGTAGTGTATAAACACGAAATAAGCATAGTAGAACTGTGGGAACAAAAACCACTTTGATTTGGCCGAACAGACGATAAGGAGAGAGAACATGAAAAAACTACTGTGCGTCAGGAGAGTTGTAGATACGGACGTCCTCCCAAATTATGCAGAACACTTAGCGAGACAGATTTTACTAATTCTAGTACTGCACGTACCACATGCAACGAGAAGGTATCAACACTTCAAATCAGCACGAGCGAAATTAACGACCCACTACAAGCGAATCACGTTCACATTATCTCGAGTGCCACTCTATCAAGTATCTTGTACGGTTCTTTTCCGTTGCTCCACGGCATCGACTCCGGTTTGGAAATTTTGGCTTATTAAAGGTATCATTATCTCAGATAAAAGAAATAAAGGTTACCAGCTGTTTATTCAGTTATATAACCGCTCAAGGCTAAAATGTGAACAACTACAAGGAGACAGCTTTTAGGCTGTCAACGTCTTTATAGACTACAACATGTCATAAAAACGAAGTCTTATTCAAAAAATGATGGGATATTTAAGATCCTTCCATGCAGTCAGTATGTCGCATTTTACCTGAAGCGTATTAACAATAAAGGGGGAGGGGTAATCGTACTGGGAACGAATTACTGGAAAGGTTTAGCAAAAAAAGAAACTTCGAAATTTTAAACAGCAAATAGCAATTATATTACAAAATTTTAATTGTTTCATAGACGACATGAGACCAACATCTCGGTAAAATTAAAAGAAAAAATCTTTTTTTTTTAGTAAAAACCGTTGTGCCTGAGGTCTGGAGGTCACCTCAACAGTTCGGCAACCTTCGGGAGTCGATGACGCCCGAAGCTTTATTTACACCGAGCGACACCACAGCGATTCTTGGCTAATGTTTCTTGTAGGATGGTTAAGTTTCTTTTTGTGTAGTACGGAAATTTCATAAATAAATGCATTTGACTTTATTTGGAGTTAGTGTTAAAAGAAGAGTAACTGCGATGCCAGCTAAAAACCAATCGTCTTTTGCGAAAGTGACTGCACAACATGAAGAAGCATCAAATTACCAATATACAATGTACAACACTACACAATGAAGCACTACGCCTTACATGGAAAAGGCTATTCCATTTTTCACCGAGGCTGAATAAACTGACGATTAAATTAAGATAGGCACTTAGGTCCCCCATCGAATTGTACGGTAGTTACGACAAGTGATGAAAAGGTAAATGAGCTTCTAACCGATGTATTTGACAGACGAGTGTTGTATGTTTGTTTAAGCCAGCAGAAGAGCAATTAATACACTACCTAGACAGCATCAAGCAAACGACATACCTTACTCCTTATCAAATCATAAGTAAAGAAATCCATAACCTTCTCATCAACCAAAATTTTTGTTCTACCTTTCCAATGACCATCCAGATGTGCTGATGTTCAAATAGAAAAACAATGAACCGTGCATTTATCAGTTTTTAGGTGGTGCAGACATTTGTGCTAGTTATTTAATCTTCAAAAGTTAATTAGTGACTTCCAGTTCACTGTTACATTGTGTGAACTTAAGGTAACTGTTATTTAAACATAATATCAAGTGCAATTGTTTTATGGCAAATAAACGCGAATCTTTAGGATTGTGGGTAAGTAACCGTTGAACGACTTTATGATCCAGAGATATTATACTAAAGGTGTCATTAAAAGTAATATGGGAATATTCGACATTTTCTTTAATGAGCCTCTTGTCATAATTTAATTAGTAGAAAACAAAGTACAGAAATTTCCAAGAAATCGTAAGGTATTTTAAACGAACCTGGTTGTTTTTTTTTATACTTACGGCTTTACGCCTCATCGACGTAGCGGTCATTAGAGGCGGGAATTCGGCCATGACCTTTTGAAGGAGTCATCCCGGCATTTGCCTGGAGTGATTTGGGGAAACAATAGAAAACCTAAATCAGGATGGCCGGACGGGGATTCGAACTCACGGCCTCCCGAAAGCGAGGACAGAACGTAAACCTTGCACCCACCACGCTCGGTCCGAGCCTGGTGGGTGAACGGTATTCGGGAGGACGCGAGTTCAAACCATGGTCTGGCCATCTAAATTTCAGTTTTCCATGGTTTCACGAAATTACTCTGGTGATTGGCGGGATGGTTCCTTCAAAAGGCCGAGTTCTCCCGCATTCCTCCGTTCACTGACCGAAATCTTCTTCCGGCTCCAATTATCTCGTCATCGACGATGCGTTAAGATAGTTATATGAAAATTTTAGGAAACACGTTTGACAATCTCTGAAATTCTAGTTAAAAACGGCCCTCTGAAGAAAACTACTCTGATTGCAACAAATTATGATAGAATAAGAGACACTGAGGCGGCGAACCTACTGATTCCAAATATTATCATCAGTCACCATACTCACGTTTGCAGAGATAAATTTGCCTGTGGAGGAGAAGAAAAACTTGGAAACCGCGGTGTATCAAATTCAAAACTATTTTAAACACTGAGAGGAAACTGTACCAGGAGTATAGTACCGTTAACAACTACTTAGTGTAACCGACAAAAGTGAAACATTTAAGTTTTCAGCCGTCAACACAACAAAAGTATATCTTTTGATGCACTTATCAGTAGCTGAAAAAACACCGATTTTAGATAGCGTGAATGATAACGGGAACATCACCACGACTGCAAAGCGTGGCGATAAAGATTCATACTAGCTTCATAGTTAATCAATTGTGTGATTAGCCGACACTGGACACAAAACTCTTTAAGTTTGATTTCATTCTACATGGGTTTAGTGTACTGTATAAAAGAAAAAATACAGACCTTCAGAACTACTGTGCAGCAATATCATTTGACAAGATCTGAATCAAACCACACTGTCGCAGCTTACTCTCTGGAATGTATTGCAAATGAGCCTTCAAACATACTTTTTTGCAATCTAAAAGCTTGGAGGCCAGTCCTATAACCAACTAAACTTTCAACGTATACAGTTGATTACTTTCTGTACAATCTCTTCTTTTTTTTTTTTTGCTTGTGGTTTTACGCCTCGACGACATCGAGAAGGACGGGTCTAGGAACGGAAAGGAATTTTGAGATGGCCTTTCTGAAGGAAACAATTCTGGAGTGATTTGGGGAAACCATGGAAAACCCAAATTTGGGTGTCCGGACGGGGATTCGAACCCACGTCCTCCCGAATGCGAGGCCAGACTGTTCACCCACCACTCTTGGTGTACAATCTCGTCTCTGAAGAAACCCACTAAGGATTCTAATTTTTATCCAGTAAGAGCTCTGTTATTCTTATTTTATTTGGTATTGTTTATTACTTCTACGCAGATTGATCTCTTTATCTTTCATGGTGTGTAATTATTATTGTGACCTTTTTCCACTTGCTTGCTAAGAGGGGGTGAATATTTATAATAATTGCTTCAAATCAGGTTTTAGTCAAAAATGCCTCTGCTTGAAACTGAATCAATTTACTACTCAAATATAGGCTACGGCTGACGTAAGTGCAATTTCTTTGCAAAAGTCCCCAAAACCGAACTTGAAGGGTGATCGGTATTTTGGTATTCTTCTACAAATACATCATACTCGAATTGATCCAAATCTTCTTTTGCTATAAACCGTATTACAAGTTGACTCAGTAAAAATCAACGTTCACTTAAATAACTAACATTTTTTATAAACCAGCTGAAACTCGATAATACATTCCTTTTTATGCCATGCCATCTCATAATATTCTCCGGCCGTTTGGATGTTTCCTTCGTACAGACAATGGCTTACCATGTCTGATTACACCAGCTGCGATGACCTCGACAAGAGCGACGAATTACCCCCACCCTCTTCCCTTTTCAAAGAATATGACTACCTATGCATTTGAGCACCTTGTTTCTCATTATAAAACATGGTGGTAGTTTCCGTGCAAAAGTGCAACAGAGGCGTATTCACGCAAATAGAGAGATCAGAGGGCCTTGAATGCTACATCACTCTTGACTTTGAGAAAGAAGGGGCAATATCACACCCCTGTGTTAATTGTGCGTAGTGTAAACTGTAGCAGCTAGAACAGTTCCCGTGAGGTGTTTTCCAGGCAATTAGGTCTGTTTAGCAGCCTCCTGAGAATAACACGGAATGTTTAGCGGGGGTTTGAAACAAAGGGGTGAGGTTTTTCTGCCGGGAATCCTAGTTCTTACTTTGCTGCATGCAGTAAAAGCTGTTCCAGCGTTAGCTATCATGGTTGCAAGCCAGACAGGCAGTAGAGCTCTTATATCGAGTATCAGATTGACATTATACCAAATATTTTCATTAGACGCTAATGTGAGATTAATCTCTTAACACACAGAAATAACATGAAATAGTACAAAATTAGCTAACAGGCAACCCAAAATCTCTTACACATTCCAATGAGAGACAAATTCTAATGTTCATTGCCACATTGTCTAAGTAACTTTCGAGGAACTGTACGCCATTACAGAGCTAATTACTAAATTGTATACAAAATGCGAGAATAATTATATTCCTTATCTGTTATTAATGTATACCTGTACCTACTTTGTGCCAGTTTTGACATATGGATCGGAAGCACAAGTGATGAACGAGAGGGACAAAAGGAGAGTACAAGCTATTGAAATGAAATTTCAAAGAAGTAGGGCAATATCAACGAGAAGGGACAAAATCATGAAATCGGCGAAATGATCAAGGAGGAACCTTTACGGCATAGAATAGAGAAATCAAGGTTACGGGGGTTGGTCATGTGAAAAGAATTTGGAGAGTAGAAGATATCAAAGAAGATGGTGGACATGGATCTGAAAGAAAAGAGGCCCAGAGGAAGACAGATGGGTGGTAGATGTTGAAGGAAGAGGAGGATACTGGCTGACAGTAGAAGAAGAGAGATGGTGGATGGACAGGAAACGCTGAAGAGGCTTTTGTTCTAAACAGACCCGGCCAGTGGTTGGAAGCTGCTGGAGATGATGATGAGGCTCTGTTATTAAAAGCAGTTTTGTGTTACGACTAGCGGTTCTGTGGCTAATAGCTGCGTCAGTTTTGAAACATATGAAGTTTCGCCTTTAACTACGTGGATGCCGACAGGAGCAGACAGCAAAAGCTATTTGTTTCAAAATTGATACGCTTACAAAAGCGATAACATGTTGTCGAGAATTTTCACCGTCAAAGACTTCATTCGACTTATATGCCGGGAAAGTCTCCGTTCTTACACTCCGCTTCAAGTTTATAACGGCCTTTTGCTAAACACAACTTTATTTTCATTGAAGCCTTATGACCTTACTTATTAGAGCTGTTCAAGTAACGGGTTCGTCGCCTGACTCGAAGTACCGAATTGTTACTCACAAATTCATTTCGTTACTCGCATTTGCCGTAAAGATACGAACACGTTCCACCTTTCGCAGGTAACTAATTTTGACAACGTAAAGACTAATTTTGTAGGTTTTATGTTGTTTAACATTAAAATTTACAGTGCATAATTTGTAAATAGGAAATTTGTATAAATAATTTGAGGTAGTTACTGTTTTTTAATTGTTCGTTCATTAGTGATGTTTATTGATTTCAATCATTTATGAAATGTGTTTATTTAAGGGATTTGATACCTTCTATTTTATTTTATAATTTACAATATAAAAGAGCTGTCTAATAGTTTGTGATATACATCTCTGCATTTGTTATGTTCTAATAATATTTAATTGCAATGGAGCGCACGCTCCAGTGGCAATTTCCCTACACACTCATCTTCCCCTCTTTCCTGCATCCACCTACATTTACCCTCTACAAATTTTAACTTTAAAGTCTTTCAACGTTTTTGGTAAATTATTCATAATTTCTCTTGGTAACTTATTCCAATCCCTGACACCCTTATCTAAAAAAAAAAAAAAAAAAAAAAAAAAAAAAAAAAAAAAAAAAAAAAAAAAAAAAACCGAGAATATTTCTGGACCCTTGTGTCTGAAATCGAGTGCCAGCTTGTGTTTTTTTTTTTTTTTTGCTGTTTTGATGCAATCCTCTAGCCCTTCCTATCCTGTGCCAACCTCTTCATTTCTACATACCCCTTACAACCCACGTCTTCAATTATCTGTTTCATATATTCTAATCTCTGTCTTCTTTTACAGTTCTTACCTTCGACTGTTCCCTCCACTAACAAATTAACCAATCCAGCATGTCTCAAAATATGACCTATGAGCCTGTCTCTTCTTCCTGTAAGCTTATTCCATAAACTTATTTTATCACACATCATTTCTAAAACTCGTTCATTTCTTACTTTGTCTGTCCACCTAATTTTCAGCATTCTTCTGTAGCACCACATTTCAAATGCTTCAAGTTTCTTTCTTTCCGGTATTCCTAAAGTCCATATTTCGCTACCGTAAAGTGCTGTGCTCCACACATAGAGTTTTAAAAAGTTCTTTCTAATTCCTAGATCAATATTTGAAACTAAAAGGTTTCTCTTTTTCATGAAGGCTCTTTTTGCAAGTGCTATTCTGCTTTTAACATCATTCCTGCTTCGGCCATCGGTTGTAATTTTGCTTCCCAAGTAACAGAACTCACTCACTTCTCCTATTGCATCTGATCATATTTTTATATTTAATCTGCTAGTATTGGTATCATTTCTGCTACATTTCATCACTTTTGTCTTACTTTGATTTATATTCAGTCCAAAATCTTCCTTCAGTATTTTGTTCATGCCATTCAATAACTTCTCAATATCTCCAGCTCTCTCTGCTAACAAGACAATGTCATCAGCAAATCGTAGCATACTGATTTTTTCTCCCTGAAAACTTCTTTGAATTTCTTCATTGCTTCTTCTACATACAAGTTGAATATTAACGGGGATAGAATACAACCTTGTCTCACAACCTTTTTAACTGATGCATGTCACTCGTGATTCTGTACTTTTAATACAGCCACTTGATTCTTAAGCTTGTGGTCATGGTAATCTTATTCATTACAGTAATTCAAGTGTACATTCTGGTCGACTTTAAATTTTATCCAAACGAACAAATTTCCTAAACTTATTTTACTAAATAAATAATTTACTTAAACTTTACCAAGTACGAATGCGACGCGACTCGATGCGAATGCGATGCTTCATGCTATTTTGTATTGTATCAAAGGTAACGAGTAACGAAACGATACGACAGTAACGAAGTTATCCCGTACGCGAGGCGACTCGATGCGATGCATCATGCTAGTGTTCGATTGTATCAAAAGTAACGAGTAATGATTCGAAAGCAACTGGTACTGATTGGTTTAGTAACGAATACATACGGGTACAGAAGTTCTCGTTACTTTCAAAGCTGTATTACTTATTGCTAGTGCTGTTAACCGTGTAAGCTTGGTTCTAATCTGCTCTGTGTGGTTTTCATTGTACAATGTGTAGCTGACATAAATTACTTTATTAATCTTGTTTATATTTCCAAATCAACGGGGTCAAATAAGATGCGAAGCAGAAAGCAAGTTAAATCTTTGATAAATTGAGCACCATGTAGCTAATGGTAATAATTACAGTAGTAACGATGAACTGTGCAGTTCGGTTCTATGTTGGCACTGTGTGACTGTGCATATACGTAAAGCCAACAGGCGCGACGGTGTGTACTTAATAGTATTTTCTGGTGTGCAAACTTGGAAAGAGTCCAGGGCATGTTGGGAGTGGAAAGTGCTGATAGGCAGTAACTATCTGATACTCCCCAGCGGCAATATATCACCATCTTGCTGACTACATCAACGCACATTATACAACACTTTTAAAAAAAACGTAAATTTCGGTGAGCTGCTGACAATGGAGTATTCTGTGACCTCATAATTATTATTCAATGCGAAAAATCGTCTCAAAACAGCCGTCAAGTTGTTACTTCGTTGTATGATTCGTGCAAAGAAACTACGGCGCTATTTCCGCACTAACAACGGGAGAATTGAAAGGTAACTAACAATTTATTATTTACTTTAAAAGTATCATGAAAGAAATCTTTAACATACTGAAATTATTCAATACATCGCACCTACGTTCCAAAACGTTTGTACAATCTAGACAACGGTTATCTATTTCGGAAGTATTTTTGGAAGTCGAGAGTGCGATTGGTTCGCGACTATTTTTAAAAACATAATTCAGTCCTTATCTGCCAACCTTACACTCTAAAATATAGTTTTCAAAAACTCTCTGATGGGATAAAGTGTTTTTTTTTGGTTTTTTTTGTAAGCAATTTAATAACAATCACCTGTAAACTCGACTTCGATCGCGAGAAATCTGACCACTTAATTCATTCATAAACTATAAAAGAAATATTGTCAAGGTAATGTAAGAAAGAGGAGCAGAATTCTCTTTTTTCCCCTTTCTTGGTTCTTCTCTTTCATTTAATCGCGTTTTTGCACGTCCTTTGTTTCTAGATCCCTTGAATCCCCCAGTACATCGTAAGATTTTATGGTTGTGGATAACCTATTAAGCAGAGTTCAGCATTGTTCACAAAGCTTATCTGTAGGCAACAGTTTAAATGGCGTTGCCTTGCCCATATGCGGTCAGATTCTTTATTTACATACAAAAAAAAACAAAAAAACACACACACACAGAAATTCTTTGGCTGCAAATTCAATCTATTATAGTTTTAAATAAATGGCAACCAGTAATAAAAGGCCAATTATGCCATCCTGTTAATAAGTAAGTGAACTATTATATATATATATATATATATCGATATAGCTGCAATAATAATAATAATAATAATATATATATATCTGAGAGATCTTACGTACGTATACAAAGGCAGAAACAGCCGATAATTTTTCTTTTTTAATAGTTTTGATGATTAATTCTGGAACTTATTAAGACTATATAAACTATTATTGTGTCAAATTACATTATCACTTTGTGTAAATTTCGTTCAAAACAGATCTGTGTGATGCGTGCATAGCGAAAAAAAACATTTTAAAGAAAATCTACCTTTTCCCCCCATGTTGCATCGGAAAATTGTAACTTCCCTGGAGTCGTTTACAGAATTTTGGAAAAAAAAAAAAAAAATATGTGGACGGTGAGAAGAAACATTTCAACAAATCGTTTCTAGTGAAGTGACTAGGAAATTTTTTCAACTTTGATATATTCTACACATAAAATAAGGTGCTGAAAACAAGGGAGACAATTTAGTGCCGTACTATCTGTTATCCACGAATTCGTACGCGTGGACGTGGAATTTTATTGCTGGGATTGGATACAGAAAGCTGTAAGTACATATGAGGTGTACCAGCCATCACGATGCCATTCTACCGTTGAACCTGTCTCTTGCTGCTTGTGTTGTCCTAGAGTTGCGCCGAGGTCTGATTTACGCCTGCACGGTACATAAAAAAGAAGACAAAATGTACTGATGCCAGAAACTGTTAGATAAAATTCAAAATAGTAGCCTGGTGCAGCGCAAATCACTTCTGCACAATACAATAAGTTGCGCCTGTACATGAAATTGATGAATAGATCATAAACAAACTGACTGTGAGAGATACAAAGCCTGAGTGACCGATATAACATTACAGACTCCTACACACGCCATCCATCTGTCTGTCACCGTTCCGTTAGTTTTCAGAATTTAGTGACAAAATACGTCATTTATCCCGAGATAAGTATCCTGTGTCCTACCTAATTATACATAATATTTCTTTGTAAAATTTCAGCAAGATCGGCTTAGCCGTGAAAATGTAACAGACCGACAGAGGAACAGAATTACTTTCGCATTTATAATATTAGTGTAGATATTGTATAGTAAAAAAATACGACAAACGAACATCGCAGATTGACTAAAATAAACAAGCGCTAATATCTATCGTACTGTACCATCACGAACGGAAAGATGAAAACATGAATGTAGCGGTCGGTAATGAGAGTAGACAATCACAGCGAGTGCACAGTGTTATGCAAAGTACTTAGGCGACGCCTGTGACGCCACAGTGGTCGAACCAGTAGCGGCAGCAATCTGCATAATGGCGCTCCTCCCCGGACTTATTTAAGGCGGCATCGGACCTGAGAGGCAGGAAGTCTCCGTATTGGCAATCTCGTACTGTAATAACTATAATCTAATCCCTGACGCCATTACAGGCCCTCCCTAATGAAAAATGGAATCCGACGCGGCGGGGCGGGGGCGCTTCGAGCGGCATTCCAAATTAGTTACCTATTTGGGAACGGAACAAACTTATTACAGCCGGATATGCCGAATGAAAGGGCGACCCAGTACTGTGCTTTAATAAACGACAGAGTGTACACGACCGACGGCAGAAGTTCACACTAAAACATCATGATAAATTATTAAATGTGTCATGAGCAGTATACACGACGTCGTATTAAACAGAAAAACTCGTTTAATTATTTCGATTGGCATTTAAGCCTCTGTGTTTCTCTCACACACCCTGTTCCGTTTGACCCGCTCTCTCCCTGATTCACAGAGTCTGGTGAGTGAGCGGTAATGTTCAGGCCTGGCATTCCAGGAGGAAGAAAGATAGATCTTAATTTCCACTATTCTCATAGGGGGCGTCCATTAATGACGTGAGGTGTTTTCCGGAATTCCGGACCTTCCCCCCCCCCACTCAGGTGAGACTTCGTGAGGTTTGGTCGAACCCCCCCCCCTCTAAAATGAAGTGAGATTTTGACAGACAACCCCCCCCCCCCGCCAACTAATCGACCACCTCGCAACTTGTTGAGACCTTTTTTTTTAGGTCTCATGCTCCCAAGAGCAGTTATACCTCCCTAAAGTCGGTTTTTGGACCAAAATACCCCTCCTAAATTCGACTTTTGCGTCATTTGTAGACTTTAGCTCTACTATTCTGCAAGAATTTCAAAATCTCAAGCGAGATTTCCGTTGACCCCACCCTCCCTCCCCCTTGGTGAGGTTTCGTTTCGCCGGACCCCCCCTCCTTTTTCTCTATTTCTCCTCACGTAATTAATGGACGCCCCCTTCCTAATTCCCGATTGTTTCCCGATTCCACGAATTCATAATTTTTCCCCGAGTAGTTTTCAACAGTTTGTTTCGTGTTTATAATTCGTTCTAAAACGGAAATATTTACTTCTGTTTGATAACTGAATTTACCCGCCAGTACGGCACAGTGCGCCGATGCGCCGCACATCGGATCGGAGAAGTTCTACGGACTGTGCACGAGCTCGGGCCCTCACATACCGGCCGTCCTGACTGCGGGTATTAGGCGCTTTTCTGCAGCTATCAAGGCCAATGCCGCGACAGTCCCCAATTTCAGCCTCACAACACATTTTACAACAAAATATTCACTTATCACACACTCAACATAATTACAAGTTTCATTGACAGGTGGCACTGCTTCACTTCCCAGTTTAGAATTTAGTACCACCTGGCAGTAAGTATAAAAATGCTTGGCGGCAGCGAGAGCACGCGGCCTTAAATCAATAGCTCCAAATTTGACGATGTCAACGATGAGTAAAAGCTCATCGAAGCCAGACGACCTCAAAATATTAGGATAATATGGTGAAGAAGATTACATGTCTGTATTTGTTACAACTTTATTAGTATTTTATTTAAATGATTTATTTTTTGCTGTCATAAGTCTCTCTACTGGTTTGATGCAATCCCTTCCTACCTTGTGCTAAACCTTTTCATCTCAATATACCTCTTATAGCACATGTCCTCAATTATTTGCTTCATTTATTCTAATCTCTGTCTTCCTCTTGTGAAGTCCCACTTCATCAGACATTGAAATAATAATAATAATAATAATAATTATAAGACTGCGTTTATGCAATATATGAATGTTTTTAATACAAGGCCGTACAGTTTAGTAGTATGTGTAAAAGGTTTAAGTTTTCATAATATTTTTTGTTGTTTTGAAGTTGGTAGACTGTAATGGTATTGTTTAGCCAAAGAGATGCGTATTGATATAAGAAGGATGGCGGTGAGATTAATGAATGTTTTTAAGCGCCGTTGTTTGTATTAGACTTCATGAATGCAAGAAGTGTAATTATTCGAGTTGATTCTAAGTGTTAATAAATAGTAGTTGTTATAAAACAACTGATACTTTGATTTCATAGAGAAGAATATAATTACATTTAATCTGCGAGGAGATAGCCAAAAATCGTGTGTGACGATATTCTGGGGCCACACATTTATCGTCTAGAGCAGGGGTCCCCAAACTTCAAATCACGTCGACCCCCTCATAGAACATTTGTCTTCTTATCGACCCCCAGATTTACGTTTAATAAAAACCAGTGCCGGATCTGGGGGGGGGGGGGGTGTAAACCGGGATGCCAACTTGAAAGGGGTGGAAAAATCATGTTTGAAGGGTGGCGATTTAAGTCACAGAAACCTGTTTTTAGCTCTACTAGTCACTGAGCGCCTGGCGGCGATAACAATGATTTTGTCCAACAATCGGGACGGCGACACTTGGGGTCAGACGGCAAAAATGTGGGCTCCAAATAATGTTTCAAGGGGCGGCATTCCCACAGTTTTTGCCCCGGATCAAAAAATTCCTGGATCCGCCACTGATAAAAAATTTAAATCATTTTTAGCATTTCTGATGCTAAGCAATAAGGAGATTTGTATTATAACCCAAAGAAAGTATTTATAGTTCCCACACCTTAAAAAATCCACCCAACAACACTAACAGAAAAAGGAGATATTTTACACTGTTATTATAATCGTAAAAAATAATAACAAAATTACAGATAGATAGAAACTAGCCATAAGTGTCATAAAATGTAAAACACAAAATAATCATTGAAAATTTAAATAAATTATATTCGATGAAAAAACATCTGCCATTTTACGACTACTACTGAATACATTAAAATATGTTAACATACCTTTTTATTAAAGTAGCTGATATCAGTGAGATGGATGGGTCTGAAGGGCAGCAGCAAGATTATTGATGTTCGGTTGAAAATTGGTAAGTTTTAGTCGCAAATCACCACGGTTTTCCAAGTTCAGTCTGTTTCTCTGTTTTGTCAAAATAGCGTTCGCGTGGCTAAAGCCAGCTTCAACCATGTATGAAGTTGGGAATGCAAGTAAGAAAGGTTCGGCTTCTGCTCTGAGCTTGGGGTATTTTGTAGCAATATTGTTATTGCTCCAAAATTCGCTGAGGTTTTTATTTTTAAACAACGCTTTAGCTTCCAGATCTACGCATATTTCAATCAGTTCATCTTCTAAGCCAGGTTCATTACCTTCATTATCAATTTTAACATCAAATGGAGAAGCAAACCATTCAGGAACATGCATGTTCTCCAAGTCTTCGAAACGTGCTTTGAAGTCTTCTCTTAATTTATCGAGATGTTTAATATAAATCTCCAAATCACGGTCAGGTATATCTTCATTTTCTTTTAGTAGTCGAAAGTTTGAAAAATATTTAAAATCTTTACGTGCCAGTGAAGATTTTAACAGGTCCATTTTTAGCTGAAAAGCCATTATAATTGTTCGAGCTTGAACAATTGTAACATTTTTTCCTTGCAAACGCTTCTGTACTTCGTTAAATTTCGAATAAAGATCTGCCAAATAGAACAGATGGTTCTTGCACTGTTTTAACTCGTCACAGAGTAATGGATCCACATTCTTAAGAAACTCTGTAGACGAGTCGTACAAGTCAACAAGCCTCTGCAAACTATCACCTCTTGACAACCATCTCACCTCAGTGTGCAAAAGTAATTGATTGAAATGTTCATCATTTTCTTCACATAACTTCGCAAACAGTCGGGAATTGAGAGGATGGGCTTTAACTTTATTAATTGACCTAATGCACACTTTTAGAGTATCATGCAGCTCGCCACTCAATTTTTTGGCTACAAGATGCTGCCTGTGCAGGATACAGTGAACAGTACGTACGTTAGGAACCTTTTCCTTCAGAAAGACGAAAAATCCTCTATAACGGCCTACCATAGCAGGTGCACCGTCAGTAGCTACTGCAGTAATATTCCCGAATGGAATGTTGTGCTTGTTCAAATAATCTTGCAAACATAAAAAAATTGTCATACCTTTTGAATCAGTTTGAAGATATTTAGCAAACAGAAATTCATCAACAGTGTCATTCAGGGATGGACTATGGAACCTAACATACGCCATGAGAAGATTTGAACTTCCGAAAGTTGATTCGTCAAGTTGAATAGCAAACTTACAATGCTGGAGCTCAGAGGTCAAAGTTCTTTCCACATCGTCGGCCATTTCCTCTATACGTCGCTGCACAGTATTTGCACTCAATGGTATGCACTTTAAAACTAGTTGAGAGTCTTTCTTCATAACATTTTCAATGACATCTTTTATAGCTGGTATTATAATCTCTTCACCAATAGTGTATGGTTTGCCTTTCTTTGCTATGTTAAGAGAGATGCTGTAGGATGTCCTCAGTCCTCCTTCACTATCAGCGCTAGCAGATGACTTCAAATATGTACTTAAATTTGGCCGAACTCTCAATTTCTCTTTTAGCATTTTGAAATACTCAGAATCTTTGTTTTTCTTATCAGAATGGATCCTTTCCAAGTGGTCTTTCATTTTCGCCGGCTTCATGGCATCATTGCTGAAAGTTTTTTCACATAACAAGCACATGGAATAGTTTCATTAGCAAAAGATGGCACAAAACCATATTTCAAATACTCGTGTGAATATTGTCTGCATTTCTTCTTAGCACTGGTAGACGACATTGCGGGTATTAAACTCAGATTTATAATATGAACAACACGATACGATCGCAGCACAACAAAACAGCGGCAGTAAGAGACGCAACTTATTCCCGCACGAGCTATAAACAACTGCCTGTTCTTTCTCAGAGTGCATTGTTGCTACTCTTTGCTAACAATAGATATCTAGACTTGGAAGGAATAATAATTACATCTAAAAGTTACCTATTCAATAGAATTAGGTAGGAAAAAGATAAAAAAGAAGTATCTAAATTTAATGGTTTTCGGTATATTACGATATTTTCTATGTAAAGGACAAAATTTACATTTAGATATACAATACATAGAGTGGAAACCATACTGGAATTTAACAGTGCAACTTGTGTATAATGAACCAGTAGCGTTCACTGCCCCTCCCCCCCCTCCCCTGTGGCTTTACGTCTAGTCGACAGCGCGGTCATTAGAGGCGGGATGGAACTGCGGACAAGGAACTGGAAGGAATTCGGCCATGGCTTTTTGGAGGAAGCATCCCGGCATTAGCTTTGAGTGATTTGGGGAAACCATGGAAAACCAAAATCCGGATGCCCGGACGGGGATTCGAAATAGCGTCCTCCCGAATATAAAATGCTTAAGTAAATAAAAAATAAAGTTTTAATACTTTTTGAGTTCATCACGTAGCTTAGCTAAAATAAAATACTTGTGATGTTGAACTTTTTTCTTATCCCAAAGACGGACCTTGAAAGAGACACAATTCATAAATTGGTTTACATTCGTTTCTCACAGGAATAACCACTAACAAACCAGCAATGCCAGTGAAGAGTAAAGCGGCGAAATCAAACAGTTTGAACACTAAGCTTGGCTCCATTATTACCTCATAGCTTTGCGCCCCAGTATGAGCCACCGCAACAATCCAATTGGTTTGTTTGTTTTCGCTGCTTTGTTCTTCGCTCTCGTCGTTGCTATGCTCTCCGCTCCAGTATGTTTTCTCCTTAATACATACCTAAAGCGACGCAGGCTTCGGTAAAACTCAAATTATAACGGGGGTAGTCAGTTATTTTGGATTTTTGTTGGAATATTCCCATTTTTTTTTCCTAGACCATTTAATTGATCCTCTTTATTATCAATCGACCCCCTTTCGACCCCCGGGTATTAATCGACCCCCGGAGAACTCTTATCGACCCCCAGGGGTCGATACCGACCACTTTGGGGACCCCTGGTCTAGAGCGTGCTATCAATTACAGAAGAGATTGCAAAGAACCTGGAAGGAGTGGCAAGACCGACCAGGAGTTCTTTAATTATTATCGACGCAGAAAATTTAGAGAAAATAGCAGTAAAAAAGGATACCTTGCACTCTGCAGTTCTTACCAGCGACTGTTCCCTCCACTAACAAATTAACCAATCCAGCATGTCTCAAAATATGACCTACCAGCCTGTCTCTTCTTCCTGTACGACTCCTCCACAAACTTCTTTCCTCGCCCATCATTTCAAAACTCATTCGTTTCGTACTTTATCTGTATACTTAATTTTCAGCGTTCTTCTGTAGCACCACATTTCAAATGCTTCAATTTTCCTTCTTTCTGGTATTCCTTAAGTCCATGCTTCGCTGCCATAAAGTGATGTGTTGCACACACAGAGTTTTAAAAAGTTCTTTCTGAGTCCTATCTCAATATTTGAAACTAAAATATTTATCTTTTTCATGAAGGCTCTTTTCTCTAGTGTTATTCTGCTTTTGACATCATTCCTGCTTCGGCAGTCGGTTGCAATTTTACTTCCTAATTAGCAAAATTCACTGACTCCTTCTATCGCATGCGACCTTATTTTTATATTTGATCTACTATTATAATAATTACTAGCCACAAAGCCCGTCAAAATTGACGGGTTTGGAGTATTCTGGCAATTAATTTCTTTTTAGTTGCTTACTTAAACAGAATTGTTTTGAAATAAAGCTCAATGTGCTGTAATTTCTCATCCCTTGTGATGTAGCAAAACGTTTCAGTTGTCAACTTGATGGAGGTCGCATTTCAGTCAAACCACAATCTTCGCTAATAATGCGATGAAGATCGTTTAACGGATGACATAAATTACATAGCCTACAGTTGAAATAATGACCACAGTGTAAACGAAGGATACTAAATTAAATCATAACAACTTCAGTATTCTGGCAAATCATTTCTTAGCAATCGTTTAAATAAACACAAAAATAAATCATAATATAATTCCTATTGCCTTGCGCAATAACAAAATGTTTCTGTTGCTGTCCTGGTCCAGGTTGCATTTCAATCTAACAACAGGCAGTTCAATCATTACCGTGGTGCCATAATCTGATGATGAATTCTTGAGAACTCGACGAAATAATTCGAAAATAAAGAATAAAATTTTTTGATATCTTTCTTGGTTTTCGAGATATAGCATGTTGAAAAGCAATTATAACTGTGATTTTGGTGAAGTTTCCTCTGGTCTAGGACGTATTTCAACCTAACAACAACCACCAGGAAGAAAATAAAACACATATAGTGCATTTCCACGGTGTAGATATAGCGGTTTTAGTAATTTGTTTTTTCTGGTCCAGGCCAGATTTCACCCAAACCACCTAAATTTTGAAATACAATATCTAAAGAACTAATCGAGATATGGAAAGAAAATGTATTATTTGTTTTCGATTTGTCTCTTCGAGTTACATACGATATCATCATCAAATTTGGCAATGTCGAAATTTTTTTCTGTTCCAGGCCACATTTCAACCTAACCACGTCAATTTTGAGATACAATATCTCGAGAATTAAGTAAGATATCAAAACATTTTATTCTCTACTTTCAGTTTTTTTCGTCGAGTTACATAAGAATCCATCAACAAATTGCGGCTTCACGGTTATCGTAGAATCCCATAACCACGTACAGTACTACGCTAAAACATGGAGGAAATATTTCCTTCCTCCATGTGCTAAACATGCCGCCAGAGAAACAATACTTACTTTACACGCATATTAATACATATACTTATCACATTTCAATGGTCACATTGCATCGCGAAATAAACCAAATAAAAAATCTATAAGGGTTCTTCAATCTTAATTTTTTATATTCGTTATTCAGAATTATACTAACACATTTGAATAGCTGACACAGTTACATGCGGCTGAAATAAGGCATCAGTAAAACCAAAGTAAATTAAAAATAAATCTTAACAGCTTACGTCATTCCAACGTAATATTAGTTTTAATGGGTGGAAGGTGATATTTTCCACCGGCCGGAAACTGGTACTGCCCTGTTGAAATTTGTATCAATTGCTTCGTTATAATGGCATCTTCTTCACATTTGCACCCTTCTTTTTTCCGAAACGTCGCCATGAATTAAATTAAAAATTCTGAAACGTAAGACGCTCCGCAACCGAAAAATGTTAGCAATACTTTCGTTAGAACGAAGTAATGAATTAAGTAACAGAAAAAAAACGAAAAAAAAAAACCGCATGCCCACTTCTGTAACTTCAAGTGCCGCTAACATTGCGAAAATTAACTTACATATATGTGATATCAACGAATACTTCTACATAAACTAATATTAAATAAATCTAAGCAACTAATAAGTATGTTCAGTCAGTTAATTTATTCGTGGATGCCTAGAAATGTTATTAAATAACGTGGATATTTCTCTGCAGTTGCTTAACTAATCAGAATTGTTACGAAATAAAGCTCATTGTAATTTATCGTTCCTTGTGCTGTAGCAAAAAGCTTCAGTTGTCATCTTGGTCCAGGTTGCATTTCAGCTTAACCATAATATCCGCTAAAATTTCTGATAGAAAAGCAAAGCTTCAATCACACGCAATTTAATACATTCCATGCATCGCGATATAAACTTGATCCCAAATCTTCACAGGTTCTGACACATTTCTTTCTTAATAGCTACCTATGATGAAGATCGATATTTTAACGGCTAAGAAAGCTTACATCTGCTGAAATAATGACTCCAGCAAGAACGAAGGATGCTATAACAACTTAAGCTATGCCATGTAATATTTCATTGTGGTTTAGGCCGTATATATCGCGAACAATTTGCAACTTCTTTCATTTGAACCATGTAATGTTTCAGTAAAAAAACTGATAATTAATATGCCAATTTAAACACAAATAATTTCAGTAATAGGACACAGTTTAAATTTTGAAATAAACTAAATTATTCATGCCCTCTGCGTTAACGTCAAATGAAACTTGTAATTCTAATCCATGCTAGTTATACTCTAACCAAACATTTAGCAGCACTGATGCTCGAAATACAAAGCTTTTATCTTACAATATCTATGGACAAAGAATTTAAGGAATACTTCAATATATCAAAAGAATATTACGTAAATATAAGCATCTAATGATTGATATATCGATTTTAACGCAATACATACTTTTATTTCAGTGTTATGTGAGTTAATTTATTCACTGTTGCTTGGAAATGATATTAAATAACGCGCACTCCCACAAATAATATCGTAAAGCGTGACGTCATAGCGCAACGTCATAGGTTGACGTCACCGCGTGACATGACGTAGGTGCGACAACGCTACATCTTGTCTATTATACTAATAATTAGTATCATTTCTGCTACATTTCATCACTTTTGTTTTGCTTTGGTTTATATTTAATCCAAAATCTTCCTTCAGTATTTTGTTCACGATATTAACTAATTTCTTAATCGTTCATATATTTCTTTCATATGTATTTGGTGGAAGCATCGGTTATCTTATTGAACGAAACTTTTGGCACTTTCACTGAACTGCCTGACCGCCACCTGGGCATCAGTCGAACTCTTTCCGGAGCGACAGAGTCTGTGGGAAACCTAACAGATTTCCGACAGGAAATATCTCGTGTGGTCTTCCTGGTACCACCAACACACCCAGACACCCAACTCCGGACCTACGACACCCGGAAGTGGTGGGTGTGGCGGTTATCAGCTCCTTACATAAGCCGTATGGAGACCAAGGTAGGACACGTGTGCTTTAGTGTTCCCATAGCACTGTAATCAATAAACGTTAGCTGAAGCTGACAGGATAGCTGGAAATTGTAATAACTAATGTAACTCGTGTTCAAGTCTTTTATATGCTTTTTAAGCGCAACGGGATAACATATCAATAAATAAGAAGGTTTCTAAAGTATTTATTCTCCTTGTACGTCGTATGTAAACAGTAATAGCTCCGAATATGCTAATGCTTCATTTTACAGAACGATTTGAAACAGCTCGCGAAAACTGAAACTGGAGTCACAAAGCCATAATTTAACTCCAGATTACACCGTCCAATCTTCTTTCTGTTACTATTGTTTGTACTTGCGGAGATTCTTTAATGCAAATCTATGTATTTGGACAGCAATACTTCGAATAAAACCAAATTCCCTGTGTTCACCTGTGGGAAAAATTGGTACTGAGAGCATTATTTTTATTTACAACAATTGCTAAATCATGCGTGTTGCGCCTTGCAAAAAGTATAATACATAAAAAAAAAAAAAAGAACATCTAAAAATCGTAGCACATCAAGTGCAGAATATGAGGCCTGTTCGAAATATATCTTTTTACGAGTAGAATACAGTAACTCAAATCTCCGTTCAAAGATACTATCGTCCTGATTGAACAACAATACTAATCGGTTCGTATGCACAAGTCTCCATTAGACTCAGCTGGTGGTCAGTGCTCTGCAAATGATTGCAGATTAGGATCGAAACGCCGGAGAGAGAAGGAGCAGAATAACCTTCAAAGTATTTTAATTAAAATTTGTAGGAAAATGTTGCATTTTGCCGTGAGTGGCTGAATCTCTAGAGGCAAAATTTCCAGGTTTAGGCAGAATTGTTTGGTAACCTAAGAACGGAAACTGTCAAAACTACTATGAACCTTGCTGAACACCACGATAACGGGTTTTTATTTTTATTATTGTTACTCTATTGATGCAAGCGTTTGAGATTTCGATATGGAGGAGAAATGAGTGAATAAGCTGGATGGATAAAGTAAGTAATGTTGAAGTGCTGGATAGGGTTGGTGAAAGGAGAAAACTATTCCAAGTCATAAACGAGAGAAAGAAGAACTGGATGTGATATTTGCTGAGAGGGGGGTGTTTGTTAAAAGACGCCTTGGAAGGACTAGGAGAGTGAGAGGAAGAAGGAGATGCAAATTTACAAATAACATCAAAGAAAACGGCAACTAAGTGGGCACGAAGAGAAGGGCAGAAGACAGAAGGGCACGGAGAGCAGTCATGTGAAAACCTGCTTTAGGGCAGAAAACTGATGATAATGACTGTCTTCACCGCAAGCCACCGAATGTATCACTGGAAATCAGACAAAATCAGTCGTAATACTTACTCTTCAGTCCACATTGTACTTACTCACAGATTTTCAAGAGATTGGCACTCTCTGCAGATAAGGAAAAAATCACGTGTGCAAACAGATGTCCGATACGGCGTCGATACTGAATAGTCCCGTTATTTTTGAATAGACCATCTAGGTAAAGCGTGCGCTTGGGAAGCCGACACTTCTATTATGCTAGAAAAGCCGTTAATTACGTGATTAGGAAACAGTTCGAAGGAAAATAACAGTTGTTAAGATCTCCCGTTTAAGCACCTTTAAAATGACTTGTAAGTAGCTGATGTATTCTCGCCGGGAGACTACATCAATTCTCAACGGCGTGGAAAAACTCCGTTCTTTTGTAAGTAGTTGTTTGTTTATGAAAGCAGGTTGTAACGAATGAGGTCTGTGGTGCCACTCCAGATCATATTAGTGGTTGGGCTGTAATGCAGCCTCCCAAATAAAAAAATGTTACATGAACCCGTCAGACAATGCTGTGGTTACATCAATCGCGACCGCAGGCTAACTTTGAATAACATGTGCAACAAATTCGGAAGCAATTAGTCAACTAGAAGGCTGCGGCGTAGCGTCAGTACTGAACAATGCAGCCTTACCCTCATTGTGTACTTAATCAGGATCAGCTCATTAATTAATTATGAATCTCGCTAGTTGACGTATTGCCGAAAAGCAACAAGACTAACGCCTCCATTCAGAGGCACCATCATTAACAGTGAAACGTAGACCCTACCAGCAATTTGGATGAGTCCGTTAAAGTTAAGAAGGGAAGATAACGACCCAGAGCCAAAGAATTTCGATGATGGCATTTATACATTTATGTATACATTTATGTATTCTTTCTTTCCTCGTTCTGTTCGGGATTGGAATACTCTAAAATAGGATTGGTGCTTAGCACCCTCTGCCACCCACAGTAATTGTGAATCGCAGAGTATAGATGTAGATGTAGATGTAGATTTGGCATGGTCGTCTAGGACCATTCAAATGCAAGTCCTGTAAATGGATTAAGATCACTACTCGATAATTACTGTACAGAAAAACCGAGGTAAAAGTTCGTAGCACCAGATCACTTTCGAACCGAAAGGGGTCGACAGACAATCAAAATACGAATAATTTTCGTATACAGTATAAACACCCGCTAGTGCGACTGCGCGTTAAGGCGCTAACACAATGGACACCGCGTACAGACCGTCCTCATTGCGTTCTTTAAGGCTGTATTCCGCAGTAACTTTGGCGAATTCTGGGACGGCAAGAAAATGAGAAACGGATAGAAGCGTTTGAAATATGAATGTGGAGGAGAATAAGGATAGGCTGGACGAAAAAAGTGAGTAAGTGTTGGAAAGGATTAGTGAAGGGAGAAAACTACTCCAAATCATAAAAAGAAGAAGAACTGGATGCGACATTTGCTGAGAGAGAAGTGTTTGTTAAAAAGACAACTTGGAAGGACTAGTTTGTGGGAGGGGAGTTCGAGGAAGAAGGAGGAACAAGATCACACACAACATCAAAAAAAAAAAGGTAAGTACATGGGCATGAAGAGAAGGGTAGAACTACGGAGAGCTTCGAGAGCAGTGATGTGAAAACCTTTTTTAGGGCACTACTGATAATGATGACGATGGTGATGATGAGACAGATGAGAGTTAAAATGTATTACAAATTTGGTTGAAGGAGATAGTCTGCAGTTATTTGTTAATAGAGTTTTATACATAAAAGGCCGTCTTCGAACAACAGTTGAGGTGAAAAGTTTTTTATTCGCCACACGCGTTTCGCCTTATGGTGTGGGGCATAATCAGTGGAGGTATGTTTACAATCTTCACATGCTGGTCCGGAACAGCACTTCATGCACCTCTACATACCTTTACTAGTCTGTAAAAGTTCTAAATTGTGCTACATGTATAGACAGGTCGGCAAAGTGCATAAAGTGTTGTTCAAGACCAACATGTGAATATCGTTAACATACCTTCACTGATAATATCCCACACCATAAGGGCGAAACGCGTCTGGGATATAAAAAAACATTCACCACAACAGTTGTTTGTAAACTGCATTTTATTTATAAAAATATATAAAATCCATGTATATAAATAAAAATATTAACTCTCCAAAAATTCTTCACCGATTGCTTTTAAATTTTGACACAACGTAGCATTCGAATTTGCGCCTGTTTTATGTACATATGTCAATTATTTCTTTAGTACTTTTTTATATTTTTTTCATTTTCTGCTTCTTTGATTTTATTTTCGATTTTTCCAATGATTTGTTTTCTTACTTTAATTTAATTATATTTTTTTATTTTTTCATTTTTTTTTTTTTATTTTAAATTAGTAAGCATACAAATGAGAAACGGTGTTCCAGAAATGCGAACTTGTTGTTTCGGATGAATGGTCAATGGCACACAAAAAATCGCTCGAGGCTCTTAATCGATCATTGCAAGATTTGCGTGGAAGTATCAGACCATTTTGAAATGCATTAATATTGCTTGCAGCAGATTTCAGGCAACGATTACCTGTAATTACTCGATTGACACAAGCGGACGAAATAATTCCTGTCAGAAATACTCTACTTTGTAGTGACACGTAAAGACGTTGAAGTTAACTAAAAATAAGCGTGTTCAGCTGCAAAACGATCGATTTGCTGAGATATTTCCATATCAGTTCCCGGAAATTGCTAAAGGAATTTATTTATTTATTTGGCCTTCGGTCCTGACGACCATATGGCCAACATCAAATGTTTACAGTTGTTCTACACACTTATCTATGATATATGCTTATATGTTACTTTCTGTACATCTTATTACATTACTGGTCTCATTGTATTGAATTTAACTTTTAAAATTGATACTTGTCGACTAGTTTTATCGTACTCAACAAACTTTGTTTCCACATTTTTGTACTTGGTAACTAGTATTACATGCCAGAGAGTATTCTTAGATAATTTAGTGTACAGTCTTGAGTAGGAGGGATTGCTAAACGGAAAGGCGCTGGTTGATCTGATCACAGGACGGATTTCATTGCCTCACAACTTCTGCAATTTAGTAGCGTCAAAAGAACTGGATGAAAAAACATTCCTCAATATTCAAATCAACTATAAAAATCGCAACTGGCTGAGTGAATGAGCTATACTTAACAATATTACTCAGTCTAACATTCAAAGCAAGGCAGTCACATACTAGTCCATGGACACTGTCGTGGAAGCAGGTCAAGCGATTATATCCAACAGAATGTCCTCATTCCTATGATTCCAGCGAATTTGCCATTTCGATTTAAGAGATTGCAATTCCCGATCTGATTGACGTTTGCAATCACCATCAATAAAGCTCAAATGTGCGGTTTATATCAAGACACGGCTCGATTGTCACATGGACATTTATATGTTGAGTTCTAGAGTCGGTAAACCAGACAATCTCTACATCTGCACAGACAATGGAACAACAAAAAATATTGTAGCATATAAGTCAAGTATTGTGAAATTAAACGTACAAGAAATGTGGGCCTTCTCTTTTCTATCTTTTCAATTTAAGCAGACTGAGCCACAGAAACGCATTGCCGAGCTAGTATAAAATAAAAATCTATAAATATTTTCATTCATTATGCGTTATCGCCAACGGCAGAGATAACATTTCTGGAAATCAAGCAGAACTGTAAATGTTTTCTGATGGTTCGCAGTGCAGCCAAAGAACAAAGATATCCGTGCAACGAACAGCTTGCCTCCCCTCCTCAACCCCCCCCACCCCTCCCACGCATCACTAACTCTTCCTTGTCCTTTTGCTTCGTATAATTAAAATCTAACTGCAGAGCTTAAATTCGCGAAAATTTTTAAAAATACAAAGCAAATTAGTGGGTAATTCGAAACGGTTTAATTTCATGGCGCGCATCTGGTAATTAAAACGTGTTACGGATGATATTACGCCTCCAACAATATTTTGTTTCTTGATTGCTTTTTCCTCAACGCTGACTGTAATATTCGAAAAACCTTAAATTACTTAAAATTTCTAACAATTCGGAGATACAATTTCTGTTAATTCTTTGAGTAATAAGGTCGGTCACATATGTTTATTTTCATACTGATATATATATATATTTCCAAACGTACTTGCGACCCAGACACACGAACAGAGTAGCGAGGAAAGTAAATTTTATACCATGAAAGCTCTGTAATTCAGCAGTAAGCAATGATTAAACATCATCTGGTAGTTGCACTGCTGAAAAATGCCGATCACGTCAAAAGTTTTTTTTTTTTTTTTTGATGAACTGCGGGTTGAGATTTAACATTTAAACAATTTACTATACGTATTATTGAGTATCCTACGATACTGAATACATCATTTAACGGGCTAATCGCTTGGTTGAATACGCTTGTTTGAAACAAACCATAGTATAAATAATTATGAACGCTTTTGCGGAGTAACACTAGAAAAACTAGCCGCGGCTAGGTACCCAATTTTTTTAAAATACAAATCATAGTATTTTTTAAAAAAATTCACCTGGAGTACATTTGAAAAGCCATGGAGAACGGAAATCTAGATGTAAGAACGAAGAGTTTTCCGGCGAATGATAGCAATGCAATCTTCAAGGATGTACCGTCAGATTGTGTTGTTAAAAATCGATATTTCAATGACTAACAGTCGATCAGCGGACCACGACAGATGTTTTCGCACCTGAGGAAGATGGCGGAGCTAGTCGTCGAATATCGTGTTTTAACAACACTGTCCGGCGGTACACTACGTGAGACTTCATCGAAATGTAGATGATAGGACGGAGATTTATGGCTGTACGCATCGTCGACGTCGAAGTCATCAGAGGCGGGAAAGGACTGGGGGCACTGAAGGGAAACGAATTCCGCCATGGCCTTCTAAGTAATCATCCCGGAATTCACCTGAAGTGATTTGGGGATAGCATGGAAAACCCAAATATGGATGTCCGGAGGGGGATTCGAACCCGCGTTCTCCCGAATGCGAAGCCAGAGACAGTATCGTGCCGTGGACAGTTGCTATGGGAGGTGTAAATCCTGCAAAGCAATCCCATCTAAGTTTCCCATTGCCTTTCTCAGTGAGGAAGTATTCCAAAGCGACAGCGATTTAATTATATTCATCGTAGTGTGTTTTTTGCGTCATAGTTAAGGGATGAAAGATGGGAAATGTTGGAATCAGATCTCAGTCCATGTAGGCCTACTCTTCAGAGATATATTGGGTGGGTTGCCAATTTTCACGTTGCAGTCCGAAAGAAGAATCTGTACCATCAGTTTTTTACCCCCTAGACACACACACACAGAGCGGAAAGATTTTGGTCTTCATGTACGGATTTGAAACACAATCAGGTGATTAGGAACTTTGCATTAACACTGGCTGCCAACAAGCGAAGGGCGAAAATTTCTTCCGCCACTTGAGACTCGAACCTGCTACCTCCGAACAAGATCATAGTGCCGCAAAGAGGAAGGCAAATATCTGCTAACAATATTTCTTTGAAGTGGCCTTTTTAAAAATCATATTTCGAAGCTCTAGATACGGTAACACGGCGATCTGCTTGCGCCAATGCCAAGCACGTTTACTATTCCACTGATGCCTACATGCGCTCTTTCTTTCCTCGTGCCGTTGACGATTGGAATATATAGAGAGATCTGTTTTGGAGCCACCCACGATGCTGTGAACTGCAGAGTACTGACGTAATCGTGCGGCACTACTTTACCATCTTGCAGGTTAGTCCAAATGGAGATACCGAGCGTGGTGGTCGAGCGGTAACGCTCTGGCTCCGCATTCGGGATGACGTGGGTTCGAACACCAATCCGGCCTTCCAAATTTTAGTTTTCTATGGTTTTCCCAAATCTTTTTTTTTTTTGTAACAGTTTAACGTCCCTTTTTAACAACGTGGTCTTTAGAGACGGGAAAGGATGGGGGCAAGGAATGGGAAGGAATTCGGCCATGGCCTTTTGAAGGAAGCATCCCGGCATTCACCTGGAGTGATTTGGGGAAACCATGGAAAACCCAAATCTGGATGCCCGGACGGGGATTCGAACCGCCGTCCTCCCGAATGCGAGGCCATTCCCAAATCACTCCAGCCGAATACTGGGACGGTTCCTTCAATAGAACATGGCAGAATTCCTTCCCATTCCTTGCCCCCAGTCCTTTCTCGCCTTTAACGACCTTGACGTCGACGAGGCGTAAAGCCAGAAGGAGCATATTCTGATGACTTCGTTTTGGGGCTGTGTAACAACACTCGCCATTTGCCGGTCACGGTCACTTGGAGGAGTTCCTGCCGGTATTCCACGTATTCGCTGTAGCTCGCCGCCGCCGTCGGTATGCATAACAAATGGAACCCTAGGCATCTGCGTGCGGACACTTCACTGGCATTCGACTGCGGGGACGGAACGCAGCAAAACACCTGCTGGTCCGTATGGCAAATCCTACCAAGCCCCGAGAACTAGGCGCAAACAACAAGTTCTATCGTATTTTTTTTATACATACCTATACTATAATTTAGTAAGCTCGCTCACTAACCTTTATAAATAGGCTGGAGAACTGTGACGACACACGTCGACCTTCGTCCTAGTTTCTTTCAGGAAAATGCGGAATTATCATGGCATTTGCATAAAGGAAAAGGGTTAGGTAGGCAAAATTCAGCCTATTACAATAAAGCATAAACATTTCATAGAATCAGTGGAGTTTCACGCCGCACGTCAATCAACCTTCTACTAATTATTATCAACGGTTGTATTCAACCTAAAAGACAACCAGAATGGCCTGTTTCCAATTCTTTATCAATTTCCAGTTATATAACTATCTTAAAAACTCCCTAACACATGTAAACTTTGTCATCTCCAGACTCTCTGATCAAGCATTACATCATTTAGAAGAACAGTGTACGAAATGTGTACAACATCGTTACAAAACGAGCTATATATATATATAAGTATATATAAAAACAAAAATAGACGTGTGTGTCCCTATATTTCACTCTGCAGTCACAATTACCTAGCGCAGACCACTGGTGTTTGTTTGTGGTAGTAACCTCCAGTCTCCCATTATGCACTATGGTAGTTGCATGACGGCCGCTGTGGGTGGTGAAAAGTGGTTGAAACTGGTCGACCTAGGGCACTTTCATATTTCGACCAAAGTGTTCTAAAAATCTTTGGAATTTTCTAGAATGCACCAAAATGTTGAATAATTTGACATTTTTAAGTTATTAACAAATATAAATAATTTATATGCAACATGAACTGACTTAGACTAGACTTTTACTGAAATTACGTGAGGTGTTTTTCCGGATTTTCGAACTCCCTCCTCCCTCCCTCTCTGGTGAGACTTTCTGAGATCTGGTCCGAGAGAAACCTCCCCCCCCCCCCTCCCCAGAAATCACCCTCGTAACTTTTTGCAGTACAAAACTTTAAAAAAACCCACATGAGATTTTCGTTGACCCCCCTCCCCCTTGGCGAGATTTCGAGATTTCGCCGGACTCCCCCCATCCCCTACCTGTTTCACCTCACGTAATTTATGGACGCCCCCTAACATAGGATACTTATTATCCTGGACATATTTAAGATTCAGTGTAAAAACATAAAAACCCTTCAAAATTCTTCAGAAATCCCAACGAAGTATTTGAAATATAAACTGTGAATCGCAATGATGTTGAGTTTCACTTTGAGTACGGATCTCCGCTAGTTCGAGCCGGAAGCTTTCCTTCTTGCAATTCCAAAACACGTTATTGATCAGGAAACCGTCCGTACAAAGTTAAACCTGACCAACTCCAAATAATGCTAGATAACAATTAAAAGAATGTTACATCAACACGCTTTATAATCTTAGATGAGCGTTATGGCGTAAAACAATGAAGAATTAATACAAACAACTGTATAGGGCAGTGGTTTCTAATGTGGGCGGTACTGAAGAGATCTTAGGAGGCGTTTATGGCCTAAGGGACGCTGAAGACCAACAGCAGCCCCTGCTTTCCACTATTAAATCCAGCTGTAGGGGCTGCATCAGAGAAGTTTTTACTTGCATTACCATCAAGTGGGATTAACGCACTCAGCAGTTTATTAGCTAAGAAAAGAAACAGATCGCCAATAGTGGAAGGCGGTGATTTAAGATTGCTGATGACAAAGCACCAAATACCGAAAAATTAGTGTCATTACACCCAGCTCAGCCATCTCATTAATAATATTTTTTCATAATATGTAATTTATAGTAAAATAATTTTAGGAATCTGTTCTTGTTATTCTGTATTATATATCTTACACTTCACCTAAGAGGGGGACGCCATCGAATCACTGCTTCAAAAAACGGATTACGAGCCAAAAAGGTTGGATCACTATGGGTTGCATTGTTTGCTACAAGAAGGAGAGTCAGTGCGTTTTTTTCTTTCCTGAAAAGGGGGCGGTGAGTATACTTTTTTTGAAAATGGGGCGGCAGGCTAAAAAAGTTGGTAACCTATGGTTTAGAGCAGGGGTGGCCAAGTCAAATTATCTTGGGGGCCACTTTGGAAATACATAATAACTCCGCGGGCCGCATATAAAATTATATATCCGCATATTAGAGTTAGACCCACTATAGACATTTTAGTGGAGTAAAAAATTGAAACATAGTGAGTTATTATTATTGTGTCTACTATTATTCTTACATGTAAACATACATAATATAATAATAATGATACTAAATGCACATTTTAATGAAATATTTAACACTAAATATGATATATAAAAATATATAAATATTAATGAAATTTTGAAAATATGGATGCACAAATAAGGTATTTTTTAATACATTGGTTTTCACTGTGATGAATCTCGCAGGCCGGAAAAATATTCAAGGCGTACCGCGGGTTGGCCACCCCTGGTTTAGAGTGAAATACACATATGTTCTTTTTTTTTAACTGCTTAACGTCTCGTAACAGCGAGGTCTTTAGAGACGGGAAATGATGGGGGGCAAGGAATGGGAAGGAATTCGGCCATGGCCTTTATGAAGACAGCATCCCGGCATTTGCCTGGAGTGATATGGGAAATCCAAATCTGGAAGCCCGGACAGGGATTCGAACCACCGTCCTCCCGAATGCGAGGCCAGAACGCTAACCGTTACACCACCAATCTCAGTCACATATGTTCTTGTGGGCGTTTTCTTTGTATATTTAGTTATGTGTGTTTCCTCACCAATATTTAGCGTATACGGTTATATAGTTAAAATTATTTCTGTGTTGTCATCAAATAAATCTGTGACCTTCCTTTTTTCCCATGGTTTTGGGATCGGTGTTGTAGAAATTACGATTTACACTTGATTAGTTGCGAATAAACGCCAGTCATAAGAGGGGTCGTAATGCACAACCGCTGCTCAACCAGCGAGCATTGTGGGTGTATGGTAACGATCTGGCCTCGCATTTAGGATGCAAAACAGCTTATCACCAGATTTATACCAATCGCCTAGGTGCGTACGCAGTGAGGACGTACGACATTCATTGATGATTGATCCATCGGATGGTGACGAAAAACATGGCGTTCACCTTGAAGAGTAGGTCTAAATGAGCAGACACCCTCTCCCTCCTTTCGTTTTCACGTAAAGGACCACGAGTCTCGGGGTTGGGGAGCGTTATAGCGCACAGTGTCTGCTCGCTAGGTTTCCTGACGGTGACGCCCAGGGACGTTGGGTCGTAAACCGCGTCGGGCTGGGTCGCCCCTTATCTTTAGTGCACTGCTCCACGAGGCGCTAATTCTGTCCTGTCACCCGCCATACCATCTCGTCGCTCGCCATACACTCAAGGTTTCATCCTTCATGATGACACCTCGGCGGTGGCAAAATGCCTTCTGCTACCTTCAGCTCCCGTATTTTCGCTTGTAATATTCAAGTCAAACTTCTTTACACACAGTAGCGACCGAGAGAAGATACATATTATAAGAACGAACAACACTGACGAACCTAAAGCATTGTGTTCATAATGAACAATTACTTTATCTGTCTCTCTGCTTGTCTGTTGCATTTTCACGACTAAACTACTAAACAGATATCGATGACATTTGATAAAGAAAACCTATGTATCATTAGGAGGAACATAGGGTACTTTTTTCGGGATAAATAACAAATTTTATCATGAAATTTTGAACGGTGACTGACAGATGGATAGCGTGTGCAGTCCTCTGTAATGTTATATCGGTCACTAAGGCTTTGGTTCTTTCAGTCAGTTTGCGTAACCTCTGCGATGACTTATCGATAAAGTCCACGGACAGGCACTGAGAGTATCGGGGGTAGGTACTCTTAAAAAAAGACACGTTTTTTTCCAATGGGCAGATACATGTAGCTAGATCACGGGTTTCCAACCTCCGAGGACTATATATCTTAGCAAAAGACAGGAAAAAAAAAGTTGTGTAAAAAACGATATTGACAAAAAATGTCATCAGAAAGCGACATAATTTTAAACCACAAACAAAAACCTGGTGGAGGAACTGTCGTAGGTAGTTTGGTACACCTCTTACTTTGTTGCTAGTTTTAAACATGTTGCCAATTGGTTCTCTTTCATTTTCGCATGTAGTGGTAAGGGCAGCTGAGTGGGAATAGAGCAAAGTGACCTTGAGCAACCTCTATTGACTGAACGCACTACAGGTTCAGTGAAATTTTAATTCTGAAAGAAGAGAAATGTATTCGTGATTACGTGTAGTCCGGCATATCGAAGGACACCAGATGATCACCAGCATACTTTTTCCCCTCAGGCCACAGACACTTTGTAAAAAAAATAGGTGACCTCTCACTGCTACAGAAGATTACGTTAAACATTGTGAAGTACAATAAACGTAAGTAGATTTAATCACCTTACATTAGGAAATAGACTTTACGTAGAAACATTATTTTTTCCAAATACGGAAACGCCATCAAAGCATTCGCAAAAACCTTGGAGCATAAATTCTACTAGGATACGTGAAACAGTTACGAAGATACAGCTTTCAGCCTCTAAGGAAAACAATTCCCCAACAGAAAGAGAAAAGGTGTTTGCAGCCAGCAACGAATATTCGTAATATTTGTCTGTAATAAAACACAAATTGGAAAAACCAAATGTACACAGTAGTAATATGGAATAATATCCATTCCTTCGGATGTTCTCGTTTCCCGAAACCATCTTGCAAACACTCTTTTCTTTGTCGACAATTTACATATTTACTTACCTAAAAAAGTTAAGTTGAAATGTCCGCTAGGAGCTCGTTAGTTGTCTCTATAATATGAGCTGAACAAGCCTAATCTGAACGATAACGTTTTTGTAAATTTTATTTTCAAGGATTACTAGTGCCCAGTAATGATAGTGATACTAAACTGATCGTGTGGATTCGAAAATCAATAAGCAACGAAAGGCAACTTCACAAAGCACATAAATGGAATAACTCAACAGAATAGCGCAACAGAATGACTTTGATTAGTCTACTGGTAAAAAAAAAAAAAAAAAAAAAAAA
The DNA here is from genome assembly GCA_031002005.1 of Vandiemenella viatica. NCBI lineage: Eukaryota > Metazoa > Arthropoda > Insecta > Orthoptera > Morabidae > Vandiemenella > Vandiemenella viatica. The sequence goes on along the minus strand of CM061914.1, from coordinate 112,993,734 downwards.
AAAAAAAAAAAAAAAAAAAAAAAAAAAAAAAAAAAAACCTATTAAGAGTGGAATTTTAAAACGGAAATGGTCAGTTAACGATAACGATGTAAAAAAAGGTCCGGTACGAGTTACTCGCATATACAGATTGTGTCTTCAGTTTAATTCACAAAAAAGTTAAGAATCATTTAAAAAACAAATAATAAGTTATTTTTAAACACGATTTAAACTACAATTGGAGTTTAACGCATCACAGAAGTGGAAAAAGGTGAACACAAGAAATATTTTCGGAGCAATACGTAAAGACGGAATATGGATGAAAAGACCAACGAAAGAAATATACGAACATACAGGTAGACTGACACACATGATAAGAAGACGAAGATTATAATTCTATGGACATTTAAAGAGAATGAACAATACAAAGCTCGCAAAAAGGATCTTTGGTGTGATAAATGGCTCATATGGAAAACCAATTGGTTCCATGAAATTGAAGATGACTTAAATCTTGCAGGGATCAGGAAGAAAATGTCATAGAAAAGGGGAAAAATTCAGGAAAAAAATGTGAACACGATATTCAAAACACAGAAGAAAACAGGAACAAAATGTACAGAACAAAGGAAACAGGAACAGAGTGAAAGTATGAAAATATTCTCAGAAGAGAAAAAGAAGACAAATAAAAAAACTGAATAATCAAGAATAATTTGAGTTTAAACACTGTCCTGAAGGACATAAAGACTAATAACGCTAATAGAAAGTTATTTTTAAGCATAGTTCATAATACGTTTGGCGAAGTTGTCTTTCAGATGCTACATACAAATTGGAAAAAAAATTGCAATTGTGTAAATTGCTATGGTCCCAAAATTTTTATTGCCAGAATCATGAAATAATGCATTAATTAACAGTACGATTTTTGCTGGAAAATGTTATACACTGAAGTATCAAACCTGTCAAAATCTCTCTCATATCTATTTTCGAAAAACCATAAAAATGGCTAAAGTTTTCCTGTAAGTTTAAAACGAGTTTATAATCCACTGTAAATTTTGAAGGAATTTTCAGATAGGTAGTTTGACGGACATAAAGGGTGAGAGAGGAACATGGCACTTTTTTATGAGTTTTTGGCAGTAACTTCAAAAAAACCAACGAATAAAAAGGAAAATTCACACATGTTTAGAGTCGGCTGCTTGCCAACATTCATTCGATACCAAGAAGATTACCCGGATAAAATATTTTCTTCAGACCCCACTAAAACGGTGTAATTATCATACACCTCCCCGTAATTTTTCGAAATTTTATGTTATAGTCGAATTAGGGTTAGCAAGCACTGAAGTAGTGGGCAATTTAAAATCTGTAAGGTAAAGGGTTCAGAATCTATAAGAATAGCAGATAGACGGGCGGATAAAAGTTCCGCTTTTCACCTTGTCACCTTGAAAGTGCAGAACCCTAGAAGAAGGTCTGAATAGCCGTCACTTACGACAACGCAGACGGCCAGCCGACAGGCTGTTAATCAAATGGTCGCGCGACAGTGTTTTACGACGGCGTTTATGACCGATTGCGGGAGGTGGCCTCGCGTGAAGGACATGCGGGCTCCAAGACACTGGCCACCAGCACCCAGCACCCACAACGACACCCGCCCGTATAGCCGCGTCGTCTCACACTCCCCAGCGAAACTAAAACAAATATTATCTTGCGCGTCGATTTGTTAAATCCTAACGTTTCGGCTACCGTGCTGTGGCCCTCATCAGAGGACTGCTGCGTTTATATAGGTGACAGCGACAACAAACGCATCAGTCCTCTGATGAAGGTCACAGCACGATAGCCGAAACGTTAGGTTTTAACAAATCGACGTGGCTCCACCCGGAGAACCAAGATAATGCTAAAGACTACCGCGGAAGCCTGCGCAATTACCTAAAACAAATGTGGTAGCCCAGCGTTTCCCAAACTGTGGCCCAGAAGGTGATTCAGGTGGTCCGCAGCCAGAATATTATAAATTTAGATACCATATTTGCACTGTATAAGACTATGAGCGAGTAAAAACTTTAAGCCCAACTTAAAAAAAAACACGGTTGTCTCAATGACCAGGCAAAAATCTTGGATTTTCAGGATGACAACAGGACAGCATTGTTCCTACAACAGTCTATTCATTTGTGTTAAAAAGAGCGCCATTCGTCTCATATGGTTTAATCCAATTACCATTTTCTGAGGATCTTGTAATAGGTGTGAGGTACCACAGTACGTGGTAGAGTGGTGAAGTAAACAAAAATAAAAGGGGTTAGTTTTTTTTTTAACTTCTTAACGTCTCTTAACAGCGAGGTCTTTGGAGACGGGAAAAGATGGGGGGGGGGGGGGCAAGGAATGGGAAGGAATTCGGCCATGTCTTATGAAAGAAGCATCCCGGCAATTGCCTGGAGTGATTTGGGGTTAGATTTAGTGTCTTTCACTTTATTTTGTGAATGAAGGACGGTGGTATAGTGTGGTATACCGTACAGCCTATAGTAACATTATTAATCATTTTGTTACTAAATATTAAGAGGATGATCAATATGTAATTAATTTTTAATAGTTCACTTTCAGTTTCGTAACTGTTTCTGTAGGAATTTAAACCATGCTTTTAAATTTATTAAGTTATAATGGTACTGTAAAATATGTCTCAGATGTATAATATATGCAGATAGGTAAAAAAAATTACGCGTATATAAGTTAGTGAGCTTCAGCGTTATTTTTGATAATTTAGTGGTCCTTGGGTTGAAAAGGTTGAAAAACGCTGTGTTAGACGAACACGAGATTGCAAATGATTCCTTGTAGTAAGGGAGCGTTCACAAACTACGTGGCTCGGTCCAGGGGGGGAGGAGTTGGCTGGAAGGCTACGCTGGGCTACGTGGGGGGAGGAGGGGGGTTCCGAGCCAGCCCACGTAGCTTTCCTTTCATAACATTTTTCACAGTTAAAATGAGGAACAGAACTCACAACAGCATGTGAATATTTATTTCCCTCAATTAATTATCTCCGTATGTAATTTACAATGGTCTGACGAGAGAAAACAGTACAAAATGTCTTTTGGAATCAAAAGGGAAAAAAGCTACGTACTATGTGGGGGGTGGTGGAGTAGAGGCAAAAGTCACGTAGGGATACGTGGGGGGGAGGGGGGTTCACAGGAGGCCAAAATGGAGCTACGTGGTTTATGCACGCTCCCTAAAAGCCGAGCGAACGTCGTACGACATAGTTGTCAGGCGACAACATATTTGCAGTCTTGGCGTACATAAGCAAACGCACGAAGGTTTAATTATTTTCTATTAAGAAGGTGTGAATCATCGCCCCATATTTAACTCCACAGTAACTACAGCACATTCGATGAACTTGTATTGTTTGTACTTTTTTCTTCGATTTTTGCCTACTTTGCATCAAAATTGATTCTATCAGAGAAATCGTAAGGTCTCAGCAGCAGTGTGTAATTAGTTACGTACAATACTGGAAGCAGCTGCTAGTTGAGGACAAAGAAGAGCAACAACCACACCTCAAAACAGAAATGTAAAATTAAAAAACACCCTTAGGAGAAACGCGTCCGAGAATAAATAAAAGCCAATAATAATTGCATTGGCGTACTCATTAAATTATTATTACTTCAATAAGGAACTGCAGAAGAAATGGCATACAATAATCACGTATATCTGGTTTATTGGTTAGACTTTTCTTCTCCTCCCAGAATTTTTTCACTAGCGTTCTTCCTCCTTTAATCAGACCAGGTGGTTTTGGCCTTTGTACATTGTTCCTGGAACCACTTGAATTTATCAGTTGTAATTTGAAACACTTTTCGATTATTTAACTCGACTGGATGGATCCCAACTTTTTCCATATCTTTTATTGTCTCCTCAACCAATTTTACTGTCGCCTTTATTTTAGTGATGTAGTTCTACGTTGTTTTTGTCAACAAGCTCTTAATCAGTCTCATAAGGGAGCGTCCACAAACTACGTGGTTCGATCTAAGGGGGAGGGGTTCGATAGAATGTTACGCTGGGCTACGTGGGGAGGAGGAGGAGGGAGGGGTTCCGAACAAGGCCACGTAGCTTTCTTTCCATTCATATTATTTGTCACAGTTAAAATAAGGTACAGAACAGACAACAGCATGTGAATATTTATTTCCGTCAATTAATTACCTCCGTATGTAATTTACGATAGACTGACAAGAGAAAACAGTACAAAATGTCTTCTGGAATCAATAGGGGAAAAAGCTACGTGCTATAATGCGGGAGAGGGGTGGGGGGGAGGGAGGGGAACAGAGGCAAAAGCCACGTCGGGCTACGTGGTTTATGGACACTCCCTAAGGTGTCCATAAAGTTTCAGCATTCTCATTGTATCTGTGATTTTCTCTGCATAGATGTTCATTTTTCCTCTTCCACTAGGTACCGTATTTTCCCTTTACGGGTCCTGCCACTTTCCTTCGGATTTTCCCTTTTTTTCTGACTCCTCAATCTCCATTTTCTTATTCAATACAAGACGTTCTGGGCTGAACATTACCTCTGCCTTTACAACTGTTGTATAATATCTAATCTTTGCTTTGTAGGAGACCACTTTCCTGTTGTATCTGTGTTATTCCGTAAGCTAGTTCCTTCATTCTATCTCTTACTTTTATCCGCTTCCATATGTAGCCTATTGGATTGAATCCACTCTCTTAACATTTTCAGCAAACTCATGCAATTTTAGAACTTTTTTTTTTATCTACTTCTTTTTTTCTGCTAGTAATGCCAGCAAAAGCATTCCACCTTTAGACACTACTTGTTCGAGCCTGAAAATATCCCTTCTCCTCCTTCTTCTGTTCCTCCATGTATTATTTCAGTTATACAGTACGTCATATACACGTTTTCTACAGAATTTTTACTGCCTTTTACATAACTTCACGGGCACTTTATCAGTTATGAGAAGCTATTAGAATATGTGGCTATACTCAATATTTTGTGCTTAATTATTACACAATTACCAGGTTGGTTAAAATGTGTAAGTAGCTGAAAAAAGCTGGAGAAGAAAAATATTTGGATAATCAGTTGATGGTTTCAATCTGACATCAAGAACGCAATAAAATTATCACAATTCAAGGCATGCTACAGGTATTACAATACGTAGGTTTTTTTTAACTGGAATGGAATAAAATAGAATTATAAAAGTTCTGAAGACTGTCCAGTGCAAACGTAGCAGGAAAGTTACAAAACTAAGCAGTTCTAATACACCGCTTTATCGTTACTGCAAGTTCCTAGAAACTAGATCAAAGTACTAAGTTCTGCAAATGGCAGTTGCGATTACAGAAGTTCCTTTGACAACGAAACTGCAAACAGTCGTCGCACATAATGATATCGCGTTCTTTCCGTCACGTGATGGAAATTCCTCTGCCAGCTACATACAGGGTGTACAGAAAAGGACTCCCTGATTTCAAAATTAAATATCTCGAAAACAAAGATCGATAGAGGAATGCAGTAAACGGTATGTTTATTGTGACAGCTGTAAGAAGTGTATACAGCAGTGTGAAATAATAGTTACAAAAGCTGCTAACAGATGGCGCTGTACAGCTCATATCAGCATATATAAGTGAAATAATCGTATGAAAACAATCTTTGCAAACAATCACATCACAATGTTTTCAAAATGTTCACCATTGGCACTACAGAATGGTGGAACTGATCGCCCTGAGCTTCGGATCACTATTTAGGCATTACGTATGGCGATTACAGCGCCATCTGTTAGCAGCTTTTGTAACTATTATTTCAAACTGCTGTATACACTTCTTACAGCTGTCACGATAAACATACCGTTTACTGCATTCCTCTATCGATCTTTGTTTTCGAGATATTTAATTTTGAAATCAGGGAGTCCTTTTATGGACACCCTGTACTTGATGTCTGTCGACGGTTTCTTCTGCGAACTTTGGATATATTCACCTTAAATCACAAATATACGGAGCATGGACGTAAACATTTTATACGTGTATCACGGTAGCTTCTTGTTGTGTAAAAGGTAGTGTTTCTGTAAAACAAAAATATTGTCAAGGAAGTCGTACTTACTCATAACATCTTTTCTCTGCATTTCTAGAAGACATACCTGAAAAGAAACGAAAGTACTTTCATCAAAATGTTTTCTAATGTGCTATGTAACAGAAAAATCATATGTACCATAACATACTTTAGTAAAAATGGCATTTATGTATTTTTAAGAAATAAAGAGATAATTTGAAATAAATTTTAAAAAATTAGACATAAGATGTCTTGTCCAATCGCTCTTTTTACCGCAACTACTATAAGTTTATGTAGTATCTTTTCCTTGAAATTACATATTTTATGGTTTCTTCACTTGTTACAAAGGCCAAAAATGTTGCAGTCAAGCTTCGTATACTTATTGCAGATATAAACAGATACTCAACAACCTATGTTTCGACCTAGGCCATTCGTCCCCCGCCCCCCCCCTCTCACTCTCTTTTTTCCTCGTGTAGTTTTACGCTTCGTCGACGTAATTATAGGCAAGGAAGGTCTGGAGGCAAGGAACAGGAAGGAACTTGGTCAAGGAATTTTGAGGGAACCGTCCCGGAATTTTCCTGAAGTGATTTCGGGAAACCATAGAAAATGGAAATACGGGTGATCGGACAGGGATTCGAACACGCGTCGTCCCGAATGCGAGGCCTTCGCGTTACTGCTCAGCCACCACACTCGGTACGTCTCTCGTACAAGACGTACGGCCGTCGCAGGATCCCGACATATTTATAGTTTTCGCAACTGTAGCGCTATTAACGTACGGCTGCTCATGGTTTTCTTCATCATGGCGGATATTTTCTTGTGGAAGAAAATTCGGCTAGAAAGGAGCTAACAACAAAAGGCCAAGAGGACATAAAAAACCAAATTAAAAAAATAATAATTTGATTATTATTAACTTTCTAAGCATCAATTTACTTTTGGGAGGTATCAAATAATAATGCTGCAAAATGTATGTTTTAATATTTGGTTTTCTGGAACTGAAATAACTTTATCATCATATGGTCAATTAATCACATTTCTTCAATACTGAGTAAATTATATGACACATGACAACAGTGGCTTGAAAAATAATTATACTAAAATCAACAAGGATAACCCCGTTAAGAGATAAATAATCCAGTGAAAGTTCGTTACCTCAAATGCAATCACTTTGCTGGCGGCATTTCTACTACGTTTATGGATACAGAGAGAATTCTCAAGATAAAGTTACGTTAACTTCCCCAGAAGACCAACCACTGACGGAATATTCAAAACAAAACTCTGAAAAGTACTTAACCGATCGTTCTCAGTGAAAAAAAACACAAAGCACTGGAATTACTGTGAAATGAGTCTTGTATAACTTTCATCATGACGGTGATATACATACAAACGACATAAAAGTGTAGAAAGAGGAAGTGAAGGAATTACTGATTCGTCGGTAGTTCACTGTTTTAATATTAAGAGAAATAAGTACAAATACTGCTTTCGACGTCTTTCTTTTCCCGTATGAAAATAATACTTGCTTAATGAATCCTTTCTGTCAACACGAAATTTACATAAACCTGTTACCGCACTGATATGCCTTATCGCCTGATCGCTCATTCCATTTCTGCCTTGAGTGTACTGGTCAGCAGTTACGAGCACTTTAGTTCCAACTACTGTCAATATACTTTTCAGTGAAAGATTTTTGCCAAAATCATTTACTACATTTCGAAATTACATGATCAGAACTGAATACACAGTAAGAGGTAATGAGCCGGAATGCTTATTTTAAAAGGCCATGGCCGAATTACTTGCCGTTCCTTCTCCCCAATCCCATCTCGCCTCTCTCTACGTCGACGAGGCGCAAGCCATAAAAAAAGAGAGAGAGGGGCAATGAAAGTAACCTCCATGTATTCGATGGACAAATATGTTCTTTAAATAAAAACATTTTTTGACATGATCCTCTCCGATCATATTAAGTTAATATCAAAACACGCAATAATGAAATAGTATGTTAATGCAGGTAACAAAAGTAGAAATCCTCAAAACCAAGTAGTTTATGAGACTGTAAGTTGTATTTCAAGTCAAACTTTCACACCGTTAAATGCGCAGGTTTTCAACTACTGCAGGTCGAAATCTCAGAAACTTTCGACTGGTATCGTTAGTTTAAGTTATTTAGCTAAAGGACAAAGCCTGTAAATGCGCGCGGCTTTTGCATGAAAAAATAAAAATGTGGCCGGCGTTTATCGAGCGCACGACATCGCGTCCGTGAAGCGAACACATTATGCAATGAGAGGTCCGTGACTGCGACACATAAATATCTGCCGATACCACAAGAATGTGGCGTGGAGACCAAATAGCAGGGCGGGGAATCTCTCTGCATGAGCACGAACTATGCTGTCCGTTGCTCAACAAGTGAATACTGGTTTTTTCTCAATTTTAAAAATCGGTATTTTTGTTTTAAAACCTTCAGTACTAAAGATGCGTGAGGGAAGGCGCGCGAAAAAATCAAAAACGGAGCCTGGTGGGTGAGCAGTAACGCTCGGTCCTGGCAATTGGAAGGACGTTGGTTCAACTCCCCGACCAGGATGGTTCCTTCAAAAAGCGATGGCCGAATTCCTTCAAATTCCTTTCCCCCCCACCTCCCCTTCCATCCTCTCACACCTCTAAAGACCTCGGCGTTGAAGAAACCTAAAGGCATCCCCCCACCCCAAGAAAAACGCATCAAAAATTGGAACAAATTTTTTCACTGCAGCAAAGAGCGCATTTTAGTGTGAATTACAGTGTTGGTCTCTCTGTTACGGGTGGTGTGTTCGGAATTGTCGACAGTATGGTCACTGGAGCCAGGTAGGGAGAGTTGAAAAGACATATGGAGGAAGAAACTTTACACCTACAGTAATTTTGGGAGCCATAGGAAACTGAAGTTTGGATGACCAAATCAAAAATCGAACCCTGTTCCTTGCTACTGCTAGGCTAAGCTACCAATATTACCAATCTCGTACCTGTTACTCTTTTATGTCCGTACTATCCCGGCAGGCGCAGGAATTTTGAGACTTGTGTTTGATCATATGAGCTATGCCAGGACGCTCCGTGGTCCGGATTCCACGTTAAACTGTAGGTCCCAGAGGAAATGAATTGGCCGTCCTACCTCTGACACAATGGCTTAGTATGCCTCCTTCGGGTGGATCCAACCAACCTTCGGGTTGTGGACAAAGTTAAGTTATCATTAGTAATATTTTCCAAATCTCCTTGATCTACGTCCTACGCATTCTACTGAAATACATTAACAGCGAGGTCTTTAGAGACCAGAAAGGATGGGGGGCAAGGAATGGGAAAGATTTCGGCCATGGCCTTTTGAAGGAAGCATCCCGGCATTTGCCTGGAGTGAAAATTTTTTTGCGACCAGTTTAACGTTTTACATTAGTATTTGGGTGCCACTGCATTTTTTATAGACGTTTTTGTGTTCTTATTTTTTTAAATTGTATTTCAATATTTCTTATTGTGTTTTCAGAATGATAAATCGAAAGCAACTTCTTAGAAAACTATTTCCAGAGCCATTTTCTTCTTATTATTTTTTTTCCTTTTTCAACAATTCATTTTTATTTTTTATGTAAAACCTGGATATCCACGGATACCTTAAGCATTTATTGATCATACATTTCTCTACATCTACATCTACATCCATACTCTGCAAATCACAAACATTGTGGGTGGCAGAGGGTGCTAAGCACCAATCCTAAACCCGCCCATTCCAATCCCGAATAGTGCGAGGAAAGAAGGAATACATATAAGTATCAGTACGGCATCTTATTTCTCTAATCTTATCCCTCCGGTCATTGCGACCTAAATAGGTTGGCGGAAGAAGTATTTCATTGCACTCGAAATTTAAATTTTTCCGCATATTCTCCAATAAATTCGAACGCAAGCTACGTCGTCTGTCTTCCAAACTATCCCAGCACAATCTATGTATCAATTCTGTGACGCTTTCATAAGGGCTGTAACAAAAAGTCACGAATCTAACGGTTCTCCTCTGCACCCTCTCAACTGAGTCAATCAGAACCTTGCGATACGGATCCCAAACCCCACAACAGTAATCCAGATGCGGACGCACTAGTGTTTTATACGCTATCTCCTTTGTTTGAGCATTACAATTCCTCAAAATACGACCTATTAAACGTAATTTAGAATTTGCCTTGCCTACGACGGAAGTTATGTGCATGTCCCATTTCATGTTGCTTTGTACTATCACCCCCAGATCCTTCACGGAATCAACCGTGTCAACAGGTGAATTGTTTATTTTGTACTCGTGAACAACCTGATTCTTCTTGTTACTTATCCGCATTGCCTTGCACTTTTTGCAATTAAGTGTAAGCTGCCATTTACGGCACCAATCGAAAATAGCATCCAGAATCTCATGCAGAATCACAGATAAATAGGAGTAAAAAAATTCTTTAGTATAAACTTTATGTCGAGTAAACAAAGTGGGACCTTGGGTAGACTGGCAACCCGGTGGAGAGCTGAAGGTGACGAGTTCCGTAAGCCGAGACTCTGGAAGCGGATAACGAGGACCGAAAAGCGATGCCCGTAGCGGATTAAACACACCTGCACCACGTCTCCACTGCGCACAAAAGCGGCTGATTAAAAATGAAAAAGCGTCAGCGAGTCGTCGATAAGCCGATAAGCCGTGACTGATTCCGCCGCAAATTGGAATTTCACGTACAGCGCTGACCCCGGCGCACGCAGCGCTCCTTGCGGGACCTTCGCAAAACACCGCGGGCATGCATCAAACGGAGGTAATCTGATAGAGGGGGCTTTTATCGAAATTTATTGCCGGAATTCAATTCCACTCTGCGGAGCGGTGGCGTCGCGCATACCTTAATTACCCACCGCGCGGGGAGGGGTGGCAGGTGTGGTCCGCTATCTCGATCTCACCAGACCCGTCTCACGCACAGTGGACCAGGCTGCGTCTCTGAACCAATAAACACGATCTCAAATCAGTACGCAACATTTCGATCACCTTACGAGGGCTGCTCTGTGAATAATCATCCTTTTTAAAAAATGTAAACTGTAAAATAATTGTTCCGAACGGGAGCTGTACCGCCCAAAAGTAGGCGTTAAAAAGATCACAGGGGGTATTTCTGGTGCAACGCAGATTTAGAGGGTGTCGCCACCCCCTGCTTTTCAGTATTAAGATCCGTATCGAACCATTTTTAAATTGCATTTCCATTATCATATGTAGCCAAAAGAGGATTAAGCGTAGTCAGAAATACATTAGCTAAGAAAAGAAACAGATTTTCAACAGTGGAGCACGGCGATTTAAGATTGCTGATAACTGGGGTTCGGATCTTTAGCACAAGTCATATTTTTTTCCTGTCTTCTTTTTGAGCTGAAATGCTGAATTAAACATTGATTCAACGTATCTGATTGTATTTAAATCTATTTTATGTAGCATAAAAATGCATATTCAGACCATTTTCCTAGTTTTTGTCATATTTCGATAATATTTATGGTCATCAGGAAAAATTTGGTAGTTTTTCAATAGTACCGGGAATTCTCCAGATATAGAAGAGAGGAAATTAAGATAATTATCCACAGAACTGAACTTCTGCTATACACGTTGGGGGGGGGGGGGGGAACTAATTTTTACTGAGGCCAGAATTCACCATTGAAGAATTAAAGTTACACATTATTGTCACTCTTTAAATGTAATGTTCCGCCCGCTTTTTAATCTCGACATTGCAGCAGAAGCATGCCTGTGTCGAACCACATCAATCAATATCTCAATGAAATATCCTCAGTCATTGTTAAATCTGCTTTGGATCAGTAAGTAGACCTACGGCCATAACGAAAATAAAATTTTCTGAAAGTGCGAAGTTACGTAAGGGAATTTAGACAGGAGCATTTTAGTACAGATGGAAGAGTTCTATTCTGTAAATTAACTGAAATTAAAGTGACTCCAACACAACGATTTAAAATTTATTTTCCCAATGATGCAGCAAGTGGTGCACGGAAGTAAATTATGCTGTCTACATGAAAGCGACACTACTAGATAAAATAAATGGATGTATGCTGAGCATGTTTTGATGCATAGTAAATTTAAATGTTTGGTCATATTTTTCCATTCTAAGGTCATATTTGCCTGCATATTTCTCTTTTTTTTTTTGGTCATAAAGATCCGAACCCTACTGATAACAAATAGGGTTCGAAAAATTAATTTCATCACGTGGGGCTCAGATCTCTAATTAATAATACTTTTTCATAGCATGTATTTTTAATCATTGTGAACTATATGTTTAATATATTTTCATAAAGTAAATTTAAAAATCTGTCCTTGGTTTTTGTTTATGATATTGTACACTTGACTTAACAGGTTCCTAGTCAAAACAGTTGGAGCGCCATGTGTTACATTACTTATTGCAAGAAAGGAAGTCTGTGTGGATTTTTTCCGAAAAGGGAGCGGTGAGTACAATTTTCCGAAATGGAGGAGGTAGGTCAAAAAAGTTTGGGAACCTAAACTGTAAAACATACATACTGACGTAGTTCACTTCACAAACTTACAGCCCTATCCATCACGATTCTTTATAGACTTTGACCAGGATTAAAAAGACCTAGCATGTCACACTCGTTAAAGTGTGAACCAGCTGTGAAGGGCAATAGCTTAAATAGAAAGTGCTAAATCTCATCTCCGATGAGAATTCTATCTCGAAAATTGTCGCCTTCAGCCTCAGACTGGTGCAAAAGGTGATGACGGACTTCCATTCGATGTTTTTTCGTATTCTTTTCGATCCATTATACCCACCTAAAATGAAATTTACTATTTCCCACGTTTCCCGACAACGCTTCCAGCATTACAGTTGATTCTAAACCAAGTACGCAGTTCCCTGGTCATTAGGGAGCGTAAACCACGTAGCTCCATTTTAGCCTCCCGTGAAATCCCCATCCCCCCACGTAGCTTTTCCCTCTACCTCTAACACCACCACCACCACAACGTAGCACGTAGCTTTCTCCGCTATTGATTCCAGAAGACATTTTGTACTGTTTTCTCATGTCAAGACTATCGTAAAACATACGGAAATAATTAAATGACGGAAACAAATATTCACATGCTGTTGTGTGTTCTGTGCCTCATTTTAACTGTGACATATAATATGAATGGAAAACTACTTGCCCTGGCTCGTCCCCCCCCCCCCTAGTACAAGCCACGTAGTTTATGGATCCTCCATTATCAACACGGATGAGCCGATCGAGGGTATGTTCAGGAGTGGCAGCTAAGCTGGGTTTGATTCGTCGTGCTCTTTACACTGCGTTCACATCCACCATATCTTCTGTATACCAACAGCAAGCGTCGATGGATACCAATTTGTTAGGCAATGATCAATATAGCAATTCATCTGTTTCGTATACACTTTCTATGTCAGCCACCTTTCGGATAGAGTACTAGCGAGCATGTTGAGTAAACGTTAACGTTCAGGTTCGCATTTCGGAGGACACGGGGTCGAATCCCCATCTGGTCGTCCAGATTTCGATCTTCCATTTTTTTTTAATTCACTCCATGCGAATTCCGGGATAGTTGCTTCAAAAGACTTTATCCCAAGTCCTTTCCCGTCTCTAATGACCACGACGAGGTATAAAACCATAAGAAGAAGAAAAACAAAGATTACTCTTATGTCTGTATCTATTTCCGCATGAGAACTAAGCAAATAGTGCGATACAAGTAGGTTCAACTCTTAATACGACACCACCAACATCCAGCACAGTTGGTATATGTCAACACAAAAAATTAGCAGGCCTTATTTTTGCAACGCGGGTATTTTTTTCTCAGAATCGTGTCAGAACAGAACCGTCTCTATACTAATGATTTGACGAACATCAAGCTGAACTTCGTGGGTTCTACTGCGAATTCAGCCAGCACCATTTCGCTAATCCATGGCTTACTGATCATTCCGCAGTGGTTCTTTCATATAGGCCACAGCTTATTTCCATTCCTTGCTCACGATCTGCTCTCAGCTCTGACGAACCCTTCAGCGAAATTACTCCTTCTGTAAACTTTTCCGATCTGCCTCTCTTGATCAGTTCTATACTACTGCATTTACGTGACTGTTGCCAAAGGTTCTAGTGAGGAAATCTGCTGAAACGTGTGTTAGAGCACCCTGTATATAATGTCCCTTATTGCTGACACAAACACAAACACCCGTCCGACCAGTTATGCGACAAATTTCAACAAATGTTGCCTGAGTGAACTTTAAACGAATGATTAGATACAAACCAACATGCCCAATTCCGACGACAAGCAGTTGTTTTAAACGAGAGGCTGTCACTAAAAGCGGCGACCAATATATATATAAATTCTTTTTTCCTTGTGCCATCGTATAAGAGTGTTTTGGTACCGTCGCTGCAATATTGTTAGTGATGGCTTGATTCTCTATAACGACTTCATTACGTTACCATTCTACGTAACAAAAAAAACACACACACACGTTAGCAATTATCAAAAACAAATGCCTCCAACCGTGACACTGAAAGTTATTTATATGGCAACTTCAGAAGTTGTTTTACTGAAAGAATTCCATTTCGCACCCATTTCCTCATAAGTTTTCTGCAAAATCATCATTGATAAGAGTATTTTGCATGAAGTGTAAAGCTGAAACCAGCTCAGGAGAATGAATTTTGATGAGTAACAATCATCCATATCACCGTCTACTTTACCGCATTGATCTAGAAACCTACATTCGGCACACGCGTATTGGTATATTATTGCTTTACTCCAGTTACTTTTTCAATTTTTTTAGATCGAAATTTATGTGCAACATAGCAAAAGCTAGAAATATAGAAATCAACAGTATACAACCCAGCATTTTAAATTTTTTAAAGTCATTACTTTTTAAAAAAAAAAAAAAAAGTTAGTTCCTTGAAAACAGAAAAGCAATTGGGGATACGACGCATCAGATTGATTTCAATATTTTTTTTATTTTTTGCTTCGAGATTTGCGGCTCCTCGCATGTGGTTCATAAGAACTGTGAGAGGTTAAGAGACGAGGAACGATTTCGGCAAACCACATAAAACAGAAATCGCTATGGCTAGACGGGGATTTGAACTCGCGTCCTCTCGAATGCAAGGGCCAAGCGTTACCGCTCACCCACTAGCCTCGAATAAATCTGAACAAGGTTTCGTGAACAAAAATCATAGTTCATCTGTTTCATATTCACATTCGATGAACTGCCGTTCAACGATAAGAATGTTATACTCGAAACAAGTGCACACTTTAATACCTTCTGTTGGAAACATACAGGTACTTGGCTTCGAAAATATCTGTTTTGTTCTACGTCACATTGGTAGGGTCGGCAGGGCAATGCATTTGAAACCAAAGATATTTCTTAATCTGAAACGAATTAGAATAATTCATACTATCTTAACCGCACTTATTTTCTGAAACTTGCCGTTTCAACCAACAATCTTTGGCTTTTATCAGAGGACTACTAAGCCTCGGCAGCGATTCCAGGCAGGATAGTCTTCTGATAAAAGCAACAGAATGGTGGCTGAAACGCCTCAAGTTTTAAACAAAAAAAAATTGACGCGGTACCACCAAGATGAAATTGACAACGACCGCGGAAGTCTACGTAATCTCCAGTATAATGCAGCTGGTCGCGCTGTCGCGAAGTGCCACGCCCCCGTAGCGCAGCGCACAGTGTTTCCGCATGCGCGGCCCGCCGCAGGCAATATCCTGGCTGGCTGCTCGCTGCCGCCTGAGCTGCGTGCGACGTGACAGCTGTCGCCTGCCCTGCCCCTGACGCACAACACAGCTACCAACCACAATGACTTTGCTCCCTCCGTGTTTACACAGTTATCTGATCGCAACATCAACAGCAATAGCAACAGTATCAGCATCAATAACAGGATTAACAGTCGTAGCAACAACACAAGTATTAGCAACGACAGTAGCAGAAACATTTACAATAGCAGTAACATAAACATTAACAGCATCAGTAGTAGAAACAAAATTAGCAGCAGTAGAAACAAAATTAACTGTAGTAGTAGTAGTAGTAACAGTAGTCAGTGCAGATGGAACGAAAACTAACATTAGCAGCAAGAAGGAATAAAATTAACAACAGCAACATTAACAGCAGTAGCAGGTATAAAATTAACAGCAACAGCAGCAATAATAACAACAGAAATAGCAACAAAAATAACAGCAAATGTTAACAGCAGTAGCAAATATTAACAGCAGCAACAAAATTAACAGCGGTAGAAAGTAACTTCAGCAGCAGTAACGGCAAAATTAACAACAGAGGTGGCAGCATAAGAATTATCAGCTACAGTAACATTAACAGCAGCAGCAACAGCAGTTGTCGTTGATCTTAACACCTTTTAATTTACAGTCTGCCAGCCGTATTTCATAAGAAGAACAAAGCTTTACTCTTGTTTATCCGTGGTCAGTTTTCAATTTTGTTTTGATGGCATTTTTAATCCACCATGAAATAAAATAGAGAGAAACAACGGAGAGAAAAGAGCAGTGATATTCAAACATTCCCAGTAACACAGAACAACATTCTTCCAAGCGCATTGTGGCCGCCCTCGGTAGCGTAAGGACTAGAGTACTGGCCCCGCGTGCCGAAGGTCGCCGGTTCGAGTCCAGCCGAGGGCATGGATGTTAAGTGGAGTCTGTCCTGTGGTATCTATAATATTAGAAAAAAAAAAAAAAAACAATATATACACTGGAGAAACTGAAATCACAAGATGAACTGAAATCACAATTCAGCTGGCTGTATGGTCTAAGAGAAGCCAAATGCCTTTTTTTTTTTTTTAAAGCGCATTGTGTTTCCTCTATCTACATTACCTATCTCTACATATATAAATCTGTAGCAGGATTTGTCTGTTTCTTTGCTCCTAGTCGATTTGGGTAGAGGTTATCACAGTTTTAATACAGTCTAGATTAAAATTTGCTGTAATTTTATGATTCTACGTGACGGGTGGACGGAGCAAGGCGCGATGATCTGTTCGTAAGCTGAACAAATAACTGACAAAGATTCTTATTACAAACCCGGCAAGAGATTAAAAATTTCTAATACACCTAGAAACTTTAGGATCTGACTTAAAATCTGTTCAGCGACTTTCGCATATTAATATTAGTTCATTACGGATAACTTGTGGGCACAGTTTCACGAAATTTTGTATTCCATGCTCCTCTATGTCCTGCTTCAGTTGGTCCATCCATCTTCTTCTTGGTCTTCTAACTGGTCTCCTGCCAGCCTTTTTTCCAAATAAGCTTTCGGCAATCTTGTGCTGTCCATTCTCTTAAAATTTCAAAACCATTTGAGATTAGATGACCGAAGTCTTTCTTCCATGGATTCATTTAACTCTTGGTTTGATCTAATCTCATCATTCTTTACGTGATCAAGTCTCATTTTCTGGATGGCAGTTCTAAGAAATTTAGATCTTGCTAAGGTCCTTTGATTTAGATGCATGTTTCTAGAGCATATGTTAGAACAGGAATGAGATATGATTTGTAATTGTCGATTTTTGTTCTTTGGCGGACCTTCTTGTCCCATGGTAAGTTGGACCCTTTGGTTACTCCATTTTTGGCTAAACGATTAAGAGCGACCATCTCTAATATTGACACAGCTCCGAATCTTTGTAATAAAATACTCTGATTTTTTTATGTATTTCGATGGTATTTTAAACGCTTGAAATTTTCTAATGTAACATAAAATCTGCATGGCAATTTCGTACATCAATATAATTTCCGTAGCTGAAAATGGAATTGTTCCACTATTTCAACTGTTACCAAGATTTTATATATTACACACCACACACAAAATCCTAACATAATTTTCTTCTCTACATCGATACTGAGTGTTTCCTTTATTGCGTGTCAGCTGTAATAAGGAAAAGTTTCTCTATGGCATCTTCAAATACATATAATTTGTCGGCTTTAACTACACGAAATTGTATTTTTTTTTTAGTCCTCAGATAGTAACCAAAGTAATTAGAAATTTATTTTCATAGTTAATTATTTTTTAATTATTTATTTGACTATTAAAATTTCTTTCATCATAGTCATTGTACATTAGCATAGTAATCCTTGTGGGGAGATGGGATATGTTTGACATTAAACAAATGAATTAATAATACGACCATTTATTAAGTCATACCCCAAATGAAAACTACTTAAATAAAGAAATTATTAAATTTGATCACTTTTACACTATACAACTTTGGACCAACAGTAATACAATACTGAATATCTATGTGCGCGCCTTTCCATATATGAGACTACGTAAACGTTAAAAAAATGTGAACAAACATTAAAATGCATTAATATAGAATATATCCACTCACTATCTCGTTAAATGTTATCATCTTTATATTATACAATTATATGGCAAATAACTCCCTGATCCTACTTGCGTAGATGGTATTATTGTTCGAAATATAGTATGGTATATGTTATTAATTGACCTGTCCCGTCTTAGAGTAAAAGATTAGCGTTTTGTCCAAATGGAACAATAGTAGTTATCATGATGCGAACTGTCGAGAACAAGTTTATAGTTTCGACGTAGTATTTTCTGAAAGGACAGCAGCGAATGTTTTAATAAGAAAACAACGTGTTAGAGCGCGCACACACACACACAAGCGCGAATTCGTGCCAAATATTAATAAACTAAGGACGATTATTTCCAAGTTGACCAAAAAAAATAACGAGAATTCTAGTGTACGTGGAACAAATACAAAGATAGAAATTTTAATTCCACAACGCCTCGTAGATGAAAAGACGCTAAGAGTAGATGTCTACTAATGCCCTTAATAGTTACTAAACTAGGGTCAGTGGCAATTCCTGTCACATAAACCTATTTTGTGTTCGATTAAATACTATCCCTTTCCGTGCGATATAACTTTTATTTTACCTAGCGAACAAATCTAAAATAAACTTTATCCCTTTCAGACACATTATTACAATCTGACCATATATTGAACCAGGAAATAACCACATTTACCAGAAGCAATTCTTAAAAACTGTTTTTATTCACGAGACGCGCAATATTTACATCCTGGGAATGTTAGACACCATCAGTCATCATAACAAAGATCTCATCTGTAAGAATTTCACCAGCGTGGTGGGTGAACGGTAAAGCGCTGCCCTCGCTTTCGGGACGACGTGGGTTCGAATTCCCACTCGGCCATCCAGATTTGGGTTTTCCATATTTTCCCCAAATCACTCCAGGCGAATGCCTGGATGTTTCCTTCAAAAGGCCATGGCTGAATTCCTTCTCATTCCTTGCCCCCAGTCCTTTTCCAGCCCTTAATGACCTAAACATCGACGAGACGTAAAGCCTAAACCAAAAGTAAAAAAATCTAACAAAGAACCGAAATTATAATTTTGCAACTTCTGCCACCTGCTTTTGTTTGAACACTTGTGAAATGTTATATATCGAAACAGAAGGATTTGAGACACGAGTTCCTGATTTGCAGCAGATGTGTTGTATGAATTGTAAACAGTACTTACGCCGACGAGCGCTCTGGATGCAGATAGCGGCAGTTGCAAATAAATGATACAAATTACCTTAAAACACTGTAATTTTATGGAAATATATTTTTATATGGTCGTTATATTACGGTATTGGATGAAACGGAATGTCGCATGGAATGAACTCTTTGTGGTATATACAGGTATATACAAAAAATGACACAAACACTTGCTGGTCGATGCTACATTAGAATGTTCTCGCGATCGTATCTGCGCCACAACTTCGATACAGTAACACCAAAGACCCGGAAACATAGGTTTTTTTTTTTTTTTTTTTTTTTTTTTTTAAATGGCATTCGGCCATGTTAGCCATTCAGCCAGCTCAATGTGTTTTGTCGTTTTACAATGTGTAGATTTCATCCAAGTGTGATTGTTTTCTCTCTTTTGTAAGGACGACACAAGACGAACACAACACTTAATTAAAACCACCCATGCTCTTGGCCGGACTCGAACCGACGACCCCTGCAACGCGAACCAAGCACGCTAACCCTACGCTGCCGGGGTCGGCGAAACATAGTGTGTTGCGTCCATCGATTTATCAGGGTCACAATCACTGGTTCAATTCGACGAAACAAATATCCGTTAGCTGGAGAAATCACAACTTAACGAAGAATCCGACAAAAGGAAGATGTGAGTGAGTTACTGTTAGGGAACAATCTCGCAGTAATGTATGTTCACGCATAGACTATTTATACCATCCTAAAGTATCGTTATCGACCATTTAAAAATTTTGTTGAGTAGATAATGGTCATTCACGAATGAAAAAATACCCATAGTTCCCTATATTTATTAAGAGGTTCATTTTACTATTTTATTATTCAACAAAAATTTGAAGTAGTAGATATCAACGGTCGATAAGTTCCACACACAGCCCCAAAATCGATAATCACCGTCATTCATAATCACCGAACTATTAGCGTATCTCTGTCGACTGATATTTGACAAATTCAGCATCACACTCAATCAAAATTAATCAACCTCTGCTCTCTGAAAACGTAGACATTTAATTATGAATGTTTGTTAAAGTTTTAGGACACACGGGAGAATCCTCTTCCAAAATACGCACTGCACAAAGGAACATCTAGACAATTATGATTCAAACATTTCAAGACCTATTGTAGTCTAAAATATGCATATCAGTTTCGATCCATACAGCAAAATAAATTAAGGGGGTGAAGCTGACAAAAGTTTTGGGAAACGTGGCAGAATTCTCTTCCACAAAAACTCACTGCACCAAGGAAAATCTAGACAATTATGGTTCAAACATTTCAAGACCTATTGTAGTCTAAAATATGCATATCGGTTTCGACACATACAGCAAAATAAATTAGGAGGCTGACGTTGACAAAAGTTTTGGGAAACGTGGCAGAATCCTCTTCCATAATAACTCACTGCACACAGGAAAATCTAGAAAATTATGATTCAAACATTTGAAGATCTACAGTAGTCTCAAATATGCATATCAGTTTCCACACATACAGCAAAATAAATTAAGAGGCTGAAGCTGACAAAAGTTTTGGGAAACGTAGCAGAATCCTCTTCCATAATAACTCACTGCACAAAGGAAAATCTAGACAATTATGATTCAAACATTTCAAGATCTAGTCTCAAATGTGCATGTCAGTTTTGATCCATGCAGAAAAATAAATTAAGTGGGTCAAGCTGTCAAAAATAAGGCACTTCTATGGCTGAGCTAACTAAATTCCTGGAGGACGGGTGAAGAGTAATACATGTACGTATTCATCAAGAAATATTCTGAACCTGAGAAAGCTTAGATAGAATAGTGAAGCAACGAGTCACAAATAAAAGAGCAAAAGAACAGGGATTACTGAAGACGTTAAGAGTATTTGATAGTAAATTTAGTTGAGCAGAGCACATCGGGCATCTGTTAGGGAGACGTTTGAAAATCCTTCATTTACTGGAGAGAGTAATGATGGAAGGCAATGGTGAAGTCAGGGAACTGGGTTGCATTACCTTGGTCAGACCATTCCTTGAATGTAATGGAGTATGGTAATAATGCGATCCACATTTTGTTGAAATTACCCGAGAACACAATCCGTAACTGACATGAAAAGGAACTGCTGTGGGGTCATATGAAGACAGGATGCAGGTGAAGAGATTGTTGAGAGTATATTACTATTAGGGATGATGGCTTAGATAAATACTTGTAAAAAAATTATTAACTACGCGCACGGGGTCACCGGTTCGAGTCCGGACATCTGTGTGTTTGTCGTTTGTTGTCCTACGACTGAATAATCAGATAAATACGGGAAGACGCATTAATATATACATGATGATACGATGGCCATACTGAAAGTCACGAGCGACCCATCGTAAACCATGAAAATTTGAACAATGTAACTAAATGACAGCAGAGTCTTGTAGGACAGTAGTGTTTCGTTTCGACAGCGTTCTGTCATTGAATTCCTCGATAAAGTGGAAAAATCAGATGCTGAAGTTCACCTCAGACTTGAATATGCCAATGGCGATGTCTGCGTGTGCGCCAGTAGGCTTAGTAGATGGGTGAATCATTTCGAAGATGGGAACACGAGTATCCAAGATGAACCTCACAGCGGACGCCCTGCCTGCACAGATTGCAACATAGGAAAAGCTGATGCAGTCATTAGAGAAGACTGATTTGTCGCTGTGAATGACATCGCTGCAAAACTTGCAGTAGGACATAGTTCAGTGCAAGAAATAATTCAAAGCTTAGGTTATCGAAAGGTTTGGAAACAACATAATCCTTCAACGGGATAAAGCGTATCCGCATACTGCTTAGGCCACTATGGAGAGGATCAGGACATTTGGGTGGGAAACTCCTGGGGGAAGTAAATAAAGTCCGAAGCGTGATCTCCTAAATAGTGCAGAAGAATACGAAACTGTACCTCCACGATTTTAAATAACACTTTCCGAACTAATATTCGGGATCAAAACCTTTCTTCTAATTATAAACACTTAACTGCGTCATGATCCAGGCAGTGTCTAATATCTGCTTCCAGTACAATTCCAAGTTAGTGGCGTAATCATTTCACGGAATTTCCTAAAACCATCCAGAATTCTGTAGTATGTACCACATCCAAAATCGTTGTAGCTGTCAATATACATTTCATCTCTTTTTACAACAAATTATCAGCACTTAGTTTTTGGCTAAACGGATTTTTTTAATCGGCTGGTTGCTTACTTTAATTAAGAAAAACGTCAGTGCAAAACTTAATAACATAGGATAACCCTGATCAACTACTGCACATGTGGGACACCTCATTTTTATCTTATTCCTTCCTCGTGGCTGTCCCATATATTTGTCCTATTATTTGTATGAAAAATAGCTAAATCTTAAATTACATCCACTAAAATGACAAAAGTTTATCAACGGGAATATTTCTTCAATTTCCTCCTTTAAACCTTTCCGAATCGCGCTCCATATGTTTGACAAGAAATGTGAAATGAAAACTGTCTCGAAAGACATAAAACATAAAATAGATGCAGTTTTAAAGGCAGTTGAATAAGCTTTAATTTAATTGCTACTAACTTCCATCTGTACGTATATACCGAGAGTAATGACAGAGGATAGAACGTATGCAACTTCTACGACGTGCATTAAACAGCAAGCTAGATGGCGCATAAAATACGTATAAAATGCAATGTGCATAGCCCGTAAATATCTCATATGAAAAAAATAGTGCACACAGGGTGCTTTATTCAAGATGTGCATTTTCACGTAAAACCTGTTTCAGGATTACTGCAGTAAAAATTTGAACGTCTGGCCAGCGCGACAAATTTCAGGTAATGTCGCCCTGTTTTTACGATGAGCATCCCAAAACTTCTAAGATGTTATCGCACGAACTCGTAGAAAAGTAGCATTCCGCTTGAATGTAGGTAATATTACACGAAGTACGTCATAACGCCGTGACCCAAAAGGAAATGACGAAGACTTACTTAACGTATGCATCACCTCCTATCCACTTCATCAACTGCTATGGTTTGGGAAAATTTCATCAGTTCACTGATAACCTCGCAACCAGAAACGCCAGAAGGTACTAGTTTATAGGCGGATCGGCCGAAGCGTCAGCATTTTATACCAAGACGCCCGGACAGACTGAAAAGTATTAATCCTTGAAACTGTCTGCCTAGGAACTAGTACGCACTGAGCGTGGTGGGTGAGTGGTAACGCTCCGACATCGCACACAGGAGGACGCGGCTTCGAATCCCCGTCCGGCCATCAAGATTTAGGTTTTACACGGTTTCTCTAAATCACTTAAGGTGACTGCTGGGAGGGTTCCTTCAAAAAGCCATCACCGAATTCCTTCCCTTCTCTTGCCCCCAGTCATTTCCCACCTCTAACGTCCTCGACGAAGCCATAAAAAAACACTAACACGCTGTCCTCGCGTTGTAGGGTTTGTCGGTTCGAGTCCGGCCTCGGACATGGATGGTTCTAAATAAATGTTGTGTCCCCCGTGTGTCGTCTGCACTTAGATGAATGCACTATAGAAACTTCTAGCGCACTTTTTTCCAAAATTCAGTTCAAATCCCGATACGGCCAGGAAGCATCACGAGCTACGCTTGATCATATGAGATACGCTGGGGCACTCAGAGGTTCGGTTTTTTTGTTTTTTGTTTTTTGTTTTTGTTGTATGTTTCATTGACGTCAATGTGATTGGAAGCGACAATGGACTGGGGCAAGGAATGGGAAGGAATTGAGATCTTGCCTTTTGAAGGAACCATCCCGGCATTCGAATGGAGTTATTTGGGGAAACCAAGGAAAACCCATATCTGGATGGCCGGACCGGGGTTCTAACCTGCGTCCTCCAGAACGGGAGCTCAGAACGCACTTTAGGAGGTCAGTAAGCCCACCACGCTTGGTGAAACTGTTTTAAATACATTTTCCTGCCGTACAATCGCAAGCACAGAAGTTTGCAACGACAGTTTTGTACAGATAATTCTTCTCTACTCAATGTACAGAAATAAGTGAAAACCACTTAAAAGCTCTTTCAGTAACAATAGATAAATCGGTTCTTACAATTAACTTAGCAGCATGCAAATTGATACCTGAAGAATTTTAAACTTCAGTAATCTACCTTATAAATTATTCTGGATGTATTTCTGTAAGTGATTTAAAAAGTATTTCGGCGCAGGTTACTGACAGAGGTTGGATAACGTCAATATACTTCCGCATGTCGTTGTTCGTGTAACGAACCAGGAAACATCCTGCGAGAGCAGTGGCTAAAGGGATATCCTGTGGGCGTAGGTGCTAATAGTCCCACAGCAGAGGAAGTAACTGTACTAAAGCAAAGACACGACGCCACAGCCTTTACGATACGTAAAGATCATCTGTAGCGGTGCCGTCATTTGGAAACCATACTGGTTTCATGACACTAGAATATATTCCCACTTAAATCTAAACTTTTTTTTTTTTTGTTTAATCTGGTCACAGCACTGCATAAACCTACTAAGCGGGCGTCCATAAATTACGTGAGGTGAAATAGAGGGGGGGGGGGGTAATCGTGAAATCTCACCAGGGGGGGGGGCGGAGGGTCTACGGAAATCTCACGTGAGGTTTTGTGAAAATTGATGGACTGTAGAGCTTTTTTTTTTTTAAAAAAAAAAAAAAAAAAAAAAATTAGTAAACATAGCATTACAACACGTTTCATGGAAAAACTACCACCGTCAGTTGTAGCTGTGTCACAAGCGTGAAATAGAAATTCCTGTGCACGTTCCCACTGTTGAGTAACTGGCTGCCTCGATCTCTTATCGCTAAAACGTTAAAATTAGCTCCATTCGCGCGAGGTTTTATGGCTACAACGAACGCATGCATCCACTGAGCTAAGAAAAGGAGGCGACTCAAGAAATTACGTAAGGAAGTTCAAGCAGAAAATATTTCAATAACGGCCGTAACCGAGTCAAAACAACGCCTTGAATAATAACTACACAGTGTCGTCATCAGGTATAGTCTAGGACACGGAAATATGCTTTTAGCCACTTAGAAGGCTGCCATATCCTAAAAACCATTATGGGAAATGTGGAATATAAAGACAAAGGATTCTGAATTTATCCCAATAAATCTTTATATATATATAGACGTCTGTTTCCCTATATTTTACTTTTCAGCCGCCACTAACTGGCACAGATCACTGGTGTTTGTGTGTGGAAGTAGCATGGAGTGTCCTATCGTGCAAAACGTTGGCCGAATGTCGATAGCTATGGGGATGTGGGAGATATGATGGTTAAAAGTGGTCGATGCAGGGCATTTTCATATTTCGATCAAAGACTTGTGTCTCCTTATACTTCTCTTTCCTGCCAAAACTACATAGGACAGACCATTGGTGTTTGTGTGTGGTAGTAGCACCGAATCTCCCATCGTGCACTATTGTGGTTAGATGTCGGTAGCTATGGGGGTGTGGGAGATATGGGGGTTGAAAGTGGTCGACCTGCGGAACTTTCATATTTCTACCAAAGACGTATGTGTCGCGGTGTATTACTTCTCAGCGAAAACTATGTAGCGCAGATCACTTGTGTTTGTGTGTGGTAGTAGCACAGAGTCACCCATCGATCACAATGTTGGCCGAATTTCGGTAACTGTGGGAGTGTGGGAGGTATGGTGGTTGAAAGTGGCCGATCAAGGATATTTTCTTATTTCGACCAAAGACATGTGTCTCCATATACGAGTTGCTCAAACAACTACATAGCATAGCATATATTTCTCTTTGCAGCAAATACCCTAAGCAGGTCACTGATGTTTGTGCGTGGTATTAGCCTCGAGTCTCGCATTGTGCACTATGATGGTTACATGT
Organism: Vandiemenella viatica; assembly: GCA_031002005.1. Classification (NCBI taxonomy): domain Eukaryota; kingdom Metazoa; phylum Arthropoda; class Insecta; order Orthoptera; family Morabidae; genus Vandiemenella; species Vandiemenella viatica. The sequence goes on along the minus strand of CM061914.1, from coordinate 112,967,472 downwards.
TGGTAGCTGTCAATCATAATTCTTTACAATCACGAACGAAGTCGTGGGCTTCAGCTAGTGGTACCTATAAATGTTAGAAACAGAAGATGAATGGATGGAGATTTTTTTTACTACAAGTCCACGCAGAATAAATCTTTTCTCCAAAAACGAAGGATGGTGTAGTTATCACAGCACATTTAACAAAAATTTTTGCATATAACATGTATTTTACATCGAGAATGATAAATTCAGAAAGATAAAACGGATCTTTGGCGTCACTTCACGTTACTTTTTCGTGCCGAAACATCATAATCGTTGTTTCCAATGTTGGACAAAGTTGTCGATATCTCTTCCTGTCCATAAGTATTCGAGTATTGTTGAAAAGTATAGCAAGTATAGAGGTGATCCATGATCTGCTGCCCTCCACATTCACATGGATCGTCTGTTGTCAGATCCCATTTATAGATGTTAGGTTTTACTGGAGCCAATGCGGCACTTCTACGGTTGAGGATTCTCCATTTTACCAAGTTCAGTTTTATGCCAGGAGGTTCTTTCTCAGAGACTGGGGACCATCCAGTCTGAAGGACCAACATTGATCAGCCTTTGGTAAAAACTAGAACTCAGTAAAATGATACACATAGTACTACAACCATCAAAAATGTTTTACTTTCGAGACGGTTTGTCTCACAAAATCATTAAAGATGTGCCATGAGCTTGAAGTTATAACACACCATCACATGAAACCTGCAACGCTAAATGCGCCTTGATACGATGATTTGGACACTTATATGTCGTGTTTGCAGATCATTGCCTTTAAACACATGGACAAACGATTGAACTTTTTTTGGCGAAGGCTTAGAATCATATCGGCAGCATAGTTGATTACTGGCGTTTCATCATTTGTGACACTTTTATTATCACGTTTGTAAAATTTCAGATTACCCTCATATCACGATGGTGTATAGTAAATATGTATTAACACCCGTAACCAAGAACAGTAGGAAGCATCTGCTGAATTTAAGTCCACCGTACAAATGAATAAACAAAACAGTTCCCATGACTTATACTTTCCAGTCGAATCACTAAACTAAACATTTTCACGAATGTTAGTCATTCTGTATAAAAACATCAAGATTGATTCCTCAAAGTTGTAGCAAAAAAATCTGTGTTCCGTAATACTGCTTTCATTTTTTTTTTTTTTTTTGCTTATTGCTTTACGCCTTGTTGACGTCGAGGTCATTAGAAGCAGAAAAGAACTGAGGATTAGGAACGAGAAGGAATTCAGCCATGGCCTTTTGAAGGAACCACACCGGCATTCGCCTGGAGTGATTTGAGGAAACCGTGGGAAACCCAAATCTGTATGGCTGAACGTGGATTCGAACCCGCGTCCTCCCCAAAGCGAGGCTCACCCACCACGCTCGGTATGTCAATTTAGATTGAAGACAAAATGTCTAATAAAAAAGTTTTTAAGTCTCACCAGCCCCTAACTACTAACTCATGTTTTTATATCACGAATTTTTGTTACATTGATGTAAACTGTATACTCTGAACTCTCAGAAACTTGCAAAATTAAATTTGTTATTATTAAAATAATATGAAAGTCTAAAAAAATTACTAGGTAAAGTATTTTATCCAAAACAATTTTAGTTGAAAATCCTCACTTACTTGTAAGACCAATGATCTTGAATTTAATAAGAATTTACAGTCATATGGTTGCAAATTTAGAGCGAGACACATTTTTAACGACTTTGGGGCCTCATATTTTGCTTAACAGATGGCGACATTAAAGTTTCCTAAACAACAGTGATTGCCTTTCTTTTTAATATCTGTTCATATTTGATGGTGTATGTGAGGAAAGAAAATTTTCATCCTTGCAACTTTTGGTCATTTTAGCTACCGAATCGCTACCATATAGTAGGAAATTATCTGTCAGTCCATTTTTTTTTTAATTTTTTGTTTTTTAATATTGATAGTACTAAACGGTTTTGAGTAATGCCCTTTTGTAAGCAACAGATCAAAATCAGGGAACACCTTACTCTCTGATTGAAAGGAGTGTTTAATAGTTGTTATAGCATTGCGTAAAGAGTTAAAAAGGCTCTTAAAGATCTGTATAGAAAATGTTATTTTTGAGGCAAAATGTTAAAGACTAAAGAAACACCGCACCCGCACTCTTATAACAAGCTTTCCGTTTTGAAAAATAAACAACGGCTTTATGCTACAAGCAAAGCTGCTCTCTCGCTTCGTAATCCACAGACGCAGAATGAAGCACGCACACGAAAATCCCTTCATTTCACGCGGCTAATTAGAAAACAGAAGCCCACCCACCGCACGTAAGAGCATTTCCAGATGTCGGATTCGAGAGATATCCGGAACCGCTTAAAGATACGCATTCCCAAAGGTAACTTCTGGTCTAAACGACTTCTTGTGCGGTGAAAGATTTACGTTGGAAAAATTGCGACGTGGGAACCGACAGGAAAATGAAATTTAAACTACAGCGAACTGAAGACGGTTAAGTCTGAGAACGTTCAGTTACGTGGCCTCTGCGTCTAACCAAGTTAAAACATATTGTAACAGCCCTCAAATCTAAACTTTAACTGGAATTGTATTTTATGAAGCATTTGTAGCAAGCTAGAGTGTGATTGAAAATGGTTTTGTATATTTGCCTTGTATTTTAATGTAAATCAGTGTAAATGTATTTTGTTTTATGAAAAGAAATTATGTAAATATCATTTAATATGTTTAAGGACAGAACTATGCCAGAGAATTGATTAAATGTTTGTAATTGTAGGTATTAAGGTGAGCTACGATGTTTAAAGGATAATTTACGACAGTTTAAAATGATTTCTGTGGATAATTTTGTGTTTACGTATCTTTAATTTTCATTTATAAGCATTTTGTAATGCTTGTAAATGATTATGTATTAATTCTGATTGTTTATGTTTTCAATTGTTTAAGTATTGTTAATGATCGAGAAATATCTGTCGGAAGCCTTTGTAGTGTTCTAGAACTTTCGATAGAACTTATTTAATGTGATCAGCAGAGACAGAGACAGTTTAGTTTTTCGGCAGTTTAACAGACTCAGTTTACGTCGGCTAAGGACTGTGTTGAACGATCAGTTTCGGTAGTATTGTCTTTGGAAGAAAGTGTCGACTTTAATCGTTGGAGTGTTGTGTTTATATGTGAACTGTATTTAGAAGCCCGATGCCTTACTAGCAATAAAACAAGTTTTTGGAATTGGATCGTGGACCGGTTATTTTTAATATGTAATTAAAAACCACGAACAATCTAATAATATTCCAATTGCTGTTTATACTTTTAAGCATCATCCTTTTTTCTTTTTATAATTTATTACTAATAAATAATAGTGACTAATTTAAAATTCGTATTTTTGCCCAGTAATAATGTTTATGCTTGTCACTCCTAGGGAAGGTGTTCTTTAAGTATCAGCATCAATGAACAAATAACTAAAGTTAGACCCTTGCCATGCATATGGGTACCGACTTTTTCGATGCCGCAGTTACTTGTTTTTGTAGAGAGATGCCTTCAACTCTGCGATACCGTGGGCGATCTGGGAACTGGTAGTGCAGGGCATTACAATTTTCCGTCGAAAAAAACAAGAAAAGAACACCTCAAATTGAGCGCAAGCTATTTCACTTCCGTATACTATTCCATCTTCTAAAAGGTTGATGGAAACGACACTACAGCTGAAAACGAAAACGCAGGTTGCAATATAACAAGAGCTCTGAAATTCAAACTCCCCAAGTAAATTGTGTTCCGAAATTGATATTTTTTCATGGAAGATGTATCTTTTATTTACAAACATTTATTGGAACTTGTATATTATACAACAAGAACTACGTATTCCATCTGGTGGGTGATCGGTTAATGTTCTAGTCTGGCATTATAGATGACGTATGTTTAATACCCGGTCCAGTCATTATGATTTCGAAAAGAACGCCAGCTTGTTTATTCAAAAACAAGGCCGTTTTCCTGTCCGTTCCTTAACCACGATTCATTATCGATTCTAATGAAAAGGTTATCGACGAGCGTAAAGAAAATTTACAATGTCCATCAATTGCGCACAGCTACAATTCAAACGTCAATGGAAGAAAGAAACCAAAATCTAATTGTCTGTACCTGTTACAGTAGGTCAAGCGTTCTTAAGCAAGGAATTGAAAAACAGGAAAACAGAACCTGGTTTGGTGCTCCGGAGCGTCATGCTGGGTAAAAGAAGAACGAGTGGTCCTCGGTCCGAATGCTGGTCTCCGAAGAAATTTTCATTGACGCTTAAACTGACCACCATGAATAGCAAACTCTGCTGTGTATGCGAAGAACGCTAGGACGCTCAGTGGTTTGGATTCCATTTTAAATGTAAGTCCCGTTTATTTTTCCCGAATTAAAAATTCTCCAGCCCGTTAATACCAAAATAACTATTTTCGTCCTAGCATTCGAATGAAATTATTTCTGAAAGCAATAACGCCAGCTTAAACTCGGTGACATAATGAGAAGTTAACTGTACTCAGCTAACATCGATACATCAATGTGAATCGACAGTACTTGTAGCTCATGCAGCAGAACGTCTGACTGCGATCAGGAAGGCAGGGGTTCGATGCCCGATGAGGTCGACCACTTCTTTCCTAACCGGCTCTCCGGACCCACTCAAGTTGCCGTCCAACTAGTGCTGAGGTATACCGCTGTGCATTTTTTTCACATGGCTTTACGTTTCGTCGACATCGAGGTCATTAAGAGGTGAGAAAGGACTGGGGGCAAGGAACGGGAAGGAATTCGATCACGACCTTTCCAACACAGCATCCCGGCATTCGACAGGAGTGATTTGTGGAAACCATGGAAAACCAAAATCTGGATGCCCGGAAGGGGTTTCCAACCAGCGTCCTCCCGAATGCGAGGCCAGAACGTTATCCATTCACCCACCACGCTCGGTGATACTCAACTCCATTACTTTGAAACTCATCGAGTAAGCCTGCATTAGCGATAATACTATGAGTATCAGTTTCCAAAAAATTTCTGTAAATACTCTATTTGTTAATCGTATGGTAAAGGTACACATCATATTATGGATCATTACATTCCTACACACAATAGAAAACTAGACCCGCCAGTATGGCTGCTACCGAGCGTGGTGGTGTAACGGATAGCGTTCTGGTCTCGCATTCGGGAGGACGGCGGTTCGAATCCCCGTCCGGGCCTCCAGATTTGGGTTTTCCATGGTTTCCCAAATCACTCCAGGCAAATGCCGCGATGCTTCCTTAAAAAGGCAATGGCCGAATTCCTTCCCATTCCTTGCCCCCATCCTTTCCCGTCTCTAAAGACCTCGCTGTTAAGAGACGTAAAGCAGTTAAAAAAAAAAGTATGGCTGCTCGCGGTAAGACACAGGATCGAGTCCTGGTCTCCGCGTACCGGCTGTTCTGATTTTGGTTTTTAGGCGGTTTTCCCGCTATCACCTAGGCGAATGCTGGCGTGGTTCCCAACCTCCGCCCCAAACCTCACATTTCACACTCACCATACAGAACAGAAGTTACACGTCTCGTAAACGGTTGGCAACACAAACATTCCACGCTTAGATTAAACGCTAGAGAGCTTATAAATTCGATGGAGTCTGCGCACTTCCACCTCTTGAATCACACCAGCTACCCGCGCAACAGGTTGCTGGTGTCTACGTAGTGGCTGTAATCAAAAATATATAAATAAATATAATTTATAAACAAGTGTAAAATTGTATAAAATGTTCATCGCTTTCCGATTTCTCTTCTTCTTTCTTATTCGTCGGAAGATGAAATCGGAGAGCGATTTCGAAACGTCGCAGCAAACTGTGGGCAGACCCGAGATACAGTTGATACACCTGGAAAGCTACCATTCATTCAAGTGTAAAATGTTTTTATGTAAACGATTGATGGTTGGTTGCGGCTGAGTGGTTAAGGCAAAGTACCTATCTTAAATGCCCTTTCCGACTTCATTTATTACACAAACTTTCTATCATTTTTATTAGAGAAGTGTGTATTAAACGTTTTACCTCACTGCTTTCTTTTCGTCCCTTGTGAGCGCTTGAAATGGCAGATGGTCTGCCTATCGGCATCCGAGTGGCACTCACGAGAGTGTTCTTTGCCCCAGCGATACAGTGGATGCTGGAGATGTAATTTTGCGGACAAAACTTTTCCACCCATTCTCTCCTCCAAGCGTCGCAAATGTCTTGCATATCTTTTGCAAGATTTTTTTTGAAAGAATCATTTAGCAGAACCTGTTGATGCTTAGGTTTGTGATACCATGATTAACGGGCAGCAAGTGGTTTTCTATGATTTTTTGGTCTTCTGTAACAACTGTAGAAGTTGCAGACATACTGCCGGAACACACATTATGTTAAAAAAAATATATAGAAATTAGGATTTTTAGGCTAGTAGGCGATGAGGTCATTACAGCGATAAAAACACTGGGAGTCATTCTTGTTCTCCATACCGGTCTGCAGTTGAGTGTTTAAGGGAGTCTCTAGAAAGGGCTCTAACGCCCTTTTAGACTACATTTCTTCCAGAACCTTTCTACCGTTTTTAATCAGCCAAACTAGCAGAGTCCCCGGCGTTGATAGGGAGCTGATTTATCCCGTTTGGTCGGATGGTCTTAAATATTCTCCGTAAAAAAGTGAAAATAATCCCCCACCCGTGGCATCCCACACAACACAATTATGTAGCTAGTTGTGATGTGTTTGCCCTTCACACTCGAGGATATCCAATTCTAATACCTGTTAAATTTTCCTACCATTTACGAAATGCTTGCAAAAAAATGAATAGTTTAATATGTAAATTTTTCTTAAGGGTGGTAAAAGGGGAGAGGAGAAGGATTTTCGTGAACCCAACGAAGACAGCATTCTTCTCTTTGTTTAAAAGTACCGTGTGCAAAGTTTCATCAACATCAGATTAAGACTGTGGGTTTGAGTGTTTCCACACCATTTTTTTTTTTTTAAAAATCGAGTTCGAATTCTTCGGACCGGAAACGCCAATAAACAGTAAATTTCAGGGGGTTTCTAAATATCACCATCCACTATGGTCTATTTCGCTTCCGTTTTCGAGATACTTGCAAAAAACAGAACATATGCAAGTGTAACTTTTCCTTTTGCAAACCAAATGCATACAGTATTTTTACTCTTGTTTTAAAGTACATATACGCGTGCCATGTTTTATCGAAATTTGATAAAAATGGTGGATTTGTATAAAGAACATACAAGTATATATACACACACATTCTTTTTTTTAGATATGTACTGATTGTTTTACCTTTCTACATCCATCCACACAATTTCACCTACTAATTGATAACCGTATTTGGCAGTTAGGTTTATCCGTTTGTTAGAATATCTGCTTCTGGCGACAAGTATGCTATTTGAAACGTAACATCTAAAGGCCAGTTGGTCAGACGCTGCAAACTCATTAAGCATTGCACGCAGCAACACAACCGAACACATTACTCAATCGAAAACACCGGCGCCTGCGCGATACAACGCGCCCGGCCATTGTAACTGTTCGGCTACAGCGGCGTGCGGTACATTAGCGAAACCGGCCACCACGCATATAGTCTGGATCGATTCGCGCCGCGGACCATGCTATGCTATGCTTCTGCTCAAGAACTATCGAGCGTCATGGGTGAGTGGTTAACGCTCTGGCCTCGCATTCGGGAGGACGTCGGTTCGAATCCCCGTCCGGGCATCCAGATTTTGGTTTTCCATGGTTTCCCCACATCACTCTAGACGAATGCCGGGATGTTTGCTTCAAAAGTCTATGGCCGAATTCCTTCCCGTTCCTCGTCTCCAGTCCCATCCTGCCTCTAATGATCTCTACGTCGATGAAGCGTAAAGTAAAAAAAAAAAAAAAAAAAAAAAAAAAAAAAAAAAAAAAAACAACCTAGCAAGATGTTCGGCCGTCGTCGTCGTTGTAGGGTAGGTAACTGAAACAATAAAATAAACCAATCGCTTCTCGATAGCCAGATGTGCGAGTGTTGTTAACTTTAGAACACAGCGAAACAGTTATGTTCAACGGGTGAGGGAACAAGAAGCGAGACGATGCGATCTTGTTTAATTGCTAAACATCTGAGAAACCAGTGCATGGGCTCGGTATATATATATTAAACCGTAATTTTTTAAATTTCTTAATAAATCGGAAATTTTGAGTCCCGTCGCTTGTAATGAACCGGACGCAGACAAATCGTGTTAGAATCTGACAGTCCGGTCAAAAACCGGACGGTTGGCAACCCTAGTTGTAATCCAAGATGCAAAACGAGCTATAATATAAACACTTATTACATCAATAACTCGATATATCAACGAGTCAAAATAAAAAGATTTTTCCCTCACAAATTTAACTGTCACAAAAAAGTACCTTATTTAAAATATTTAATCTCTTTTCATCTCCTAAATTCACAATTATGTAAAGATTCTCACATCTACCATGTGATCTGCACCACACGCTTTTTTATATATAAAAAATATATCTTTACAGTTCCTCATGGCGAAGCCATTTAAAATCGGTAGAAAATTGTTGAGAAAAAGGAAAAATCCATTTTGATGGAGACGTATCGGCATTCGCCTGGATTGATTTTGGAGCAACAGTGGAAAAGAGATATCTAAATTGCCGGAGAGGGACATCGAGCTTGGCATTCGGGGGTTGCAGGTTGTAATCCTAGTTCAGCCAACCAGAATTCGGTTTTCCACGAATTTCCTAAATTACTCGAGGCGAGTGGAAGGATCGTTCCTTCACAATTTCATGCCTTAATACCTTACTGTTCCCTGGCATAGTACTTTCCAAACCCTAATGATATCCATATCGACGAGGCGTAAAGCCATAAGCAATGAGAGAAGAGTCATCGAATCCACGAATGACAGACCTAAACGTTAAGTCCATTCACACGCTCTACACCAGCAAACGTAAGCCAATACCTCTATTTACAGTAGGGTTGGCCAACCCCCGGCCCGCCTCGAATATTCTTCTGGCCCGTATGATTCATCACACTTTTACAAAATATATTTATTTTATAATGGCCAAAGTAGTGAAAACCATGTATTAAAAAAAATAATTTGTGCATTCATATTATTTCATTTATATTTATATATTTTTACATATCATTTTTAGTGTTATATATTTCTTAAAATATGCGTTTAGTATCATTATTATAACATTATCTATGTTTACATGTAAGAATAATAGGAAACACAATAACAATAACTCATCATGTTTCAACTTTTCACTGCAAAAGAAGTCTATAGTGCGTCTATATCTAATGTAGAGATATATAAATTTATATGCGACCCGCGGAGTTATGTTGCCTTTACAAAGTGGCTCACAAGATCATTTGAGTTGGCCACTCCTGATTTATAGCCATTAGCAAGAGGGGATGATTTGGAGGAAGTAGAGAGAAAAGCTGGATAACTGAAAACAAACAGCATATAAACCTGGCAATGAATTTCAAAACAATCTATCACCATAGGAATGACGCAATTTTAAAAATCATTACGAGATGATGTTCGAGACCCTTATTAACACAATTTCGAAATCCGGAAAGATACTTGTATCAAAAATTTGCAGTGTCTGTCACAAAAACCTGAATGCCAGTAGACACATATGAACAGACACAAATACTTGCACGTGGGTATTGTGCTCCAAAGAAGACAATACCCGTCCTTGAGATAGTAGCAAAAGTTATTCAGCTCGAGGTAAATACAGTGCACCTATTGTATGCAAGGATACCATAACGCTTCACTTTCTCAAGCTCACTATCATGGAGATAAGGGGCAATGCGTGGTGAAGAAGCGTTTCAGGCATACGACAATTTCAATATCACCTTGCCCATGAAATGCCGTAAATAGTCGCATTTGTAAGAACAAGACTAGCGATACTAAATAATTTATTGCAAGTAGAGTCTAATTAAGAAAAAGTACGAAATAACAGAATGTCATCCAAGTGTAATTTGCTATGGCAAAAAAATCGGCGAACAAACGGCTGCTTTCCCGGAAATCTCCAAGTTAGTCGATTCTGATTGCGAAACAAACTGTCGGGAACTGTGTTAAATGAGATGGGAAAGAAGGATCTAAATATTTAGAGTGAAATCTTATATTTCAATACCAGGATGAAATTTAAGAAATCAATTCGCAACATGGAGAAGCTGCAGCGGTATGGAAACTACCCAGCGTGGTCAATGAGCGGCCACGCATTCGGGTGGACGCACGTTCGAATCTCCGTCCCGACATACAGATTTTGATTTCCCATGGTTCCATGTCTAAATTCCTTCCCGTTCCTTGCTCCTAGTACCTTCCCACCTCTAACAACGTTGACGAGCTGTTAAACCACAAACAAAATGACAATATTATAGAAAATTATTTTACGTAAACACGTCTCTCAGTATTGAAACTAGTGATGTGCCGGATCGTTAAAAATGTATATCCGCGGATACGGATACAGATACGGATCATTAGTGTCTAGATCCGCGAATACGGATACGGATCTCAACTTTGTCAACTTGGACTGACAGTGAAAAAGTCGTCAGCTACGATCTATTATCAACAAACATCCAGCATACGCTACGTGTTTTGACCTTGCACTTTGTGTGTTTATGTTTATATTTTAAGATGACATAGGATAGCGTAGATTATATACGCTTGTGTAAGTTAAATTAAAATAAAAATAATTTCTACAAAAAAAAGTATAGTAGTGTAATACGGAAATATTTTACGATAGTAAATGACAAATCTGCTAAATACAAAATTTGTGAAGGAATGTATTGACATAAAGATACAACTACGTTAAAAAATCACCTTCAGATGAAACACCCACATGAATATGAGTTACTCCTAAAAGAAATCTCTGCTAAGAAAATTGCTGGCAAAAACATTCAGCAGGAAACATCTTTTAAAAACGGTAAAGCGAGAATATAGAAAAAAGATTTTTAACGAATACACAGAAAAAGTTAAAATGTGGAACATTGAAAAATAAAAATTAACTATTTAATTGCAGAAATGATAGCTTTATCTGGATTACCTTTTCAACAAGTAGAAGATTTTGGGTCCCGACGATTAATGGATCATGTTGCAAATTATGTTCTGAAAGGAAAGGAAATAATTTTACGTAATTTATGTGCAGCGAACTTTACGATCGAAAATATAGAACGTGTTGAAGGATTTTGAGATAGTTTCTTTCACATCATATATCTGGTACACTTTTTGGTCAGGTGTTCCATTGTTATCCTTTACAAAATATTTTATAAGAAAAATTATCACTTTAAAAGGGGAGATTTCAGCAATATTTCAAAGTATGTTTGAAGAGTAGGGAATCCCAAACAGAATGTGCACTTTATGGTAAGAAATGGAGGATCCAACATGAAGCGTGCCTGCACTTTATCTGACGTAGATAATATTGAGTGTACAGCACATCGGCTGGATCTAGTTGTTAAAAAAGCTGTTAACAATAATAGCAAAAAATTTGGAGGTCTATGACACATGGGTCGCACATATTTATCATCACCTGCAAAAAGCGTTCCCAGTTAGCAGTTTTTCAGTGCAGTTGGAATTATTTACGGCCTCATCGTAAATGACTTTCAAAGCATTCAAGTTACTCTTTTTGAAGTACAATTTACCAAACTTAATTTTAAATATAACATTTATTTTTTTAAGTTTCTATAAAAGTGATTGTTTTATCTGATGTAACAATTTAACAGTACCTTAATAACAATTTCAGCTAGCAAATCACAAAAATTAGAGATCTGATCTCACTATAAAGACAGTTAAAATAATACATTAAAACTTACTACAGTGGTAAGTTACCAGTTACCTCTGGTAACCTAGTAAAATAAATGTTTAAATAATTAATTTTTGTAATATAAATGTGGCAGATATGAGGTTTTAACAAATACAAAGTAATTGGAATTGAAGTTAATAGTATTTCATTGCTAGCTATCTTTAAAATTTTATATAAGTGCTTAATGAAATTCTTTACAAAAGATATGTTAAGGATCCGCTAAAAAAAGTAACGGATACGGATACAGATCTTTTTTCCCCCTCCGATATCCGCGGATACGGATACGGATACAGATATCCGGCACATCACTAATTGAAACATATCCCTCACCCCAAAATGTACAGAATATAATGTAAATCAGGTGTTCTTTACTTAAAATTGTATATCAAGAGATATTAATTTTATAAGTTCTTGATAAAAGTAACGTCCGAAAGATTTTTTGTTACAATAGCATGTCGACAGTTGGGATGTAACGTTCTAAGAAATAAGGGAAAAAAGTAACTGCTTAGAACTTGTGAACTGAGATGGACGTAGTAGTGGACAGGAAAATAAAATACTACACCATGGCTGGAAAAAAAAAAGATGTGAGAGTGGCTGATACAAGCCTAATGAAGTTTATCGAAAGAGAGAGAGTGTGCCAGACCCAATATTATCTGTTCGGTGTGTCCCTTCCTGCCCACCTGCGATAAGGTTGAAGTGTCGAGCTTGTCAAAGACTAGCTCTCATTCATTCCCTTCGATTTCTTTTGATGTTACTCCACCTCCAAATCACTTCTAATTTAAATTTCTCTCTGATTACTCGACTCCAACATACTTATATTACATATATTTGCATCGGGCTTTACGCCTCGTTTACGTCGAGGTCATTAGAAGCGGGAAGGGACTGGGAGCAAGGAACGGGAAGGAATTCGCCCATGGTCTTTTAAAGTGACCATCCCGACATTCGCCTTGAGTGATTTGGGTAAAGCATGAAAAACCCAAAACTGCATGGCTGGATGAGTATCCGAACCCGCGTCCTACCGAATGCGAAGCCAGAGCGTTACCGCTCACCCAATATCCTCCGTCCAACTTTTTATTCTCTTCCCCCGCAACTCCTTTGTAATCCGATACATCGGAAAAAATGTGCAGCTTCCTTTATCGTTTGAAGGCATTCACTATAAATATTGATTGTATTTCCACGATGCTATCATGATACTGTACAGGTCGTTATTATTTTCCATATGACTTCGGCATTTAAGAAACTGGAAGGGTGAATTCTACCTTCACGTAACATTATTTATTTTCGATTTAATTTTAACTATTTTCTAACAGCTTCAACGCAGCGTACCTGTTTATTTCGACAAGCAATATACTGTTCCACGACATAACTAGATTTTCAATTTACACGGAGTATTGGCTCTATACATCCCCTCTCCCCGCCTCGCGAATTCCAGAGCTGAGAGCGTAATCACGCGAGTTTCGTCAGGAATGTTCATGTTTATTCACTGTCAGGAATGTTCATGTTTATTCACTGTCGAGGTCAGTAAAGTAAGGAGCGTCTCCATTAATACACAAAATAGGTGTTAAACACACAAAAAAGCAACAACAACAACAAAACTTTACGGATCGTCATTTAACAAAAAAAAAATCTTGACAGTATAAATGACAAAGAACGGCAGTGATGTAGGGCATGGCCTTCATAAAGGAATCATTCAAGTATTTGCACGGAGTGATTTCTGAAAACTATACAAGTCCACTGTGCAGATGGCAGCACCGGGTCTTCCCGAATGCCAGGCCCGAACGTTACACCAATTAGCCAACAGGAGAAATGTGTTTTAGATAAAAAAAGACAGATTATAAAGCATAATGGTTAAATCATTAGCCTAACGTTTCAAAGGTCAACAGTTAAGCCCAGGCTCAGAAGCTGTCTTTCCCTTACTTTTGATTTGTTGTACTGTAATTATACGTATGGAACAGCATCTAAAATAATTATCCATTTAATCCGAACGGATTGGAGATGACTGAATGACCGAAAAATGGTTTCAAATTTTTTTTAACTACAGTTAGTACTGGAGAATTGTTAGCCTAGGTCGATGAGACACCACGATAATTTCTCGCATGAGGCACAGAGTTTCCCGGTTCGAGCTCCAGTACTGGAAGACAGGGTACCAAACGACCTGTTTTAATCCCAAACCTCTCCTAAGTGATTAGAGATTCAAAGACCTTGTGGCAGAGTTTCTTATCGGTTGCGCCTTTTGTCCTGACCGCCTAAGCTAATCTGGCGATCCTACCAGCTTAAAAGTGATATTCGAACCACGGAGCGTTCTAGCATCTTCACATTAACAAAACAAACCTTTGCCAGTGCTGAAGGTCAGTTTTAAGGCCGGTAAAAATCCCAGCCGCGACCGGGATTCGAACCAGTCTGACCCTTACCAAACTGAGACACCAGAAGGCCTCTCCCCTCGTCCGTGTTCTCACAGAGAACATTTAAAGAGACACAATCACAGTCCTCTCCACATACACAACAATACTTTTACACTCGGAGGAAAGAATGTGGTCCACCCCACCTCTAAATCAGGATTAATTCGCCTTCTAAGGAAGAAACAAAACGACCTTTGGGTTGCAGACCATATATAAATACGATCCAAACCTTGATTCTATAGCTGAGAACATTCATCACAATAATACGAGAATACTACAATACTAGCAGAATTCCAATGACTCAATTTAGTAGCACCATGATGCAAGGAATCCAACGACTTACTTCACTTCTGTAAATAATAGTCATATTTCCTGTTAACAACAAAGCTTAAGATTGTTTTCTATAAGATAAATAAAATAATTAATAGCTTCAAAATACACCAAAAACTGAAGCTACAATGATATCTTGAAATTCATGTTATAACAGTCCTTAGACCCCTGGCCTTTTATGAAATTTTATTATTTTAAGAATTATGTATAGCAATCTGGGAATTCATTAATTATGGTTTTGTAAAATTTTCGTGTAATTAATTGTGAATTTGTGTAAATGGACATTGTTTTATGGAGAGTAACTAAGCTGTGCAATAAGTTCAAAGGACAGCACTAAGCATGAAACATTAATTAAAAGTATGTAATTCTAAGTGTTGAGGTGAGACACGATGTTTGGAGGACAATTCTGAGTGATTTAATCTGGTTTATATCGATAATTTTGTGTGTAAATACCTGTAAATCTCTTTAATTTTCATTTCCGTGTGTTTCATTGTGATTCTGAATGATTTTGTATTAGTTCTGATTGTTTTAATGTGTTTTGATTGTTGGGCTGCACTGTCGCAGTTCGAGAAACATCGGCCGGCTTTCTCTATGCTATTCTGAATTTTTCTGTAGCATCTGCATAAGCGAGCGGCAGAAACGAGTAATTAGTTATCAGTCGTTGTCAGAAGATTTGTTTGTGAGTTAATCGCTGGAAAATTTTGTATGTTTATGTATTAGTGTCTTTGGAGAAGACAATTCGGAAAAATAAATACTGAATGGAGAAGCGAAACGTCAGTGATGTCATTTGGTAGAACTGCTTAATTCAGTCAAGAATCGTAATCAGCAACCTTTGTGGAAAGGTAAAGTCCTCTGGCGACCAAGGACAGCTACTTGTGGAGGACGAGGTAATCAAATAAAATCTTCATAAATTGAAGAAAGGACGAATTGGTTAATTGAGAGTTACTCATCAATGGGGAGAAGAGGTACCCCCTGAACGGGTAAAAGACGGGGAGGTGTGGGAAGGAGAGGCCGCTGGGCAAGACCTGGCGTGTCGGGACTCAGGGGAGGATTCAGGGGGGGGGGGGGGGCTAGGGGACTCAGGCCCCACCGCCCAAAGTACCTAAGTCCACCTTCGACATCTTAATTTTGGAGACTTCGACCCAAGCCCCTACCAAAGCCAAAATCCACTGAAGGCAAAGCCCCCCAAATCAAATTCTACTCAAGTCAAGCCCCCCCAAACCAAAGTCCACGCCCATCCCAAACCAAAATCCTGGATCCGCCCCTGTCAGGACTGATGCCCCCCCGATGCAGACTCCACGGCTTTTACCCGTAAAGCTGCAGATGGTTGCTACCCAATCCCGTGTAGAACCGGGCAACGGATGCACGCTTCAGCAAAGAAAATGGAGTAGAGGAATCACGAAAGTGATCTCGACCTTGCTCATCAGGTGGCCAGGATAGCCTTGCCAACATGGGTTTGCTGCCACAGTAGGTCCTCTTTATAGGTGGGGACCGGTAGTGCATGGGTTCGCCCGGGTGGGGCAGCTGCACCTTGAGAACATTTTGCATTTTGGAGACCTTCGGGGTTCCGCAGAGGGATCGTGCACTACGACGGTGCTCTGTGAAGCTTGAGCTAGTGTGAAGGAATCCGCATTAGTGCAGGGGAATACACACTAGGAGCTTGCCTCGTAGCTTGCGGCTCTGCATCCGGTGGGCGGCATGGCGTTGGGCCTATCGGTTGCCCGGTGGCGCACGAAAAGGGCAATCCCGCGATGTAACCCGGTTTGCTGCGGCTTCCACCCCCCTGGGTGCTGGTGGAGCCGGGAGCACGTGGGAATAGCAGAGATGCTTAAGCTACACGGCCATGTTTTGGAAGGGTCTTCGGCCTGGTCGAGGCAGGCGCTGCGTCCGCGCCGCTCCCCGTGGGCACTCTTAATCGGTGGCGAAAGGCGCCTTGTTCTCCGCCCCTGCTGTAATGGCGGATGATTCGGAAGAGTTCGTCCCTGCGGTGGGGGCAGGCGTTGGATGATGGGTAACGGAGGGTTATGCGAGGCCCTGAAGACCATTAAGTCGGGTATGCCCGTGGACCAGACCTTATACCCTGGAACATTGTTGTTAACATATCCTGGCTTCCGCGACAGGACTGAACTGCAGGAAATAGTAATTACCGAGTTACAGTACCTGTCTATGTGTTGTACAATTGTAACATTTTATGACTAGTTGTTCTGAACAGTCACGAATGTCAGCAAAGAAAATGGAGTATGGATTTAATACTTCACATTACGAAATGCAGCGTACCTTAAAACCCAGCGCCCGGCAGTAAGCCACTGTGAGGACACAAAGCTCGCGATTTGCGACAAAGCGGTCATCGTGTGTTCCAATTAATTAAGACTCAGTCGCCGCAGCTGCGGCGTCCCAAATTAATTGCTCTGTGCTGAATAGCTCCACGGTTTAATGCGGCCGATTTCGTCTCGTACAAAGGACTCTCATCCGTCCTGCTAATGGATTACACTGCTCGCTATGGTATGTTGTAGGTACTGACCCAGCCAACTAGTAGTCTCCTGACATATAGTATATCTCATAGGCGTATGTAGTGTATGCAATACAGGGTTATTCAAAAAGAAGGAGCAGAAACGTGCGACACATCAATAGATAGAGGAATATTCAATGTTTTACTGTATACATTCGACGTAAGTACGCTTTGTTGGCAACAAACATCGAAACTGTAGTCCATTTCTTGCCATATACACATTAACTCGTTCCTAGTTATCGAACTCACAGCTGAAACAATTCGACTACGCAGCTGTTGAAATGTCACTCAGTGCTTTCAGTATATCCACTATGAATTGTTTCCAGTTAATTAGACACACCACAGGACGGATATGACATTCACAGACACAACACTTAAACAGCCATGCCCGCGGTAGGACTCGATCCGGCGATCTTCGGCACGCGGAATTTGTCACAGTTAAAATGAGGTACAGAACACACAACAGCTTGTCAATATTTATTTCCGTCACTTAATTGTCTCTGTATGTAATTAACGACAGTCTGATAAGAGAAAACGGTACAAAATGTCTCCTGGAATCAATAGATAAAAAAAAACTACGTGCTAAGTTGGGGGGAGGGGGGGGGGGGTTTCACAGGAGGCCAAAATAGAGCTACGTGGATTACGGACGCTCTCTAAGTACCAAAACATAAAAATCGCAGGGGGTGTAAGATCTGGTGACCTGAACAAGATCCTCTTGCCCACCTCTGCCAATCCATCTTTCTTGAATTGTTTCATTCAGGTGGTTTCGTATCTTACAGTGAAAGTTCCCATCTTCTTGAAGTTAAGGCTCGTTCGCACTGGGCGAGTAATTTAGTCGAGTGGCGAGTGATTTAGTAACTAAACGTGTGTGAACAATGAAATTTAGTCGAGTAGTTTAGTCGAGTGGTTTAGTCGAGTCGATCAGTTTCGTTCTATTAAACCGGGCGAGTAGCACCCCCCACCACGCACCACTGCCCAATGGCTCATCGGCTAAACAAGTTTGAACCATTGTTTAAGTCGAGTACATTAGCTGCCGCAAAAATGTCGTTTCGCTGGAAGGAAGAAACAATTTTAAAATTTGTTTCTAAATATGTAGAACATGAATGCTTGTAGAATATTAAGTCCCCAACTATAAAAACAAACATAGGAAGCAATCTGCACGCATGGATTTGGAAAATACAATAAACATACCTGGATTTGGTGAGAAATAAATTGAAAATTAAAAACATCTACTTAGTGCACAATTTTATTAATTATTTAATTACAATATCATCCAGATTATACATTAAGATATTATTCCTATTGTTATTAGAAGTACTACCTAAAGCGATACAAATCTTTTTAGTATTATCTACTCACAGAAGTTAAAAGAAGTAGTCCAAAAATTTAGGGGCAGGTACTGAAACAGTTTACATTCCTTCAGTAAAATGATTCAGTTTACTGGATGCATCTCTATGAAACATTACTTCAATTCCTTTAATGTTTCATAAGTTCCTTCACACTGTGATGAATTAGGAAATAGCTGATTTTCAGTGTATAAATACGAGGTGTGAGTGTCCTTAAACTACATCCGGTGGCAATAAAGTAGAGAACAGCCTGTAATTACGCAGTTACCGACATTGCACACCTTAAATAGGTATCTTCACGCTGGATTTGCGACTGCATTTTCACTAACACAACTTTTGGACATTCTCAAACTATTCGTAGGGATCTTCTAATGCTAATTCCTTCAGAAGACAATTTGAATCTCCTATTTCATCCCTTCTATTAACCCATTTTCGTACCCATTGCTTTTTTATTATTTATCGCATAAACTTCTTCATCCATCTCATCTAAAATAGCGCTTAACATGAGCTGTATATGCTCATTCATTTGATTGCGATGCAGCCTGCTCGCAAAATACCACGCTACTTGTGTACTGTACTCGACCGTAGTGCGAACGATTTTTGGTCAGTGGCGAGTAATTTAGCAACTAAACTACTCGCCACTCGAATAAATTACTAGCCCAGTGCGAACGAGCCTTTAAGGAAACAACCATTTCCAGATAGGAAATTCCAGTTACAGTTTCCTCCATAAAAAAGAAAGGTCCATTGTTGACAATAATAGGGAAAGCAAATTAACGGTGTAAAGTGTAGGCGACAACTAACAGTGCCGTGAGTGATATAGTGAAAATATCTGGATCCCACAACCATGATGTTCCAAGTGATCGTGAATTGAACTATTACAGGTGTGTAAAGCCACATTTTTCTGTGTGTGTTTCTGTGTCTGGAGTAGGATTAGGATTTTATTTTACCATTCTATCATTTTAGGTCAGAACTACTGTAAAACGAAAGGCTCTTGACGACATTTCGCACAACCAATAGCCCTGAATCGTTCCATGCACATTATAATTAGCAATTTTATCATATCCAACCGAATATTTGGCTAGTACTAGATGTACTGCGAGAGATCCAGGTGAAAACAACGTTAAAAATCAATCGCACAACCCAGTTACATTATCGTCCAAGCATGTCAGTAACCAGCGAAAACTCAGAACTGATTAAAAAATTCAAAGACCGTATGATTGACATTCTCACGTTCATAAAAGAAATGGGTATTTCGACCAGAGTTAGGGTCTACCTGAGGTGATATCAAATCTGTATTTTATATGATGATGTTTTATTGACTATTAACGTGGTTCTCCACAACTGAACAAATTTTTCAGGAAATCACAAAAAATTTGTTTTATTTTACCTGCTTCACAGGTTGCGAAACACTGATATTGACTTTTAGGACGTAGGTTGCGAATCACCGAATACCGAAATTAAGCTTCGCCGACTCCCTTTGACGTTCAATGGCAAAACAAGGATTATCAGAACCCCAAATTCGACATTGTGGCAATTAGCTTAACCAGAGAGATGAAACGTTGCTTCATCCGAAAAAACTAGCCTTTCAGTAAACGTGTCGTCCAAATCCTCCAGTGCAAAATTCTAACGTTTTTTCACGATCCATCCCGAAATGGGATATATATCGAGTACTAATTAATGGACAAAGTTTCTATTTCTCACGTCCAATAATACTTACGTAGCTATAACATGGATATAAAAGGTGTTTTTGCAATAAGGAACCATACGTAAAGAAGAGAACCTCCAACAGGGAAGCGTGAAATATAGCAATCAATGGCCGTCAGACACGAACAATACGGGAAGCAGAAAAAAAAAAAATAGAGCGCAGTTATTCCATCCGTTAATGTGCATAATGAAGCCGAGATTGGTGACCGTAGCGCACAATGGGAGAACGAAATCTAATGGTCGCCGACGACAGAGAGTAATTATGCGATCCGTAACGAGTAGCGCGAGAGAGGAAACAAAGCCGCAGTGTAAGGCACGGGAGGCAATCAGAGTACGTGCACGGCACGACTTATCAGTGGAGATGCGAATCAACCATACGGTAAACTGACGATCAGAAAGCCAGTGGAAATAAAATGACAGCCACCTGTTACAAAAATAGAAAATTAGCAGTCTGACCGATAGGAATCAACACAGAAAATGCGAAATATTGAAGGAGTTCCAGCTAACGTTGACAACTCAAATATTTTTTCAAAGGTTGCAGATATAGAAATTCTGCACTCGCTAAACGACAGTATGTAAAGGCACGAGTAATTCGTCGTATATCGATTATTTCTACATGTAAGTTTAGTGAAAATTAATCAAACACGATTTTTTAATTGGAAACACGATTTGTTTCAACGGCACCACACGGTAAACTGACGACCGCTCACCCGCCACCAGAAAGCCAAAAAACCCCGATTACTGACGTCCAGAGTGTGGAAATAAAATGACAGCCACCTGTTACAAAAGTAGAAAATTAGCTAATTTTGCATTCATCGAGTACTGTAGTCTGACCGATAGGAATCAACTCAGAAAATGCGACACATTCAAGCAGTTCCAGCTAACGTTGACACCTCCAATGCTGCAGATATCGAAATGACAGTTTGTAAGGGCACGAGTTATTTGTCGTAAAGCGATTATTTCTACATGAATGTTCAGTGAAAACGAACCAAACACGATTTTTTAATTGGAAACACATTTATTTCAACGGCATCTAAAATTGCGTGCAAATATGAACTCAATGATACAGCATCCATTTTAATAAAATGCGTTAAGCCCTTCAATAGATCGGAAACCTTCGGCGGTAGTGTACTGGTGAGCCTTACTGAAGAAGGACCCTGTCCCAAAATTTCGTTATTTGTTCCCTGAAATAATTTGTACGTTTCGTGGCCGTAGCGATTTCGGGTATGGCGGGCGAGGATTTCTTCTCTATCCATAACACGCTGCACAACACATTTATACAAAACCAACCAATTTTACTTTCAGTGCATGCACCACATTTCAGGATTAGTACCTTTACATTCACTGTGACTAAGCATTCGGTTTGTGGGTAGTTTCCCCCCCCCCTCCCCAAAAAAAAGATACAGAGTAAGGACTTTAACATGAGCTGAAGGAGATATTAGAACGTCTCGAAAACAGCAATGTAGCTAATTGATAGACTTCCAATACTGAGTGTAAGGATAAATTTCACCGTTACGCTTCTACGCGACACATCTACCTCGTATTACCAACGTAACATTAGGCCGGCAGGGCCCTGCCAACAGACACAAAAGAAGCACCCCCGTATCTCCAAAGTGATTCCACACCTCACTAAGAGACAAAACAGTTGAGGAAGTCTCGTTCAATTCAGATATGGGATGTCAGTTGGCCAACTGCATCATTTAGAAAAAATTACAGTAGTTAATCATATCGGAACTATGAAATATTCAAAAGGATTGTGCAAAGTCTGAGTTATAGCCCCTCGAAATTTGGTTAACAATACATACAATTTGAAAATCGTGTAATACTTAATGTATAATCAATATTTGAAACTAAAAGATTTCTCCTTTCATGAAGGCTCTTTTTGCTAGTGCTATTTTGCTTTTAACCTCATTCCTGCTTCGGCCATCGGTTGTAATTTTGCTTCCCAAGTAACAGAATTCACTTACTTCTCCTATTGCATCTGATCCTATTTTTATATTTAATCTACTAGTATTGGTATCATTTCTGCTACATTTCATCACTTTAGTCTTGCTTTGACTTATATTCAGTCCAAACCTTCCTTCAGTATTTTGTTCATGCCATTCAGTAACTTCTCAATATCTTCAGCCCTCTCTGCTAACAAGACAATGTCGTCAGCAAATCGTAGCATACTGATTTTTTCTCCCTGAACACTTATGCCACATGGAAATTTTTCTTTGACTTTCTTTATTGCTTCTTCTACATACAAGTTGAATATTAACGGGGATAGACTACAACCTTGCTCACACCCATTTTAACGGATGCAAGTCTCTCCTGATTCTCTACTTTTACTATAGCATCCTGATTCTTATATAGTTTATAGAGTATTCTTCTATCTCGATACTTCAGACCTGACTTCTTTAAAATTTGGAACATCTTGTCCCACCTAACATTATCAAAAGCTTGTATAGCTTCTATTCCGATATGATTATGTACTTTAATTTTAAGAAAAAATTGCGGTTGGTCAGCTGACACATTTCAGTAGAAGCTGTTTGATTTGAGACGGAATTGGTAGGAATCTTTGAGTAAGGGAATCGACCGCTCGCTAAACTCCTCTGCATTAACGGTATTCGGAAAACATCCTGGACAGGTAATCGAACATAGGCCTGTTTGATGGACGCACAATGACGCGGCCTGTTTCCCTTTACGTATTGATGGAATAACAACGTCGGGTTAGGCTGCACTACCGCTTACAACTGCTTCGGTGCTTACAGTTGCCCAGATGGCAGCGCAAATACACACCCCTAGCCATACTTTAACGAAATATGTGGAAGTACTTACTGTCAAACGTGCGTCTAGATGTGAACTACAGTCGTACCTGCAAAATAAATGAAACAAAGTTATAGAACATTTTTTTAAAAATTTGATTAATGCGGCACTGTTACACACATATACTATAAATAAATAGCTAAGAGCGTTGTATGAACATAGCAGATACAATGTGAAAGATTGCTGGTAAAATATGCGACAGTAGATATCAATGCAGACCTCATGAGACTTTTAGATTTATTATTGTGTAGAGTCTACTGCCATATTAGGTGGCCTGGCCTGACGGTTTAGTCTTAAGATGCTTAAAGTGTTTTGTTAATTTATCTGTCATTAAAATTTCCTTAAAACTTAACTTAGTCCACAACCCGAAGGTTGGTTGGATCCTCCCGAAGGAGGCATACTAAGCCATTGTGTCAGAGGTAGGACTGCCAGTTCCTTTCCTCTGGGACCTACAGTTCAACGTAGAATCCGAACCACGGAGCGTCCTGGCATAGCTCATATGATTAAACACAACTCTCAAAAATCCTGCGTGCGCCTGCCGGGATTCGTGCCCGAGGCAGGAGCAGCGATCGTTTTGAAAGCGAGCGCCTTAGCCACTGAGCTACCAGAACGCTCTTAAAATTTCCAATTCTATATATATATTTAAAAAAAAAAAAAACAGATGTTTAAGGCACGTGATTATGGGGCAAGAAGCAGGTTCGCTTTTTTTTATTATGGCTTTACGGTTCATCGAGATCGAGGTAATTTAGAGGCGGGAGAGAACTGAGAGCAAGGAACGAGAAGGAATTCGGCCATGGCCCTTTTAAAGAACCAATCGGCATTCGCCTGGAGTGATTTGGAGAACCCAAACCCATAACTGTTTGCGTCAACGACTAACCACACATTGCTTTAGTTGATTACCGTAGCCACAGGCAGTGTACATCATCAGGTACCGCCGTAGCAACACTATGACGGTGGGTCGATTCCCACACATAACCGCAGATTAAATGACAACAGCTACGAACTTAAAGGGGTAGGTCCAGTTATCAGATTAAAAAAAATGATTTTTTTCTTTCGATTCACAAAAATAGTTTTTACTTTTGACATCATGTTGGTGAAAAAAATTATTTAAATATCTTTCAAATATTGTGCTTTCTATCATTAAAGACCTTAATGACGACATATTTTTAAATTTCAGTTTGGATGGTAGATCAACATATTGTTAAATAATATTTTTATTTTAAAAATCAATTTTATTATATATAACTATGACAGTTCTATGGAGCTTCAAAATTTGAACCCTCAAATTTAAATAGATTTGAAGAAAATGAATTTCAATTTCTACAAATAGGGGGGGGGGGGAGGTCCGGCGAAAACTTTGCAAATTTTTGGACTGTAGAGCTAAAAACAAAAGTCTGCAAATGACGCCAAAGTCGATTTTAGGTTTTTTTTTTCGGCTTTGGAAGGGTGAGACCCTAAAAAAAAGTCTAAGAAAAGTTGCGAGGGCGACTTGTAGGTGGGGGTGGGTCTCCGAACCGGATCTCACCAGAGGGGGGGGGGGGGAATCCGGAAATAGGGAAAAACACCTCACGTAATTTACGGATGCCCCCTTAAGGTGCGTCGACAATATGCAATACAGACTGCGTTCAGTAACAAAATGTTTACAGAGGGAGAGTTACTTGTTGCAGCCATAATAGTCCAAAGCTAATCGCGTCGTGATTTTCGGAAACATCCCACTCTCCAGATATTGACACAGTAACTTGATGAGTGATTTATTAATGGACGATGCAGATGATTTCAATCGCAAGTAGAGAAGTGGAGATGGTTTCCGGAACTTCTTCAGAGTGTTGAGTAACGTTTTTGAGACTATTCTCAATTTGATAGGATAAAAAAAATAAGCAAGAGTTCATCCAGCCAGTGTACGTTTAGCGTTTATTTTTCGGTTTTTGGCAACAGGGGAGTCCTTTCTTTTTTTATCTCTAGTAAAAAAGTCCAGCATTATTTTTCTATTAATTTCTTCCTTATGAACACCAAAACTAATTGCTATTTCCGTGAGCGCATCGTGCCTTTTATTACCTCTTTGCATACTTCTAATCCACAATCCCAAAAAACATATAGAGTACGGTAAAGCTCTATTAACGCACATACTTTCTCGTTAGTTCACTCTATCTGTAGGATGGAATGTCAACTGAAGCCACCCAACACCATAGCCAAGCGACACGTCTCCAGTACCTACTCTCTTCAGGAATGACACGGCTTTCTTTGAAGTGAACCGACACTTGTCGGTTTTGAGATAGCAAGCTGCATGGCACGGAATGGCCATATGGCACAGGCGAGCACACACGCCCACGCCAGGGAGCGTCCATAAACTACGTGGCTCGGGCTAGGGACAAATGCTCAAAAGTCGATTTGTAAATCGGGCGTCCATTAATTACGCGAGATGTTTTTCCGGAATTCCGGATTCCCCCCCCCCCCCCTCTGGTGAGATTTGGTCGGACCCGACCCCCACTATGAATGGACCTCGCAACTTTTTGAGACTTTTTTTTATGTCTCATGCTCCCAAGATCAGATGAGCGGAGGACGCTGATGCGGACTACCGCAGAAGCAGACGAGACATCGATAACACTTTCTCCTCATAAACAAGGGCGGTATGTCAGTGTTATCGACTGCTGGTTGCTCGAGTGCGTCTAATTCCGTCGGCTAGCTCGTGCGATTCCTCATGCTGATGACACAGTGACCCTGTGCCACGCCGGCGAGATGAGAGGGTCAGCTGACACTCAGCCAAACCCACATCTGGAATCTATCCTCCAAGATAACTGCACACGAGTTTACAGCTACTTCCCCAACCCTAGTCGCAAACTAGAAAGCTGTCTGTCGAAGTTTGAGGTAAACTCACGAAATACACATTATCAAACTAATGCTCTGCGGATAGTGAACGACGAAACTATTACAGCTGGGAGAGGATTGTAGGAAAGGAATGAGAAGGAAATAGGTCATGGCCTTCATGAAAGAATCATCCCGATATTCACCGTGAATCCGAGAAAAGCTAAACCTGGATAGTTTGTTAGGGGACAGAACCACTTCCTCCGGAGTTCCAAGTCAGAATGTTACTGATCACCAATAATTAAGAGAGCTTAAAGTAACCTACTGAGGTTTGTGTGTGTGTGTGTGTATGCGTGCGCGGAATGGAAAGGAATTCCATCATGACTTCTGAAGGAAACCTACCGGCATTCGCCTGGAGTGTTTTCGGAAACCAAGAAAACTCAAATTTGTATGGCCAGATGGTGATTCGAATATCAGTACACCATGAGTTAGTGTGCATATTTAAAGATCTCACGTTGTTGGTAAATTGTAAATTTTCTTTTCTAGTTTCGTAGTGTCCTTCAAATAGTTTTTAAATTATGGATAAACTCTCGGAGCTGAAATACAAACGTAAACTATAAAGTAGTTTTTAAAAGCAAGCAAATAATATGATGACATTTTCCTTCTAGACTAAAAACGTAACTACACATTTACTTTAAATAATTATAAACATCCTATAGCTTATAAAAATTAATGTCACAATAATAAACTACAATATCTCCACCACATTTACTGTCAAACATTAAAATGTTTTTACACTTAAATTCCTATTTTGTTGATTATTTTTAATGTAGATGAAATATCAAGGGTTTTCGCAGAATATATCGTCTAAATTCTTTTTCAACCCGATTAACTTCCTCAACATAGAAATTTGTAACTAAAATTTTACAAAACCATTTACTTGCCTTGTTTTCTTCGATGTAATCCTTCCCAATGGAATGGATTAATCAAATAAAAAAAAAAACTGTAAGTACATTGGAAATAGTTGCCTAGCTTACATGTTTACAAAAACATATTAATTAACCAGCAATTTATATATATACATATTTGTTTCAGGTAACTGAAAGTGAGTAGATAAATCAAAACTTATTTATATCATATTCATTATTTCTAAAAGATGTGTTTTATTGTGACTAGGCATCTTTCTCCGTTCAAAATGAATAAGTCAAAATCAATAAATGACGTATCATTTTCAAACTAAGTTCTCCGCTTTGGTAAAAACATTAATTAACAAGGGAATTTTTCGAAATTCGACTCGTAAATGGCACAATTATGAACAATCAAGGTAACGGGTATGTAATAGTTCAGAGTCAAGCCGCTAGGCTTCGCTGTCGTAGATAAGTAGTGATTTCATTACCGCTAGATAGCGCACCACGTATCACAGAGATATTAATAAACTGGTTTTTTTTCAAGAGTAAGGAACTTTTCGGATATTTTTGTTTCTCTTAGAGAAACATTTAATCACTTCTAATTGTTTCGTAAGAAGTTGTAAGTGTTTTACTACTTAACTGTTTCAATTTCATCCTGCTACAAATCACCTAACTTGCTACTCATCGTATACACCTATCATTTGCGAACTTTTTGCAAGGGGTACCTCGTCTAAACGAACTATATTTTAGTTACACTGGACGGGGGGGAGGGTGGGGTGAGGGAAAACAAGATAACCCATTATATAAAGTTTACAGTCAACTACAAGATTCTCAAAACAACAAACTCCCAACATGGCAGAGTTGCCATAACGAAAGTATAAGTGTATCAACCTTTGAACTCTCCATTCAGGAGTGAAGTGAGCCGGTAGCCGTAACTATTCCCATGAAGAATTTTGCGTGGAATTCTGCGGGGTGATTTTTAACTCCTTGCAGAAGAGTTTGGAATGCGAGGTATTCGGGGTATTGGTTTGGCGATGGAATGTCGGACTTTGAATGAACTGTACGACTAATTAGCAGAACCCTAGTTGAAAAGCATTTGAAGCGCTTTAATACGCTATCACAGTGAAATCATCAGACTTTTAAGGTCAGAAGAATTTTTACTGCAGAAAATATGAATGAATATCAATGAGTCGGACAGTATCATCTTTAAGCAATGTTTTCAATTAAAATTATACCAATTATTTTTCACCCAGATTTATGGTTTAGCTGTTAATTAACTGAAAAGGAAACTGTATTTCAATTTTTCTAATTTAGCTGTCTACTAAAAATATCTGAGAGACATTATCTATTATTTGTGGGAAACAGGCTTCGCATTAATTACAAGCGACCGCCACTTACGTTTTATTGTATCATTTATTTTAATGCCGTTTAGGCGGGGAACGTTTTATGTGTTTCAGGAAATTCTTAACGAATGTTATTTGCAGCAAGGCCGTGTGGTGACGCAGCCTGGCATACCAGTCGCATGTTTCACGCCGACTGCTCTGGTAGGGGCAAGGGTGGTGGGGATCTGCAGAATTCGCACGTTACCAAAAAAAATGAAAATAATAAAGCAACTATCCGATAGCTAGACACTCCATTTGCTAATTTGGTTCTTGTTCTCCCTCTGCATTCATGAATGTGTGATGTCAGAGTAATTACAGACTGGAATACTCCCAGCTTAGAAAGTTCAGAAAGCATTACCTTCCTTTAACATTACCGCGAATAACTATCTGGACAGAAAAGTAAGGATCGAACATACTTTTTTTGTCTATTCTTGGGCTTCACAGGACACGATGCTAAACACTGAAGAAAAAACTTAGCTTCAGTTAAACAATATCTAGAAGCGGTCGTGACGAGAACAATATAATATTCAAGGAAGAACGTCAGCTTCTGTCGTGTGCCCATTAGCAAAGTTTCGATATGCACATGTAGATTTGGTAAATTGTGTTGACAAAATAAGGAAACCACACAAGAAATATTTTTTTCCTAGACTTAATATAGTTTTGCATGCCCCTTTGGCTCTAAGTGAGATACAGTCATGCAAATATGAAATATTTTTTCTTAATACAGATTAAAGTATATACCGGGTGGTTATAATTAAACTTTCCCTATTTAACATGTTATAACACGGAAACTAATTACCATACGAGTACCAGACTTGGTAGCATTAATGTCCAGAGCAATTCCATGCGTCACAGCGCCACCGTCCAGTTCCAACTATGGCCACCAGGTGCCGTGATCAGTTTACCAGGGGAACATTCACACATGTGCTGATCTGAAGCGCAGCATATCAAGAGAGGTAGCCAGCATTCCTACGGACATGCTCCGTTCTGCTGTGCAGAATGCAATCCTGCGCTTTCAGACTCTTCTGGACACTGATGGGCGCCATATTGAGCCCCTTTTGTAGCAGTAATGGTACCGGTATGTAATGGTATGATGTACCGTAGCAGCGCATTAAAAGTGTTTCAATCGAATTGGTTCTGCATTATTTCTCTTCCCCATGTCCTTGATATTAATGCTACCACGTTTGGTACTCTTACGTTAATTAGGTTCCGTGTTATAACGTGTTGGTTAAACCTGGCGGTCCGCTATGTATCTTTCGGAAGAGCAGGCTCCCTTCTTCATCTCTTATTTCATACAACTGTCAACTGTACCTGACACACACGCACTATCATTGTCTTATACAGCTGCAAAGGCACATATGAACACACACTGGGGGAAGGCAACAAGAAAGCACCCAATGACACCATTTCAAAAGAGTTCCCATGGAGGATGTAATCCTCCATGGGAGCCTGCTACGTTCTGAATATAATGATAAAGAAGAATATATTGATACAATACAAGTACTCACACTTCTCCTTCTTTTTCCATCGTTATGTCCAACTCAGGAGCGCGAATGAACTTATTTAGTTGATGTGTTTTTCTTTTGTTCCCAAAATCTCTTCACCCTCCGCTGAGCTCTTTCCTACGTTCTTCTGTTCTGGTGTTCTTTCTTCTGATATAGCGGTTGTTGGCAAATTGGTGGTTACTGGCCATGCTACTAAATCGGCATCTATACAGTATGATATTGTCTGTAATCCCAATTTGCTGGAGATATTTTAAGATTTCAATTAGCCAATTGTTTTTGATTTTCAGATTGAGAATTCTGTTGGTTAGTCTGTTGTTATTCACCCTGATAATATGGCCGTAGAATTTAATTATTCTTTTCTTGAATGCGTCAGAAATTTTTTTCCGAATGCTAATATAGTTCGTGTGATTTTCTTTTCATCCAAATTCCTGCGGTACAAACTGGGCCAAAGATTCCCTTAAAATTTTATTTTCCTGCTTCTCAATATCTTTAATCAATGATTTGCCCCTCAATAATCAAAGTTTCCGATGCGTATAATGCTTCCGGTTTGATTACAGTGTTTTAGTTACTTGAGAGATATTGCCACATCGCGTTTTAATGGGTTGTCCATCTTGGTACCACGAAGATCCTTTCATATAGTAGGTTTTAACACATGAGATTTTGGAGACCACATTTAGCTGAAATTTCATGGAGTTTTTCAAGGGAGTATATTGCCTCTTGCCTGTTTTTTTGAGAGAATTGCTAGATTATCTGCAAAGGCCAAACACCGCAGGTGAAGTTTATTTCTGAGTAGCCTGACAATGATTATTTATTCCTTTTACTTCTTTCTCCTAGGCTTTGATTACTTTGTCCAGAACAAGATTGAAAGGGGGGATAGTCCATCTCCTTGTCGAACTCCTGATTTGAAACGGTTCAGATACTTCACCTAAGAACCTGAGTTTCGATATAGTATCCGTACACCATTAGATAAAAAGACACAATATCTGAATCTGAAGTGGTTTCAACGTTTGCAAAAAGATGTGTTTTCACATTTGTTTCATTTCTATAAACGTTTCATACTTTGGGGAGTTGTTGCAACTGAGCCATTTCGAACGCATTACATTATTTTCGAAGACAGCAGTTTATAGCACATATCGTTAAAGTGGAGGATAAAAGTACTAATAGGCAAAATTACAGAAGTAATATGGAGACTTCTAAGTTTAGCTGAGCCAAGCAGGATGTTTAGGCCCGAGTCAGCTGTTGGCAGCCTCTCAAGGCAGTTTTCGCCGACGCCAAGGCTAGAGTTCGCCTTAGCCAGATTTACGAAACTCATTAATAACTGACACTAGTTTAAAGAACCAGACTGTTAAATACATGATGTTGGTATAACTGTAGCGCACTTTCTTTGGCTGCGGATTTCTCGGAGACGGATTAAATGTGCATCACAGAAGCAACACATGAAAAATTTTATGCGGTAATTCTCCCCAACGTTTACAGACAATTTTACTACACAGTTACTACGTTTGCGTTCGTTTGTTCTCGGAAATACTAGTGGAGATATAAGTATCTTTTCAGTCACATGAAATTCATACACTATTCAGTTCCCTTTTTTTTGTATTTGTTAGCGATTTATAAAACTGGAAATTATGTAGCAGATAAACTGTTTCATACTATGCTACAGGCAGCAAAATATCTGTTGAAGAGCACGGATACTTTCGTTCAGTGATATTCCCTCCATCATAAATGTTGAATGGATGAATTACTGTACATTAATGTATAATCTAAATTAATACTTCGTAGCCTGCCGAAATAAGCCTGCAATCTCAAAATCTTAAGAAGTCCAATTCTAGAAGTTGGATTGTTGAAGCAATTAGTCCGCAAATAAATATTGAACTCAGTGGTGAAAATAAAAATTCTTTCAATGCCTTAAATGCTACAATACCTGAACTAAATACCGTTCCCCACTAACCCTAAGTAAAACTTTTTTTTCTATAATACCGAATGGAAGGTAACAAAATTTTAACTTCTTCCAAACCGCTGAATAGACCATTCTACCACTGAACCTGTCTCATGAAGAGAACAAATTTGCAGCTTGTTTAAAAACAGCTACAATATAAGTGAGGGGAAGGTTAACTGTTGGCTGCTACCTATCACAGTTCCTCCGACAGATTTTTGTTTGTAGTTTAAAGTTATGTCCCTTTCTGGGGATATCTTATGTCAATATCGATTCGTACACAACATTTTTAATTTTGCTGTCCTTCGCTAAGATATATAGCCTTTGAGGGTTGGAAACTCGTGAGCTAGCAGCATATAACCCATGGGGAAAAAAAACGCGTCTCTTCTAAGTGTACCAATACTACTTCCAGTGTCTATTCCTTGACTTTAGTGATAGTTATCGCATGAATCGCAAACTGCATCCATATAATAAGTTGTGTCTGTATATTAAATATATTCAGAGATCATACACAAATTGACTGCGAGAGAAATAAAGCCTAAGCTACCAATATAAAATTACAGAAACTTAGACACGCTATCCGTCTGTGGGTCTTCGTTCAGTTAGTTTTCAAAATTTCATGAAAAAATATTTTATTTATCCAGAAATAGGTATCCTACATTCTTCCTAATGATACATAGTATTCCTTTGTTAACTTTCATCAAGATCAGTTTAGTCATGAAAACGTAACAGACAGAGCTACTTTTGCATTTAAATTATTAGTATAGATGAGTTATCCGTCCTTTCTGAACCGAGGAGAAATATTCAGAAATCAGATGCAAATAAAACTATTAAAAACACGAAATTATAAGCGAGCGAGGAAAAAAGAAAACATTAGAGACATCTGGCCGGCTATTTGCGGTTTTACATGTCACCCGATCCATTAAAGTTAAAATACTTGAAGCATAAATAAAAGTCACGGTAGTTCTGCGGAACATCATTCAGAATATTTGCATATGCAAAATCCGTCGCCCTGCCCAGAGCGGAGCAGGCTGCCAGCACACGAAGTTCTGCAAGAGCAACACTGGTTCT
Source organism: Vandiemenella viatica (assembly GCA_031002005.1). Lineage (NCBI taxonomy): Eukaryota > Metazoa > Arthropoda > Insecta > Orthoptera > Morabidae > Vandiemenella > Vandiemenella viatica. The sequence continues at coordinate 112,935,007 of CM061914.1, read as the reverse complement.
CGTCCAGTCTGGTCCAACTTGAGTCCTTTAATAACATTGAGCGATATGGAAATCTGCCCGGAGTGATGACCTGTCTGAACGGGGCACACGGGCGGCGGCAGAGCGCGACAAAGTGACTTATCAGGACGCTAAAACTTAACGACGCTCCATAACTTGTTTATAGCGGATTATCACCCGTAAGGGCAGTGTCTGCGTTCGTTATCTGCGAGACGCCGGTATTACAAGGAATGTCTTCTCCAATTACCATCTTTGCCGTCTTCCCAAATGGGATGCGAACAGCGTTCCTCAGTAACTTCGTGCTATTGGCTCGAGTTCAAAGTGAACAGACGTTCGCGAATGGAGCGACAGAGGATAATCCCTATTACAGAGGATTTGCATCGACCATCTTTCAACGGAACACGACTTTCTTGACATGCCTACAAGTTGTCTGATCTGGCTCCTAGATCTTGATGAATAACATAATTCAGACGTACAGATGTTACGTAAGCAGTGGCATACACTCAACGTTACAGTGAAAAGGTTATCTGCACTATTATTATAAATACGAAAGTCACTCTGTATCTCTGTTTGTTATGTTTTCACGACTAAACCGACACTGATGAAATTTGGTTAGGAAATACTATCTATAATTAGGAAGAACACAGGAAACTTTTTTCGGGGTAAATAACATTATATCATGAAATTTTGTAAATTAACTGAAATGTGGTAAACAGACGGATAGCGTGTGTTTGTTTCTGTAATGTTATATCGGTCGCTCAGGCTTTATTTCTCTTGCAGTCACTTTCTGTATGACCTGTTCATAAATTTCATATCATATATATTGTATAGGTGAGGATCCGAGCTGCACCAGACTTTTTTTCCGTTTACCTAAAAGTTTTGCAAATTGGTTCTCTTAATGAGACAGGCATAGTGGCAGAATGGTTTGGTGTGTCTTCCCGGTCATATTATACCGACTCGGTTTTTTATAGGGCACCTTTTACATAATTTACAGCTTTCTGTATCCAGTTCTAGAAATAAAATTCTAAGTCCACGCGTACGAAGTATCAGGAAACAGCTAGTCATCTATATATTTGCTGTATTACCCTATAGCAAGGCCTAACAGTTGCACTGTGGTAACGATGCAAGAAGTTCCTTTCCGCAAATATCAGTGCACTCCTTCTCATAAACAAATATAGCCCACTCCGAAGTAGGCATACGACACAGGTAACTATCATAGAGCAAGCAAGCATCCAATGTAATTAGCCCGGCAGTAGTCGAATACTTCAACTGGGTTTTACGGTGTATAGTGAACGCTGAAGTTTTGTAGAAAATTAGTAGAAATAATCCACTCCTGGCGGATTGATCAGCGTTTCGTTACTGTACCGAAATATAATCTCGTCCCTTCTGCAGACAGCCTTCCTTCACCACGATCGTTCTTTACTCTGCAATGTCGACTCAGATTCTAATCTCTGATGCTACCCTAACCAAATTAAATATCGTCCTATTCCAGTATTAGGTAACATATTGCAAGATAATTCTTCAATACTCTCTCTCCCACTCATATTCTTTCTTCCGATTAGTTAACTATTTTTTTTTTTAAAATTGAATCCCCGACACTGTGTTCTGGAGAACCGAAAAATTTGTGCACATACATACACACACACACACACACACACACACAAAGGAGTTCTTAAAACGATATTCCCTTACCTGAATATTTTAACGGAAATTCCTCTATAATTTAGTTTGGCTTTCATAGGTGAAAAACTGCAAGTCGAGTCTTCAGCGCCAGTTTTAAAGGAATGTCTGATATCCAATAGCGAATATTTGAGTGAAATCAGAACTTGTAATACTTACGTTCATAAACCAATGAAACTTTAAATTAATTCAACAAAATATTATCTTGTGGAGCAAAAGCGGTAACACGGAAATTAATACTGTGCAAACACTGGCAAATAATATTATTTGTAAAAACGGGGAGTTACTGTTGATTTTGAACATGCAGTCTAAAGGCGTAGCGGATAGTCCTAGAAATGACGAAAGAGAGCAGTAAGTATGAAGCTACACAAGAGCCGCCAAGACATCACAGAGCCGGCGAGATCCTTGGCTCTCGCAGATGTAGCTGTTAGCTCAAATAAAGACGGCAAGACTCGCACAAAGGAATCTGATATCTCCAGCCCTTCGCTGTGATCTGCGAGAAGAATTCGCCGCTGAAAAGTTGGGAGAAGTTTTTTCAAATGGAAAACAACCCGATCCCATAGTGAACAGTGAATGAACACAATACTAAAATAAGACTCTACTAAGAAGCCACAGTAATAAAGGTACGATTGCAGAAAACATTTGAGGCATGAAACTTAATGGAGGCTAGGCGACAATAACGAACAGTCATGCTGTTTCAGAATCTTAGAAAATACAGGGTTATTCAAAAAGAAGGATAACATTTTTATTTTTATTTTTCCAAAACAATAAAAGATGGAAATACTTGCCACACATTACTGGATAGAAGAATGTTCAAAGTTCTACTGCATACATTCGACATGATCACCGTACGTTGCGCGGCAACAATTAATACTTTAGTCCATTTCTTACCATACACGACCCTAGTTGTTATCGAACTAACAGCTGAAACAATTCTACTTCACAGCTGTTGAGGAGTAGCGGGCATAGGTGGTACATACACCTTATCCTTTACGCACCCCAACAGATAAAAATTGTAGGGGATAAGATCTGGAAGGCCACAGGCGAGGAACAAGATCCTCTTCCCACCTCTTCTAATCCATCGTTCTGGAAATGTTTCATTCAGGTTGTTACTTATCTCACAGTTAAAGTGAGGAGCAGAACCGTCTTGAATAAAAATAAAACCATTCCCATCTTCTTGAAGTTGGGTAAACAGCCAGTTACAATTTTCTTCATAAAATAGAGAGGACAACAAGTGCTTTTCGCTTTGCATATGCACCCATCTTCAACGAATTTCTTATGCCAATAGTGAATCTTTATAACGAAGTGATACTTTACTGTACTTACGATGAAATCCACGCCGCACAGCAACAGTGGCTTCACTTCTTGCATATTGCAGCACGAATTCTCTTTTGGCGTCGCCGTTTGCACGTAAACGGACAACAGCACGTACAAATTTATTGCCTTCGTTTAATTACCTCCTTATTTTAAATACCATAAATGCGTGTGAATTGGAATCATACTGTTCTGATCCCAAGGGGCAAGCCAATTTGATCTAGTCGAAAAGCGACACAGAACCATTCCATGGTAATATGGATAGGAAGGTGACAGAACAGCAGCAAAATCAAACAAAAAAGGTATAGTTTGTTCTATTTTATCGACTAATAAACAATAATGAATGGGATGAGGAGAAACGCCTCAAGAAAAAAGAATTCCTGGCTGTGCCTGAGAAAGAGATTTTCCCGGTAATTGATCATTTGCACGAGAGGCTAGTGTCACCATTTCATTCAGAATATTTGTAGGTATATAAAACTGTATAAAGCAAATATTTGTCGCGTTCCTATATAACCAATAATTTTAACAACAGTCTGGTAAGAAATTTTTTAGAAAAATGTCTTTTGAAATTAATATGGGAAAAGTGGGAAAGGTGGGTGTCAAGTCAAAAGCCACATCAAGCTAACTAGAGGTTCAAAAGAGATCGAAACGGAGCAACATAGTTTATGAACGCGCCCCAGTCAAATACTTTATCACTGTGCCATCTAACAGCTGTCTACAGCGTGGGAAGGAAAGAAGTTGACAAACTTGGATTGGTCCGCGAATGCCTCGCTTGGCTGGCGGCACCTAGTGCAGTAACACCTGGAAGTGGTTTGACGGTAACGAGGCTTCGTCGGTCGTGGGCGGCGGTTCTGGTGCGAGGCCATTCTTCACTGGGCGCGACTACAGACTGGCCTGCCAGACGGTAGATTTACGACTGGCGCGTTCCAGCGAGACCAGACACCACCGCCGCGGCGGGGCAACACTGAAAGTAGAGGCTCGGAACTGTATGCGATCTCAACATACTACACTTTGTGTCGGGTACCGCCGTAGGAAGCGTACCGTAAGATTTGATACAGAGGATTTTTTAAGGAACTTGTACACACGAATCCCAGATAACAGGGCGTCCATTAATTACGTGAGGCGTTTTGCCGAAATCCCGGACTCCCCCCTCCCCCTGCTGATTGGCCTCTTAGTTTTTTGAGACTTTTTTTTAGCTCTCCTGCTTCCGAAGTCGGTTATACTCTACACAAAGGAGATATCCGCGGCGGTCCTAGAGGTTCCTTATAACCCCCTAAAGTCGACCTCCGCGTTGTTGGTGGAACTTTTCTACTGTGTCTCAAGAATTTCAAAAGCTCACGTGAGATTTAGTGAGATTTCGCCGCCGCCCCCATTTTACCTCACGTAATTAATGGACGCATAAATAAATTACGTGAGACTTCGTGAGATCTGGTCCGACCGCCCCCCCCCCCTCTGGTGAGGTCTAGTCCGTGAGACCCCCTCCCCCCACTAGAAAACACAACTTTTTTTTAGGTATCACCCTTCCAAAACCGGTTACATCCACACTTTTCGACGAAATAGCCCCCTAAAATCGGTCTTCGCGTGTTTTGTTGCCTTTTTTTTAGCTCTACAGTCCAACAAAAATTTGTATAACCTCACGTGAGATTTCCGTTGATCCCCGCTCCTCCCCCTTGGTGAGATATCGTCGGACCCCCTCCCCCCCTATTTCACCTCACGCAATTTATGGACGCCCCCTAAGAGGAACAACTTTGGTAAAATAACACTGCGGGCACAATCTCCTTAGAATAAAAACAGTTGGTGCTGAAAAATAGGAAGACATGTGGTCCTAATGGCATCAACATGGAATTATTCGAATATTCAGGCCCATTGTGCGAATTTAGAATATTACATTTCAATATACAGGGTGTCCAGAAAAGGACCCCCTGATTTCAAAATTAAATATCTCGAAAACAAAGATCGATAGAGGAATGCAGTAAACGGTATGTTTATTGTGACAGCTGTAAGAAGTGTATACAGCAGTGTGAAATAATAGTTACAAAAGCTGCTAACAGATGGCGCTGTACGCTCATATCAGCATACATAAGTGAAATAATCGTATGAAAACAATCTTTGCAAACAATCACATCACAATGTTTTCAAAATGTTCACCATTGGCACGTTTCAATGGTGGAACTGATCGCTCTGAGCTTCGGATCACTATTTAGGCATTACGTATGGCGATTACAGCGCCATCTGTTAGCAGCTTTTGTAACTATTATTTCACACTGCTGTATACACTTCTTACAGCTGTCACAATAAACATACCGTTTACTGCATTCCTCTATCGATCTTTGTTTTCGAAATATTTAATTTTGGAATCAGGGAGTCCTTTTCTGGACACCCTGTATAATGAGTTCTGGAAAAGGTACAAAATACCAAGCAGCTGGAAAATGACAGAGGTTATATCAATCTTTAAAAGGGTATAGAGGAATGAATGCAAAAATTACAGAGGAATCAGCTTAACGAATGATGTTTATAAAATATTCGCAAAAATAATAAATGCCAGGCTCTAGATCTTAGCAGAAGTCAAAATGCAAGAGGAACAAGCAAGGTTCCGAAAGGGATGGTCATGCAATCAAAACATCTTCAACAATATGAGAATTCTAGAAAAGAGACGTGAAGCCAACATAGAAACTCATATCGACTTATGCTTTTCATGGTGTGGATACATGCAAAATGTGCGAAAGTGACCAAAAATGGAAACCCTGGTCATTTAACTGCAATCGTTAAAAGTTTAAATAAAGATAGAAAAATAATAATTAATACTGGAACCAAGAAAACTGAAGAGATACTGATTAACAAAGGCCTTAAACAAGGCTGCAGCTTATCTCCAACTCTATTCAACATATACGTTGATGACCTTATAAGCAACTGCGAACACATCGCCAATCGGGGTATACAATTGATGAATAAATGTCTAAATGTTTTCCTTTATTCAGATGTAACAGTACTACAAGAAAGTGAAGAGGAACTGCTAAGAGAATTATATTAACTACAACAATTAGCAGGAAAACCATATAACCTCCACATATCCCAAAATAAAAAACAAAAGTGATAGGCCATCACAGTAAAAACTCTATCCGCTCAAAAATAGTAATTGATGACACAATTATTGAACAGCTAATGAAATCTATGAAATCGCTTATGTCATAAATATAGAGAGAAAGATCAGTTAATTTTATCAGTATGTAGGACAATAGAATACTTCAGACAAAAAAACCAGGATAAGACAGAAAATTAAATTCTATAGAATGATGGCTGCCCCAACTCTGGTGTATGAAAGTGTATCTTGGATAACTAAAGCAAGAGATAAGAATAAAATTCAGGCTGCGGAAATGAAAGTTCATAGGAAGGTATACGGCTGTACTAAACAAAACTATACAAGAAATGAAAAATTCAGGAGGAAGTTGGTACATAAAATATAAACGAAAGGATAAAGGAATATACAGATTCATGGAGGCAGCTTTTCTAAAGAATGGGCGAAGAAAGAATTCTTCTTGGAATTTGGTAACTAAGAATGACTGATAAAATAGTATATATGGTGTATGGAAGGGGAAGGTGACAAAATTATCCACAATTACTAAAATGATATATGGTTTTTCTTTCTGTTGAAACTTGACAAATGAACTAATTACACTGTTTACAAAATTTCACTTATATATAGTAACTAACATGGGATAGCATGCACTCAAAAACTGCTGTGAAAAATTATCATATTAACAGGTTTTTAAGTAATTGACTGCTTATGAGTTGTTGGTAATATAATTGATATTGCTAATAGGTGTGTGTACTGTTCCACATAAATAGCAACTAACATAATATAATATGTAGTCACAAATTACAGTGAAACCTTACATGGTAACTGGTTGGTAAGAAAATAACTGGTTATTAGATGCTGGTAACAAGTGTATACACTGTTCCACATAATAAGTATTAATTAACTCGGGATTGTATTTGTAGATTACAGGAGATATTGGTTATACTAATGGGTTGTTGCTAACTTGTTGTCAATATATAATAATATTATCAATTATATAGTAATATTGACATTACTAATAAGTGTATGTACTGTTCCACATCCCCGAGATTATTCTCACATGGGATCAAAGTGAACATATCTATCTATCTATCACCTACTATGGATGCAGTACAAACCAAAGGGAAGCAAGAGAAGTTGGTAAAAACAGAAATACATGGTGTATAACTACTAAGTGAAGACGGAACAGGCATCATTGGCTAATCCTTAAAGTGAAGAAGGAGAAGGTGATTTTCCAGATGCCACTTAGCTACCAGGTAATACAGCCTTCACAATATCTGTGTTTTGCGTCTGTTTTAGTGGAACACACCCTGTATTTTGAATTCTGTCTAGAAGAGACGACAAAGAAAGAACACAACGCTTAATTAAATACCCCTATGTGCGAGGCCGCAGTGGAACAGGCGACTGCTGCTACGCGATGTCGCTTCGCTACCCCCACGCTGCCGTGGTTGACGCTTACAGAGGTAAGACATCCAATTAATACCCTCCGTGTGTAGCTGACTGCAGCACCGCATTTAGGCTTTATGGGCACCTAGGCTATACATGTGGTACGGGGCTCCCCTGTCGGTAGTGGCCTAGGCGGTAGCTCCTGTGGATGCGGGGCCCCCCTTTGTGCTGCGGGCCCCTTGGCTACAGCTTAGGTAGCCTATGCTTAAATTCGGCTCTGGCTGACTGTGATGAGAGAAGTGTAGCTTGTAGTTCGTGTAGCGTGTGTGGGAATGATAGAAAGGATAATATGATACCATATACCGGTATATTCAGGTTTTCTCATCCGAGGGATACAAATCGGTTTGCCAACCTTAGCGTCCCCACCGTCAACCGTATCCGTATACCCTTCACTCCACATAGGATTAGAATTTAACCCAGGCGTTTGATGCATAATCTGGTCATTGGAAATTACGCATCCCCACCTCACCTACCCAGCTGTTGTACTGGTTAGGGGGCACCCATAAATTACGTGAGGTGTTTTTGCGGATTTCCGCCCCCCCCCCCTCTGGTGAGATCTGGTCCGTGAGACCCCCCCCCCCCCCTAGAAATCGCCCTCGCAACTTTTTGAGACTTTTTTTTTTTTAGCTCTACAGACTAACAAAAATTTCAAAACCTCACGTGAGAATTCCGTTGCCCCCCCCCTATTTCACCTCGCGTAATTTATGGACGCCCCCTTACTGTTCCTTTTATCCTTCCGTTAGGGATTGAAATGCACAAAACATCTACGATTCTGCGAATTTTGGAATACAATTCTGAAAACTTTTTCCTGGAGTGATTCCATCAACGGAAGCACTGTTGACAGAGGTGACTGTTGTCACAAGAAGGCGGCTTCACGTTTCAGAGATCTTGTTTGGTAATTATGTTTTATCCCCGACAGTCATCCACTTTCCAGGAATAGCAGTGCATCACATCGTCGAGCATATCAGTCTTATTAGTTTACAGAGTCGTAGCCGAACTCGTTATCTGCAAACGATGAGTGAGCAGATTATGAAAGCGTCAGAGATGGCCCATTACACAGAGTACATATCAGAGGATGCTGCGATAGCCAAACCGCCACATCCGCTGTTAGTCAGCCATCAAGCTGGATGCTTCAAGACCAGTCAGCTATTTACCACACAGCAGAACTTCTTGGCATTAGTATATATACATCAAAACTAATATTTTCTTAGTATTTTTTTTTTTTTTAATTCTCTAGCACGGCATTTGGGAGATCGTGGGTTAAAATTTCCGTGCAGCTATTCAGATTCCGGTTTTCATGGTTCTTCGAAATTACTCTTGCGGAATACCGTAATGGTTCCTTATAAGAAGAGCTCAGAATCAAAGCAAAATGTGGTACTTTCTGTTCCATTAAGCTTAAAGGAGATCTGAAATCATTAATGAATCAAGTTACATCTCATGATACAAGAACAACTTACCATCTGATTATAAAGCCTACAGTGGGGTACTGTTTACGCTCAGACTGAGAATTATATTCACCGATAAATCATTAAATATGGACTAATATAAAAATCAGATAATTATTTCTCAATTTACAAAAGTCATGAAAAGTCGAATTATTACAGTATGCCGATCGTGTCAAGGCACTGTCATGCCGGTCGTAGGGAATTACACGACGAGTATGCTTTCAGCTCAGCAGATTACTTCATCCGGATTCAAGACAGACGAATCGTACCACATATCACAACAATGCAATCAACACATACAGCAGTGTGAGCAAGAGACGTTAGTATTACAGTTATTGCTTCCAAATCGTAAAGGCTCACACAGACAAGAATGCATACAATGTGTCGAACTGGTGGCGACGTTGTTGGCAACTTCTAGTAACCATTTACTTGCATTCCGCTGCTTAGGGAACGTACACAAGACTACGCTGGGCTACGTGGGGGGAGGGGGAGGTTTCCGAGCCAGATCACGTTGCTTTCCCTTCATATTATTTTTCACAGTTAAAATGAGGAACAGAACTCACAACAGCATGTGAATATTTATTTCACTCAGTTAATTATCTCCATATGTAATTTACAATAGTCTGACAAGAGAAAACAATACAAAATGTCTTCTGGAATCAAAAGGGAAAAAAAGCTACGTGCTACGCGGGGGGGGTTCACAGGAGGCCAAAATGGAGCTACGTGGTTTATGCACGCTCCCTTACCGCTGAAATTGTCCTCTCTTGGTGCGGTCAGATCTAAGGAGGCCAATGTTCAATTTTTCATCGTGGAGCAAATAACAATAGTGCCTGGCATAAAGGTGAAAAGGTCTTGTTCACATAACTAAGATAATCGGTAGGTTTGACCCAGAGCAAAGACGTTATTTCATGTCTTATAACAAAGCTGCCACAAGGATGTTCCTTGAGAGGCACTTCTAAGCCATTCTTCTTGTTTTTATACAGGAAACAAAATTACATTGGTAAAACTCATGAGAGTATTCTGTGCTAATATCTTCATGCATAGTCTCCTGTTATTTGTTTTAAATACTGGAAGGTATTTTTCAAGTTCTTAAAGTGCACCCTCCATTAACAAATTATATCTCAAAACACGACCCATTAGCTCACCTATTCCACAAATTAGTTTCCTCGTCCATCATTTTACGAACGCTTCATTTCGTATATCATCAATCGGTTTAATTTTCAATGTCTCAAATACTTGCATTTATTTTTATTTTTCTTCATAACATGCCGAGCTTCATGCTTAGTGTTACTAAGGCGCTTTTTGTTAGTGCATATCTGCTTTTGAAATATTGCTTGATTTGATCATCAATTCTAATTTGGTTTATAAACAGCAGGATATTTTTAACTTTTTAAAATGTACATTTCCTTTCTGATTTTGACATTTCTATGATGGCTGTGGATAGAAATTTGTGGAAGAGTTATAGAAAGAAGAGACAGTATGTTGGGTCACATTTTAAGACATGCGGGATTGGTTAATTTGTTAATGGAGGTAATAGTCGAAGGTACTGCAGAGGTATACAAAGATTAGAATATATCATGCAGATAATTAAGACGTAGTAAGTTGTAAGGGTTATGCTGAAATGAAGAGGTTAACGCAAATTAGGAGGAGCATCAAACCAGTCGAGACACTGATGTCAGCAAAAAAAGTAACTTTTTATGTTCTCTTTTAATTTCTCTTGAACCAAGATATAAGATAATATTAGCAGAAACCAAGTGTCCTACTTGTAGACTTTCCACGTCCCCTTCAGGTACATGGGCAATATTATAATGCATTTAGCTCACAATACCTCGACTACAACGCCAAGTAAGCATCTCTCTGACTCCATGACGTACGGGTGGAAGACAGACTGCGCATACCTGGACCACCAAACAGGGTCCTAACGAGCACCACAATGGACCACCTGCGAAGTTTGGAGGGCAATTAGGTCCATCTCCTGACAAGTTACAGGCCATAAATAACTACCGACTTCTCCCCGCTCGCTACTTTGTTCTGTGGCGTGGGTTTGCCGACCTCTGGTGTTATCGTCAATGGGGCAGAAAAATTTCTTTATCACAACGTGCTGATCCGGATCATAACACGCAACTGCAACCGAGTTTAAAATCTCTAGCAGTCTATAAACATTTACCAAATGAGTTATTATGTACAATGTTTACTGACCCTAACGATATCTCAAAGTTATTATCATTAACTGATTTCTCTGATATCAACGTTAAGCTAACCGAGATAATGGTTACCAAGATAGGAAATTCTACTGACAAAAATTTAAGTGTTCAAAGAATATTCTGAGGTACTGTTACATAAGGCCAGCTTCGTGAACAGTAGTGTACACGTCTATTCTTTCTTGCCCAACATCGAAATTAGAGTACATATTTTACCCAATAAACTTGTGACAACACTGCCAAAAAATGAAAATTATCGTTCTTTAGATATATTATTATCCCCTTTCAAATTTGTTGCCGAATTGACTGAAAGTTTTGATTACAATGAGTTGTTGAAAAATCAGCCATTAACTTAAGTGTTGTCACGAAGAAAAACTGTTCGATGTAGGTCACAAGATTTGAATTCAAAATTTAACAATGAATCTGCTTATTATTTGGACGGGAGCCGCGCAAAAACTATGAAAGCAAATTTTTAGAACTAATGGTGTTTTTTAACTGCTTTACGTCTCTCAACAGCGAGGTCTTTAGAGATGGGAAAGGATGGGGGCAAGGAATGGGAAGGAATTCGGCCAAGGCCTTTTTAAGGAAGCATCCCGGCATTTGCCTGGAGTGATTTGGGAGACCATGGAAAACCCAAATCTGGATGCCCGGACGGGGATTCGAACCGCGGTCCTCCCGAATGCGAGGCCAGAACGCTAGCAGTTACACCACCACTCTCGTTACTAATGGTGCGAGTCAAAATCTGCGAAAATAGCTAATGACATATGTACCATGGGAAGGAGCAAGCAATTAAAAACCTTTATATATGGGAAATTGTGGACCGCAGATCATGCACTTTCAGACGCTCACTCCTTTCGCAAAAATCTGACAAAACTAAGGATTTCATTTTATTTTTTTACTTTTGTAAACGGAATACGTGAATCAAACGTAATCACCATTAATTTACATCTTAACAGGTCAGTTGTCAGGTGAAATGCGTTAGTTTTCTAATGTGGTAGAGCGATTGTCTTTGATAGACAGTTAAACAGTTTGTCTCTGGTACAATACGTCTTGCGTGTCAATTGCCATTCTGGTCCAGGCTGCATTTCAACCTAACGACAAACTTGGCTCTGTCACACGCGCATTAATAAATTCACTGTTTCACTATCGAATCTTGGCCTGATGGAGGTACTTAGATGCGACTTAAGTAATAAAATCAATAATTCGGCTTTATTGAAAGCAAAGATAAATAAAAATAATTCATATCCTGATGCTACATCGCATTAATTATAAAGCTAAATCCATATTGTCTCTTATGTTTCAACAAAGCTTATCAATTGTCATCATGGTCCAGGCTGCACTTCAACCGAACCACAGCCTCATATAATATTGACGTTCGAAAATCATAGCTTCAGTCAAACGTGTATTAATACATACTTTGTACCGTGAACAAATCAGGTCATTTTGGAATTATTTATATGTGGCTGAAATAATGGGATTAGTAATACGGTGATTTGAAAGCGAAGGAAATTAAAAATAATTTTTAACGTGTGATAACGCGCAAGATTAGTTTTAATCCACGTAAATTTTATATTTTATAGCAAAAATAACTGATCGTACTGACATATCGTCAAAATAAAACCAATATCCTAAAAGCAAAAAAAACAAAAACAAAAAAAAATCAGAAAATTAAATTGGGATTGGGAATCACTGAATAAACATAGGAGGGTAAAGAGAGTGCTGGGAATATACAGGGCATATGTTGGTGATGGGGCATGGTGGGATATTGGTCAAAGAATTAGGAATAGTGCATGTAAGGGGAAACACGACCATGACCACAAGCTGGCGCTCGATTTCATGAATAAGGAAGCAAGAAAGTAAGGAGGATTGGAACAAATTACCAAGTGAAGTAATGAGTAAGTAATGTACCAAAAATGCTTAAGGAATTTAAAATTAAAATTTGTAAATCAGAAAAATCAATGGGGGAGGGATTTAACACACCAATTATAAAAGAAAATTTTTAAAAATAAAATAAAAAGGAGTAATTAGATCACTGAGAGAATTGAAACCGTAGTATTACCTCAACTGCAATTAAATTAATAATAAATCGCGCAGTCCTGCGTATCGGCATTTAAAAAAGGCACACAGAAGCGTTACCGTGACCAACCTATTAGGTAAAGAAAAGGTAACATTTCATCTCTTTTAAACATTGTTACACCAACTTATATCACAAAAATAAAACCCTTTATAAACAATTTTTTTTCTTCTCACAATAATTATCTCTACGAAATAGTACAGTTAATTTTTCGGATAGCTTTTCTACTATTTCATAAATTGTATAACATTAAAATATGAATGAAACAAAACTCTCGGACATCAGTATGCAAACCGAACCTAAGGCAATAACTAAACAAAGGAAAAATGTTATAAGACATTTAGAATTTATTCCTCTCAACGTTAATATGTTGTAATAGAATAAAATCGGTAAAGAATTTTTACACATACCAAAGCACACGCGTGTGAAGCAGCGAGCAAATGCTAGTAAACAATAATTAGATGGAGGAGTGAGCGATACGACACTAGCAGATAGCTAATTGATCGCAAAGACCAAAAACGATTTGTTTTCAATAAATGTTGAATTTCATCTTTCTGGGACTCGACTGCTTACAGTGTGAATTATATACCTGTGGCTTATTTATTATCTATTTTCGGATAATTTCGTTGGGTGATAAATATTTGCTAAACGTAAACATGATAATGGGAGTGGCTGAAAATAACTCCGGTGATTAACGATTATCGGAAAACAACGTTAGAATAACACATTAAATGATGCTTTAACTTTATTGATCAACAGAATCAACTGAGAGACGTTATTAAATTTTTTTAGGCCTTTACTTCTCGTCAACAATGAAATGATTAAAGCCAAGATACGATGGAGCACAATGAATGAGAATGAATTTGGCCATGGCGAGCTGAATGAACTATCCTGGCTTTCGCCTGCAGTGATCTCTGAGAGCAATGGATAACAATTCCTGAGTTCTTCCAAACGTGATGACCGACTATTACCAGACTTGGTCGCATTTTCGCTTGACGAAGGAAGCTATATAACAGTTCGAATTACCTGTTCTATTGAAATAATAAAAAGCCAACTTTTAAGACTGCGAAATGTGGCATGCTGTACCTCGTCAGTTGGCTATCACAGCCTACATGGAAAGTCTTTACACTTGCTAAACTTGTTACTTTTGGTTATGGAAGGGAAGTTCAAAGGCAGAAGAAGAATATAGAGAAGGAAAATAACGCAGCACGACTGCAAACGGCGAGGGACTGAAAAATAAGGTCAAGAACATCCACTTTATTATTATTATTCTTGTATGCCAAATACAAAGAAAATACAACATCCACAGTGGATACACTTTCCAAGAGGAAGAAACCTTTCCCGTAGATATTGCCTAGATCACAAGTCAGAGCAGGGAAGCTCTGTATACTTCTTCAAACTGTCATAAATGAACAAACAAATTCAAAGAAAGCGATAAATTTTGGGAATTAATCTATTCCGCATTTCTTTCTGGTCCGAATTATTTATTTTAGTAAATTCGGTTCAAAAGGTATATACGCAAATCAAATCAAGCAAGGAAGAAGCTCTCCGATGGGATGATGCAGGAAACAATCTTGCACCTTTCTTTCTTATTTTTTCCCGACCTCTGAATGTGCACGCGGTGAATGAGTAGAGTGAACATAAATCAGAATTTTTATTTGCAAAACTCGCGCAAGGTCTTTAGAGACGGGAAAGGATGGGGGGCAAGGAATGGGAAGGAATTCGACCATGGCCTTTTTAAGGAAGCATCCCGGCATTTGCCTGGAGTGATTTGTGAAACCATGGAAAACCCAAATCTGGATGCCCGGACGGGGATTCGAACCGCCGTCCTCCCGAATGCGAGGTCAGAATTCCTGATCTGATCCAAATCGTTTCAGTCAACTCCTTTTGTTTCAACGCTCTTTTTACATAGCTGTGGGATGATTCAATGAACCTCGAAATCGCACATCTAGTTTTAATATAGTGCATTTGCTGTTTTTTTTTGTTTTTTTTTGAAGACATTTAATCACAGCATGAAGATTCGAATATCGATTCTACCTCAACAGTATAAAAGTGAACGTTAAAGCACCAGCATATTGTACATTGGGAAGTATAACGTGGTTATCAGTGATTTCGGTGAATGCTTCGATGATTTCTTATTCCCACCTCAGAACCTACACTTTCCACAAAGAGACCCGTCGCGCACAAAACACTGCTCCCTCGATTCACAGGCTGGTAGAAATGGGATTACGCCCAGCCCTCCAATTAATAGCGTAGGTCTTCCTTAAATGGTATAATGCAGCTAGGATAAAATAAAATAAAATATATTAACCTAAACACAACACTTACAGCAAGCATAATGATAGAGAACGTTACACAAAATTCCGCAATGAATTTCGCGTCCAGTAACACGGCCTATAGACTAGAAACAACGTGAGCAATAAAACGCTGGAAGCAATGTAATTCTTAACAGCAGCACACAAGACCGGAGTTGTTCCCGGAATAAGATGCACTGTCGACATGATACTTGTACTTGATTCTCGTTAAATCAAGACCGTAAACTCATTATCTCTAATGTAAACATTGGCGCCACGATCAAAAGGAAATTTCCCGCCGAGTACTTCTTGGGAAATACTAGGAAATAATTACTGTTATTGGCGCCATAAGGCAACCGTTTTCAGGGCGGATGTTGATATTCCTGATCTTTTTTTTTAAATTATTTTTAACTGCTTTACGTCTATCAACAGGTCTTTAGAGACGGGAAAGGATGGGGGCAAGGAATGGGAAGGAATTTGCCCATGGCCTTTTTAAGGAAGCATCCTAGCATTTGCCTGGAGTGATTTGGGAAACCATGGAAAACCCAAATCTGGATGCCCGGACGGGGATTCGAACCGCCGTCCTCCCGAATGCGAGGTCAGAATTCCTGATCTGATCCAAATCGTTTAATTTCAACGCTCTTTTTACATAGCTGTGGGATGATTCAATGAACCTCGAAATCGCACATCTAGTTTTAACATAGTGCATATGCTGTTTTTTTTCGATAATAATGTTATCATGGTTATAAAATTACAAATTTTGGCAAGCCAACGCTATATTTGATGTACTTCTCCTCTTTGTTCTCTGGTTTTGGCCTCTTTCCTCGAGGTGTACTATCAATGATGAATCTGCAATGTAAATGCAAACATTGTTTATGAGTTGGTCGATAGTTATTTTTAACATATTATTCAACATTTAAATTCATGTAAAAATATTCAAGTTATAACACAGAACGTTACACGCTGACAATATACCATTTTCCCTATCGCGACACACAAAAGGAATAATAGCAACAATTGCTGATCCAACAATTCCATTTATATTGATTTATTCCTGCCCCAAGCAATCGCGGAAATAAAACCCGGCTAGAGCGAAGGGAAAGGCCAAAGCGCTTTTGTGACACTACATGTACATTAAATAATGTTCATAGTTAATGAAACCATTATTTTTTAGAGAAACAAAGATTAGCAGTTCTCAATACATTATGATGATAATGGAAAAGTCAGTTGTGTCTACCTCTTACAAGCTCTCACATTTTTTCATTTGCTTGTTTTAAGAATCGCAGTTCACATCTCTGATTATTTGAAAATCATATTCTCCTATCGTGCCCTTCCTCCGTGATATTTCTCTATCATTTTCGTCTCTGTCATGCCGATATACAGGGTGGGGCATTTAATATGTTTTCTGGAAATATTTCGGAAAGAAAGCATTTTAACAAACAATAACCTATATAAAAAATAATCATACAGTAGGGGGCTACAATTATGTGATATTGGTTTTTTCACAGGTGGCGCTGTTGTCGTTACAACAAGGTCAACTTAATTCTTTTAAATGGGAACCCCTATTTTTTTTTGAAGATTCCGATTCCTCATGAAAAAATAAAAATAGTTTGCTTAACTCACTTTTCTGTTAGCCTCACAGATGGCGCTGTAATCGAGAAAAATGAATATTCGCGTTTTTTGTGTATAATTTTAATTATTGTTTAAATAATTACATGTAATTTTCATTCTGTAAACAAGGAAGGTAATTTTAAAGGATAATGACGAAATTGATTTTTAAATGCTTTTTCTTACTTATTTGCAGCCATGTCTACAGCAGGTGCTCAAAAAGGTGACCATTTACTTCCAGACATTTTCTGACCCTTTGCAGAAATGATGCCTGAACAGCTCGAAGTGTTTCAGAAAATGTCTGGAAGTAAATGGTCACCTTTTTGAGCACCTGCTGTAGACATGGCTGCAAATAAGTAAGAAAAAGCATTTAAAAAATTAATTTCATCATTATCCTTTAAAATTACCTTCCATGTTTACAGAATGAAAATTACATGTAATTATTTAAACAATAATTAAAATTATACACAAAAAACGCGAATATTCATTTTTCGCGATTACAGCGCCATCTGTGAGGCTAACAGAAAAGTGAGTTAAGCAACCTATTTTTATTTTTTCATGAGGAATCGGAATCTTCAAAAAAAAAAATAGGGGTTCCAATTTAAAAGAATTAAGTTGACCTTGTTGTAACGACAACAGCGCCACCTGTGAAAAAACCAATATCACATAATTGTAGCCCCCTACTGTATGATTATTTTTTATATAGGTTATTGTTTGTTAAAATGCTTTCTTTCCGAAATATTTCCAGAAAACATATTAAATGCCCCACCCTGTATGTGTTCGCTTAGCTGATCTCTTCTCAATATCAGCTTCAAAAATCTTCTGATTCTTCAGTTCGTAAAAGTAGACTACCTCTTCATTCGTTACTTTTTCATTCCAACCAATCTTCAGCTTTTTTATCATCATTTGTATTTATTTTTAATGCTAACACAGGCCTCAAAAGATAGCAAGCAGTCTATGCCTTTCTCCCTTTCCAAATGGACAAGCCTCCCGTCCTCATAGTGTACAATAGCGAGACCATTAGACAGAAACGAGCGAAAGGTTTCTCAGCAGGCTAACATGCTTAGGACGACACGGTGGAATTGAAACAAATTTTCGTAAACTTTTTTTTTTGCTTGGGCTTTACGCCTCGAATACAGCGAGTTCATTAGAGGCGGGATGGGATTGGGGCAAGGAACAGGAAGAAATTTGGCCTTGGCCTTTTTGAAGGAAGCATCCCGGCATTCGCCTGGAGTGATTGGGGGAACAATGGAAAACCCAAATCTGGATGCCCGGACGGGTATTCGAACCAACGTTCTCCCGAATGCGAGACCAGAACATTAACCGTTCAACCACCACGCTTGGTTTTTCGTAACCATAAATGGCAAGAGAAATTATAATTTTTATTGAATGAGGAAACACGGCATAAGACTGGTTCTAATATAAGAACTGAATAACTACTGACAAGAAGGCATAAGGACTAAAACATCCCAAAAAATAACATTTTTCGAACCAGGAATACATTACGCCAACGTCACATAAAAAAGTCAAGTTTTACCAAATTTATAAATACGGTAAAAAAACGCATAGTAAAAACTGATTAAACAGTCAATCACACACTCCGAGTTGAAAATATCATGATAGACACACCACATGATTTATATATCAGGCAATAAGTAGCTCCTAATATAACGCTTACGAACTTCAGCACCTTTGTTGCATGCAAAAGATCATACATTTTTGTTCGATTTTGGGCACAAATAAGATTCGCTTCAAAACAAATGATATTAAAAAATATAAGCCGACGAGCAAAAATTCGATTCAATTGAATGTAAGAGAAAACATATGCAATGTGAATAATTTCTTTTAAACCCCCATATAATAAATTCACGTTCTCGCTTATCCTTCCGATAATTTTAAGTAAACTGCTACCGTCAGGTTTATTTTTATCTTTGTTTGTTATCTCCTGGCATTAAAGAGGGCCCACCAAAATCTCAAGCCGTTTTCCAAGGTAAATTTTGATTGCGTGTTTGAACGTAAGAGAGGATGCTGTTTTTGTTGGCACCTGTGTCAACAAATGGTACGCCGATGTTGATTTAACCTAAAAGCTTTCACAGGTTCAATGTATCCTCTTACCTGAGAGATTTAAAATGTGGGCAACTGTCTCAGCTTGACTCGTTTCTGTGCATACTGAACTTTTTAACTTTGGGCTGTGAGACAGATGGAGACTTGGGCCTAATTATTGGGTCAGTTTCGAAACAACCAGAAACTCACTTTATAATTGGTTTCTTAAAGAAATATCTAAATCTATATCTTATATTAGTAACGATTTGCCTAAAATACACTAAAATGACCAATAAATTTGGTTGATATTACTCCAAAACAATTAAAGGCCAACACTACGAAAATATCAACATTTAGCATCGCCGAAGATTGTCTCTCTTCATCGTAAGGGGGCGTGCATTAATTACATGAGGTGAAATGGGGGGGGTGGGAGGGGCCCGGCGAAATCTCAGGAAAACTCACTAAAGGGAGAGGGGGGGGGGTCAACGGAAATCTCACGTGAAGTTTTGAAATTCCTGAAGTGTAATAGAGCTAAAAAAAAGGTCTACAAATAACGCCATTATCGACTTTAGGGGGGTATCTGGCCTAGAAACTACGAGATCGATTGGGGGGGGGGGGAGGGGGAAGGTGACTCCGTCAAAATCTGACGTCATCTTAGGGAAGGGGGTCCGACCAGATCTCACCAAAAGGGCGGGGGGTCCGGAATTCTGGAAAAAAACTCACGTAATTAATGGACGCCCCCTAAGAAACCTCTGACAAACACCCTCCCCCCACAAAAAAAGAGGCCAATCGACGAAGATGGCAGACGAAACATTTAAATTTTGTGGATTCAAAGATCTTTGTTCAATGTAAGCACACGCTATACTGTATGTCTGCATCTGTTATTTCCTAGAGTAGTTATGATTTTCTTCTATAACAGTTCATACTCGTATACTGTGAACATTCTAACTGAATAAGAAGCTGACGATTGGTGTTATAATTCCGATGAACCCGAGGATTAGTCTAAAAATTGCACCGCATGCACAGTCTGTTATCAAATGAGCACAAGTGCATTTTCCTCCTTAGTGCTGAAATGGCTGGAGTGTTAAAGACCACATCACCTTCATTATGCCTGCGAAATCACTTAAGAGAATAAGGAACCTGTATCAAAATGGTCGTATTTAATCACTACTTTTTGAAAAAGAATTATGTCTTTTTAAAGTTAATACTGCGCGAAAAGATATCTCTGAAAAAAAAAAACTCGTCAAATTCATTTTTAACAGTAATAATTTTATTTCAGTTTTAATTAAAATTTATAATTATCACATTCTTAATAATTTATGCAGATATATGAGGAGCTTCTATAAGAACTTCCAGTGCCTAGTACTTTTAGCGTGGGACAGTCTGGTGTACTAACAGCGAAGGTCAAATGAGCAGGAGAAAAAATAATTTTTCTTATAGGCAAGAACAAGATGTAATTCTAGCTTTAGTCTGTACTATGGCCCCGTAATGTCAGCCAGTAGTTTTGGAATGGTCACATATTTCCTCATTAAAACGAGATTATCCTCTTCTTTCGCGGCCTGTTATTTTTTTTCATCTTGATAATTCAATAAGCGAATTCACTTATAAGTCATATGAGCCTTTAGTATTTATCGTGGTGCTCTAATAAGAGAGCGATTACACGAGCATGAAACAAATTAAAAACTACAGGAAATTTACAATGGTGACTATGAAAAGTAATTAACCACCAACCGAATCGTCATTGATGCTATTTAATAAAAGGATTAGCCGTTACACTTCCGTCAGTCCCACGCTGTTTGTACTTTGCAGGCGGTGTGAAGTAAGACACAAGTTGTGAGATGCCCGAGCGAGGCGGAAGTTTGCCCAGCGCTCGGCAGGCGGTCACCGGAAGCTGAGAACAGTAAGGCGCCTGTTCAGCATATGTACAACGACAGCCACTCACGGTCCAACGCTCCTAATCACCCAACACTTGCTTCGATCAGAGTCGTCTAAACGCAATGCATCTGTTATGACGTAAGGGCCATTCGATTACGTAACAGAAATCAATGGCGAAGAATATAAAACACCACAAAAGACCGACCGACCATGTTTCCACCTACAAATGATTTAATTAGATTAGATATCTTTTCATTTGACTCGCTACCTTGGATAGTCACCGTCATACTAGACAGGGGAAGGTGGAAAGAGTCCAGGGTTGGCTATGTGGGCGATCTTTTTCCGCAGATATATATGCTAATCGTGGGATGGACCCCACTTTCCGCATTCAATAATATTATTTCAGAACAAATCAACAAGTAGAATACAAAACTTACCACTGTAGAGACGACACTCAGTCTCAACCTCCGATACATTTCTCACTACATGGATCATCAATCAGTAATTGAAGGAGCTTACTGTTTAAACTTCTGATCCTTTCGGTTAAAGAGTCCCAATTTTAAGATGTCCCATCACTGAATCATTCTTAAAACTATCACTGTACTTTAGTTTTTGAGGAACGCAAACTGATGACGGATTAAAGTGAAACACACAGTCTTTCTAGTGTTTATTACTATGCTATATACACAGTTTTTTTATTATTCTTGTACCATGACTGTGCTAATTACTACGTGTTATTTACGGTTTACATAACATCAAACACCTTCTAAGTGACTATAAGTAATTTTGCATTACCTTACTTTGCAACAATAACACTAATCCTCATTCCCCTCTAGTTAAAAAAATAAACAAATAAAAAATAAAATAATAAAAAATAAACAAACAAAAAAAACATAGCAAAGTAGGTTATAAAGAACAAAGTATTTCGATTTGAACATTTGTGCATTTTGCAAGCAATGTTTTTTATTTTTCGTGGGAGGGCAAAGAACACCAACGTTGAAAAAAAAAAAACTAACTACCATAGGAATGCCATGCATCGACAGAAGCACGAACCTTTAACCTTTATCTATGTCTACGTCCATACTTTGCAATTCACAAGTATTGTGGATAGCAGAGGGTGCTTTGCACCAAAACTAATATTTATTCTGTGCATTGCAATCCGGAAGAGCACTAGGAAAAAAGAATACAAAAAAGTATCAGTACGGCATCTCAGTTCTTGCTGGTTAATATAAACATTTAATGCGTTTCCGGAATAGCATTCATTGACTGTTTACAATAATTGTAGCTTCTGACCCCATTATCAACAACCGTGCGAGTTCTTAGCCAGTTCATTAAAACAACATTATAACTGGAAGGAATATCAGCTGGCGTAACAAGTTTCAAACAAGTGCATCGAAATTAGAAGAAATAAACGACTACCACAATCAATTGGCTTATTGTACACATGTTCTTCAATTATGTATTATTTATCCTTGAAGAAAAATAGCTTCATGTCATATGCAAGGGACTTTTTTTATCAGAATTATTTGTATTTAAAAATAAGTGACGAATTCCAACGTTTCGACGAAACGAAGAAGTAACAAAACAGTTTAAAAATAATTACAAGCAAGCTAAGGTTAGAAAATATACTACTCCAAAGTAATATACTGAGCTGAAAATAAACACAGAACAAACAAACATCTTTTAAAAAAAGTCTTCCTCGACGCAAGGAATTCCAACAGAAAAAGAAAACACATACGTTCATACAAACTACCGTCTCGACCCCTTTATTTCCCTGTCCCACTCTGAAGCAAACACCTAAACGTTTATAGACTCTACAAATATTTACATTCCAAGCCACCAGCTGCCCCTGCGGGGAAGTAAATGAGATTAGGTATCTCCTACCGTGCACGGAAAATTCAGTTAAATGTTATTCCTTAACAACCTATTATGAACTTTGCGTAGCAAGTCTCAAAGATCTTCCGAGGCGATTTCACAAAATTAAAAATCAAGTATATAATATACTTTTATCACTGATTGAGGATAACTCTGCAAAAATACTGTAGTGAATATAAATGTATGAACAGCAACGAATGAATGACGCGTGTTAATAAAGTGAATTGCATATTCATAAAGCAACTCTGGTTGCCGGGAACGTGACAACACCTGGACACAGAAGTTAGCATTAACAAAGGTTTAAGGTCATTACATCTGTGTGAATACTGGCATAGTTTCACGTAAACTGCTAAAAACAGAACGAAGCAAAGATGACACACAAGATTAGATATACTAAATTTCGTGGTAAGGCTTTCTATAATAGATTAAGGTTTCTATCTCACGAGGTAAATTGGAGTGTAGGAACAGTGCGAAATATCTTTGGATGACGTATAACGGAAGTGGTTTGGAACATTCTACGGTCTCTTCATATCATAAGGAAAATTCATCTCCCGGTAGTCACTCAATCTCAGTTTATGTGGGCGTGGGAAATTTTTTGGACGTTCGGTGTTGAAGAGAGATACTGTGAGTTTCATCAGCTCAATTCGTGATCTGTCCTTCTAGGTATTTGGTGCGAAAGTCAGTACATAACGCCCACATGACATAGTACTAATCCTTTCACAAGGATCTGCTTCGCACGACATTTTCCAACAAGGTAATACACAGCAAGTCTTAAAAGTACTAAATTTACTTTCTCGGCATTTCTTCATGGATAACAAGTGAACCAATATCCGACTAGTCTACTACAACTGCTGCATTATGGTACGCTAACTTCACTAATCAGTAAAAATAATCTCTAAAAAAACACGGAGGAAAACAATAGTAAGAAAGAGAATCACCAGTTTACCGCGTATCACCAATACGCGCTATTACTGTGGAAAAAAGTTTTCAGACATTTCGAACATCGTTTCATTACGAACTTGACCTAATCGTGGGAAGTAGCAGGACGTAGTAAAGTACACTGAGTTAAAACGACAGACAGAAAGCGAAGTGAAATGTCACGTCATTCTTGGCGATATTTACTGATGTAGATATGTCAGTTCTATTATAGGATAAAATACTCCACGACCTCACAAGTCTATCCTTATCTACGTAGTATATTGTGTTGCCATCGGGCAGCGTTTTTGTAAAAGCAAATTTTCCCACTGAACACGCATGAACGTCAAACCGATACGTAAAGTAAAAAGTGGTCTCTTGGACAATCGACTTTTGATGTTAGTGCCGAAGTCATTATAGCTGGGACAGCATTGTGGGAAAAATAATGCGAACGAAATCGACATGAGCTTTACGAAGAAACCACCATATCATTCTGGTATAGTGATTTTGGGAAACGAAGTTAAACCGAAACCTAGATGGCAGTATCTGAGATCGAACCAGTGTCCTCTCGAATACCAGTTCCCAGCATTAACAGCTCACCCGTCAGGCTCGGCAAAACCGCCGTCGTACTACCGTGTTTCAGTGATATTTCTCATTAAATCTCTCTCCGTTCTTTTTTTAATGTTAAAAAAGTAGTATTCGGCGCTAAATAATATAACCAGCGTTGCTTTTAACCAAATAACTTCCGAATTGTTTGATGGTCCGTTTGGGGGCATCCTTGCCTCAGGTGAAACAGGGGCGGGTCCGGGGAAATCTCTCCAAAAAAGGGGGGGGGGGAGGCACGTCATCTTTTTAATTTCTTGAAGAACAGCAGAGCTAAATAAAGTCCACAAACGACGCCGATACCGAGTTTAAGGTGATAAAACTGCCCTAGGAAGCAGAACTGAAAAAGGTCTCAAAAAAACTACAAGTTCGGTCAACAGGGGGAGGGCGGAACTCACCACGGGGAGGGGGGAGAGGGGGTCCAGAATTCCGGAGAAACACCTACATCTACATATATACTCTGCAATTCACAAAATTGTGGGTGGCAGAGGGTGCTCAGCACCAAAGCTAATCTCTTTGTTGTGCATTCCAATCCGTAATGGTACGAGGGAAAAAGAATTCATATAAGAATCTTTGCAGCACCTTATTTCTCTAATCTTATCTTTCCTGTCATTCCGGCTTTAATAGGTTGGTGGACGAAGTATTTCACTACACTCGTAAGTGAAAGTGGGAGTACACATGTTTACCAATAAGTTTAAACGAAACGTGCGTCGTCTATTTACCTGAGACTCTCAGCCTAGTCTACTAATCAGTTCTGTGACGCTTCCATAAGGACTGTAGCAAGCGGTCACGAATCGAGCGGCTCTTCTGTGTATTTTCTCTATACTTTCGATCACGATCACCTTTCACGAAAATCGGAGTTACTTGCGCGATTTTCCAGTCTGAAGGTACTTTTCGCTCTTCTAATGACTTACTGAATATATCAGACAGAAATGGCCCGATTTCCGCCGCATACTGTGAAAATACTCTTACTGGAATTCCATCCGGGCCCCGTGCTTTCCACCACTTCAGGAGCTCTAATTGCTTAATGATACCTGCAGTATCTATTCGTAATGATTCCATCACCAACTCGACACGGCGTGGGAAAACGGGAATACTATCCTTAATTTCATCAGTAACTGAATTTTTGAATACAGTATTTAGTACGTTAGCTCTACCGCGGATTTCATTAACCTCGGAACCTTCACGAATTAGTGCTCACGAAATTAATGGCCGCCCCCTTTGAGTATTTTCGACACTAGCGTAAAGCCCGTTAAGCGGGCAGTGTGATTGGCTACTGACAAATTTTTAAGGTGCACATCTATAACCAGCACTTAAGTTTCTCACTGGGTTGAGAATTAATGAAGTCCTCTCGGCTGACTAGCCGAGTGAGCAGGGTGTTGTTATACGATATTTCGGCGATCGCATCTTCGTGAAGATGGCGACAGTCACCCGAGAGGACTTTACTAGCACATAAGTTGTGATAAAAAAAAATTTTTCTTCGTAGAAAAATCCCACCAATATGCACTTCTTCCACAACAGGCAATGGGAGGTAAACAGAATACACAATGTGTGAGTGGAGACTTTCCCGGCGTAGTGATGAAATATAATCTTCACGGGTGTTCAGCCGGATGGTGTCAAAGTAACACGACGTTTCGACAGCAAGCTCGGCTGTCTTCATCAGGTATCGGCGTCTGCTGGCTGTCACCGCGTCGACTGACTTAGCTCCTCGACACACCTCGACGCCCCACGCGGGCAGGTAGATAAGGAGGTGCGTCGAGGAGCTAAGTCAGTCGACGCGGTGACAGCCAGCTTACGACAGCCAGCAGACACCGATACTTGATGAAGACAGCCGAGCTTGTTGTCGAAACGTCGTGTTACTTTGACACCATCCGGCTGAACACCCGTGAAGATTATATTTCAGAATACACAATTATTAAAGCAGACTCGCAGTGAGAAAATGAACATCGTATCTGTGCCTAGCATTATAATGTTTTTTTTTGTTTTTTTTTTTAACCTAATTCTTGCAATTACTTCCACAAAACCAGCCAAGAATGACGGAAATTATTGTTGTTATGAAAATGTTTCCTAGGAAAGCATAACTCCAAAAAAGAACTACGACTATTAATTTGTTTGATATATTTCGTGTTTTTTACGTTTTGTATAACCTTTCTCTGAGTTTTTAGTAAACTTTCTTTTTTCTTACCTTCTGTCAAAAAATTCTTAGTTTATGTTGTGACCTGGTTCTAGTAACTACTACAGAGAATAGATCGTAAATATTAGATGCTCTTCTCCTAAAATATATTAATGCATTTAACCCTCGTAAACAAACAGATAGCAACATGTACATTTAAACGAACGTCGCATATATCTCTGCCTCGAATAATAACTTTTCTATCTCTGACCTTTGCAGTTACTTCCTCAACAGACAATCCTTTTAGTTGACATCGCAGTTTCACTTCCTTTCAATGATATAAATGTTAATAAAATCAAATGCAGTTATTTATTTGAAATGTCCTGATTAGCCACACAGCGCCGTGACGGAAGCCAGTGTAGCTAATACTTCGGTTATTGTCGACACTCGCCGAAGGTAGCCGAGCTATTCAGTTTACGTCCAGTCTCCATGTTCAACGCATTGTATTAAAGTGGATGGCTTAGTATGAACGACACAGCATTTAACTGAAAAGCCCATAAGGGACGCTGAGTTCGAACATTGGCACACAATCTAAGTTCAAGTACATCGCCATGGCAAACAAGTATTTACTGACGAAAAAACGAAATCAATAACGTCATGGTTTTGGGAAAAGGCAAAGACTGTTAGAAAGTACGAAGAGGAGAACAAGTGATTTAACCCACCCCGGAAAACCGACGTCAGCTCTGGGGGTGATTATTTCTGGAAGATAATACATCCCGCCAGCTACCGCTAATAAGCCTATTACTGCGCCCCATGCGCAGATGATATCAAGGAAATAATATGATAAAGAGCTCTATGCTGCCTAATGACGCGGCCGTTAGGAAAAATCAATAGCGCCCTTAATGGGATTTGCAAATGGCTCCAACAGTTGCAGCTGACGCGGAACAACACAAAAAGGCGGTGTAACTAAAAAATGAGCATCGCGTAACGATCCGAGGGTTGGTGGAGAGTGGTAGACACACGCCGAGCAACGGAAAACGGTAACAGACACATTCCAGCACTCTCTTCAAATAACACGTTTATCAAGTACGAACGAGACTACAAAAAACCTCCGTTGGATTAATATACACCAAAACGAATACAAAACTATTTTTCTACATTGCATCCGCTCTGTTGTAATGACGTGAGGTGAAATAGGGAGGGGGGGGGGGTGTCAGGCGAAATCTCACAAAACCTCACCAAGAGGGAGGGGGGGGGTGTCAACGGAAATCTCAGGTTATCTCAGGTGAGGTTTTGAAATTCTTGTAGGATGGTAGAAATAAAAAAAGGTCTACAAATGCGCGAAATTCGATTTTAATGGAGATATTTTTCCTCCAAAACCAACCTTAGGGGGAGGGGTGTATAACCGCCCTTTGGAGCATGAAACCTAAAAAAAAAAAAATAAGTTGAGGGTCGATTAGTAGGGTGTGGAGGAGGATCTCGGTCAAAATCTCACGTAATTTTAGAGCGGGAGGGGGTCCGACCAAATTTCACGATGCCTCAGAGGGAGGGGGGGGTGTCCGGAATTTCGGAATAAAACACCTCACGTCATTAATGGACGCCCCTAATCACTCTTTCCATCGCACTGGATTTTTTAACCTTTCTTAATATAAATTTGATTAACGTGTATGCATCCGATCGTGCATGGAGGTTTGTCCTGATCGTCTTTACACCTGAAGGTCGAGACCAATGACAGTCACGTGTCTTAAATCTCGCCTATACGGAGGACGATCCAAAACTCTCATGGATGGTTCTTTCAAATTCCCTCGCGTACTTGTAGTATGGGGCTAAGCATTATGGTGTATCGGATCGGATTCTCGCGCATTTCTGAACGATAGGCCTCTCTGGTCTTGTTGTAAAGTTTATAGTAGCATTCAAGGTTGAAGATTCATTCATCTGTCTTCATGAATAACGTCTTGAATATTAAAAGTTATCTGCCGCGAGACGTTCGTTGGCAGAAATCATAGCTACTGTCAGGACCACCACAGAAAAACGTAGGCCACTTCACACTTAAGGCTTCGAAATCGTACCCACTGCCGAGCTGTACACGCAGTTGTGCAACTTTGCTTGGTGGCTTAATAACTTTATTCACTAGAAATCTAATAATTATACGTTGAGGAATGGATCTTTGAGCCTCCTGTTAACCCATCGTGATTTTAAGTAAAGAAACTGTTGTAGAAACTGGAGTTTATTGTTTAAATTGCTATGGCACTCATATGCACCGTATTAAAGTGTGTTACAGTAATTCGCAACTATTTCAAATGTCTTCTTTGTGTTTGGTCGAGTCTCGTCAGTTCACTTCCGGACATTATTCAACATTTACACTAATGATCAACCTCAGCCGCCATTGACTAGAAAATTTATCTATGCAGATGATTTAGCACTAACAGTACAAGCCAAAGATTTTGAAGCAGTGGAGGAGCGTTTAAGTAATGGTTTACAATCTTTCACCACCTACTATGAAGACAATCAGTTGAAACCAAATCCATCCAAACCTCAACAATGCGCCTTCCATTTACAAAACATACATGCCAACAGGAAACTGAAAGACAGATGGGAGAGTGTAGAACTAGATCACTGTTTCAATCCAAAATATCACGGAGTTACACTAGACCGCTCCTTCACTTACAGAAAGCACTGCTTCAATACAAAAGGCAAAGTTTAGCCCGCAACAATATCCTGTGGAAACGCACAGGAAACGTATGGGGTGCACATCCCGCAGTGCTCCGACCATCAGCTCTTGCACTGAGTTATTCTGCTGCAGAATATGCCTGTCCCGTTTGGTACAACTCTGCTTATGCCAAACAAGTAAACCTGCAGAATTCTAACGGGTTGCCTCGGAGTCACGCCGATTGAAAAACTACATGTTGTGGCAGGAATGGCTCCCCCTGACATAAGATGGCACGTAGCTGCGATGTCAGAAAGAAACAAGGCTAATTAAAACGCTGCTCATCCCTTATTCGGGCATCAACTCCCGTGATAAAGGCTGAAATCTAGAAAAAGCTTCCTTAGGACGACAGCTGCTTTAGATGTACCGCCGGAAGTTGCCCAGCTCAATCTGTGGCGAGCAAGAATGACTCATATGAATCAATGGCTACCTACTATAGAGGCACTACCACCAGGTGGCAGCCTCAACTGGAAGACCTGGAGAGCGCTAAATCGGCTGAGAAGTGGAGTCGGTAGGACGAAAGATAACCTGGCAAGATGGCGTTATCTTAAAGATCCTATTAATGCGTGTGAGTGTGGGGCTGAACAGACCATTCAGCATTAACACAATTGCCCGCTGTGCCCATCAACATGCACTCTGCAAAACCTCCTTCGCGACAGTGACAATGCCATACAAGTTGCTGACTTTTGGTCATCTATTATATGATCTCTTTGGTGTTGATTGATATCATTTTATTTCTGTTTTGTTATTACTGTGTCTAACAATTTGTAAAAGCAGCGTTTTTGACACGAAATAAATAAAATCCCAAAAACTACTTTTCCCGCCAGCTGACCTCCAACAAAACTACAATCTATATCATCTGATCACAATTAATATACTGTCTTAAATATCCGTAACTACCTATGCATTGTCGAGATTCGTAAACCACGACTGGGTTTCAGTGTCGGTGCAGAGCTCTGTTTAGCCCCACAGGTCTTGTTTCCCAGAAATTAAATTAGTTTAAGGCCCGATTCCTTTAAATGCCTTATCTACAGTCCCTCTTAGATCGGCTCTTGCTGTCGCGAGTCTTTAACACAAAGTACGAGCAAGCTCTAACTTTCTGCTCCTCCACTAAACAATTTTAACGCCGTCATTCCATAATAAAATTCTTCTCGGGTGACTAGCCGAGTTAAAGGAGTGTTATAATTACACAATATTTCGGCGATGTCATGCGCTGTTCGCCATCTTCTCAGTGAATGACCATCGCCAAAATATTGTGTAATTTATAACACTCCTTTAACTCGGTTAGTCACCCGAGAACAATTTTTATATTTTCAACGCCGAGAAAAACTGCGTTCTTATGGCGTCGTTCTATGTTATAACGATCATTCAATCCTCGAGAATGTGGTAAAAAGCCTGTACTTCTTGGTACAAAGTGATAGCAACTAAATTTTCATAACTCAACTGGTAGTATGATCATCAGGTCCCCCGACGAGAACATTTCAGTCTTGCCAATCGTGGACTCCTCCAACAGCTAAGGGTATTATAGTCTCTTAAAAATCTCGTGACTGCTGTTCATTAACTTCAAGCCCCTACGCAACATTGTCCGATGCAAAAGAGACATAGCGGCAGGTACCATGACACTGATCAGCCTTCGGGTTATTCCCGGTAGTATCCGCATACCGTGCAGGTTCGAGTAGCCGTGAAGGTCACATCGCGGAACCGCAGACAGGAAGTAGCGGGTCAGGCTGACAATTGTATGTCGCTTTCATAGGGCCAAGAAACGGTTTATGAGTGTTTATAAAGAGCCTTCGATCTAAT
The DNA here is from genome assembly GCA_031002005.1 of Vandiemenella viatica. NCBI lineage: Eukaryota > Metazoa > Arthropoda > Insecta > Orthoptera > Morabidae > Vandiemenella > Vandiemenella viatica. Next base: position 112,903,941 of record CM061914.1, on the reverse strand, counting down.
ACGACACGGAACTGGCACAAAATGATAGAGACGCTCCGAGCGCTTGACCCAGTACAATGAATACTGACGTGCTGAATAACACAGGGCCCGATCTGTCAGTCATTCCACCGCCCGACACCATTCTATCCATCAACTATTACTTCCTCTGCGTTCTCAGATGGCAGTGTTCAATGCAGACAAAAATAAGAATCTATTAAGGAACCGTACACAACTTATGCGACAGAAAGATGGGACAATCGCAGAAAGAAACCAAAAGAAAGAAGTAATAGATAGGCACTTCATTCGAAAAGATTCCCGAGTGTACAAGTTAGAGCATGTACATAATGAATCAATTAGCAAACAGACGGACAGAAAGATTCAATCGTCTGAACTAAATGGAAGAAGGAAAAATACAGCAAAGTTTTAAATTACTAACAAAAAATCTAAGAGGCTGAATACGTTTAAGGAGGACGGACGAAATGTGTGGAACTACCTATGAAAGAACGAAACATGGGGCGAAATGAAGCCTAAGATAGACGCCTGTGCAGACATATCATCTAGGCACAAAAGAAGTATTCCTACTAGTTCTTGACTTCTATGATACCTACAACCAATCTTCAGTTTAAACACATTTCCCTTAACTGAAAAATCTACGTAGAGGTGTCTACTTACCACAGAAACTTCCATTTTTCTGAAGAAAAAAAAAGTTAACAATCTTGGTTTTTCTACTGAATTATCAGTCACAACTTCTCCACTTTCTTCGAGTTCTAAAGTACAATTCTGTCAACAGTTAATCACAAATGCTTTCGCCGATTACGTCAATTTTTATGTTACACTATTTGATTTCACAATCAGAATGATCAGAAGCAAATTATTTGAGCGTGTTGATTTCAAATACGAATTAAAAGACTATATGTGGATTTTTTTTTTTTTTATTATTATTTTTTTTATAAGTGTTTGTGACAATGTGTCGTCGGTCGAGTAAACGTGTTTTCCAAAATCAGTATTACAGGAATCACAATCCTGAAATCATTCCGAACTTTGATCTCTCAATATAAACATCATAAACATAAATTGTGTTACTGATGCAGCCACAGCAGGAAAAAAATGTGTTAAATAAGTAAACATTTTGACAGTGTCAACTATGAACACACACACACACACACACACACACACACACACACACACACACACACACACACACACACACACACACAAACACACACACACACATATTCATGTATTGCTAGGTAATGGAATTCGATATGCTAGTAGGAACTGAAGCAGCTGAATTGTCAAAATATCGATATCAACATTTCATAAAGAAAGAAACGACAAAATTGTATGTGGTCGGTCTAACAAGTAAGCATTCTTCAAACCACTAGAACGTCAGGGTAGAATTTTATACAGTGTATTGCTTCGTAGCTCAGTCCACTGTCAAGGAATGCACACGGCATAAATATGAAAACTGATTCAAACGTCAACTTTTTGAAAGGAATAACGAAGGCAGTAACAAGGGTGCCACGTCAAATCCAAACTCCCTGAAGCATCGACAGTCTTCGAGACAAACAAGGTTCTTTGTCCGTAAGCTTTAGAGAACGGACATGGAACACCACAAAAGACCCGTCGGCTTGAGTTTCCGGTGGAACGGGGCGCCCTCCCATTTCTCACCTGCCATGGAAAATCCCAGAGCACCACAAGGGCGAAAAGCGTGACCTTGAATCGCGCGCAGGGGCTCAGCCAAACGGCATAAGAACTATGCAGTATTTCTGCTGCTACTGTATTCATCTGTTATCAGCGTTTTTCCTGAATGTCGCAATCCTCCTTTTATAATCCTAAGCAAGTCTGAGGTTGTTATAATTACGCTAATATTGGGAGCTTTGTATGTCGTCAGCAATCTTAAATCACCTCGTTAGACTATTGAAAAACATGTTCCTATTCTTAGCTAATAAATTGCTGACTAAACTAAATCCTATTTTCGCTATATATGATCATGGGATTGCAATTGAACATGGAAAGCAGCGGATCCGAATATGAGCTGCATCAGGCCCAAACCTCCCAAAAATCTAATACAAGCCTGAAACTATTAAAATATTACTTTAAAAAGACCCAAGTACTCAAGAAGAGAACGAGCCATAAGATGAAGTTTGCGACGAAGAAGGATGGGATGGTTCGTCAGAATGATATTATTTTAGTGTACTTGTATGATTATTGTTTAGGTATTTTGTAAATATTCACATAATATGTAATAAAGCGTGGGTTCAAAGTATGTGTTCTTTATTATTACTCCCACTTCATAGTTAGAAGTTCTAATACACAAAAGAAACGAAACAAAAATACAAATTACGTAGCAATAATTTTGATCGAGTTTTTGTGTCAAATACCCCTGTGTGCGCTGGTTGGTCCACTAAATTTGTCTTGGACCAAACACGCCCCTATGAACTTATAGTCGAAAAAAATCAGCGCATCTAGCAGAAATAAAATTTCATTATTCTTCATCCGTTTTACTACTAGATGAGCGCAAAACAGGAAGCATTTTCTTTCTTACGGCTTTACGCCTCGTCGACGTCGATGTCATTAGAGGCGGGATGGGACTAGGGACAGGGAATTCGGCCATGGCCTTTTGAAGGAAGCATCTCGGCATTCGCCTAAACTAATCTGGGAAAACCATGGAAAACCCAAATCTGGATGTGTGCGTGGAGACTTTCCCGGCGTACTGAAGCAATGTAGTCTTCACGGGTGTGCAGCCGGATGGTGTTTTGGAAACACAACCGAGCTGGTTGTCGAAACGTTGTGTTTTCAAAACACCATCCGGCTGCACACCCGTGAAGACTACATTGCCCAAATCTGGATGTCCGGACGGGGATTCGAACCGGCGTCCTCCCGAATGCGAGGCCAGAGCGCTAACCACTCACTCACCACGCTCGGTGGGAAGCATTTAACAATGGAGATGACAATTTGAACAGAAAATATTCCTTAAATTTCATCAGCAGCTACTAAATTAGTAACTTTGCACTGGTTATTCGAGTAGTGTTAACAAAAATCACTTCACCCCAATGTTTAATGGAATTAACTGTATTTGAGCTAATGGTTTCAATAAAGCATATAAAATTTTTGAATATTCAGACAGCAAGGAATCTCTGCGTAGAGCCAGACCGATTTGAGATTTAGGAAGGCCTGTTATATCACTCCGTCGAGCAGGCGATGAGACGGTGTTGATCCTGAGTTATCAGAAGAGATAAGAGTACGACAGCAAGCTACAAATCTCGCAGTTCAGACTCTATAAAACAGCCACACGGGAAAAAGACGGCAAAACAGCTAATTAACAAACGAAACATTAATCAGACGCATTGCTGGATGTAGTCATGGTTTGAATCAAACGAAACATCTTCCCAGGATGAGTGACTACGTGACAGATACAGCGAGAAATAATGGGTAACTTTGTAAATTATATACAGTCTCTGTAATATTATATCGGTCGCTCAGGCTTTGCTTCTCTCGCAGTCAGTTTGTATATGATCTGGTAAATTTCAGGTACAGAAACAACTTAAAAATCAGCCACAGTTATTCCCCCCCCCCCTCAGACTGCTGCTATTTTTAATCGTGTTGCGAATTGGTTGTTCTCTTTATGAGACAGGTTCAATGGTAGTATGATATGCTGATGGCTTCCCCGTCAAATTATCCCGACATCGTGCTTTTTGAGACTCCTTTTACGTAAGTTACAGCTTTCTATATGCAATACTAGCAATACAATTCTAAGTCCACGTGTACGAAGTTGCGCGTAACATGTGCTGATTATGGCACTCATTTTCGAAAGCACGGGGTCTCGAATAATAAACACCGGAGTAGTTACAACCAGGAACGCATGCCGCCACCTGTCCGTAAACATTATAAATAGTATTTCTTACGGTAAATGTCGATTACTTTGTCTCTGTAGTAATTTTTTTAGGTGAAACTTGTGAACCATTTCATCACTCGCATATGTGCTTAAGAAAAACCTACTATAAAGTATCATCAAGACGGCTGGTTCGTTTGGACCGAGACCATTATGTTCTTTTTTTTTTAAATTATGGCTTTACGCCTCGTCGACGTCGAGGTCATTAGAGGCGGGATGGGATTGGGGACAAGGAACTGGAAGGAATTCTGCCATGGCCTTTTGAAGGAAACCATGGATAACCCAAATCTGGATGCCCGGACGGGGATTCGAACCAGAGTCTCCCGAATGGAGACCATTATGAACGGGAATGCCAGATCTAGCGAGTGGGCAGGTGATGCCAACCCATCAGAACGAAGATAATTAAAATCTAACAAACCTAAAATTTCTGTTATTTACCGACAGATTTTGTAACACCATTTAAATGCTTGCAGTCCATACATATAAGTAAACCACGCAGTTAGAAGATGGTACAAACGTATATCCAATACATCAGAAGCGTCGGAGGGGCTGCAGCAGGGAGGGGAGGTGCATGTTGATACTGCAGTCGGCTTAACCAGAGCACTCCTCCCGAGGTTGAAGAAGCTGCGGAGGTGGGCACGAACTGGCTCGCCGCCAAAAGGAATCGATCCCAGGCGTCCGCAAAGGAAGCGCTCCGCCGACACACCTAGCAGGCGCGCCTGATGAATAATACAGTGGACGTAATGCCGCGCACACCGCCCGAGGTAACTAACGGCACATGCCGCGGTGCTGCACCCTTGCACCTGCCAACACAGATATCACTGCTGCTACAGTCTGTGCTCCCTTGGGGGCATCCATAAATCACGTGAGGATTTCCGCCCCCTCCCCCTTGGTTACATCTGGTCCGTGAGAGCCCGCCCCCCTTTTGGTGAGATCTAGTCCGTGAGAGGCCCCCCCCCCAGAAACATTTTCACAAAACCTCACCTGAGATTTCCGTAGACACCCCCCCCCCTCCTATTTCACCTCACGTAATTTATGGATGCCCCCTTAGCCGAGATTCTTGAACGTTATTGCTATCCAATCAGCTGAGGGGCTGACAGGCATCTGCATATCTTCCATCCCCACGCAGCCAGTTAACATAGGCGGCTCAGTTTCAGTCTGATCTATCCCCAGATCTAACCTGTACATGCCATGGGAGAATTTCCATACAACGTGGACACAGCGGTCATCTCAGAGAAATAGGAAGGGAAGGTGGTGGTGAGATGAGGAGCGTGTTCAAGGGAACATTGCCTTCAACCACCAGTTCGGAGTGATGCAACGTCAATTGGTGAGTGTGGAGTATCGCTCTGGCCTGGAATTCTGGAGGACGCAGGTTCGAATCCCCGTCCGGCCATCCAGATTTCCGTCATCCACGGTTTCTCTAAATCATTCCTTCAAAAGGCCATGGCCAAATTCCTGCCCGTTCCTTGCCCCCTGACCTTTCCCGCCTCTAATGACTTCGACGTCTACCCAGTCGTTCCAAACGATCAGCTGCTCGAAACAGCGAAAGTAAATAATGCGTTTTTTAATTAAATATTTCACTTACTTTTTTTCGGGGATCGTACTGCTTTAATTGATGGTTCAGTACCAACGTTTCGGCGCCCAACCTGGTGCCTTCATCAGGGTTTTCAGACTCGAAATGGTGTGGTTTTCACACAACTCTGTCGCTGAGTTACACAACAGTTAAAGCAGTGCGATCACCGAAAAAAGTAAGTGGAATATTTAATTAATATGACGCCTGCTAAAAGCGTAAAATATTGTATAATGCGTTTTTTTTGTTGGCAATATACCATGACTGCCAGCTTGGCTGGCGGAGATCGTTGAAACACCAAGACTGCGTTCGCTGGTTCGATCCTCGTTGATGGAAGAAATATCCGTCATTCTGGTCTTTGCCGACGTTGTAAAAGAGATTCCCCGTCACGAGATGGTACGAGTCATCCGAGCCAAATCCCTAACATCTCTCTGCAGTGAGTGAGTGCACATAAAACTTGATGGCAATACGTTTGACGGATGGCGGCGAAAAAATTATTGTATAATTTAGAGACTTTCAGGAAAAGTAATCCTGACTACGGCGATATTGTGTTTCACACTCTCCAGTCTTTCATCTTCAAAAACTCAACATAAAAAATACACATTTTGCTTTTGTAAAGCCTTACGCCCAGCCGACGTCGAAACTATTATTGCCGAAAGAGAACTGAGGGCACGGAACAGTAAGGAATTCTGCCATGACCTTTTGAAGGAAACAATGGCAAATCGAAATATGGATGGCTGGACTGGGGATCAAACTCGTGTCCTCCCGAATTCCAGGCTTGCTTTTGCTTATGGCTTTACGCATCTTCGACATCGAGGTCATTTGCGGCGGGTGTGGACAGAGGCCAAAGAACGGGAAGGAATTAAGCCATGGCCTTTTGAAGAATTTTTCTTGCGGCTTTACGCCTCGTCGGCGTCATTAGAAGCAGAAAAAGGACTGGAAAAAGGAATTCCGCCATGTCCTTTCGAAGGAACCATCACGACATTCACATGGAGTGATTTGGCGGAACTATGGAAAATCAAAATCTATATGACCGGACTGGGATTACAACCCACGTCATCCCGAATGCAAGACTAGAGCGTTATCTCTCACCTAACACACTTGGTCCTTTTGAAGGAACCATCCCGACACTCACCTGGAGTGATTTCGGAAAACCATGCTAAACCAAAATCTGGATAGACGGGGAATCGAACCCGCGTCCTCTCGAGTGCGAGTGGGATACACTATACTCAACAACACATCACAGTCATCTACACACACAACAACAACGACAGCAACAACATTTAGACAAATGGAGGAAAGGAATTGGCCATGGCACCCAGCGTGGTGAGTGATAAAACGCTCTGGCCTCGCATTCGGGTAAACGTACAGTAGGTTTCGAATCCCCATCCGGCCGTCGAAATTTCGGTTTTCCATGTTTCTCGAAATCACTATTGGTGAAAGCCTGGATGGTTCCTTCTAAAGGCCGTGGCCGAATTCCTTTCCGTTCTTTGCCCTCAGTCCTCTCCCGCCTCAGTCAGGCGTGAAACACCTCCTTCATGAAATCCGATCAATCTTAGAGTTTGAACATCACGCTACATGATACACTAAGATTAAGAAACTTGCAAAGTAACATCTTTGGGACCACAATAGGTGGAAACTTAGGTAAAACTCGACTGAGATTCGTACCTCCGCCCTTTATTGAGCGGTTAGTACGGTTCTGGGTGAATGGTGTTGCTTCAGAGACGGCTCTGGCAGCCCGCGCTGTTGACGCCGCCACAGTATTGACGTCACAGGCAGATGGCAGTTTGACGTAACGATTCCCCCGCGGCATATATTTCGGTTATCTAGACGCCGGGCGAGCTACTGGAATGGTACCACTGCTAACTGGCACCGCGAGACACAACCCAACCGCGGAATAGTCACTAGAAAATCGAACACGCATACTCCCGATCAGTAAACAGGAAATATTAGCACAATTTTCGGGGAACATGATTTTTAACACCTCACATTCGTCACCACTATCGTAACAATCTCGCTGATACTGTTACTTTGAGTACAGTAGTCAAAAAGAATAAGAGAAAGCTAGTGGAAGACCTTTTATGGATAGTTAGTTGAGCGCTCTTGGTAATAAGTTTCCACTATTCTCTACTACCAGCAGGGCGTCAACTAATAAAATCATATTGAAAGATCAAACTATGATTGCTTTTCGACGAACAAAATAGCAATAATGGCTTTCTGTGGACGAGACCCTGTTAGAGCAAAAAATGGTTAACTGGGTCAGCAAATTTTCAGTTAAGTTTCGTTGCATTTGGGAGGATGCGGGTTCGAATCCCTGTCCGGGCATCCAGATTTGGGTTTTCCATGGTTTCCCCAAATCACTCCAGGCGAATGCCGGGATGCTTCCTTCAAAAAGGCCATGGCCGAATTCCCTCCCGTTCCTTGTCCCCAGTCCCATCCTGCCTTTAATGACCTTAGCCGTCGACGAGGCGTAAAGGAATAAGTAAATAATAATAATAATAAGTTTCGTTGCCAATGACCCCATAAGAGATACTGACAATAAGGCGAACAGGTTTAAAATAATGTGTGATGAAATAACCAAACTCTTATGAAACAAGATGCGGATAGATAAGAAGCAATGTTTTACAAGGTCACTGCTATTCCTTTACTACCGAGCGGAGCGGTGTAACGGTTAGCGTTCTCGCCTCGCATTCGGGAGGGCGGCGGTTCGAATCCCCGTCCGGGCATCCAGATTTGGGTTTTCCATGGTTTTCCCAAATCACTCCAGGCAAATGCCGGGATGCTTCCTTCAAAAGGCCATGGCCGAATTCCTTCCCATTCCTTGCCCCCATCCTTGCCCCCCATCCTTTCCCGTCTCTAAAGACCTCGATGTTAAAAAGAGACGTAAAGCAGTTACAAAAAAAAAAAAAAAAAATTCCTTTACTTCTCTAAGGATAATGAAAAGATTAGACCATTTCACAATCAGCGGAGATAGTGTGTTTAATATCTGAGTAAGGACGAACAAATCTAGACGTAATAACAGATGATACAATAACATAGCAACTAAAAATATACAGTACAGACGACAAAATGATGATTATACCATCAAACGAACGGGCTAACTGTGCAGAATTAATGATGCTTGACTCCAGAAAGCAGCAAGTCAATGCTGGACAGTAAGTGGAAGGGCATATTGTAGACCAACAAGAGGTGGAATCGGGAACAGGCCTAATACTCGTATTGCACGAAGTAGAAGTATTTCCGTGCGATCAGCACTGACCCAAGACAAGAACTATTACCACGTACGTCTGAGGGGGAAAAGCAGCTACCAATGAGACACCAGACGCAGAGTGACAAATATTTTTTTTTCTTAGGGTTTCGCGCTTAGTCGATACCATTAAAGGCGTGAAAGGACACTGGTAAGGAACTGGAAGGAATTGTCAAGACCTTTTGGAAGGGCCATCCAGTCATTTGTCAGTAACTATGGAAAACCGAAATATGAATGGCAGATCGGGGATTTGAACCCCTGTCTTCCCGGGCGTCAGGTGCGAGCGTTAACGCTTACCTACCGGGCTCAGTATGTGTCACACGTGACTGAAGTTATTAATATGGAAAGTAGGTTACGTAAACTCAGACTAGGCAAAATGCCCAAAACCAGTTCATGTATTTGAGATGGTGGTGCTACCGCACTTATCAACTATCACCAAACAAACAAAATGCGGAGTTAAATACCGAGCTGGAATCTGCTGTCCGCATTAGCTCCAAATTTATAAAAAGTTTCTACAGAAGTCTACTGCATAGAGTTAGCGCCAAATTGGACACAATACTCAAGAACTGGGAGACACAAATGATCGCAGATGGGAAATGAAAAATGCTGTAAATGATAAACGTTGTATGGGCCCCATTTTGACGTCCTGTGAACCCCTCTACCCCCACGTAGCCTGACGTGGCTATTGCCTCTACCCCCCCCCTCCCCTCTGCTCAACGTAGCACATAGCTTCTTCCCCTATTGATTCCAGAAGACATTTAGCACTGTTTTCTTTTGTCAGACTGTCGTAAATTATATATGGAGATAATTAAATGACGGAAATATATATTCACATTCTGTTGTGTGTTCTGTACCTCATTTTAACTGTGACAAATAATATAAATGAAAAGTTACGTGGCCTGGCCCCTTTCCAGGCCCAGCGCAGCTTTCCAGCCAACCTCTCTTCCCCCTTTACTCCGAGCCACGTAGTTTATGAACGCTCCCTAACGACTGTCACTGACAGCCTAAGTACTACAGATAGAAGGGATTACAGTGTAAGATTCTTAGAAATGTTTGTCATAATACGCACTGATGAGTGAATAAAGAACTGTTACTCAACTATGATCTGTAATCCAAATCACGTTGATATGGGTAACCTTTACGGTTCATTTCATCTAGAGCAGTGTTTCCCAACCTTTTTTGGGTCATGTCCCACTTTTAACATTTTGTTTTTTTGTTTTTTTTGCCCCCATACATAATTTTAAATAAAAAAATTATTTGTTATTAAAGAAACTCATATAGGATGGTTTTTGAAAGAAAAAACACTTTAATATTGTCATAAAACACAGTAAGTAAAATTAAAAAAACATGTAATGAAATACTAAAATTCAAATTCAAAAGATTTTTAATAAAGATTTATTATGGCAATCTAGTGTGATCCTTGCGCTTGATGCTTGCTACCTAGAGATTTTATATTAGGCTCCAATTTAGTAAGCTTTAATCTCAAGTCTCCACGTTGTGATATATCCAGTCGATTTCTTTTTTTTATCAGTAAATCATTTACTGATAAAAGGCCGAGACAGGCGGCACATTAAACGGTGAATCCCAAAAAGGTCCAATTGACGACTCAAATCATCCAGATAATATATTTTGCTAACATCAAACGAAACTATACCTAATAATTATTTACAGCACTGTTTTAAGAATTTCCTTTTTTGCTATATTTTGTACCTATATCTAGCATTGCATTTAAATAACCCGAAGAGAAAGTGGTAAAGTCGTATCAAGTCAATTTCTAAATTGCCCCCCTAAAAAACCAAATTGCCCCCCTGTGGGGCGTGGGCCCCACGTTGGGAAACACTGATCTAGAGGATGCAGGGAATACATTCACATTATTTGATTGTATACCCAGGTATGCTACAAATTTAGAGAGGTGACGAGTTGAGCTGACTTTGTCCGCGTTGGCTGATGCTCTTCGTTTTGATGCCACTAACTGACTGTTTTTCTCATCTCGGGTTACACACCTGAAAGGAAGTTTTATGACTAGCCAATTAATACAGTAAATTGTGAATGCAAGCTGTACCCCGTTCAGTTAACAGAGGCGGCTCAAGGTCACTCTGCTCTATCCCCACTCCGCTGCCATTACCCCTACACGCGAAGGGGAAATTAACAACTCGCCTCTCTACACACGGCGGTCAGATCGGAGAGGTACGAAGGGATGGCGTGGTGAGGAGCGCGGAATGAGCGGAACAGTTAGCCGCCAGTTGGAGAGAACAGGGTATAGTACTGTTACTAAATGTATCCTCCACGTAGGTCCTCTTCTCTTTGTAAAGGAAGACGTATATTTGCACAGTGTTACCTAGTCAATTATCTAAATACAATGGCTCGTAGCAGGCATGTTTCGCCGCTTGACTACTTTATCAGATATCCCATTCCGTAAACAACATCAGTAACTGAATACTGAAATGATGCCAGCCTTAAATCATTTTACTAATACTTAGAATGTACATTGCAAAGCGTATCCAGAGACTTTTGCTTCTATCGCTTCCTCAAATTTGTGCTGCTGACATATGGAAAGCTGGAAGCTGCCTAGTAGTAGGACAAGGGTGTTTCACAGCCAGTTTCAAGGCCATTTTTTAACATTGGCTCATATGGAGAAGGTCAAGGATCTGTGTACCATGGAAAAACCTGTCGAGTCAAATCATTTACGCTTCATTAAACAACGTAACACTGAACATCATCTTCGGCTCGACCAGGTCCACGCTATATTGAACATTGTAAGTGCAGGTACTTCCCGGCAGGATTCAACAGGTTGTAAGTGTACGGACTCCTGTTCTCAGACAGCTGTGGAAAAACTGTAATCGATACGCCTTGTAATCGATACGTGCACGTGTTGTGTCTGCTGTTACCATCCACATTCTCTTCTGTAACCTATTTTTCGGTGGCGGTTTGTTTTAAAAGGCTGCTGCCTCGGTGAAACTAATAGAGATCTTTGTCAGCTGGTAGACAAGCATTATCACTTTTATTATTTACTGTGCTAAATACGTTTTGCATGGTGGCATTTAAGCCTTTTTGTGTATTGTAATTTTTATTCTTTTTAACGAAATTTATAAAGAAATTCTGTCGCCGTATAGAACGAAATATTTTGCGCTTGTTACGATATATACAGCTTGCCAAGCAGAGTCATTTGGCCACTCGTCTTTGAAGGTAATTAACAGCTAAAAATAGACGAAATATCTAGTAGAAGATATGGTATTTCCATCCTGTATCCGTTTGACGAATATATTTCTGTCTATTTGTATGTACTGTTCAAAGTCCATATATCTAATCTAATCTAATTCCGTGGTTCGCATTCCACGTTAAATTGTAGGTCCCCTGTACATTGAAGGATTGCCGGGCTAGGTTAAGGCGCCTACGACAGGGGCGGAATGCGCAGCCAATAGAAACCCTGTCACCAGGTCATTACGACCACACGGAATTATTATTATTATCTAATCTAATATACAACAAACAAAATCTATATTATACTGTTAACAGGTGGGTTCAATTCAAGTTATAGGTATGAGGATATTTTTATTTATTCCATTAAGCACAAAAATGAAAAATAAGACACTAGATCGTTACCACAATCAAACAAAAATCAGTAATGAAAAATTATTCTAAGTATTGAAATCGGATGTCCCTTTACATGTCCACGCGAGAAATGAACAATGACCACATTCTACATACCATTTTGCAGAATCGGAATATATATATATATATATATATATATATATATATATATACAGGGCGTTCGCCGGGAAACGCAACCCTCTGTTAGCGCTATAAGGAAGAAACTGCTCCCGGCGAGCGAGCGGTCAGCTTCCGGCATTGTTCGACCGTCGGCCGCGGACTATTTCATAACAATTACGCTTCATAAACTTGTATGTGCTAAGCATTTAAATGTGACGTAATTCATTAGCTTACCTTATAAAAGATGCTGGAAGTGTTGACCCTCTTGTGTAATGCACATTTCACATCTTCTGAACATATTTCGAGACACACGCTGCCCTAACTGACTTAATTATTTTTTGTGTTACTGTTCTAGTCGAAAAGCAATATCGTCAATTTTCTCCTCTGTGAGAATACGGTTGACCGACAGTCTCTTTTTGTTAAAAAATGAACCCATTTCTCTTACTTTTTTAACCAGACGCAGAATTGTTGATTTAGCTGGCAGTAAAGCGCCAGGAAATTCGCGACGAAATTTACTGCGACACTTTTTAAACGACTTCTTCTTCACATATGTATCGTAGAGAAATATTCTTTGTTGCAAACTGTAACGTACCATAATTTTACTCACACTCAAACACGGTACAGATTAGTAAGAGTGTGAAGCCCCAAACCAGCCAAACCGCAAAGAAACGTTTATTCACAACACTGATTAATAAGAGACTGAAGTCACAAACTAGCTACAATGCAAAGAAACCGTTCTTAACAATGTAAGGGTCCCATTATACTGCGTCACTGCACTGTTGGGGCAGCGGAGGTGGTAAACAGTGCGGTGATTCACGGTGCCGTGTGGCGGTAGTTGCTGGCTCCACTGACCGAGCAAGTTGCCGACGGCAACAGACTGGGAGGGTAGCGTTTTCCGGCGAACGTCCTGTAGTAATGGGTGTAAAACCTCCATTTTAAAGTATTGTATCTCCAGATATGTGTACGATATTTGACACATCACAAATACCTACATTTTCCTCATTTTGTGTGTACACGGCCCACACAACCTAACATGAATACTTATTTTACTTTTTTTTTCATAAAATATGAAGCATACATCAAACAGGTGCAGTTACATTGTAGGAAAAAACATTACATATCATCGTGGAACTCTGTAAATACTTTTCAATTCAGTGATTGCATCATGGTATGATATGGTCATTTCTGTTTATCATCTCAAATGGGTTATTGTCAAGACTAAGAACTAATTCTTCCCATCTTGATTGGACAAACATATTATACTAAATAAGATATTGTCTTACAACCTGTATACGTCTGAGGCATATTTTAATGAATAGCGCACATTTATTAAAGCCATATTTTTCAAACTATTGATAAATATTTCGGGTAAAAATGGTGCAAAAGGCCAGACATTTCCGAAGTAGGAAGATCAGGTACCTTCAAAGAAAAACCAACACACTGAACCATATGTCTAATGGATATATGTGCACATACGTAGCGACTAACAATTTAAAAATCGGATGCACTGAACTATATATATATATATGACTGGATGTTGTATGTAGCTATACGTATACGCGCAACCAAAATTAGTTTCTGTTTTAGTACGTTAAAATATCCATAACACTGTTCTAGTATCAGCAACATTACAATTCTTCCTGTAAAAATATTGGAAAGTGGAGGTGAAAATCTGCAGTCTACAAAGTACAGATTAACAGTGTTTTGTCAAATACTCGCCACCAAAATTAGTTTCTGGTTTAGAACATTATAATATCTCGAACACTGTTCTAGTATCAGCAACTTTCCAATCCTTTCTATAAAAATAATGGAGAGTGCAGGCGAAAATCGGCTGCAGTCTACAAAGTACAGATTAATAGTTGTCAATGAAACGCAATTGTTCCTCGGTACACCTATTTTATATATGAAACGCCACGCTTGATAGGCAATATGAACGCAATAATTTAAGCGTTAGACGACTTTTTGTTTCTGATTCGTTGAGCTAAATTTTGCTTCCTCTTGCGTTGCCGGTTTTTTCCTAATTCTAGTAAATGGTATAACAGGTCAATAAATAAAACCACTTCTTACATTCATCTCTGCTAATACAGTCTCCCAAAAAGTTTTAGCCAAACTTCTCGCTGTTGAAACGCCCTAATGCTGTCTCGACTGATCATTTTCAATTTTAATTGAAAAGTAAGCGGCCCGTGTCCGATGAAGCCATGGGGATCTCTCACCAACGTTTGAGTGTGTTCGTACCTAGGGAGAAAATGAGTTTGGATGTGGTCGTTAAATCACCGAAGAAGAAACGCGCTTCCAATGCTCAATTGAGGTCACCACTTACAAAACAAAACAGAAAAAAAGGGCAGTGGTATTGCAGTTGATGGCCACTGAGTGAAAGCAAACACTGCTCAACGAGTGCACACTACCCTACACGAACAAATGCATGCGGCCCTGTACATTACTCAACTGGAAACGCAATTTTCACTCTTACGAATAGATTTGTTTTTGCCGCGAAAAAAATTGAATTCTCAAGTCCTCTCCTCAGTCCCAGTTACAATTTATGAAAGAAAGTACAGATAATTTCATCGACTGAACAAGTGATGACCGTTGTTTATTGAAAATGTCAAAGAGTATGGCTAACGAACAAAAACAGTCAATTAAGCATCATTTTCAAGATGGAAGGTTAACTGTTGGAAAAATCTGTAATAGAAATTTCTCTTTTACTATTATAATACACAATGTACATTTTACGCCTATTGCGTTCAGAACTGAACCCTCCTCCTTGCCTTGCGCAACTTGCCCCGTTTCGCGCACTTATAAAATATGAATTAGTTGAAAGAAAGTTCCGTCGAATCATGGAGCCTGCGACCCTGTCGACAAAACTCGCCACAGCATTAGGATAACGCTAGATGGAAACTGTGTTGTGAAATCAAGATTTTGTAGACGAATGTTCGAATCCCCGTCCGACCAATTAGATTTGGGTTTTCCATGGTTTCCCCAAATCACTCCAGGGCAATGCCGTGATGCTTCCTTCAAAGGGCCATGGCCAATCCTTTCCCACCTCTAATGACCTCGACATAGACAAGGCATAAATAAAAAAAAATTTAAAAATGTTGAGAGTGTAATTGTGATGGATTAAGCAACTTGAAAATTAATATTTTATTGAACACATTGAACCTGTACCGGTGCCGCAGTCAATCTGATCGATTGAGGAACGCACAGGAAACAGTCGCGTCGCAGGAGGCAGTTACGAAGTTGACACAGCCACTCCGATATCAGAGCAAACACGCAACACCGCTACTGGCAGCGAAACACACAAGGTATTTCACGTCGATAAGTTGCTCGAACAGAAGCGGAAAAAATCAACCCTAATTAAAAATCTGGAAACAAAGTAATATCCGCTGTCAGTTGGCAATTCGTGGAAAGATACAAGACTTGCCGGGAAAGGATGTTAACATTTCAAATACTTTTTAACCTCGAAATAAATCCGTCAATAGTTAGTGCACTAAATTCATGGCAAGTTTCATGAAAAGCAACTTTCCTGGAACGTTTATTTTTTAATGCTTTTCATTGCCGGTAGAAAAATGTTTGTTAATAGCGTCAATCAATGGTCAACGAAACTATCTATCCAAAAATGAAAAAGGAGTTTTACAATTTTTCAATAAAAATTTAGCTCGCTGATTGTAAAATGATCCGAGAATAAATATACCATGAATAAAACACAGTTTATTTAAAAATTGTAGTACAATCAAGTTGTTTAAATTGCTAACATGTCCTCTCTCAGTTCCATGTTTTCATAATTGCTTCATCCGTCACGCATCAAACTACAAATAGTTAACATTTGATCACCTGTAATCACCTGTAACTAAGCATTCCATACAATACTCAAAACACTCTTTTTATTTGCAATTATTTGCGGTTCAGAGTGAGGTATTTGATTTGGTACCGTACATTCATATTAATGTTACATATAAACAATTACATGATATCAAATCTTACGTTTCGTAACGTAAATGACTGATATTGAAAATCTCCGTAAAACCCATGTAGAATACGAGTACTAACTGACGATTTCAATAGTAGAAATGGACGGAAAGATTGATGGAGAAATTATTCTACGAAAAATACTGAGTATTGAACGACGAGCAGAATAAAAGAGACAATCATATATGTTACAAAACAAATCAAAGAGAGAGATAAACATAAGCATGTATTTATGTGGTTATCATTTTTTATTCCAACGTGAATAGCTCATTGAGATAAATATTTGTTAGCATTCATCAGAGAGATTAAATTCGTTACAGCATTCATTTGATCGAGTCAGTTAGTTGTATGATGTAGTAAGTTAGAAGATTAGTGAACTGTTTTTTTTTTTTTTCTTAGGCTTTACGCCTCGTTGACGAATTCGGCCATGGCCTTTTGAAGGAAGCATTCGCCTGCAGCGATTTGGGGAAACCATGGAAAACGCAAATCTGGAAATCTCACCCACCACACTCGATTTGTGAACAGAGTTCTACAGGAAAACCTTCGGAAAATAAATCCCAACTTTTTGATTTGCTACTCTCTATCACCTTTACGTGTTTTTCATGATTGAAGGTAGCTGAGTAAGTCGTCGTCCTGAATCCAGCGCACCATTTGCTGAAACGATCGACAAAATCTGCGCACGTCTGCCGTTCAGAATTCGGTCACGAACTCATTACCAATCAGCCACCCCGGCGTGTCACCCTGATTACGAGGGCGGGGGTAACGGCGCGTCTGAACAAGACTCTGGCTAATTCCTTTTAGGATTATCAACCTCTGACGGGACTTTTCCAACTTCATTAAAACTGATATAATCACATGTTTTACTAAGCAAACTTGAGCAGCATCTAAAAATAAATTCCACAGGTCGAAGGGTGCTGTTAAAAGCAGCGTTTATTAACATTTTTCAACCCGAGGAACTAAAATTTCAAAAATAACTCTAAGAATTATTTTATATAAATTCTAATTTCTTAGAAATATGTATGTTATTAACCAACTCTAACAATTGTTACACCCAAGTAGCAGTGCTCGAAATTGACCGGGCGTTAGGCGTAATTACGCCTGAATATTTTCGTTTTACGCCTGCAATCTCCGTCAAAGGCGTAGAAAATACTCCTAAGCATCGAAACTTAAAAAATTACATTTCGGAACTTGTTTTCAGTTAGTTTTACGTGTTCAAGGCTAAATTCTAATAATTAATTTCAATTCTTGTCGTTTTGATCTATTTCAATGTTTCCGATAATACATTTCTGAAGTTCAGAAGTGGCAACATTGTAGAGGGAAGTACCGCGAAGGGAGGGCAAAAAAAAAAAAAAAAAAAAAAACAATTCTAGCGCGTGCGTTATTCTTCTGTTATTCGCTTAACAAAGGATCTAAAGATGTCTCGTAAAATTACTGACTTTATACCATTTGTAAAGACAAGTATTGGTGATAGAAGTGTTACAAGTACCGATAAACGAGGACTGCCAGAAAATGAAGAAACATCATCTGCTGACAAATCATCAGGCCCTTCAGCTACTACCAGTAGGCCTGCTCCAGGAGGTCAACAAGCAAGTAAACGATCAAAAACAGTTTAAAATGTATCAGCTACTTTGCCTGCTGTTACCACCAGCACATCGACAACTAATGTCGTGGGTAAACACACATTAAGTAAGTGGCAAAAAAGTTTTCCTTGGTTATCAGTAGAACAAGGCAGCGAAAATAGTATGTTTTGCGTCGTTTGTATGCAGTTTGCGAATTCATCTTTAACGAGTTTCGTAAATGCAAAGGTTATATCTAGATTAGAAACAGTTAAAAAACATGACAAAAGTGAAGTCCATCAGAATTCGTGTGCGGCAGATGTGGCGAAAAAAAAATGCATTGCAGCCACTGTTAGCTCTTACGTGAGTGCCATGAGTGACAAAGTACACCAAAAAATGTGTGTTTTATTTAATACTGCTTACTCCGTTGCAAAAGGCAACTTTGCGTTCACAGATTACCCACGTTTGTTAGAGTTACAAGAAAATCGCGAAGATAGGCCTATAATCAGAAATTTCTTAACAGGATTAACAAAACGTTTCGAAGATCTTCGAACTAATTGCATGTTTAAAAATATAAACATTTTTGATGCAAATAACATTCCAAATGAGGATATATTAAATTATGGAGTAAAGGAGTTTGAAGAGGTCCTCAAGGATTTACCTGCAACAGTGACCATAAGCAAAGAACAAGCTGATGAATTTCTGCGCTGGAAAATATGGGCTAAGGACAAGAAATCTCTATGAAGTCATCAGCTTTGGAACAGAGTATATAGCGAAAATAGTGAAGACAACCAATATCCAAATTTATTAAAAATCATTTCATGTTACCTTTGCTTCCATTCACCACTGCAATATGTGAGCGAGGTTTCAGTGAGCTTAACAACATGAAAACAATGAAATCAATAATCATGTTAAATTATTTCACAATTTTGGTATATGATGTATTGGCACATGCAAATCATATTAATCTGTTTCTGGGTCTATTTATAGTTTTAAACTGTGCTGGAGTATGTTATAAGCTATAATATCGGTATTTTCATAATTATAATATAATTACGCCTAACATTTTCATTTTACGCCTGGGTCTGAAAGTTAGGCGTAACAAATACGCCTGGATTTAAAAACTAATTTCTAGCTACGACGTTCCTGCAAGACCTGTAACGCCGCTCTCTTTGATGTCGACTGGAAATTTATATAGTGAGCAGATTACAATAGTAAAAATGCATTCATATCCTTGAAATAACAAATTTTTGAATAGTCGTTGAAATATTCATGGCTTTCAGAAAGTGTGGCTTATAGCCTATACGCTATCCATTTCGTGTGAACAACTTTTAACAACTTGTTTTTTATCATAATACCTTTAATTCACTCAGAATTAGGCGTTTAATATTCTGGTGGTAGTTTGTATCATGGGTTACTTACTATCCGAATAAATTAGACACAAAATACACACACCTCAAAATAGTTGAGATTAATAAGTCTCCATAGTAATCATGATAAAATCTATGCAGCTTAGAACATGTAGTGCCTGTTTTCACCTTTGTATAGATACGCGTAGTTAACTTCCTCTCGCATATACGAAAACAGTTAAATTGTTTGCCAACAGATGGCAACATTAGATCTACATACGCGGTGACGGTATGTTTAAATCGATTTTGCGATTCAATTAGGAATTTTATGTCACGGATTACATACCTACACACGCCAGGCAGCACCATTTGAAATACTGTTACCAGAAAAACTATACGAACCTTAGAACGAAGTTTCTCTTGGCGTTCAGAATTTATAAAACGGGTAACTAGCCGTATTAACAAAGTGTTATAATATTTCGGCTATCACAACCACTGTCGCCATCTTCTGGTGAACTCACTTCACCAGAAGATGACGACAGTGATTGTGATCGCCGAAATATAGTACGATAACACTTTTTTAACACGGGTACTTACCCGGGAGCATTTTAGAAAGATGTGAAGATTACCGAACAGAGCCTAAATTCATAAGGAGAGGATCCAGGTAAGGAGAAGAAACAGGGCTCAAATTCGACATGGACGAAGTCGCGGCTGCATCTTGTAAGGCTAAAACGGTACCCTCCGTATGTAAATGTTATAATAATAGTTACTGAGCCGTTAATGTAGTAAGTACACTCTGTATTTTTCCCCGAGTTTTCTCAGATCGTATTATTTCTGTGATAAGTGTGAACTATGCTTGATGTATAAGAGACTCTGTGTTGTGAGACAGACGAATGTAGTAGATGTAAAGTTATGAGAATCAATGGTGATACAGATCGTTAAAGGAGAATAAACAGTTTGACCTCAAGAATAATTGTGCAAAATTCATACAGTTCAATATATGTGAAGTGTGCTCTCTTAGGGGGCGTCCATTAATTACGTGGGGTGAAATAGGGTAAGGGGGGGGGAATCCGGTGAAATCTCTGGAAACCTCACCATGGGGGAGTGGGGACAACGGAAATCTCACGTGAGGTTTTGAAATTCTTGTAGGACTGTAGAGCAAAAAAAAGTCAACAAATAACGCGAAAGTCGACTTTAGGGGACGGGGGTATTTCATAAAAAGTGGGGGTATAACCGCCCTTGGAAGCATGAGACCTAAAAAAATAAAAAAAAGTCTCAAAAGTTACGAGGTCGATTTAGGTGGAGTCTCGGTCAAAATCTCACGTCATTCCAGAGGGGGGGGGGGGAGGGGGGGTGGATCCAGAATTCCGGAAAAACACCTCACGTCATTAATGGACGCCTCCTTACAGGTTGATAAAATATGTTAGTGAGTTTCGGTGGATTTCTGCCAACGTCGACAGCCGGCTTGATCGCAGGCTAAACGATGTGTAGGAATATTCATTAAAAGACTAATCAATAAAATTGGCCCACCTATTGTCAAGACCGCAGTAATATCCGTTACTACCACCACATCTTACAAGCTAGCACAGTGATTCTCAACCTGCGATCCACGAAGATGGTTCAGGAAGTCCGTGGGCAGAATATTACAAAATTAGTTACCGTATTCCTACTATATAAGGCTGTCAGCGAGTACAAGCTACAAGCCCAACTTTTTTAAAAGCCATGTACGTATATTTCGGCGACTAAGTAAAAATCTGGCATTTGCTGGATGAAGATAGGATAGCACTGTTTCTACAATAACGTATTGCAGTTGGCGAAAAAGCGCCGTTCGTTTAAGGATTAAATTAATCGCCGTTTTCTGAGTGTCTTGTAGGTGTAATGGACCGCGGGATGTGGTAAGGTTGGTAACATAATAGTGAAGTAAACAAAATGAAAAGGTGATTACGAAAGCTTCCCGGCCGCTGTATGTATTATCTTGGTTCTCCGGGTGGAGCCGTATTGGTGTATTTAAACCTAACGTTCCTGCCATCGTGCTATGGCTTTCATCAGAGGACTGAGGAAGGCCACAGCACGATGGTAGAAACGTTAGGTTTAAATATACCAAGGCGGCTCCACCGGTAGAACCAAGATAATACAAAATTAAAAGGTGTTCGATCTAGTTTCTTTTATTATGTACATGTAGGTCGGCGGCATAGTGAAGCGTGCAACCTACAGTGACTTTTTTATTCATTTTTTGGTTATATGGATTTAGAATCTGTTCAATTTATTAATAACTTTTGATATTCAACTTCCAATTTCATGACTGTGTTTCCGCAGGAATTCAAAACATACTTTAAGAATTGTTATGTTATAATGGTACCACAAAGTATCAGGGGTGGCCAACCCGCGGCCCGCCTGGAACATTTTTCAGGCCCGCGAGATGCATCACACTTTTACAAAATATATTTATTCTATAATGGCATAAGTAGTGAAAACCAATGTACAGTAGAGCTCAAATTATCCGAATCAATTGGGACCGGACCCCATTTTCGGATAATTGGATTTTTTCCGAAAAAGTGTCTATTTTAATTAATTACTGTATGTATGTTGAAAATGGGAGAAAAAACTATATTTAGAGAAAAAGAACTTTTATTTTATTAAATGAAAAGACAACACTTTTACATGCTAAGCGTAGTTACAAGTGCTGTAAATTAGTACAATGTACGTACCATACTGTAAATAAAGGTAATTGCTTGCTGAATATATCGGTCAAAGTAAGCTGTTTGACTGTATTCATCTGTTTTCTGGCAGCAAAGTCGCGCATCCGCTTGACAGTGAGATGATTCATATGGCGTGTAGGCGGAATCATTATTTTTCGAATCGAAGTACGTTTCCATTTTAATTAAAAAAGCGATTCGGATAATCAACGATTCGGATAACTGGAGTTCTACTATATTTAAAAAAAAACATTATTTGTTCATCAATATATTAAAAAATTAACTATCAAATTTATGAGAAAAAATTAAGTTTTATTTTAAAATAATATTCTAGGGAATATATGACAGATATTGCCTGTTTTATTTACGAGTTTACAGTTATGAGTTCGCAGAATAATTAAATTATATTCTGCGAACTCCTGATGCGCGCGCCTCTTGGAACACGTAATATAACGGGTTCTATGTTTCACTATTAAGTGACTTATTCTAAAACTAATATGGAGTTATATAATTTTATATGCGGCCCGCGGTGTAATGAAAAATTTCCAAAGTGGCCCGCAAGATCATTTAGGTTGGCCACCCCTGTCCTAGATGTCAAAACACGCAAAGGTAAACAAATTAGACCCGTTTAATTTAGTGGTCTGAAGCTTTTTTTCTGTCAAGTTACTGGTCCTCGGGTTGAAAAGGGGTGAGAAATACTGATCTAGTACATAATAATAATAATAATATTTGACATAGTTAATTAGCATAGCGTCGGATTGATGTGTGATGTTACTGGTTCCAAAAATTGTGAAACACGAATTCAACCCTACTGTGTGGTGTGTTGTTCTAACGACTAAACCCTCGTACCGAGAATGGAACGCAACTGATGGCCGCCCTACGAAACAGGGAACACGGGAGAAGCGCCCTCTCACTTCACAGACTGCGCCCGGCGCCACACTCGCCTCCATAAGCCGATTCCCTTCCATAGCGGTCAGCAGACTTGCCAAGCGTAAACCCGCCACTAAAGAGGATTCGCTTCGTTACCCCGAAGAGAGTGAGTGGCCACTGGAAACACAACAACTGGGTGAAGTGGTGCGGCAGGTCCAGGACAGCGTGAATACAGAGAGGGACAACGCGAAAGAAGCTGCGCCAAAGAGGCTCTTCGAGACTCACAGCTCGTTAGCAATTCTGCGTTCCCGAGACACAAATGCAAAATACTCACTCAGCGTAAGACAAAACTTGTTTAGCTCTCCCCCTTTTAGATTTTATCTTGAATACATCCGATTCATTTTTTTTTAAACTGCTTAACGTCTCTTAACAGCAAGGTCTTTAGAGACGAGAAAGGATGGGGGGCAAGGAATGGGAAGGAATTCGGCCATGGCCTTTTGAAGGAAGCATCCCGGCATTTGCCTGGAGTGATTTGGGAAACAATGTAAAACCCAAATCTGGATGCCCGGACGGGGATTCGAACCGGCGTCCTCCCGAATGCGAGGCCAGAACGCTAGCCGTTACACCACCACGCTCGGTACATCCGATTCAAATCTTGTAACTATCCCGAATTATTTTCTCCTACGAACATGGTTTATTTCTAAATCGCGATACCGATACAATGCTGCAAAAATTTTCCGCCAATACCATTTTCTGTACAGGGATCATATCAACCTAAACTGTTTTGTTTTCTTCCTAGCGGTTGTGGTTAGGTCGGAAAGCGGCCTGGATCAGGAGGTTTTTTTCGATAGCCACAGATAGCAGTATTCGCATACAGCTAAACACTCGATTTGATGACTAATCCGCGGAAAATATTTTTCTATCGTACATTTCTTGTGACTTTTTGTAACGAAAAAAAGCTGAAACGTCAAAAGCACGTCACAACGCAAGCAATTAACAAAAATTTCAAAAAAATTGTGTTATTTTTGAAGTGCTGGGAGCATAGTGGTACCGTGATATAGAATTAACCGCCATCATCTGATAATTGTTGAAGGAAGGTATTTTTTTTTTACAGACAACATTAATTATAACAGTAAAAACGAAAATATGAACAAGAAACGGTTATTTTAAAATAATAATAGACACAGATCCAATGGTTCTTCAACAAAGTATGCATTGTCTTTTCGTACAAAGATAACATGAAGATAGAATGTATCAAACTCCCTTGGATATGATCCCCTTTTATCCTAGATTTCCAAGACTGCGCGCACAGATCATTCTTTAGAACTATCGCCCTCCTCCCCGAATCCCACAGTCAATGAACTAAGCATTTATATTTCTCCAATTATGTATGAAAATGAAGAACAATTGGATAATAGAAATCGGTTCCAGGAAATCTGAATCACAGATGATATCACACAGGACGGATGCAGATTCAGTAGCATTGTCAATAACCACCAATTTGCCAACAAACATTATTTTAGAAGAAGGTACACCTGGACAGATGAACACAGGAATGAGCTCAGCGAGAGTATGAGTAGATTTTTAGAAAAGAAGAAAAACACATTTCCTATCACGTCTTACTTCAGTAAGACAAAGTGTACATGCTTTAATACTTGTAGTTCGCGAAGTAATTCCGCCACATAGCGAAAATATAAAACTTAGTGAGATTAGTTGTAATAAATCAGATAATCCGTGTTAACTAACACGCTATGGATATACAAACTAAGTAGCATTTGTTTTATGTAGAATTTAGGAATAGTAAGCAGTAAAATTAAAATGGATTTTAGTATCTTGAATAGCCTAAGGAACTGAATGATACGTAAGCCTTGTTTTCGTTTTATGCTGTAATACCTAACATCTCATGTCAGGTAAAAAATAGGAGACACGCCATTAAAACAAAAAACATAACTAAATTTCTTCGAATTGGCGGATAAATCAATATAATCCACAAACAAATGTTTTAGGAAATTTTATCAAACTTCGACCGGCATACAACACTGATCAAAAGAAAAGTAGTAAACGCGTAGCGATATGGGAGCCGACAAGCGGTCGCAACAATAGCTATTTATTGACATACTCTGCTAAGAACAATCTTGGGTAGATGAGATGTTAATATACACTAATATTATAAATGCGAAAGTAACTCTCTCCGTTTGTTACGTTTTTATGACTAAATGGCTAAACTGACCTTGGTGAATTTTTGACAAGGAAATACTATGTATTATAGGCAGGACATAGGATACATTTCTCGGGAT
Organism: Vandiemenella viatica; assembly: GCA_031002005.1. NCBI lineage: Eukaryota > Metazoa > Arthropoda > Insecta > Orthoptera > Morabidae > Vandiemenella > Vandiemenella viatica. The sequence goes on along the minus strand of CM061914.1, from coordinate 112,878,808 downwards.
AAAATTGTCATTAAATCCTGAAAACTAACCGGTGACAGACAGACAAATAGCGTGTGTCTGTCGTGTTATTTCGGTCGCTCGGGCTTTGTTTCTCTCGCATTCAGTTTGTGAATGATTTGTTCATAAATATCATGTAAAGAGACGCCTTTTTGTATAGTACAGCTGTGTATTTGCGCTGCACCAGACTATTATTTTGTGTTTAGCTATATGTTTTGTAAATTGGTCCTCTTTTAAGTCCACGAGTACGAAGTTGCGAGTAATAACTAGTCTTTCATATTCCCCAAACATGACTCACGGTATAAAATATCTTTGTGCAGACAAACGCGTCACAATGATGAATTGTTAGCTGCGCTCACCCACCTGTTTCACAAGGTCAGTGATGAACCAGCAGTTGGAAAGTCTCGTGGAGGACGCAGGCGTCACGTCCGATTGCTTTGCATGTCCCCGGTCAGGCTGCAACAACAGTTCGACAGCCGGCGGCAGCTGCTATAACTGGTTCGCCGCCCACAGTCGGAAAATTACCGGAACGCAGGCGCCAGAGCTACGGCGCGGGGCGAGGCTGCTGTGTGCTCCAAATATTGACCCTACCAATCTGAACACACTTGACAATGGTGACCGGCAAATAGTGGCTGCACACAGGGCGGCTACGACGCGAGACGCCCAGCTATCTTGACACACGACGACCGTTCGCAGCGACAGCCGGGGAGATACTGCCCGCACCGAGGCACCGCCAGACAACGAGCTATCCTACGCGCATGCGCAGAGAGGCTGCGTACTCCCTCCAATCTCCCAAGCACGCCGGCGCCTGTCCCACAGAAACTGGCTGTTCAGCCCATTCAGCGGCTGCGCTTTTTGTTACCGGAAAGCGCCTGGCAGATGGAAAAAAAGGAAAATATAAAACAAGGTGAAGATCTACTACTTGTTGATCGCTTATTAAAGGAGAAGGGGGACTGCCTCTGTGGACCCACAAAGCCGACTCTCTCCGCTCGTAAGATCCCTGCAGGCACTGCGCCTAACGGAAGTCTAGCCCGCGTGGCAGATGGAAGGCTTAACGAGAACGATCATTACAAGGGTCATTAGCAGCGATACGAGTCCTTGTTAGCTGGTAACAATCACTTAGAACCTCAAATGTGGTTTAAGTGTCATGTGTCTGCGCTTACAGGCATTTGCTTAATTCCCTTTTACAATAATAAGGAAATGAATGAGAATCAGTACAACAAACACAAAAAGTATGTTTTTTTTTGTTTTTTTATTTATGGCTTTACGCCTCGTCGATTTCGATGTCATTAGAGGCGGGATGGGACTGGGGACAAGGAACGGGAAGAAATTCGGCCATGGCCTTTTTAAGGAAGGATCCCGGCATTCGCCTGGAGTGATTTGCGGAAACAATGGAAAACCCAAATCTGGATGCCCGGGCGGGGAATCGAACCACCGTCCTCCCGAATGCGAGGCCAGAGTGTTAACCACTCACCCACCACGCTTGGTAAAGAGTATGGTGATTGGCAAAGAAAAGAAACTGGTAAATATTAATCTAAGAAGAGCTAATATCAGACAAAAAAGAAGAGCCTTCAAATATCTCGGAAGAATAATGACTGAGGGCTTGAGATACCACCAGGAGGTGAAAAGACGTATTGCTGCAGCGAAGGAAGCGTTTAATAGAAGGAGGAGATTATTAATCGGAAAAGTAGATAAAGCTCTGAGGAACATTCTTGGCAAATGTTTAGGAGTGTGGCACTTTATGGGGCATAGACGTGGACACTCAGATGAGAGGGTGAAAGCGCATAGAAGTGTTTGACACGCGGAGGAGAATGGAGAGGATAAGCTGGATGGAAAAAGTGAGTAATGTTGAAGTGCTGGAAAATATTGGTGAGAGTAGGAAACTGCTGCAGCTCAGAAGGAAGCACTGGATGGGACACTTGTTGAGAGGAGAGTGTTTGTTACCAGACGCCTTGGAAGGACTAGTCTGTGGGAGGAGATTGAGAGGAAGGAGTTACAAGATCATTTTTTACATTATATCAGGGTAAACGGAAACTACATGGATATGAATAAAAGGGCAGAAGAAAAGAGGGCATCAAGAGCAGTCATGTGAAAACCTACCTTAGGGCATAACACTATTGATGACAAATAGTTTCCTCTACTTTCTTAGTGGAAGCCACTTTCCATATACATCTTTCACTCAGTCATTCTCGGTCTGGCAGGTAGGAAGGTACTGGATGACGAATATTTCTAAGGCACCCTTGGAAGTTATCTCCACTTTTCATCATTCATTCGCATTTTTATACAGGGAGGATCGTAGCTTGAACAGGAAACGAACTGCTACAACCAACAACAATTGAGCTAAATAAAAAGGCACGTCATCAAAAAGGGGCTGTTTCAGCAATACTCCCAAGTCGCAATCTCAAGTGCCTGCAAATCATGTTATTGGGTTTCGTTGGCACCGGAATCTTTTTAAAAGACCACAGTTTTTCTTTTAACTCGTGTGCATCGTCACCGAGCAAAGTGGGGTAAGCGTTAAAGCTCTGGCCGCGCATTCAGGAGGACGCCATCCAGATTTGGGCTTTCCACAGTTTCCCCAAATCACTCCTGACGAATGCCGGGTTGGGTCCTTCAAAAGTCGATGGCCGAATTCCTTCCAGTTTTTTGCTCCCCTGTCCTTTTCCGCCTCTAAGCCGACGAGACGTAAAGCCGTAAGCAAAAAAAAAAAAAAAAAAAGAGGAAAAATTCGTATGCATCAGACCACGAACTTAAGGGACGACCATCGTAAAGTGACCATTGAAATGAATAAGAGCCAGGGATCATACGCTGCTAGATGACTACTCATACTGCCCGTATAGACGGCTCATTTTACTTGCGCTTGCATCTTTTTTTAAGAAAACGTTTACAGGTAGGATATCATGTATAGATACGGATCGTATACTAATATTGATCATTGAACTCATTTTGTAACAGTTGCAAAATGGCTAATTGTTTATGATTTTTTTTAAAAAAAAAAAAAGATACAATTCTTTTAATAATGTATACAAATAATACTAACAGAACGTCGATGCGAAGAATATATCCTGAAAGTTGTTCATTTATGTCATTTGCTGAAAATCTAGGTCAGCACGTGAAAACAGTTTTTCGCGATCTCTGTACTCACCAAGGGCCACGTCTTCCCTTGAACTCAGTGAATGTCCTATTTAAGCAGTCACAACACAACGCGAGATACGCCGTCTCCTAGGTATTCGAAGAATTGGAAAGAGTGCGGAACAAACATGACATCAGCATTTATCGATGTGACAGCAGGACAACTAAAAATAGAAAAATAGAATACTTCTGAAACCACGGTCAAACAGAATGTCTATATAAAACGCAGTGCAATTATTAATAGTCAAACTAAATTTAACATTACGGCAAGCAGCAACTTTTTCTGGCCTGTGATCGAAAGATTCATCCGCCGCAAAGAAATACAGGGGGATTAATTTTTTTAGACAAATAATTTCTAATCCAAAGAGGGGAAAAACAAAACAAATTGTTGGTATCTTCAATGATGGTAGCTGGAGAAAGATAGTGTGAACGAAATGCCTGAGCAGAAATGTCAGAGGATATTAAGAAGTTACTCAATAGCATTAAAAAAAGGAAGATTTTGGTCTAAATACAAATTAAAGACAAAAGTAATGAAATGTAGTAGAAATGGTAACAATAATAGTAGATTAAATATAAAAACAGGATGGGATACAATAGAAGAAGTCAGATACTTAGGAAGTAAAACTACAACTGATGGCCGAAGCAGGAATGATGTTAAAACTAGAATAGCACTAGCAAAAAGAGCTTTAATGAAAAAGAGAAATCTTTTAGGTTCAAATATTAATGTACGACTCACCAAGAACTTTTACGATTCTATGTATGGAGCACAGTACTTTATAGGGGGGAGCCATGAACTTTAGGAATACCAGAAAGTAGGAAAATTGAAGCATTTGAAATGTAGTGCTACAGAAGGATGCTGAAAATTAAATTGGGAGATAAAGTACGAAATGAACCTGTTTTGGAAATGGTGAGTGATGAAAGAAGTTTGTGGATGAGTCTAACAGAAAGAAAAGACAGGATGCTGGGTCATATTGTGATTGGTTGATTTGTTAGTGGAGGGAACAGTTGAAAGTAAAAACCGTAGAGGAAGACAGAGATTAGAATATATGAAGCAGATAACTGAGGACGTGAGTTGTAAGGGATATGTTGAGATGAAGAGGTTAGCACAAGATAGGAAGGGGGTGGAGGACTTCATCAAATCAGTCGAGAGACTGATGACAAAAAAAAAGGAGTACTTAATTCATGAAAATAATTAAACGCTTCGTCAAATCCAAAGTAACTACCTTTTTTTTACTTCTTCTGCGTTATGCAACGTTCTTGTCCTATTGAAAGCTACGCTTTCAGCCAGTATATCCGCAAATCCTCGACGTCAGTATAAAGCACGTCATCTATATCGAACGAACAACCGAGTTTGTGCGTACGTTCTCCCAGTGTTTACTTTCTTCATTCGCAGCTATCCTGCATGTCTTTTTCATCTGCTCTGTATGTAATACAGACGCAGTATCGCCGGATTTAAGCTGAGAGGACGCTTCCTGTTTCAGTTAATCGTCGCCTTTGTTGTGGTCTCACACGATCAATGGCCTGTCCCCATTAGCGCTTAAACACGCGGCACTGTACAAACACGGACAATTAATTCAACTCAAAAGCACAAACACGCGAAAAACAGCTGGAATTTAAGCCAGACAGCTTGTTTGTGAACACCGAAATACAAACGACGAAAAGGAGCAACGTGGTCTACAAGTAAATCCTCCGTAATCGCCACTAAACCGGCGAAACATACATCAAAAGCGTGGCATTATTAAATCACGTTTCTGTGACGGATACACACTCTACTGCGGAAGGAATACAGATTAAACACGACAGACATAAATGTACCAGCGAGTGAGCGGGGATGCGGTGTCACCAATTTATCAACATTAAAATCTAGATGCGATGTACTAATACGCAATGAGACACGGAACTGGGTTACAAAACTTTGGTCAGACCATTTTTATTTTTTTTTTTTTTTTTTTGCTGTCGTCAGTCTTTCGCGACTGGTTTGATGCAATCCTGCACCCCATCCTATCTTGTACTAACCTATTCACCTCACCTCTGCATACCCATTACAACCCACGTCCTCAATTATCTGCTTTATATATTATAATTTTCGTCTTCCTCTATAGTTCTTACCTTCGACTGTTCCCTCCACCAGCAATTTAACCAATCCAGCATGTCTCAAAATATGACTTATCAGCCTGTCTCTTCTTTCTGTAAGCTTCTTCCACAAACTTCTTTCCTCACCCATCATTTCCAACTTTTCTTACTGTGTCTGTCAACTTAATTTTCAGCATTCTTCTGTATAACCACATTTCAAATGCTTCAATCTTTCAGATATTTCTTAAGTCCATGTTTCGCTACCGTAAAGTTTTGTGCACCATATATAGAGTTTTAAAAAGTTTTTTTTCTAATTCCTAGATCAATATTTGAAACTAAAAGATTTCTATTTTTTATGAAGGCTCTTTTTGCTAAAGCTATTCTGCTTTTAACATCTGCTTGAATATAATGGTGTATACAGAGATCAAAATTTTTGGTATCAAATATAAGAGTTGGGAGGCGTGCAAAGGAGAGCAGTAGATTTGTTTGTCGAGATTACCGCAGGACTCTTGATATGATAAAAGAGCTGGATTGGGAGTCATTGGAGGACAGGAGGGGGGGGGGGGCGAAGAAAGTGCTGGGAGTATGGTGTATGTTGGTGATAGGGCTTGGAGAGATACCGGTCGAGAATTAGGAGTAGAAAATGGAAAGTAAAAGATGACAATGGACACAAGGTGACACTCGATTTCATGGATAAGGGAGTGAGAAAATTTTCTTGGGTTATAAATTACCCCAAGGGAAGTGATTAATAAAAACGATGAAGGATTTTAAGGTTAAAATTCGTGACAAGTAGATGGGAGAAGGAATTTAACACACGAAGTATGTAAGACAATAATTTAAAAAAAGGTAGGGGTGATTAGATAGCTAGGGAAATTGCCACCGGAGCATGCGCTTTATCACAATTCAATTCAGTTCAAAAATAACTTGTTAACTACAAAATTAACTGAAAGTGCATATTCCTTAGCAACTGTATTGATATCAAACTACACAACGAAAGTTTCGCGGGTGTCCAGCCGAGTGGTGTCATAAAACGACGACATTTCGACAACCTGCTCGGTTGTCTTCATCAGGTCTATTTACTCGATAGACGGATGCAACATTCCTTAAAGAATTATAACGGGAACATATTTACGTGGTAGAGAGATGACTTGGTGTTACAAAAGTTGAAAACTTAACATCGAATTGAGGAATCCGTGGTTTTTAATTAAATGTTGACTTTTACTAATGTTTTTGCTAACATTTTTACGAAGATACATCGGTTCAGTATTTAATTACAGGGCAGAGAAATAAATAAAATATATTTATTTATCAGTTTTACGCCAGTCGGCATTATACGTAAATGTTATACAAATATGCTTAATTTTAAAGAAAAACAAAGGGTAATTGATTAAATTAAACACATAGGATATTACACTACATTGTACACGTGAAAATTATTATACAAACTTAATTATAAGTAGTAGCTTTTTAACAATCACTAATAACGATAAAGGAGATCCTCCAAAAAGGTTGATATCTGCAGAGTATTGGTACAGTAACCTGGCGATTCTCTTTATAGGTCCATGGTACACATAGTTTTTATTCGAGCAGATAAAGCCAAGTCGGCCAAGATTTCTAACATTAGGAGTGAGATCTTTCTTAAAAAGTAAAAACTTACACATGTACGACCTGTAAGTCATTGTAAAAATGTGTAAACATCCTTCGAAATAAAACTAATAACTACTGCATATAGGAGCTGCATGGTACTGTAAAAATGTCTAAACATTATTGGAAATAAATAAATCCAATAAGCAAACAATTCATTTTTGCGGGGAAAAAAATTCATATCTAGTTTATGCCAGCAATTCCGAATGGACAGACTCAAACCGATATTCCTATTCAGTCGTTGACAGTTAATACAGCAGTTTCCTACATAGTCGCAATGTAATTCAGTTTTGTAAAAGCGGTACAAACGAGAAACTACAACACAACAACTAAAACATCAATAAAAAATCGAAGAATGCTTGCAGCACAGTTAAATTTAAACAAGACAAAATAAAAGTTTTTCACACTGAAAAAAAAACCATTAATATGGAGAGTTTTGCATTGGTAATACTGGTATCTGTATATTCACAAGGGCTTATGCAAAACCGAGGGACGCCACGTATTCGCATGTGCAGATTCAGTGGAAGAACGTTAAGAGTGGTCAACGCACCCACGGACCTTGTCCGCTAACAATACAAACAGCCTCTCCCACCCCACCACATAGCTGCTTCGCACTATGCAAATACCCTACAAGGTTGATAGGACGAAAGAACAATAGCCAGGCAGGAGGTCGCCACCGAATTTTCTGAAGTTTGGAAGAAACGTCTCGGGCGGGGTGGGGGGGGGGGGGGGAATGGTACGTTGAACAGTGAGAGAAACGAGAATTTGTGTACTCGACGTTAACAGTCGTGATATATCAACGATGCAGCAATAACGCCAAATCAAAATGAAATGTGGGAAATTTTACAGAGCTTGGACGGTATTCTCCGCAGCACAGAGTAGGAGCGATTTTTACTGACCAATTAGAGAGTGCATAGAGGATGCGAGAGGTTGACTGTTTTGGCATCGAATTTTTTTTCAAGAAATAAATTGTTGTATATGTTTTTTCTCTGCATAGTCAATGGCTTTTCTATGTTGTTGCCATTGGAGACCGTCACTACTGTACATGTAATAAATGTCGAGAGATCAGTGTCCACTGCAACAAAACTTTCTCTCCATACTTTAAGCGACGCTGATTCACTAACGCTGACTAATCCTAACTAATGCTCATGTGTTGTAAATAATCATCATTTGTATTGTGCCGTGATAGTCTCACTAAATTCTGCTATCATCTCACAGTCATTCATGTTATGTAATATTTGTTTTTGGGCAAGACAGAGTCTCCTGTGGAGTTAAATACATTCTAAATTTTGTTTAGCAAGATATTTTCCTTAATAAACTTAGTATTCATGTTTTTCACGTTAATTAAATTCAGAAGTGCCATTCTCAAAATTTCAATTGCAAAAACTTGCAACAAATGCAAAGGTCTGAAATTAATACAAATATTGACGTATTTATTCCATTGGTACCAAACATTCAGGAATTTTTAGTGAAACATTTCATTTTTTTCCAACAGTGGCGCGTGTAAATCATAGATCCATTTCCATGGTTTGTCGAGGGTGGGTCATTAGAGATATGAAAGAACTGTGCGGTAGAGGCCCTTAGGAGTTCGGCCACCGCCTTTTTATGCTAGAACCGTCCCTGATTTCGCCTGAAGTGACTTCGGGAAACCGATAACCGGATGCCTGGACGGGAATCGAACCTGTATTCTCTCAAACGCCAGACTTCAACGTTAACCCGTCACCTACCTACCACGTTGCAAAATACTTCAATTTTTGCGCGGAATCAATCCTGACTGTATTCGCTCTCTTAACCCGGAAGGTTGAGATTATCGTATATATTCGTATGAACGCTTAAGAAGAGAGAGACATGTTTAGGAATAGCAGTCGAGACGAAGTGTTTCATACCTCCGTTATATGCATTCAATTTTTCTTTGTTTTTCTGAAATTACTTCAGCCAAGGGCCGGAATAGTTACTTCACAAAGGCTATAGCTAATCAGAGAAAAAAACATAATGATACTACTATTCGTTAGTAACATATACAGGAAAAAAAAAAAATCGATTTGATTTCTCTTAGATCAGCTATAGTATGATGAAACAACTTGTGCTCCATATACAGGGCTAGTCAAAATGATTGCAGTGATTTCAGAAAATTAATACAGACTTATTACTTGAAATATACTTAGAAGATTACACAGATATATAAACAAACTGTGAAAGTTTTTCTGAGTGTCTACGGATGCTTAATATGTGCTCCTTTAGTGACTCTGCACACATCAAGTATATAATCCAGTTCTTCCCTTACCTGATGCAGCATGTCTCTGTCAATGAGAGCAAATGCATTGGTGATGCGAACCCGCATGTCTGGCAGATAAACTGGTACTGGTGGCACGAACACTGTGTCTTTTACGAAACCCCAAACACCAGACCTGCGGGTTCGCATCACCAATGCATTCGCTCTCATTGACAGAGACATACTGCATCGGGTATGGGAAGAACTCGATTATAGACTTGATGTGTGCAGAGTCACTAAAGGTGCACATATTGAACTTCTTCTTCTTCTGGTCCCTATTCGTTCCGGATGTCGGCAACTATCTTGGCTGTCTTGTCTCTGCTGGTTGATGCTCGGATTAACTCCGTAGTTGTCTTGGAGGTCCATTTTCTCAGATTTTTTAAATATTGAGCATCAGTAAAAACTTTCATGTTTATATATTTGTGTAATCTTGTAAGTATATGTCAAATAATAAATCTGTAGTAATTTTCTGAAATCACTGCAATCATTTTGACTAGCCCTGTATTACTATTACTATTACTCCGGGATTTACTAAAAGTGTGTGGCGGAGGATTCATTGCACCTATCCGAAAGGGTAATAGTTTGGAAGGGATATACGGGATATGGCAGGAGGCGCCACAAGTTCAGAAAATAAACTATTTGATAGATAATATTTACCTCACGATTATGGTAAAGTCACCTCTTTCCTTCTGCATTATAACATAATTTGTGTGGGGACTGGTATGAAAATTAATGTTCTGAGAAAATAAACGTTTTAATATGACTTTTCTCGTTAACAGTCTCAAGAATATCTTTTATTACAGTTTGTCGAACTTACAACACATATACAACACGTACAGCACAAACGTTCTCACTCGGCTAGTTCCCCGTGAAAATTTCATGTATAAACAACGCCAAGGAAGCCTCCACTTATTTGTTATGTTCGATATGTTTCCAGGATGGATAGAGGATTCAGTTCCAAGACTTCCTATTGCCGCGCCACGTTTTCGCTCACACAGTTATCACAATCGTTCAGTTAAATTCCACTTAACCCATCGATTAGGATGGAATGTACATTGAATTAAGAGCACTTTGAATAAAAGAGAATCAACAAAAAGTTTGCCAAAGTAACTTATACTTATTTTGTTCACAGCAAACAAACTATGTTAGACACAAGTATTTATAGTACTTGGTGTTTAACTATGGTCGATACTTGAGGCAGTTTCAAGTTACCAACTAATAACGGTTTTGGAGATAGAGCTGATAACAAAAATAAATTGACGACGCTGACAGCCGCCCAAATCTTTCCATACAAAATAAAATGTGTACGGAATCCAAAAAACAAGCAACATATTTAAAAAAAAAAACAGGGATCGTGGAATTATAACAGCGTTTATACCGAACTATTCCACATTAGGCTCCGTTAAATCTCAGTTCAGACACCACTCTGAAAGCAGCGGTAAACCGAGGTGACTTTGGGGCTTTCGTGACGGCTTTGTGACAAGGGGCCATTTTTCATACTTTAGATTCGCGCACCGCGACGGTTAAGAGAAAACAGCTTTATATACCACCGATTATCAGTCAACAAGTGGCCAGGGAACGAATTCAATACATTTCCACCCAGCAAGCCACGTTCACTGAAGTGTGAATCGACTTTTTATGCATTCTTGTGTTTGCAGGAAACTTTCTCATGTGCTGCCTAATATGTCATAGGATAGCGTTTGTCAATCAGTTATTATTTACTGAGCATTAATACATTGAAAACAACATATTATAAATTTACATTATTAGATCGAGTCTTTCGAGAATTATAATCAATTACGTAAAAAAATCAGAAGTTGCCGGGGTGTCGTTGTGATAGCGTCTTTTTCTCACAAATTCAACTCCACGATTGTTTTGGTTGTTTAACAGCATATTTCCGGTCTTACAACAAATATTTCACAATGCTGATGACCTATATTAAGCCATTGAGGTTTCGAAATTACAAAATTATCCCGAATAACACACAACAGAATAAGATCGAGGGGACCATGTTGCTAATTTTAAAGTAGACAGAGGAAGGTATTGGAGAAAAAAAAAGGACGGAATGATGGTAGGCTCCATGGAAAAAGAGTGGAGAGAATTGGAAATGATCTACGAAACCTATTGTCATTTTATATTAAAAAGAAACAATCCAAAAAAAGATAATAGCAGATGACATTTTAGATTTGTGGAATTGTAAAAGTGAAGAAAGCAATTTAATGTGTAACTTGCCTAATTTGGTAAAATTGTACCCTACCAAAGAGATGTTCAAAAAATAACGCACCGCTACTTCCTTTCCTGACCTAAATTTGTATTTTGTTTTTCCATTTTCTATTGCAATCTTAACATAATAAATATTAAAAAAGGCTTTAAATAAAAAAATTGTGGTGTAACTTTGTGATATTCCATTTTTCCACACATTTTCAATGAAAAAACTGCTTGTCACAATGTCACCACGGACCCTGTCGTGAGATTGTGACAACTTTCCAAACCTGTTTCTCACAAATCGCTAAGCCATTAAATTTTATTTATTTTGTAGAGGAAGGCTGAGGTAGCCAAAGCAGTGGGATATTTGGAGGCTCTCACGAAAAAGTGTCGCTGCAACAGCAGAGAAACGTCAATTCTGTCACAAAGTCACTCATGTTTAGGAAATTTTAAATTTTGCCTCCACCCTGCTGCATTATACAGAGCCCAAGTGCTGCTAAGTCTACTCGTGATCTGCTTCAGCGCTGTCCCAGTCCTCAGGTCCTATAAACCTGACCTTCATCTCTCCTGCTTTGTATAAATGAAATCCCCCGCTAAAACCCTTCCGCTCGGATTCTACGTTAAGCTGTAGCTACGCTTCCTGCGCTAGGATTACAGGCTCAGGTTAAATAACGATAGAGGTGGAATACGTGAAGACTTGAAACTCTGTCGTCAGGTCACAAAGGTCACACGCAGTTATTATATCACCTCTGCATTTACCCCTATAGTCGACAACCTGGATTCGACCCATTTTGTACCTGTAATCGGTCCCTTTCCCATAATCCTAAAATACCATCAAGGTCATGGAAAAGAACAAGACTGAGAGGAAAATTGATAGAAGGGGCCCGGCCTAAGCGTAAGCAATTCCATGCTCAGATGGATTCCCTTCAGTGTGAACGCAGATCGCACAAAACGTGAGCACACAGAGACTAAGAGAAGCAGCACGTCAGTTACAAAAAAAAAAAAAAAAAAAAAAAAAAAAAAAAAAAAAAAAACAACAACAACAAAACAACAACAAAAACAAAAACAACAACAAAAACAACAAAAATAACAACAACAACAACAACAACAACAGCAACAACAACAACAACAACAACAACAACAACAACACAACAACAACAACAAAACAACAACAACAACAACAAAAATAACAACAAAACAACAACAACACAACAACAGCAACAACAAAAACAACACAAAAAACAACAACAACAACCTAAAAATAAAACAACAACAACAACAACAACAAAACCCCAACAACAGCAACAACAACCCAACAACAGCAACAGCCACCAAAACAACAGCAACAACAAAACAACAACAACAACAACAACAACAACAACAACAACAAAACAACAAGAAAAACAACAACAACAACAACAACAACAAACGAAAATAAAGAAAAACTACATAAAAATGTCAGACAGTGTAACAGTATACTTCTACAACATATGCCAGCTTTACGTGGAGTCCTTGGGTAGTAATGGCTTCCACTATCTGCCTGTGACACAACATATGAAACTACAACCTAACCCGGTGGTAAGGTTCGGGCCTGGCATTCTGGAGTACGTCGGTTCCAGACCCCGTCCTGCCATCCAGATTTCGTTTTTCCATGGTTCCCTGAAATCATTCAAGGCGAATGAAAAAGCCGTGGCTAAGTTGTTTGCCATTCCTTACTCCCCCCTGCCCCCAACTTTTGGCGCTTCTAATGACATCGACGTCATGCAAAGAAAAATGAAACCGTTGATTCTTCCTAGTTAATATGCATAATCAAAATCCGCTTTAACGTATGTATCGAATTCACTCATATACTGCTCAATATGGCCGAAAAAATATGAATTTTTTTGTTTATGGTTTTACATGTCGTCGACGTCGAGGTCATTAGAGGTGGGAAAAGACCCGAGGGCTAGGAGCGGGAAGGAAATCAGTCATGGGCTTTTTGAAAGAACCATCCCGGAATTCGCATGTACTGATTTGGGGAAACCATGAAAAACAGATTTTTACGTGTCTACATGGAAATGGCGACGACACATAAGGGAGCATTCATTAATTACGTGTGGTGAAACAGGGTGGTGTGGGGGGGGGGGAATCTGGCGAAATCTCATCAAGGGGGAGTGGGTGGTCGAGGGAAATTCTTGAAGGACAGTAGAGCTAAGGAAAGGCCGCGGTGGTCGACTTTAGGGGAAGGTATTAGGCCTACAAATGCCGCGGAAACCGTCCTCGAAAGCAGGAAAGCGGTTTTTTTTAATAATAATAAAAAAACCTCAAAGAAACTACGAGGTCAATTAGCAGGGAGGGGTCTCGTCAAAATCTCACGTCATCTTAAGGGGTGGGTTCGCACAGATCTTACCAAATCTCACCAGAGGAGGGGGAGGGGGGTCCGGAATTCTGGCAAAACACCTCACGTAATTAACGGACGTCCCCTAAGTCGTTTTGCGTGCCGTAGTATGCAAAAAGCGAATCCATTATTGATGTGCAGCTTGCATTCCGTCGTAAGATCAATAAAACGCTATCTCGCCGTAAACAGTTTTACGATTTGGAATAAGAAATTCATAGAAGATGGCTGGATATGCAAAGGAAAATTCACTGGACGTCCTCGAACGCCATTTACACGTTGGCGGCAGCGAATGGAACTAATATGAAGGTGTTACGAACTTCCAAGCTTCCCTTATCCAGTGATTTGTGGTACGCATTTGCATCTTTTATGGTTTCTGACAAATAAAACTATAAAATCTGCTCGTTCTTTTTGAATAACCCTATATATTGTACTTGATGAGGATAAAATAAAAACAGAAAAATCCCAGCAGAGCCACATCGAAAGAAAATACAGGTAGTTCCTGCTTTATTGCCGTTGGAAGAATGCTGCCGGCTGCTATCTTGGCGTAGTAGTGCAAGTTACGTTTTCGCAGCACGTACGTAGTTGTGTCGGCGCGCCCAGAGAAACTAGCAGGGTCAACCGTCTAGACGCCATTTTACCTGTACAGCCTGCAAACGAAAAAATAGGGAATCACGAACACCTCCAGCATTATGAGTTATACAATTACAACCACCACTCGTTTACAAGCTAGGATATTTCTTCAGTATTTCATATCACATCTACACTTTGCTTTCGATGTAACTGAAGCATTTTCCACGGCAGAAAGGCGATCCGAAGATACCTAGCGTGGTGGGTGAGCGGTTAACGCTCTGGTCTAGCATTCGAGAGGACGCTGATTCGAATCCCGGTCTGGGCATCCAGATTTGGGTTTTCCATGGTTTCCTCAAATCACTCCAGGCGAATTCAGGGATGCTTCCCTCAAAAGGCCATGGCTGAATTCCTTCCCGTTCCTTGCCCCCACCCCCCAATCTTTTCCCGTCTCTACTGACTTCGACGTTGACAAGGTGTAAACTGAGAGTAACCATTCAATAAAAAAATTTCAAATTAAGTTAAGTTCTTTTTTTATTGGAACGAGCATTAAATTAATTGCAACATTAAAATCTGAATTACTATTTTTTTATGAACTAGATACTTGTCTACACTATGTTTTCCACCCGAAGTAACATGCTAATATTTATTACCTTGCAATTGGAGCTGTATCGTAAGGAACTTGAGGAGGGTGACGCCAATTGAGTACGTCCTCTATTACCGCACGAGGAACTTACTGTAAGTTATAGCTGATGCCGAATCACTATTGTCTTGATCGTAATAGACCCGTATCGCACGATACAATGGCGGAACTACACGCTGATTGGTAGTTAGTAGAGATGTTGTCGGGCGACAACGTTCCCGCAAGACGTGTATCCACTGTAATTAAACAGAGAACTTCAGTTTATGGCTTCTTCCGTTTAGTTAGCGGATGTTGTGTGACATTCTAAGCCTCACGCATTCTCGAAAGTACAATATTACTTCTCCCCAGTTACAGGCATCACTTCCGGCAGTACATCGTGTCATCGCTTCTGATTCATGCTTTATTTTCCTTATTTTTTATTTATTTATTTTTGTTTGTTGCTTTATACATCATTAACGTTGAGGTTATTAAGGGTGGTATAGGGATGGGAAAGGACGGGAAGGAGTTCGGCCATAGACTTATTGAGAGCACCATTTACCTGGAGAGATTTCAGGAAACCATGAAAAATCTAAATCTGGATGGCCGCAAGAGGATTCGAACAGGCGTCCTCCCAAATCCGAGGCCAGAGCGTTACCACTCACCCACCGTGCCCGGTCCCCACATTGTAACCCTAAAACATGAAATACTTTGGAGTCTGTTCGGTCCAAACGTTCTAAATAAGTAAAAGAAAAAGAAGAGGCAGAGAGATTTATTGAAATAACCCCAGAGCAGGCTATGACAGGAGCGTCTTTTTCATACTGCAAAGAAACTGAGGACAAGTCAACCAGATTGATAACAACCCAGACTTGCTGTCGACCCAAGCAGGTTCGAAGCACTCAACATTTGTAGGCCTATTGATTTCAGTTTTCGAAAGCTTACTAAACTAGGTCCATACAATTAACATAGTACATAATGGTTACTTAATACTGATTTCATTTCCGTTCCTTCAATTTCAGTGACTCCACAGTTGAAAAATAATTATATGATAAAAAAGTACGATATTCAGGTAATCTCTGCTCTGGAATCCTTTAAAGCAGGAAGGAACTGGGGTAAGAGTAGGAACGGGGAGAAATTCGGCCATCGGCTTTTGAAGAAACTATCTCGGCATTCACCTCGAAACCACGTAAAATAGAAATCTGAATGGGCAGATCAGGATACGAAATATCTCTCAAGACAAATATTTTAGAACAGAGAAAGACAATCTGATAGGTTTGTTTTCTGGGATCGGTATAGCAAGGTTTACAATCGTGAAAAATTACCAAGAAACAGAAGAGTACGATCCAGATCTCTCAGAGTTGTTATTCTGCTTCTGACATCTCTGTGGCGAGTAAACAAATCTATCAGCTCGGAAATATAAGAGTATGTGTCTGGAACGCAGAAACAAGGATAATATTTCTACTCATGAATTTTATTCATCCATTTGATTTGTAAAAACAACCTTACAGATTCTCACAGTTCTCCTTTTCAGTGTGTAAGTAGTAAACATGACATGCTTTTACCTTGACGCACACTTGATGCTCTGCATGATAAATAACTCCGTCCTACCTGTCGGAGGTATTTTTAAAGGTCTCCTCAGATGTCCCTCGCAGCGCTGCAAGACCGTCAATAGCACTCTGGTGGACAGCGCGTCGAAAGCCATCAATCTTCGGCCATAACAATACGCACCACCAGCTTGCCTGGGGGCGTCCTACAGGACTGCACCTGCGCTGGCTAAGCTATGGCCCCTACAACCCTTTTTCATGTACCCGAAATGCTTACCACACCTTTTCACTTCGTATTTTACCCAAAAATCCCACATCACAGAAAACTTTGCACAGGTTGTCATGGACATGGGTACAAGACATAATTCTGAAAGGAGATAATCACAGCTGATAAAGAAACTTTAGGAACTAGGAAATAAGTTGTCCGAAAACGTTATATTCCAGAACTTTTTTAGAAATGATGGATCACAGGAGAAACACAAATGCCCATTATAAAGAAAAAATATTATTACTATTATTTATGGCTTTACGCCTCGTCGACGTCGATGTCATTAGGGGGCGTCCATTAATTACGGAATTCTGGACTTCCCCCAACTGTGGTGCGATTTGATGTGATCTGGTGATATTTGGTGAGATCTTGTCGGACACTCCCCCTATGATAACGTGAGATCTTCAGGGGACCTCCCCCTTTCCCCCTTCTAATGTACCTCGTAGTTTTTAGATAACTTTTTTTTTTGTTCTCCTGCTTCCTAGGACTGTTATCCCCCTAAAAGTCAGTATTATACTCTCTACCCCTCCCCCTCTCTATAGTCAGTATCGGCGTGGTTTGTTAACTTTTTTTAGCTCTACTGTTCTTCAAGAAATGAAAAAAAATAGGTAAGATTTCCGTCGATCCTTCCCTCCCCCCTCCCCCACTTTGGTGAGATTTCGCCGGAACCCCTCCTATTTCAACTCACGTAATTATTAGATGACCCCTTTAAGGCGGGATAAGGAATGGGAAGGTCTTCGGCCATTGCGTTTTGAAGAAAGCATCCCGGTTTTCCGCTGGAGTGATTTGGGGAAACCATGGAAAACTCAAATCTGGATGCCAGTATGGGGATTCGAACCCGCGTCCTCTCGAATGCGAGGCCAGGACGCTAACCGTAACACCACCACGCTCGGTAAGACGAAGAGAGCAGTACAGCGTCTTTAGATATCAAATATGCAGCAGAAGAAAAGTGGCTGCAAGAAACGTGCGAAAAAGTAGAAAGTTAATGGTTGTTGGTAAAACCGAGAGTGGTGGTGTAACGGTTAGCGTCCTGGCCTCGCATTCGGGAGGATGGCGGTTCGAATCCCCGTCCGGGCATCCAGATTTGGGTTTTCCATGGTTTCCCAAATCACTCCAGGCAAATGCCGGGGTGCTTCCTTAAAAAGGCCATGGCCGAATTCCTTTCCATTCCTTGCCCCCCATCCTTTCCCGTCTCTAAAGACCTCGCTGTTGGTAAAGTAAACGCGAATTAGGAGGATCAAACAGAAATTTAGGGAAGAAGAACACCTGTGTAACATTCACGAGTATGACGGTAAATCTCTTAACTTCAGCACAAAGAGCTAACCAATGGCTGAACAACAGTGTGATAGAAAGAGAAGAGCATGTCGACATTGAAGTTTCAGGTGATCCTGTTTAAGGACAGGAAGGAATCATGCCGCACTACTACTCAGCCTGATAAACCACTACTAGAATGTACGAGTATGCAGCGTACAGGGGATTTCTTCCGCGTATTACAGCACTCTCCAAGGTAGACTTCGGGAGGTACAACGGAGTGTAGATCAAATTCTTCGTCGTCAGCCGGCCTCGGTCGCGTAGGTACTAGAGTGCTAGCTCCGCGTGCCGGAGGTCGCGGGTTCGAGTCCGGCCGAGGTCATGGTTGTTTAGTGTTGTGTGTATGTGAATGTAGTGTCAGTTCTATAGTGTCCATGTGTCCATACTTAGTGTCTACATTGTACTGGAGAAATTGAAACACTAGTCGATAATCACGTTGAGCTGGCTGTATGACCTGTGTAGCGGAATGCCGTTAAAAAAAAAAAAAATCTCCGTCGCTAAGTATCGACCATGCTGTTCAGGGCTTTAGGCTTTTTTGCGTAATAAAGGAGCGTGCATAAACTACGTAGCTCCATTTTGGCCTCCTATGAACCCCCCCCCCCCCCCCCCACGTAGTCCTACGTGGATTTTGCCATACCCCCCCCCCCCCCCCACGTAGCACGTAGCTTTTTCCCTTTTGATTCCAGAAGACATTTTGTACTGTTTTCTCTTGTCAGACAATTGTAAATTACATACGGAGGTAATTAACTGAGGGAAATAAATATTTACATGCTGTTGTGAGTTCTGTTCCTCATTTTAACTGTGAAAAATTTTATGAAAAGAAAGCTACGTGGCCTGGCTCGGAACCCCTCCCCTCCCCCCACGTAACCCAGCGTAGCCTTCCACCAACCCCTTCCCCCCCCCTACCCTGAACCGAGCCACGTAGTTTGTGCACGCTCCCTAATTTACGTGAGTTCTTGGATGTCTCCCTACTTATACCTCAAAACTTTTTCACTCACAAAGATTATAACACAGTAAAAATCTAACGCGATTAGGTTACATCGTCTTCAATTATCCCTCAAACCAATGATTGAACGTCAAAACCCAGAGAGGTAAGAAATGTCATCATCACAGTCCAATCAGATGCGAACAATGGGAGTGTTGTGCCATTTCACATGCAACTAGAATACGACACGCCTTTACAATGTTCCCTCACACAGCTGCATACCAGCGAAAAAACAATCCGCTCAAGTTCAAGGACTTCCGATAAATTTTCCCACAGTCTGAATTGTTTTCGCAGCAATATCTCAGGTATCATATTTTCTAAACTAGCATCATAAGATGACCATTCCGTTAGTTGCACATATCTTCTTCACGGTAAAACATTAAGGCCAATTGAAGCCGCTATCGACTGCAGACAGGTATTCAGACACACAGGAATGGAAGGGAGAGATCTTGGAGCATGTGTCACATACATATACTCCGGAAAAAACTCTTTCGATATCAGTGAACATTATACAAACATACCAAATAAGAGTAAAAATGTTCGAACAAAACATTCCACATTTCTGCCACCGAGACATAAGTTTTCCACTGATTCCCATAATCACTCCAATATGGTTAATTAAAAAAGACCATGGTCCAATATCTTCCCGTTCTTCGTGCATAACTACCTCCAGATCTTAACCACATTTTGGTCGAAGAGTCATCAGAACCCAAAGTGAAGAAAAGTCCCTAAAATTTCTTTATATTATTGAAGTATGGTCAACCGAAAACAGAGAACAATAACAAAAACTGGCAGGTCATATTACACAGTTGAGATCGAAGATTGTAGAAGACCAATATTTACACATCTACTTACTCAGTGACAAAACAGCCAGCTATAGAGAGAAACACAAAAATTCTCCGTAGAATGGAATACTCCGATAGCTTAATTTGAAAATAACATACCTGTACGAGTAAGCGTTGGTCGATCGAAGAGAAAACGAACTGACATCGAAAAGTATCAAAGACGTAGTAGTCCTTCAAATGAAAAAAAAAAAAAAGAAAATATGACGTACGACAACATTAGAGCGGTCTGGTAGAGCAGTGGCTAAGGCGCTTGCTTTCAAAATTTCGTGGCTCGATCCAGGTTTTAAATCCCGCTGGGGACAAGAGTTTTTAAGAATTGTGTATAACCATATGCCTTATGCTACGACATTCCGTGGTTCGGATTCCGCGTTAAACTGCAGGTGCCAGAGGAAAGGAACTGGCCCTCCAACCTCTGACACAATGGCTTAGTACGCCTCCTTCGGAAGGATCCAAACAACCATCGGGTTGTGAACTAAGTTAGTTGTTTCATTCTTTCTTTCTTCCTTCTTCTCGTCAACATTTGTCTATGTCTGTCACAGACATACGAACGCTTGGACTCTGACAAGAAATATCTTAGTGTGACAGTATTACTATTAAGCCACGACGATTTAGTGTAAAGTCAGTCGAAATCCATGTCTGTTCGTAACTACACACAAATCACGTAGAAGAACAAGTAACGGACGTTAATGCGCCTGGCGCCATCACATGCAAGGCTTAGGGTTTTCGCAGGGTCACAGTTGGCAGCGGCTGCCAGCGCAGCTACTTGAGATGCGGCGTACAATTCCTAGCGACAAGAACGCCAAGAACAAAATGCAACTTCCGCCGGGGAATGTGGCGCCACCGAGCCCGGCCTCAAGGTCCAACGGACAAAGTACTCACGCCAGACTTACGATCAACTTCACTGTGAAACGGAACTATTACCGTTTCCTATATATTGTTGCACATGTAATCATTACCGTCTTACACAAATCCACATAAACAGATGAATCATATTTTAACAAAACCGAGCGTGGTGGTAAGCGGGAATGCATTCGAGAGGACGTAGGTTCGAATCCCGGTCCGACCATCCAGATTTGAGTTTGCGCAGATCCCTCCAGGCGAATGGCGAGATGGTTCCTTCAAAAGGCAATGGCGGAATTCTTTCCCATTCATTGCCCACATTTCTTTCTCGCATCTATTGACCTCGATATCAACGAGGCGAAAAGCCAGAACAAAAAATAGTTTTATTTCTCAACAGACGGTAGCAGAAAAAAAAAAAAAACTTTAGTAGACTAGCCATACAGCCATCAAGTATTTTAATTTTTTCCTTTGAGTGTGTATGATGCGAATCAACTTAAACACTTACCTTACAACCCAGGTATGGGCAGCAAAAGTAGACCCAAATACTTCATTGAAACAATACAAGGAATAAAGCAACTTTATGAAGCATACAGAAGAATGTACATAGTGATAGGTACGAGAAGATGAAGAAATTAGCCCATAAGAAGGAAGAGATGGAGCGCTGCAAAGTATGAACGCAGAAAATAAATTTCCAGGCTATGCTAAGGGCGTTTTTATGACTGTCTCCATTTGCTGGTAACTGATGCGTTAAATGAAAAACAATCTACATCTACATATATACTCTGCAATTCACAAAATTGTGGGTGGCAGAGGATGCTCAGCACCAAAGCTAATCTCTTTGTTGTGCATTCCAATCCCTAATGATACGAGGGAAAAAAGAATTCATATAAGAATCATTGCGGCACATTATTTCTCTAATCTTATCTATCCTGTCATTCCGGCTCAAATAGGTTGGTGGACGAAGTATTTCACTACACTCGTGAGTGAAATTTTTTTTTTTTTTTTTTTTTTTTTTTTTTTTTTTTTTTTACAGTTTAACGTCCCTTTTTAACAACGTGGTCTTTAGAGACGGGAAAGGATGGGGGCAAGGAATGGGAAGGAATTCGGCCATGGCCTTTTGAAGGAAGCATCCCGGCATTCACCTGGAGTGATTTGGGGAAACCATGGAAAACCCAAATCTGGATGCCCGGACGGGGATTCGAACCGCCGTCCTCCCGAATGCGAGGCCAGAACGCTATCCGTTACACCACCACGCTCGGTCGTGAGTGAAAGTGGGAGTACGCATGTTTACCAATAAGTTTAAACGAATCGTGCGTCGTCTATCTACCACAATGGTGCAAAGTTTTCGAATATTGCCTCACAAACGGTTTAATGTTTTTGGGAGTATCACTAAACCACGTATGGAATCCGCAGACATATCAAATTCTACTAAGAAGTTTCAAGATGTCCACAGAAATTGTCTTAGGCTAGCAGCCTATGGATGAGTGGGTACAGTGAACTGATTATTCACTAATGATTGAAACTTGTCTTGGGCCAAGCACAACATTCCTCCTGTTCTACAGACCCTACTCTACCGACAAGGGTGCTTGGTGTTTTAAGATGTTCCCGGAGCTGGTGTTTTGAAAATAACAAAGTATTTAAAAACTCCACCTGAGTAACTCTGTTTCCTCTGCCCACCGTTTAATACCTTTTGAAGAGGCTTAGTACACGTGAGTGGAATTGGAACATACCAGGCTGAAGTACTGAGAGAACCGAAGTATGCTTTCAACTAATGACTTTTTGGATCTCACTGATTCCTATAAATTCAATTTAACCGATCCAGACGTCCATTTGTACCTCAGTGACTTGGGAAATGGAAGTCCCTAGCTCATTTCTCAGTTGTAGCCGTAAATTCTCATCAAGGCCTTCACATATGACACAACATATTTGCTCCTAGGTTCTGTTTAAGGATCGAACTACGGGTACCGAAGGAAAGGAAGTAGCCATCTCACCTGTGACACACTGGTTTAGTACGCATCCTTAAGAACGAACCGACAAACCATCAGTTTGTTGGTTAGGAGGAAGCTTTTTGTAAGAGGAACATCACATTCCAGAAAGTACGAGGGTGATTCAAAAAAATAATGTCTCCAAGGGTACCGCGAAAAAATTAACAGTAATAGGCGAAATCCGACAACAGCGCCGTGTTCCTTGGTTCTCCCACCATCGAATGGTACCGGTCTGAGCTCCATTGGACGATCAGCCGTCAGCGTTGAAGCTGCCGCTTAGCTCACCCGCCAGGTGCGAACTGCGCTCAGTGATACGATTTTTGAACGTGAAAAATGATACACCAACAGAAACCCACTGTCAGTTAGAGGAAGTATAAGAGGAAAAGTGTACGGATATTAAAAACGTGCGGAAGTGGTGCCGGGAATTTTCTGCAGACCGCAGTAACCTCCACGACGAGGAGTGGACTGGAAGACCGAGCGTGTCCGACGAAACGGTGACCAAAACTGATGAGATGGTGCGCAGTAATCGAAGGATAACTCTAGATGAGATAACCGAGAGACTTAATGGAGAGTGTGGAGAAACTTCCGTGGGCTATCCAGAACAAAAGAAGAGGAATGCTAACGATTGAGTGTCTTTGCACCATGACAACGCGCGTCCATATGTCTCACATCAAACGACCTCCCTCGTTGAACAATTCGGTTGGGATCCCATTAACTCCTCCCCCCCCCCTACCTCCTACAGCCGGCCCATTTTCCCAAAAAGTGCAAGGCAATGCGAATAAGTAACAAAAAGAATCAGTTTGCTCACGAGTACAAAGCAACATGAAATGGGACTTGCACATAACATAGGCAAAGCTAATTCTAAATTACGATTCATAGGTCGTATTCTGAGGAATTTTAATGCTCATACAAAGGAAATAGCGTATAAAACACTAGTGCGTCCGTGTCTGGATTACTGTTGTGGAGTTTGGGATCCCTATCGCAAGGGCCTGATTGACTCAGTGGAGAGGGTACAGAGGAGAGATGCTTGATTTGTGACTGGTTGTTACAGCCCTTGTGAAAGCGTCACAGAATTGATACATAGATTGGGCTGGGATAGTTTGGAAGACAGACGACGTCATTTACGTTTAAATTTATTGGATAATATGCGAAATTCTATGACCTACGAGTGCAATGAGATACTTCTTCCACCAGCCTATTTGGGTAGCAATGACCGGAGGGATAAGATTCGGGAAATAAGATGCCGTACTGACGCTTTTATGTATTCTTTCTTTCCTCGTGCTATTCGGGATTGGAATTCGCAGAATTAAGATTGCTGCCACCCACAATGTTTGTGAATTGCAGAGTATGGATGTAGAAGCGACTAACACATGTTTCCCGCTCTTAAAAAACATCTAGGAGGTCAGAAGTTCTGGTGAGACGAGGAAGTGCAGGTCGCAGTCACTCCATTTCTTCGCGACGCGGCGGGAGACAGGTTCGACGATGGGATCAAAAAGCTCGTGGCGCGGATGCAGGTCATCGAACGGCGATTACATAGAAAAATAGCTAAAACTTAAAGCTTTCCAACTATGTATCTGAAGTTGTGAACAAATGTGATTTTGTATATAAAAAAAATATGAGAACTTATTTTTTGAATCGCCTTCGTAATTTAGTCCCGGTAGTCACCTGTGCACAAAAATATACATGCGCTCTCCATTTGTACGTGACGAGGTGCAGACAAGGCAGAGGAGACCCACGCTGAATTCGTAAACTTGATTTATGAATGTTCTTAAGACAACGCTTCCCCGGAACTGCTAATGGAAGCGGCAAACACCTGTTCCCGACAAATGTTCAGGGTCAAAGCTGCCATTGCGGCACCTAAGAAAATAAACCTCCTCTCCTCATTTCCGCATAAATAATTTACGTAGACAAGACACCTTTATTACTGTGAGAATCCAACTGTATACACACACACACACAAAATACTACGGTAAATTGACGTTGAGAATTTCATGTTGTAAGAGAATTTAACAAAAATATTACTTGCTTGAGTTCTACTTGCAGGACACAACCATCACACTTTGTGAAGCGAGATTACCTGTAAAGAAACAAACAAAAAATAGTTACAAGCTGAAGTAATTAGATGAAATGTGAGAAGGAATAAATTCGGTTAAAGACCTAGGCCTTCAGTAAAATTAATAAAATTAACAAAAATAAATAAATTAAGACACATCCTATACTCAAACACACCGCCATAAGACAGACGATAACTAATGGCCAAGGATTTTAAACAAATTACCAGTTCGGCAATACAAAATCTTTGTCTCCCGATGTTTGTCAACAATAACAAACGTTTATACACAGTTCATAGTCGGCGTAATCTCGAAAAATGCATAGGCCTACTATAAAAGCATTTGATATCTGGTGTGGAGCAACTAAATTCGTGCATTGATTCATAATCTAAAATTTTAAGTAGTTTATAATCTAAGACCACTTAATCAATTTACAAAAAATACAAATCAAGTAACATTATATATATATATATATTTACCTTGGGCACTGAAGATGTATTAAATAAAGAATAAAGAAGAAAAGCGTTTGCTATAAAAAGCGTTTGTTTAGTTGCAAGACGGAAGGCCAATAACAAAAAAAAAAAATGTTACTCCTGCACTAATGACGTTAGCAATATGAAGGATGTGATGGCTGTATGTTTATCGAAGGAGACACCACTAAGTAACATTTTTTAAATATATAACGAAATAAATAGATCACTGTAAGTATTTATAACTACCAGGGACTGCCTTCCAATGCTCAAAATTGAAGATTGTTAGCGTCGGTATAAAATGTTAACAGGAGCGGAGGAAAAGTTGTAAGGACCGACATGCCCTTAATTACTAGAGAGTACACAAAAGATAAATTATATCACATAAAAGACTGCGATATATCAGAGAACAAGTACATTATCATCATCTGTGGATTTATAACAATCATACAGTAATTAGCGTGGATACAAATATAGTATTGTTTGTAGTTTTTTTATACGAGTATATCAGGAATGACGTTGGATACCGAACGCAAATACTAAATATCACGTTTGTCTTAGTTCTAGCGGAAATAATGAATAATGTTCTTGAATAATGATAAAAACATTACACACATTACACGGAACAATACAAAAACATATAATATGACAAAAGAAAATATCTGTTTTTAGTAATACATCGACAAGAAATTTCTTAAAACGTCAATGTGTTTGTTGAAAGCAAGATTACAACAAAACGTGGTTTAAATTTAACTTTTTTTTTTTTTTTTTTGCATCAACCAGGATAGCTACCAAGTGAAAACAAAAACCTGAACATAACTTTGGTTCTGGAATGAAAGTGAATAACTTGGCCTCCATGAAAAAGAGAAATCTTTTAGTTTCAAATATTGATCTAGGAATTAGAAAAAACTTTTTAAAACTCTGTGTGTGGAGCACAGCACTTTACCGTACCGAAACATGGACTTTAGGAATACCGGAAAGAAGGAAAATTGAAGCATTTGAAGTGTGATGTTACAGAAGAATGCTGAAAATTAAGTGGACAGATAAAGTAAGAAATGAACGAGTTTTGGAAATGATGGGTGAGGAAAGAAGTTTGTGGAAGAAGCTTACAGAAATAAGAGACAGGCTGGTAGGTCATATTTTGAGACATGCTGGATTAGTTAATTTGCTGGTGGAGGGAACAGTCGAAGGTAAGAACTCTAGAGGAAGACAGAGATTAGAATATGTGAAACAGATATTGTGGACGTGGGTTGTAGGGGATATGTGGAGATGAAGAGGTTAGCACAAGATAGGAAAGGATGGAGGATTGCATCAAACCAGTCGAAAGACTGATAACAGAAAAAAAACTAGCAGGTTGTGTCTTTATTTAGTTTAGTTTTTTCGATTTCATCTAACAATTTGTTGTCTCTATCCCACAAGCCAGGGATTTTCGTGAGGTCCCCTTATGCTGAGTGACGTCATGAGCGTTATTTTCCGTATCTGAAACGAATGTAGGTAGTTCCATGGGTATCGTCATCTGAACTATTTCCAGAATCATTCTGAAAAAATAAAAGAATTTGTACCAATCATATTTCGTTCAGATACTGAAACACTCAAACACAGCTAACAACAACTGGAAGTAATCCTAACCACAGAAAGTACTGGTAAATCAGAGATTATACTGTGCGTGTAATTTACCCTGATATTCTTGTCGTAACCTTTAGACCTCATCCCTGGTGGGCTCTCTCTTTGATCCTGAACTCTGAACTTATCCCGGCTTAAGATGAGAGGATTACGTACCGAGCCGACACATAGCCTGCTTAGCTTAACTCAGTATTAATCAGGCGAGTTGCATGCCGGTAATTAACTTCATTCATTAGTGCTCGCAGTGATTCAGGCGATTACACACATTAGACGCGTGACAACAGCTTTTCTGAAGGGAATGGAAGATAGGCTTAGAAGGAATAGATACAATAAGAATGTGTTAAGGATGACTTGTATCGAATATTGTATCTGCAATCATACACATCTAAAAGACATGTTTAACTTAACTAATGACAGTGTCACATCTACAATCACTGCAGAAAATTCTAAGCGAATAAAGACCATCAAATGTGCTATAATATCTCTGCAATCCTTCTGAAGAGATCTAATAGTGCCTATAAACCACGCAAATTTAAACAATACAATTTTTACCAGAGCGTTTTAATGACATATTTTGAATTTTCCTGTACACTCGTCGTTAGGCTGTGGCACAATAGACTAGTCACAATAGTATAATGGAAAATAAATGTTCGGTATGAAGGTTACTTATCGGTAAAAATCGACATAATTTAGTTCTCCGTAACGTATTTTATGCGTGCCACAGGATGATTACATTGTACAAATACTATACATATAACTAAACTACCTAAACGCCACATTACACAAAGGTAATCGTTGTGTTCTGTTTATATTTTCGTTTAATTAAATTAGTGGATATCACGTCCAATCTAAATAATATCTGCAGCACTGAAGCAAGTAAATTGTCGCTTATCAAATTCACATTAGTTTTATTATATTGTAAATGATGATAGCCAAAAAATTAACGGTGTTCTATCTGAAACGCAGATATTTGTTTCATTAATTAAATTTTTTTCAGAATGTAAATAGAAGCCCGGAATCAGTCGTCTAAGTTTTCAACCTACAGCCGTCGCCTCTAAAACATTAGGAAAAAAATACATTTTTACATCTACGTCACATTACAATTACCTCTGCTCTACCTACTTATTAATGCACATATTCTATAATACTTTACTAACCAGTTTTGAGGACCTAAATACAGTTTTTGCCGTCACAATTACGTGCCCACAAACGTACGCAAAGCTCATCCCACTATTTCTTCCAAGAAGATTCGCAGCACTACCGTCTTCATCAACAGTTTTCATTTACTGGTTGGGTCTGCTTTGTGCACAAGTCTCTCCATTTTTTCTTTCCTCCTGTCACCTCTCTGTCACAACTTCGGTCCAGTCCTTTCCTCCACTCCTCTTAGCCAGCCATCTCTTGGTCCTCCTATGAGTCGTTTACAAAGCATCTTAATTTCGTGGATTATCTTTGGTATTCTCTGCTCTTCCATTCTGTTTACATTCCCCTACCATATTAGTCTGGTATGCTCTGTCATTTCCTTTATGGATTCTTCTTGTATGGTGCGTCTAATCGTTTCGTTTCTTATACCAGCACCGTATTTACAGCAAAACACTATTCGCATATTTAAAATAGACATAAATATATCCAAAAAGAATAATTCCCTATATGACTGCAGGTTTCCACGGGTTTGTATACTGAATTCCTACCTGAGTCCAAATTTGAGAATAATTTGCAGCCTTTCCGATGCTCAGACAAGAAGATAAGTCTTTGATACGTTGGGGGAAAACTTCCTACGATATGTTACATGGCCTGCTACCACACTTTATCAACAGGGTCTGAAACGATTTCGGCCTTGTCCACAGATGGTTCTACACTTTTATCTACTTCGTAATGGCGAAATTACAGATTGCGATAGAAAACTATACTTGTTAGCAAAGATTGATTTTGCAAAATCACAAGTTTTGTGGACTGTAGATTGAGTCCCTACCTAAATTCCACGCAAATTCTTCCTACAGACTGAAGTAACTCAACAAGTAAAGCACAATGGGTACTTTCCAATAAACTTTCTCTTTTGAACTCATAATCTGTTACTTCCGCTTGTGATGTCACAAGACATGTGAAACCATAATTAGGAACTTTAAGACGTAGTATTTAATTAGAATAAGGTTAGGATTAAGTAATTTCAATTAGGTAGCGAGAGTGAGGCGGAGAGTATTTTTTAGTCTAAGATTTCAAGTGGCTACAGATACTGTCATGGCAGCTAAGCCATGTGGGAGAAGTTCGGACACCTTGCTTCCGCCCAGAGTTTGGCGGGGATAGGATAGTATTGTAGCCACCCTACAAACACAAAAGCTACCTGTCGGGTGGAGTAGTATCGGTGGAACCCTGTGTTCCCACCCATTTGGCAGAGATGGTCCTCTCGCCAAATGGGAAAGTAAGAATCCAATGTTGGTAGTACTCCCCTCCCGTAGAGGATCAGCATACCTGAATCCCGTTAGGTGGGTGTTATATAAGCCTTCACAATGGAACCATAGGCTCTCAGTCTTGGTCAGTTCTGTTAGATGTGTTGTTCAGTCTGTGCTCAGTTGGCGATGTGATCGAAGTGATGACTGTCTGCGCCGCCGGCCTGCCAATATGATGTAAGACAAATTTTCTCTCTCTCTGTGTACTGTAGGCTCACTCTCGCTACAAGTTATGGTGTAAGAAACATAGAACTTTTAAAGGAGAGTGTTTGATTTCCATGTGTTAAAAAAATCAGGAGAACTATAGGGACTTGCCTAATCATGTTCCGATTTCAATTATAGACCTATGTATGAATGTGAATGATCAGAATACAAATTTACTTTTGTGAAATTCATAATTATTCACATACTTTATTTCTTTGTGACTGTCTCCCTCCCGACCCCGTCACCAGGTGATAATGATGAAATGAATGCAAGTCAATCTTCGGCTAAGAGGTCCGATACTAAATAATTAAGAAAATAGCCGGAAATTAATTATAAGGACGGGTGGGAACGTTACACGCTATTCACAGTAACAGAGTATCCGCGTCGTTGGTGGACACAGCTGAGATAATGAAAGCTCTCCACAATGCGTATGGAGTGAGATGATATGCTTCAAATTGACACGCTGCTCCATTGGGAAGCCCGAGAATATTTAATACAATTGATATACCAGAAAAGCCTCCATTCATTAAAGCCAATGTTGACGATGATTCGTCTGTCGGATCGTGGTGTTGAAAATGGGGGCCTCTGGATGACTTTCGGAAGAGTAGGACTGAATTGGTCGGCACCGAATTTCATTTTCTGCCTCCTTCCATCTCTCATGCATAACGTAAACAACATACAACACCAAACACTCAAACGATCACAGTCATTTACATATATGCAGAAACACTTAAGAATATTATTCACAATGGAGAAAGAAATGGGAAAACGCTGCGGTTATATGTTTTCTGGAAGGTGCTTTGGAGTGATAACGCGCACGATATTAAGCACCTACCAAGGAGGACCTTTTAAAACAATGCTTTGTCATAAAACTATAGAAAAAGGTACTTTAAAAATTTCAACTTCCTTGCGCCAAAAAAGGATGACTGCATTAGGATTTGGACACAATTTCACTAGTTGAAACGTTGACCCTATTCACACCGTTGAGACTGGAAGCGGAAGAGTAGCTTTCAGCACTAGAATGAACGTGCTGTGGTTAGCTGTAGTTACATTTCTTTCTTGCTTGGTGCTTTACGGCGCGACGACATTGTGTTCATTAAAAGCGGTAGAGGACTGGAGACAAGGAAATGGAAGGAATTCGGCCATGTTCTTTTCAAGCAACCATTTCAGCGTTCGACTGGAGTGATTTCGGGAAACCGAAATCTGGGGAATTCGAACTCGCGTCCTTCAAATGCCGGGTCCGAGCGTTACCGCTCACCCACCACGCTCGGTAATAAGCTCCAATCACTTTAACTCTTTAATACAATCGCAGATCTATCATAACCGTAGCGCTGCATTTTTATGGTGTATGTATATAATTCGACGAGATAAATCGAAAATAAGGAATACAATTTTTGGATATCTCGCTTACTTCTCGAGATATATGAAGTAAAAAATTAGTTATAGGTGTAGTTCCTTGTGTCTTTGGCGACGTTTTTCTTTGGTCCAGGCCGCACTTCAACCCAACCACCTCATTTTTGCGATATGACATCTCGAGAACTAAGCGAGATATCAAAATCTTATTCCTCACTTTCGACTTGTCTGATAGGGTTACGTTAAAATCTGCGATCAAAATGAGGCGCCGCGGTTATGATACGTAGTAACCTTTATACCAGCCTTACCGGGGACTAGCAAAGTGCCAAAAATAATTCTACGGACCACTAACTTAGATGTACGTAATTTATTACCTGAATGTATGTTATCATCCAACACTACTAATTGTTGTAGACTGGTAATGCTGTCACTTGAAACCTATACCAAAGGCCCTCATGAAACGGTTATTAACTTATTCCTTAAAAGAATAATGCATCATTTTATTTTAGTAACAGTGTAGTCACATTCTCATTTCGTGGATATACCATATTTTTGCCTACTCATTGAAATATTGATGGCTTTCACAAAGTTTCATTTGTAGGTTTACGACTTATAGTCTCATATAGCCTCATGCACTGTGAATACTGCATCCATTTTAAGAGAATAATTTTTATCAATTCATTTTTTGCTATGATGTCTTAAAGTTTGATTTATAGGCTTACGACATATACTCTCTTTTGGCCTCATTCACTACGAATACTGCATAAATTTAAGAGAACAATTTTCATCAATCGATTTTTTGCTATGATGTCTTTAGTTGAACTTGAATCAAATTTTTAATATTCTGTGGGGGGACCACAGGTTGAGAAACACTGCTCTATACCATTCCAACCCCTCTTAAATTATTGAACTGATTAGGCCTGGAAGCCCATTGCGGACATCCACAAGTTTTCTGTTTTATCAGGAGACTTAACACCGCTATGACGCTAGCTGGTCAACTTGAAGCTGATAATGCCGTACCTACCGACTAGACGAGCAATGGTTACCGCGACATTATGCCCGGCCATCAAAGCGGGTTTACAACGACCTCAGCCACGTTGCGGGCCGCAAAAATCTGTTGCGCCCGTCACGCATAAATCAGGTGGCGGCGCCATTTGAGGAGCACGGGACACGCCGGTTATAACACGGGAGTATAAAACTGGAGGCCAATAAAACCCAGTCCTAGGCACGGCGCTATGATCCGCCGTATAAATAAACGGAGGGCGGGCCGTTATCGGTAAATGCGGCCTCCTATATGACAAATCGATCCCGCCGCAAATCCAACAATCGCATTACTCCTTCACGTTCGTGCCCGTGCGCCATAAGCCGCATCGACCGGCCACCAACCACTGGCGCGACATTGGTCCCTGGTTCCGTCCAACTAAGCTCAAGTTGACTCCAGCCAATCAAACCGTTTTCTGGCGTAGTCCACATTTTTTGCATGAATCTCAACTAGCCCGCCCGTTGGCTACGGTCGTTTCAGTAAATTAATGTTGTCTGGTGACTTCCATTGGGTCAGCTGTTTCAAACCACAGTGGTGGAAGAACTTTCAACATTCGGGACTTGGCCAACAGGATAGTAGAGATGGTAATGCATGACACCTGTCACCGAACGGGGTATTAAAGTCATGAGGTAAAACTGGTATGGAGTGAGGTTATATGAAACTGTTATTGGTGCTTCATCCGTTGAGAGGAAACGAAAGTATTGACATTTCCTTTGACGTAGAAAGAGCAGGCTTCTTACTAGGAACCTAAGTTGTCTTTTATGACGGAAAAGTTCGTGTGCGTAGGGCTACGATTTAGGAATGAATGGTGACGTTTTTAGATATGTTGAGCTCGCTGGAAGAAGGGTGGTGGACAATTCCAATGACCATTCCACTCAAACAGACAAGTCAGCGAGTTCAAACTGACGCATAGAGATAATGAACGGTGTTAAAGTTTTCCTGTAGGAACTACGGAAGCTTTTATGAAAGATATTCCAAGCCAAGGAGGTATACGGACTGGATCAACTGATAAATGAAATGGGACATTTAGTTGTTCGACTGTCACCATAACAGTGCCAATATAATCATTTTGAACTCATATTAATTAAGTTATTCCCCCCGAGCGGAAATCCGAAAATAGACGACAGAATATCTCTTTTAAAGAGGCTCATATCTATCCTTCTGTTAAACAAAACAATTTCAATTAAATCTCATTTACCAATTGCCGAGTTTGGTAGAGGAATTATGAAGACTAGTTCACTTTACAGGAGATTCAGTAGTTCGGTAAATCTTATTAACAGCAAACTCACATAGATCAAATTTGCATCACCACTTCGTGATGCGGCACTTTTCCAACTAGTGTTGCCCAAATGCAAGAACAAGACCAGACTTGGCCGGTCTTGGTCTTGCATCAATACACCTGGTCTTGGTCTTGGTCTTGCAAAAATGCAAGACCAAGACCGATTTTGGGCAACACTAGTGTTGCCCAAATGCAAGAACAAGACCAGACTTGGCCGGTCTTGGTCTTGCATCAATACACCTGGTCTTGGTCTTGGTCTTGCAAAAATGCAAGACCAAGACCGATTTTGGGCAACACTTTTCCAACCATATCCTTACACTATAGCTCGTTTTCATAGTGGCAGTATAGGACTTCTGTACCATTCTTCGCCCTACCCCTCAAAATCCATACCCCTATATCACGACGGATTTCATTTAATACTGCATTTTCTTCTCCTTGTATTGGTGTGACGAGTGAACATTTTGCTATCTGTTCAATCGTGTTGTCACCCATAATTTTTGTTGTTGTTGTTGTCGTCAGTCTTTCGACTGGTTTGATGCAATCCTCCATCCCTTCCTATCTTGTGCTAACCTCTTCATCTCTACATACCCCTTACGACCCACGCCCTCAATTATCTGCTTCAAATATTATAATCTCTGTCTTCCGCTACAGTTCTTAACTTCGACTGTTCCCTCCACCAGCAAACTAACCAAGCCAGCATGTCTCAAAATATGACCTACCAGCATGTCTCTTCTTTCTGTAAGCTTCTTCCACAAACTTCTTTTGTCACCCATCATTTCCAAAACTATTTCATTTCTTACTTGGTCTGACCATTTAATTTTCAGCATTCTTCTGTAGCACCACATTTCAAATGCTTTAATTTTCTTTCTTTCCAGTATTCCTAAAGTCCACGTTTCGCTTCCATAAAGTGCTGTGGTCCACACATAGAGTGCATTAAATAATTTCTAGTCAAACGAAAATGATATAAGATTACACAACACTCAGATGAGCGACAGTAGGCCTACTGCAGTCTGAAGTGTCGAAATGAACACCTATTCATATGGGTGTTTATTTTTTTACGTTCATAGGACAAGCAGTAAATTGTAGACGACGCTGGTAATGTCATAATATGACGAAAAAGAGAGCGAAATAAAGGTTTCTTAAAGGTTCGTTCGGTACACGAGGACATGTTAGACAAATCCTACTCAAGTAACAGTGAAGTGTTTTCCGCTGCCACAGAAAATTCACGTGCCTGGATAGAAATGGAAATATTCATTCACCAGCCAGTTAATGAAGAGCTGAGCTGCCACGATAATTGGACTGCGATGTTTTTGCTGCTTCTCGGACAGGTTCTCGGAACTGGTCGATTCTCCGTACCGTGAAAACATTTGTATTGTGGTTTCGCGCAGTTTCTCAGAATTGTATCAGGTGAATGGTTCCCCATTGAAGTCGTTCTAGATTCCCGAACATTACTGATATCTCAACCGAATGATCTCAACGTCAACGAACTGGAGAGGTACAAAACTATCTATCTTTATTTTTTTATTTATTTTTTACCTAAATGCTAGTTGCAACTATTCAGACGGAATAGAAATGATTTACTGTATTATATATATATATATATAAATACAGTATATACAGTATATAATATATGATTATTTACAGACAAAACAGAAGTGACAAAACGCAGACTGTTAACGGCATCAGTTGTTCTTATAATTTTCTTCATGAGGATTAACCGTCACTAATTTTGCGTCTAAAATCTAAGACATGGATGGAACTGATAATTACAAACCCTCTACAAAGTTCTGAAGGTTAAGTTACAATATGCTGGCGTAGTTGAGTTGCTTTTAAACTACGATCGCACTTAATGTTAATGAATCAAGTAAACAAAAATCTGTATGGTCAAAACCTAAAGGTTTAGTTATATTTACAGCAGTGTTAGCTATATAAAAACATATTTCTCAAAATAGAACATATTGAGTACAACAGATACATTACACGTTAGATGAAACATTCTATTTATTGATTTTAAATTTTAATTTCCAAATAAGAAATTCGCTGTATTTATTATCTTGGTTCTCCTGGTGGAACCGCGTCGATTTATTAAAACCTAACGTTTCTGCCATCGTGCTGTGGCTTTCTTCGTTGTTGTCAGTTCACATTTTTTGCGATTCATCTTCGCCCATAACATTTCTACTTACCTACGCTTCACCTGGACGAATTTCAGAAAAACCACGGGAAACCGAAATCTGGATAGCGTAAACGGAGGTCGAAGCCGTGCGCTCCCGAATGCCAGGCCCGAGCGTTAACCGTTTAGCAGTCTCGGAAACGTCTAGCCTTCCACGCTTAGAAACACTGGGAAAACTCAATCCAGAAACATGGAGGTACTCTCACGGGTCAGAAAGCAGTTTCTTTTAATCACATTCACATGTTTGGGTTAGTTACGAGGTGTGATAAAAAATTACGATGAACGAATTTTTGTACCAGTACATGCTTACGCTACATCCACTTGGGGAGTGTCCATAAACTACGTGGGTAGGTCAAGGAGGGGGAGAGGATGGCTGGGAAGCTAAGTTCACTACGTGGCGAGGGGGGGGGGGGGGGTTCCGAGTCAAGCCACGTAGCTTTTGATTAATATTATTTTTCACAGTTGAAATAAGAAACGGTACGCAAGGAACTGCATGTGAATATTTATTTCCGTCATCTTATTGTCTCCGTATGTAATTTACTATAGTCTGACAAGAGAAAACAGTACAAAATGACTTCTGGAATCAACACGGAAAAATCTACGTAGTACGCGGGGAAAGGAGGGGAGGCGTAGATGGAAAAGCCACGTCGGTCTACGTAAGTGGAGGGAGGGTTCACAGCAGGGCCGCATTTGAGCATAGGCTACATAGGCTGTAGCCTAGGGGCCCGCACAAGAAAGGGGGGCCCGCACCACAAGGAGGGTGCCCCGCACCACAAGTAGGAGACCTAAAAAAAAATGGTCGCGCATGAATTTTTTGGGCCGAATTTAGAATTTAATTCCCCAGTCAGAGGGGCCACTGCCGACAGGGGGGCCGCATCACATGTATAGCCTAGGGGTCCACAAAGCCCAAATGCGGCCCTGGTTCACAGGACGCTAAAATGGAGCTATGTAGTTTATGGACGCTCCCTCATTGTAATATGTCTGTGCTAAATAACCTCACGAAATGTTATAATCAATGTATGACGATAATTTGGTAACTACGAAGAATGTTTACAAGTGGTGTGAAGCGAGAACGAATCGGTTGAAGACGAGTGACGGTCAGGATGTCCATCGACCTCAGAAACAGAAGAAAACGTTCAAAAAGTGAAAAAACTTGTTCGTTCAAACAGGCGAATGTCTATTCAATAACTTACAGAAGAACTTAGGGGCGTTCATTAATTACGTGAGGTGAAATAGGGGAAGGGGGACGGGTCGACGGAAATCTCACGTGAGTTTTTTAAATTCTTCAAGGACAGAAGAGCTTTCTTTTTTAAAAAAAAAAAAACCGACGTGGATATCGACTTCAGGGAGGTATAACCGCCCTCGAAAGTAGGACAGCTAAAAAAAAATCTAAAAAAACTACGTCATCTTTTTGGGGGAGGGGGGGTCTGACTAGATCTCACCACAAAAAAGGGGGGGAGGGGAAGCGGAATTCCGGGAAAACACAACGTAAAATGGATGGTCGTCCCTTAACATCTCGTACGGGTCCATGAAAAGAAATTTAACGGATACTATTCAAATGTGGCGAGTGAGTGCAAAATTTGTTCCAGACTTTAGACTGATGAACAGAAGGAATGTCATGTCTCAGTTTGCACGGAATTGAAGGATCGTCTTCATGCAGATCCGGACTTATGGCCAAAACTGAAACTGTAGGTGAAAGTTGGGTCTATGACTACGACACTGAGACGAAAATTCAAAGTTCCCAGTGGAAAACCAGTAACTCCCCTCGCCCTAAAAACGCACGTCAAACAAAGTCGAACATCAAGATCATGCTCATGGTTTTTTCTTCCGATAATGAGTGCATAGTGGGATCAGAGTTCATTCCAAGGTGAATAAGTGTAAACTCCGAGTTTTACAAGGAGGTACTGCAAAGTTTGCGAAATTATGTACGAAAAGAGAGACCACAAAAATGGACCAATTGCTTCCTTCTTCATCATGACAACGCGCCGTGCCTCATGTCGATTCTGATACGCTAGTTTTTTGACGATAAGAAGTGTTCCTGTGAGTTCAGATCTGCCTTACTCACCAGATTGAGCGGCACGCGACTTCTGGCTCTTCCCAAAAATAAAATGCGTTTTGAAACCGTTCCCCTCGTTGAGATGTTCACGAGACAGCAACTGAACGACCTTCCGACAGAAACCTTCCACAAATGCTTCCATACATAGATTCAACGTTACAAGTGCATCGCTAGCTAAGGGAGATTAATTCAAATTCTGTGTAATGTGTTTACTTTGTTTGCAATAAAATTATTCACCGTATTTTTTGATCACACATGTTAGTAACCAATTTCGCCAAATGTCAGTTTTGTTTCTAGCAGCGTGCTCGCTAATATAAAGCGTCGAAAGTTACGTATCACCGACGCAGAGGCCGGCTAGCCGTGCGTGTAACCGACAGAGTCCGTTGACGAAGCGAGCCGTGAAACGGACATTGACAAGGGGTGGCTTCCTCCGGTTACGTCACCATGCGGAACTACTTTCATGTCGGACCGTTCCGTAGCACTGATTTACTAGCCAATTTGTTCGATTAGACGTGCTCCAGCGGTTTCCTGACGTTGTCGTGGATGGTAAAAACAACCAATGTGAACAGTCCCTGTATTTTTTTCGAGTATCCAATGTCCAAGGACGACTACGTGCCTCAGTGGGACTGGATGGCCGAGGTCCAGTCTGTGACCAAACCGAGAATTTTTCTTTGCAGCTGGATGCCGCTACAGGTTTTTTTATTTTTACTTATTTATTTATGTTTTTTTTTGGCTCATTTGATCACTCTACAAAAAGAACTAGTTTTTTTGAACGGTTCACTAGCTCACTTGCTCAGTTATATTTGAGACCTTTCTTTTTTAAGGTCTCACCCCTCAGAATCCGGTTACACCCCCACCTTTTCGATGAAAATACACCCCCCCCCTAAATCGACTTTGATGCAATTAGTAGACTTTTTTTTAGCTCAACAACAGTCCACAAAGCCCACGTGAACAAGCTCTTCTTGATCTTCAGAATTAGCCGACTTATGACCGACTCACCTAGAAGAACTGCCGTTCACTTTTTAGTGAGCGACTGCTCACTCGCTCTTTTAAAAGAATTGCTCTATAGAACTGATTCACTCGCGAACGACTCATCTCTAGACTGAAGGCAAGGAACAGGAAGGAACTCGGCTGTGACCTTTTGAAGGAATCAACGAGGCATTCGCCTGGAATTATTTGGGGAAACCATGTAATGGATGGCCAGACGGGGATTCGAATGCGTTACGGCTCAGCCACCACGATCGGTCGCAATAGTTTTTCCAGGTACACTCGATCCCTATCAGACGAATGGTGTAAACAAAACTCACTGTGGCAGAGGCTTTGGTATTGTGGATGTTGTGTGTCCTGTACAGGCTGTTTATCATCCCTTGCCGGACACTTGAGCTGCTGTGTCATCGCTGGCTGTGCGTAACCCCACGCCCGCGAGCTTTCACGC
The DNA here is from genome assembly GCA_031002005.1 of Vandiemenella viatica. Classification (NCBI taxonomy): domain Eukaryota; kingdom Metazoa; phylum Arthropoda; class Insecta; order Orthoptera; family Morabidae; genus Vandiemenella; species Vandiemenella viatica. The sequence continues at coordinate 112,840,020 of CM061914.1, read as the reverse complement.
ACTCTCTCTCACACGCGGCTCGTCGATGTCGACGTCATTAGGGACCGTGCACAAACTACGTGGCGCGGTCCAGGGTGGGGGGACGGGTAGGGTAGGCTAGGCTACGTGGGGCGAGAGGGGGGGGGTGTTCCTAGCCAGGCCACGTAGCTTTCCTTTCATAACATTTTTCACAGTTCAAATGAGGAATAGAACTCACAACAGCATGTTAATATTTATTTCCCTCAGTTAATTATCTCCGTATGTAATTTACAATTGTCTGACAAGAGAAAACAGTACAAAATGTCTTCTGGAATCAAAAGGGAAAAAAGCTACTTGCTACGTGGGGGGGGGGGGTAGAGGCAAAAGCCACGTAGGGCTATGTGGGGGGGGGGGGGGTTAACAGGAGGCCAAAATGGAGCTACGTGGTTTATGCACGCTCCCTTAGAGGCGAGAGAGGATATAGGGACAAGGCTCGCAGTTTGATCATTACCTATGGAGTAACTATCTCGGCACTAACCTGGAATGATCTGGGGAAACCATGAAAAACTGAAATCTGGATGGCCGGTCGGGGATCCAAACCCGCGTCCTCCCGAATGCGAGATTGGAACGTTATCACTCACCTGCCTGGATCGGGCTCGTTGACCATTAGAGAGGTGGTGCTACGAGATTCGTAATCAATAGTTTGTGTTCAAAAGACCTAGGATACATTCAGACCCTCACCTCAGTGTATAAGGAACGGAACAATATTGATGGAGATTCATCCGCCGCCTGAGGACGTTAGGGAGCCTCCATACTCTACGTGGCTGAGTCTAGAAGGGGGGAGGTGTTGGCTGGAAAGCTAGGCTGGGCTACGTGGGGAGGGGGGAGGGGGAGAGGGTTGCGAGCCACGCCACGTAGCTTTTCATTCACATTATTTGTCACAGTTGGTACAGAACACACAAAAGCAAGTGAATATTTATTTCTGTCATTTAAATATCTCCGTATGTAAGAGGGCGTCCATAAATTACGTGAGGTGAAATAGGGGGGGGGGGGGTCCGGCGAAATGTCACCAAGGGGGAGGGAGGGTCAACGAAAACATCACGTGAGGTTTTGTGAAATTTTTTTTTCCGACTGGAAAACTAAACAAAAAGTCTACAAATGACGCGATAGTCGATTTTAGGGGAGTATTTTGTCGAAAAGTGGGGGTGTAACCGGCTTCGGAAGGGTGAGACCTAAAAAAAAAGAAGTCTCAAAAAGTTGCAAGGGCGATTTCTAAGGGAGGGGGGGAGGGGTTCTCACCCAGACCAGATCTCAACAGTGGGGGGAAGGGTCGCACCAGATCTCACGAAGTCTCCCCAGAGGAGGGAGGGTCCGAACATACGGAAAAAACTCACGTAATTTATGGATGCCCCTAATTTACTATAGTCTGATAAGAGAAAAACACTACAAAATCTTCTGGCATCAATAGGGAATAAAGCTACATGACACGCGGGAGGGGGGGATACAGGTAAAATCTACGTCGGCCTACGTGAGGGAGGATGGTTTCATAGGAGGTCAAGATGGAGCTACGTAGTTTATGGACGCTCCCTTATAGCTGGTAACAGGAAAGAGAAGGCGCGAAAAACCAGCAACCAGATTTTACCCTCCCTTCCTTCCTCGTGTAAAGTTCTAATAATACACCCACCAACACACACAGCTCCGTCATCTACAAAATACAATAACACTAACTACTGAGAGGAAACCAACAACAAAACATCCCACTAACAGTGGCTTCCCACGGCCCGTGGTTTTGTAGGCCGCGCCGTACAGCCCAATTGTACGGATCAGCTCGTGCAACAGACTAGATCTCGTCACCTCGCAGCCACCTCCCCACCACGTTGGCTAGTGTCATTTCAGCTACCCGGGCTTTTGATGTTTACCGACTGGGTGACGGATAAGGGGGCATCCATAAATTACGTGAAGTGAAATAGGGGGGTCCGGCGAAATCTCACCAGGTGGGAGGGGGGGGGGTCTACGGAAATCTCACGTGAGATTTTGCGAAAAATTTGGGGACAGTAGAGCCAAAAAAAAGGTCTACAATTTGCGCCAAAGTCGATTTTAGGAGGGTATTTCGCGTCAAAAAAGTTAGGGTGTGACCTAAAAAAAAAAAAAAAAAAAAGTCAATAAAAGTTTCGAGGGGGCGATTTCTAGGGGGGGTTCTCACGGACCAGACCTCACCAGAGGGGGGGGGGGTGCGGCCAGATCTCACGAAATCTCACCAGGGGGGAGGGGGTCCAGAAATTGGGGCATCCACAAATTACGTGAGGTGTTTTTCCGGATTTCTGGACCCCCCCCTCCCCCCTGGTGAGATTTCGTGAGATCTGGCCGGCCCACCCCCCCCCCCCTCTGGTGAGGTCTGGTTCGTGAGAACCCCCCCTAGAAATCGCCCTGGGAACTTTTGTAGACTTTTTTTTTTTTAGGTCACACCCTAACCTAAACAACCTCCTAAAATCGATTTTGCCGCAAATTGTAGACCTTTTTTTTTGCTCTATTGTCCCCAAATTTTTCGCAAAATCTCACGTGAGATTTCCGTAGCCCCCCTCCCCCTTGGTGAGATTTCGCCGGACCCCCCCCTATTTCACCTCACGTAATTTATGGATGCCCCCTAAAGGCGCTCCATCGCTGCCAGCAGAGGCGGGTCCCTTCCCAAGGCCCGCTGTTCATAGCAAATGCACAGACCATGGCAAGCAACCTTAACAAATCCTCTCGAAGAGTTACTGTAAAGAAGAAGCACTTTCAAAGTAATCGCTCAGAGACAAGGCATCGCAACCGCTGAGGACAGCATTTTAAACTTGTTCCGGGTCATAACATCGTTAAAATGTTATCGTGAAGCTCAAGGGATGCATAGGTTACTCCGAATTAAAAAAAGTAAATGAATTCTGTTCCTTAAGTAGTGAAATTACAACTGTCGGCCAAAGCAGAATATATGTTAAAAACAGAATACCACAAGCGAAAACACTGGAAATGAGAAATCATCTAGTTACAAATATAGCAAGTACTCGGAAAAAAAATAATAAATAAAGCGGTATGTACTGATCACAACATCTTGCGGGAGTGAAGCATACCAGAAAGAAGGGAAATATAAGCATTTGAAATATGGTGCTATGGAAGGATGCAAAAAATTAAGTGGACAAGTAAAGCATTACAAGTAAATGAACGTGTTTTGAAAATTATGGGAGAGAAGCAAGTTTCTGGAAGAGTCTCACAGAATATTAAGTCACAAAGATATTTCTAGCTGGCTAAAGTGTTAGTGGAGCAAACAGTTGAAGGAAGAAGCTGTAGAGGAAGACAAAGAATAGAATACGAGACGAATAAGATAATTGAGGTTGTAGCTTGTAAGTGGTATGTGGAGATCAAGAGGTTAGTGTAAGACAGAAATGGAAGATGGCATCAAACCAGACAAGAGACTAATGACAGAATTACTACAGAAAATTACTATAGATTTATTATTTCACATATACTTACAAGATTACACAGATATATAGACAAACTGTGAACGTTTTTTTGAGTGTCTACAGATGCTCACTATGTGCACCTTTAGTGACTGCACACATCAAGTCTATAATCGAGTTCTTCCTATACCCGATGCAGCATGTATCTGTCAATGATAGCAAATGCATTGGTGATGCGAACCCGCAGGTCTGGCAGATCAACTGGTACTGGTGGCACGAACACTGTGTCTTTTATGAAACCCCAAACAAAGAAGTCGCAGGAGGTTAAGAGGCCATGACATCAGTTGACAATCAGCATCCCCAGCAAGACCAAATCCATTATAGACTTGATGTGTGCAGAGTCAGTAACATATTGAGCATCTGTAGACACTCAAAAAAACTTTCACAGTTTGTATATATATCTGTGTAATCTTGTAAGTAAATATCAAATAGTAAATCTGTAGTAATTTCCTGAAATCACTGCACTCATTTTGACTAGCCCCGTATAAGCAAGGGTTGGGAGGGCCGCCTTCGCTGGTCGCACAGTGACTTCCCATGGATCCGCGCGCCTCCGCAAGCGGACGCCGATGTAGTCCGCAGACCGTATGAAGTGACATCTCGGCCGCCGCATCCCTTAACCCCGTTCCGAGTGCGCCCAATCACGGCGTCGCGTCGGCCAGTATCGATCACTATAGAGCGCGCTGAGCACGCCGTCTGGGACCTCGAGGACATAACAATCACTTACGAGATATCGAGGTCACCACAACCCGCACATAGCTGGGCTGCTGCTTCCAGGGAAAGACATTACGCGAGGTGTTTTTTTCTTAAATTTGGACTCCTCTTACCCTCAGTGAAATTTGATGGGCACTCCCTCCTTCCATCAATGTGAGAATGACTTTATGATTGATCTGGTAAAAATTTTTTTTTTTTTTAGTTATACTGCTCTTTGAAAGGCGACAATATGAGATGAAGAGTTGACGTAAGATTTTTATCGACCTCCCTCCCTTTAAATGAAATTTGGTAAGATTTTGACGCCCCCCCCTTTCCCTATCTTGAGCTCACGTAATTAATGGCCGCCTCCTTAGGTCATCTGCAAGGACGGTTTTTTTTTCTGTCATCAATTTTTCGACTGGCTTGATGCAATCCTCCATCCTTTTCTATCTCGTGCTAACCTCTTCATTTCTACATATCCCTTACAACCCACATCCTCAATTATCTGCTTCATATATTCTAATTTCTGTCTTCCTCTACTGTTCCCTCCACCAGCAAATTAACAAATCCAGCATGTCTCTTCTTTCTGTAAGCTTCTTGAACAAACATCTTTTCTCACCCAACATTTCCAAAACTCGATTTCTTACTTTGTCTGTCCACTTAATTTTCAGCATTCTTCTGTAGCTCCACATTTCAAATGCTTCAATTTTCCTTCTTTCTGGTATACCTAAAGTCCATGTTTCGCTGCCGTAAAGTGCTGTGCTCCACACATAGAGTTTTAAAAAGTTTTCTAATTCATAGACTAATATTTGAAACTAAAAGATTTCTCTTTTTCATGAAGGCTCTTTTTGCTAATGCTATTCTGCTTTTAACATCATTGCTACTTCAGCCATCGGTTGTAATTTTGCTTCCCAATTAACAGAATTCACTTACTTCTCCAACTGCATTCGATCCTATTTTTATATTTAATCTGCTAGTGTTTGTATGATTTCTGCTACATTTCATCGCTTTAGTCTTACTTTGATTTGTATTCAGGCCAAAATCTTCCTTCAGTAATTTGTTCATGTCTTTCAGTAATTTCTCAATATCCTCAGCCCTTTCTGCTAACCAGACAATGTCATCAACAAATAGTAGCATACTGATTTTTTCGATCTTTTTTCTCCCTGAACACTTATGCCACATGGTAATTTTTCTTTTAGTTTCGTTTTATTGCTTCTCTACATCCAAGTTGAATATTAACATGGATAGACTACAACCTTGTCTCACACTCTTTTTAACTCATGCTTGTCTCTCATGATTCTCTACTTTTATTTAGCATTTAAGACAATAAAGGATAAAATTAATGTGATAAGATTTAGACATACGACAAGCGAAATAAGGAGAGAATTTAAGATAGTAGGGAGAGAAAAGAAGTGTTGAGTGTATGGTAGAAGGGAAAGCTGCTTAGCAGTAGCCATGGGAGCTAGCCAAGGGACGATTCCTGGGCTCTCCAGACTGTTGCCTTTACAGGGCTGTCAGAAAGCCAACCTTTGCAGAATAAATTAGGACCAGTAAGTAAGGGAAGACTACCCATATCTTCCGAAACCTTACACAAACAGCCATAGTCTTCATAGGTAACAGAAAACCGAAACGCAGAGTTGGTACCCCCTGAGTCGAACAGGACAGATCGGATTGGCTGAAATCGGAGAGGTTCCCTTTGCTTGACAACTATAAACCCCATCAGAGACAAAGACGAGCCTGTTTGCGGCAGTTTTTTCAGTTACAAGCAGATTGTGTTTCATCGCAGAGGATTCAGTCGCTACAACCGAGAGGCAGTCCACGAAAAAGGTCCAGTTCGCTGTCGCAAGAAATGACTTCATAAAATCTCTAAGTAAGTCAGTCTCTCTTACTCCCTTTCATGTGGCAAGGGCTACGCTGATAAATGAATATAATAATCAATGTTAGGCACTGTTGCACTGGAATATGTTCCATTTGGAATCTCAGATTGTCCATGAGATTCTATAGAGCATATGAATAACTGTTAATCTAAGCTATACAGTAAGCAGCCATTAAAACTGTTGTAACATTACCATGACTGGAACAACAGCGATTTGGTTGGTGTTTACCGTTTGTGTGTTCTCTCGTGACTAACTGTAGGTTTATCTTCCTACACGTATCGTCCACCCGTTATATCAACTTCTTTGATATACAGTAATGACTTCCCCACTGAAATCAACAAAGTCCTGGTTGACATCTCTAGTAGGCAGATGACATGAGCAGGTATTTCAACATTCTTGTACCCTATTGGAAAGAAATCGTGCTGTGTATGGTTCGTTGGTTACGTAATTATTCGTGCATATACTACACCCTATACGTATAGCACTATATTTAATCATCTGTACTGTGTAGTATGAACTCTGAAATCATGTGCTAGGTTTTAAAACTCGTGTGGAAAATCATAACCACACGATTAATCAGTGACCAAATTGATTTGGTTTCGCGAAAACAATTTCCACCGGCGTTCGTATCTCACAACAGAATGAGTTCTTGTTCACCCTAATCACATGATCCTCATTATTAATTTGCTCACTAAATAACTTGCTACGTCGTTAATGTCGTAAGATACTTTGGGTATCTCCACCACATTATTCTTCGAGTATATATTAGGAATCGAGTTAAATGTTTGAAAATATAATAATCACTAAATAAGATCGATCGGTGGAAACTATTTAAAACTGAGAACTGAACTGTTAGCAGACAAGCACTGTCTCACAGACAAGTCATACTCTTAACAAAGTATTGTTATTAAACACTTTTATAAAGGAAATTTAAACACAAATTAGGTCATACATGTGTATCAAATTTCTGAAGACGTATTTAATCGTACCATGCATGGTCCCCTGAAAAAATTGTAGCAATTCCAGCCGTGGTTGTAAGTCACAAGAAATTAAGAAATATTTAATACCATCTTCGTATTTGACTCTCTTATGTCACTAATAAAGCGGATTTAAAATAATATTATTTATTTAAAGCTGCTATTTACTCAGAGAATTCAAAATAAGTCGATTACCGTGAATAAAGCCAATCTTGGTGTTCATATAAAATAAAATGGAAAGATTGCTGGGTAACAAGTCCGTGAGGGTGGGTTCAACTATTAACGGCTAGTTATTTGGAGAGAAATTATTTGTGGTAGGCTGTTTAAGACCAGTGCCGAATAGCGGGCATTTTATGCCACATCGTGGGATTAGTCCCGACGGATTTTAATGTGACCAATGAAAAGAAGAGGCGATGTATCCAATGACAGTTCTCCGATCCGTGAGACTTACGGTTCCAATCCAAAGAGGCAATCACCGTCAAAAGTACCGAGCCATAACCTAAAACTTGGTAAACAACCTGGTGATTGAGAACAGTCAACTGAACCTTCTTCCGCAATGTTGGTCAGTTGATGGAGTTTTTCGTCCTCCGCTGTAGCTCGGAACAGCCAACATCAGCAGCACACATAATTTAAAATTCCCAGCTACGCTCTCGTGAGTAAAAAAACACGTCGTAAACACAGAATCAACTTGGTGTTAAATTCCTACTCACTGCCATAAATTTAAAAGAGTTTGTAAAGTACCCAAATAGGCGGCTGAGTTTGCAACTCCCTGCTACCACAGCACAGCACACGAGAGATGGGCTGACACCACGCTGGTCGAAATATGGCGCCAATTACGTGGCTTAAACAAACAAACGCCTCATTGAATTTACAAGGGAGTCATAAAAAAACATGGTGCATGAACTCGGCAGCAGCAGCTCGTACAAACCATCTCCCCCTCCCCCCCCCCTCCACCTTCAGAGCTTTAATATATGAATCGTTACCAATTTCAGTTGAGTGTTTATAGCCTACAAAACGAAAGTTTCATATTTTGTCGGATACCACGGCTCTTCGCCGTCAAGGTCATTTAGAGTCGGTAGCGTAAAGGATGCAAGTAACGAGTAGTAATTCGGACACAACCTTTTGGAGGAACCATACCGCAATCGCTCGGATTTCGGGAAACCATGGAAAACTGAAATATGGACGGTCAGGCTGAGATTTGAACACGCGTCCTCCCTAAAACCAGACTTGAGCGTTATAGCCCGATTTTTTTTTTACTTATGGTTTTATGCTTCGTCGACGTCGAGGTCATTAGAGGCGGGATGGGACTAGGGACAAGGAAAGGGAAAGAATTCGGCCATGGTCCTTATGAAGGAAGCATCCCGCATTCGCCTGGAGTAATTTGGGGAAACCATGGAAAACCCAAATCTGGATGCCCAGACAGGTATTCGAACTGGCATCCTACCGAATGCGAGGTCACATACCACGCTCGGTCGTTATAGCTCGAGATCCGGCTGCATGATTGCTACGTCCGTCTGTTTTTTTAATTGAAATGCAACTTTTATGTATAATTATTAATAGCAGAATACGATTCTGCCAGGTTGCCTATCAAAATATGGTCGCTAGTATTTTTAATTAAAATTACAAACATTATTTTTAAAAAATTTCGTTCATTTGTTCTCAAATAAATTATAATTCATTTCGAAAAGAGACATGTAAATAATGTAAAACGTTTAGGTTGCCTAGGTAAGAGTGGCCGTAACTAGGGATTGCTAGCTGTTAAATATATATATATTTTTTTTTACTTATGGCTTTACGCCTCGTTGTCGTCAAGATCATTAGAGGAGGGAAAGGACGGGGGCAAGTAACGGGAAGGGAATCGACCATGGTCTTTTGAAGTAACCATCCCGGTATTCGCGTGGAGTGGTTTGGGAAAACCACGGAAATCTCAAATCTGTATGCCTGGACGGGGATTCGAATCCACTTCCGCCGCCTTTCACATACGCCGAAAGACCAATACTGCCTTTAAGGCTTTGACTAAATATGACTTCCGCATACTTGTTTAAACGATTGTGTGCCATCTGTGGTTTATATCATACAAAACCACTGACGAACACAAGCAATCATATCAGAGGCAACAAGACGTTTTGCCCATATTAAGATTTGTCCTAAAAAAATTCCAACTAGATGTGACAAGGAAGAAGTTCTTTGTTTGATAAACGATAACGATGGTAGACGGTAGGATAAAGATGATGTTAACATATCGAATGCTCCGACCATTACGACGAAAACGAGAACGAAGTGACTACTATGCCCGTTATATATATTATAAAGGAATGGGTTCAAAGTCCATAGACACAAAAAGATTTAATTTTGTATCGTTCACTTGATTTTTTATGTTTTTAAAATTTTCTAAAATGTTTGATTTATTGTTGATTTCATGAAAAAATATTTTAAATAGTAATAAATAAATAATTTTCAATCATGTTTACAAGAGCAAGAAGGGCAGCCAGTGGATCCAAGGAGTAAAGAAAGATATGATTGAGATCGGAATAACAGAAGATTTAATACAAGATAGAGCAACTTTTAGGAGATTGATCCAAACTTTCAAGGGTTTCCAGGAGAAGGAGAAGAGGAAATGTAGTAACATATGGACAGAAGAAAGGAGGAAACAGCAAAGTGAGAGGATGAAGAACTATTGGAAGTTAAGAAAAGAAGGATCGAAATGAATGCACGGGATTACTTTTCGTGGTCCTTAGCCCGTCTCTAAAGACCTCGATGTTAAAAAGAGCCGTAAAGCAGTTAAAAAAAAAAAAAAAAAAAAAATCCTTAGATGGCCGATATTGAAGAGAAGAGGAAATAATTTTGGAGTGCTGTTTTGTTTTAATAATTTCTCAATTTAAAATTGCAAAATATGTGAAATTGCACCAGAGGAAGTGGTAGTCACTCAATTTTGACCCAGAAAGGGGGGGGGGGAGGAAGACTAAAAAAATCATGAAATTCGTGTGAACTAATTTTGAATGGCCCTTCATAAATTCGCCAGGAATGATTACGACAAACCAAGGAAAACCGAAATCTGGATGGCCGGATGGGGATTTAAGCCTGCATCCTTCCAAATACCAGACTCGAATGTTACAGCTCACCCACTAAGATCGGTTCGAATGAACGGTAACAGCAATTTCGCCCATAATTAGTTAGCAAAAATTAATACACATTACGACTGTACCCAACTTATTAAGCTGTCGGGCATTAATGAAGCAACGACAGATTTAGGAGTTTTGAGGAACGGTACATATAAAAATAATAACATTCCGGAAAAGACGGGCACGATTCTATGGCCACCTGAAGCGAATGCAGGCAAAACACACTGACTTAAAAAATAATTAATTAGTTTGTAAACTATCAAAGAAGACCTTTCCTTTGTTGGTATTAAGTCAGGAAGATGCTTTTGATAGAGATAGGATAAATTGAGACGAACAATCGAAAACAAGACGCGGTACCCCTTCGTGGAAGAGTACAAGCAGGCCCACTCAAAATGAATCAAGGACTTTTGCGCCCAAATAAAAAAGGAACTCGCCGCCAAATGTAAGAGGCTTCACGTAGTCCTAGTTGGCCGAAAGAATAACCTACAAATAATAGCTGAGAGGCGGGTCGTAACGTGACTGGTACGTTTGTAACACGTACTCACATTCCCTGACGCTTCGAACGGCGGGAGCAGACGGACGTGCCCTATCTACAAGTCATCGTATCGGTGAACCATGACGCTCAAGAGGCCGTAGCTTCCACAGTGACGCGCCATTCATTATAATGGAGCACGTACGCCACCGAAGTTGTGTGATCGGGGTATTCGATAGCGGCGCCAAGAAGAATTTTTAGATGCAAGAGGAAGGCCAACTTATCACTTCTCACCGTCGAAATGAAGCATTACCTCGAGCTGCAAGGTAGCCGAGAAAAATCAATGACAGCTTACGGTGAATAGAAATTTTTTAATTTTATTTTCCATTTACATTTTGACCCAGCATCTAGAGCAGTGGCAGTCAACCTGGTTCCTAGCGCGCGTTTAATCTTTTTTTTTTTTTCTTATGGTTTTACGCCTTGTCGACGTCGAGGTCATTTGAGGCGGAAAAGGACTGAGGAATTTGCCCATGGCCTTTTGAAGGAAGCTTCCCGGCATTCGCCTGGAGTAATGTGAGGAAACCATGGAAACCCAAATCTGGATGCCAGGAAGGGGATTCGAGCGTGCGTCCTTCTGAATGCGAGGCCAGAACGTTACCGCTCGCTTACCACGCTCGGTCACGGGGGTTTAAGTTTTCATTGGAGGCGGTAGGGGTTTCGTGTGATACTGAATCACTTTTCATTTTTGATTTAATAGAATTTTGTTTAAAAAAAGAATCAAAGCATAATTTAAAAATATTTCCTTAAAAAATTGAGTCAGTTATCCAGTATTCAGCATAGCAGCATCAGCATCAGGAACAATAATTCAATAAATTAAATTAAATTTTTCAGGCTTCATGATCCTATGTATGCAAAATATTTTTTTTTAAACAAAAATATAGATTTAACTTCAGTAAGTTGTTTTGTAAAGACTTATTCTGCCAAACTTAAAGAAAGTCCAACTCAAAGGATTTGGAAAGTAATTATTATTTTATGCTTTAACTTGCCATAACTCTGCTTTATAAATTTTATAAAATCAGTACCCTACGTAATAAATTATCATTACTGTGAAACTAGTGGATGGTTAGAAAATTTCATTACTAACAAAGATACAAAAGTGGGCGGTAGGTATAAAAAGGGTTGTTACACCTTATCTAGAGGCTAAGTTGGACCACTAAGTCTTCTTCAATAATTGACAATATTGCAGAGAAAATAATAATAAAAAATAATAAAAATGATACAGTAATAGAAAAACATCGAGCGTGGTAGGTGAGTGGTAACTCTCTCTCCTCGCATTCGGGAGGAAGCGGGTTCGAATCCCCGTCCGGCCATCCACATTTGGGTTTTACATAGTTTCCCAAAATAACTCCAGGCGAATGCCGGGATGGTTCATTCAGGAGGTTACAGGTTCCAGTTTAAACAATTAAACACCTGATCCTACTTATTTACAACTACTTTTAATACATACTGTCTACTTTGAATCTCACATTTATTCCTCTAATTAGACGTCTCCAGATGGCCAGTCGAAAGTTATAATACATTCTCCCAGCTTCGACAGACATGACTGTGACCCATGCCGTAATTCTCTCTCCTGGAATCGTCTGCAGCGGAGATTCCAGCGCTCGAGGATGTTACCCTCCTAGAATACATGAAGAACTGAATAGAAAACATTAAATGAATTAATGTAAGGAATGCGGCCAATGTTCTGGTACCTCTCGGATATGCTAAATCGAATCGAAACATCAGGAAATGAGTAACGACAAAAATTCTCAAGAAAAAACAGAATGTAACTAAGAATAATTGTCTAATTCGCACAATCTTTGTGACTGTAAAAATATGTTGCGAGTATCAAATAAAACATGAAATAAAATTTATACAAATAATCAATATTTAGGCCAATGCAACTGAATTTTATTTGGCTTTATTTCATCCGTACTTCTTTTCCGGAGCGACTTCAGTTCTTAAACGTGAAAAGCGTACGAAGAAAATAACGCCAAACAAAATTCAGTTGCATTGGCCTAAATATTGATTATTTATACAAACTGATTAACTGTCAACTGAAAAAAAGCCTAGAGCACCCCTTTGATAAAACGTGAAATAATTAACAACAGTACTGTTTCTGCTGTACTGATCGATTTCTGAAACGCAAGATCTCTTTTATTAGTATTCCGCTCGGCTGTCTGTCCGTCTAGTTCGTAAAACTATTAGGTTTTAGACTCCAAGTATGCATATGTTTTGTATTCCATTGACCCAGAACCGTATATCATATTTGAAATGTTTTAAAATTCTAGAGGACTTCTAGAGATGTAAAGGACGTAGAGAAAAAAATCTACTTCAGTGTGCAAAGTATTCATGTTTAGAGTACGTCGTCAAATAGAAGAATAGGGTTTTTTCAAACGATAGAAACATGAGCCTGCGTCAAACTATTTTTGTTACTAGGTCTATCTTAAAAAAGCTATTACCTAGACCAGCGGTGGCCAACCCAAATGATCTTGCTGGCCACTTTGGAAATGCATTATAACTCCGCGGGCCTCATATAAAATAATTATCGCCATATTAGATTTAGACCGATTATAGACATTTTTTGGAGTGAAAAATTGAAATATAATGAGTTATTATTATTATGTTTACTATTATCCTTACATGTAAAACATAGATAATATAATAATAATCATGCAAAACGCACATTGTAAAGAAATATGCAACACTAAAAATGAAATATATTTTTTTTTTTTTTGTAAAAGTATGATGAATCTCGAGGGTCAGAAAAATGTTGAAGTTGGGCCGCATGCGGCCCGCGGGCCGCGGGTTGGCCACCCCTGGCCTAGACACTTGAAATTTGCACCAAATACCGATAAATGTCCCGCATTTAAACCTCAAATACTAAAAATGCTTAAATCTAACATACTTTCTACCTTGTGATCAAAACAAGAAAAAGTTTATATTGAGGTTACGCAACCACGTATTAGTATTATTTTATTTCGGAGTGAATTGCATCCTAAAGTAGAGTTACTATAATGCTATCATAGTAACGGTATTTGCGTCATTGGTGAGGTGGGGAAGAAAGACCTGTGTTTGTTGGTGGAAGCCACAGGTAGGTGTGTCCCTCCTCGCTAGCCGCCACCACCCTATAAATCACGAGGACAGCGGTCACTTAAAGGGCCGACCACTAACAAGCCAGCCCTGACTCTGTAAACATAATGGGGACAACCTCAAGTGGCCGCACAGTATTCACTACCCGCTTTCCACTTTTTTTATCATCAGTCACTCGTCCCATCTGACGCAGTACTCGATCTACACCTATACTGATCTAACCCAACATAACTAGCGCCCTATCCTAGCCCTTCACTGTTTCCTCGAATAACAAATTATGAAATCCGCAAGATTCAAAACACGAGGCAACATCCGTCCTTCAATATTACAAATATACCCACAAATTCCCTTCTTCACCCTTTCTACTTAATTACCAATATTCCTCTAGAGCAGTAGTAATGAACCTGGTCCCTACCGCTCACTAGTATGCGTTCCAGCATTCATGGTGGGCGACAAGTTTATATATATATATATATATATATATACTGAATCACTTTAGTTTTTTTACTTTAGAATTTAAAAACAAAGTGATTAAAGATTTATCTATGTCAATTTACAGCTTCAACGAGTCCCTTATAAGTAGTATCAGCCTCAGGCATCTCATCAATAAATTTCACCACAGTTCATGCTTATATGTAGGGCTACGCAAAGTATACATTAGAAAGATAGTTTTAATTACAGCGAATCGTTTTATAGATAGATAGATAGATATGTTCACTTTGATCCCATGTGAGAATAATCTCGGGGATGTGTAACAGTACATACACTTAATAATAATGTCAATTATATTACTATATAATAAATATTATTATTATACATTGATAACAAGATAGCTACATCCCATTAGTATAATCAATATCCCCTGTAATCTGCAAATACAGTCCCGTGTTAATTACTACTTATTATGTGGAACAGTGTATTCACTTGTTACCAGCATCTAATAACCAATTCTTACCAACCAGTTACCATTACAAGTTTCACTGTAATCTACAACTAATGTAATAATTATTATTTATTTTAACTTGCTGTAACTCTACTTTATATATTTTATAAAGTAAAGTTATTTTCCTACTTTATAAATTAACATTATTGTGGAACCGGTGTGTGGTTAGAAAAGTTTACTACTAACAGAGATAAGGCAAAAAAGGTTGACTACTCCTGCTCTAAAGCACGACATTTTCAATAGTTCATATCCTTCGTTTCAGCAACAAAGTTTTAATAACGTCCTTATATTAGTTTTTTATTTCAAAAGGCTTCACTCTGTTGGTGATCTGCTTTTGATACCAATCTGTAGCATTTTTACTTAACAAAATAATTTTTTCAGTTCTCGTTTCTAAGTTTGTATTTATTCTCCTGTTACCGTAATTTATACTACATTTCACCGCCCTTATTTTTCAACTGTTCTTGTATATTATAAATTTCTCTTCGATCATCTTGTTTCTGTGCATTTTCGGTATAATTTTCAAAAGGGCAATATCGTGACTAAATCGCAGCACACTGGCTCTTTCACCCCGAGCTTTAAGCCCCAATCGCTCACTCCTCCACTGTTTCCACAAAGTGGTGGCAAGTTGAATATCTCGAGTGATACGTCACAGCCTAGCGAGAGTCCCGTTGTACCTCACCAATCCAGTGTGGAGGCGCCATAACTCGCGTGGGTCTCGAGAGGGTTTGTAACGGACGTCATCTTTGTGGATGCGGATGTTCAGTGGTTGACATCCGCGGATGCGGATGTTTTGCGGTAGTGGATGCGGAGGTGGAAAAAAAGATTTATTATTATTTAGATTCTAATATTTCATAAAAGATAAACTTAAAAACAAAATAAGTATATTTTTTATCTCAAATTCTACATTTTTTAAAAGTAAAATCTGATATTGATTGATTTTTTGCCTCATCTTTCAACAACATTAACGTGGGATGATTTTACGAAACAATTAAATTATTTACAGAATTACGCAAGCGTCAAAAAAAAAAGTCAGTTCGCAGCTCGACTAATTGAAGCGTCAAGCACAAGACCACGCCACCGCAAATCTGCGTGCCCGCCACTCACATTTCCACTGCTCTAGTGGCCCATTCACAGTCCAAATTGTAGGACCTACGACGATCTGATTTTCCTATAAATGACTCTTGATGGGGCGTGAAAGGGACTACAGGACTACATGTAAACGTGTTGAATGTCCTTGCCGTCCAACAAGTTATGGCATTGGATCATGATTGAAGGAAACATCCTTCTAGTGTGTGATATTAACGACACTGGTGTGCCACGACAACGTACGAGTGGAAAGGATTGCTTGGGACATTTTATTGGACCCCTTCTAGTAGCGTGAATGGGTGAGTGCATCCTACAGTAGTTATACACGTATGTTCTATTAAGTTGGAGCGTGAATAGGCCGCTTTACACGCAAGTTCAAACTTGTAAATTCGTCGCTTAGGTAATAACACTGTTCAGTTCATTGTTAATTTTATTACAACATCTTAAGAAAAAAACAACCACGTTGTTGTTAACTAAGCGACGATGGGCCGAATATCGTATAAAGAGAAAAGGATAATATATATTGCAATGTAAACAAATCTCCGTTATACATACGCATTAAAAATCGCGGAAGCGGAGGTAGGATTTCACGCGAAAGTTCCGCATTTGCAGATGCAGAACCTCGTTACATCCCTAGTCTCGAGGTACATATCTTATTATTATTCTTTGTTTTTCACAACAGTATAGACAATACAGGAGAGCCACAACAGTTTATGAGAAACGCCCGTACCCCAGGCCTGATTTGAACCGACGATCCTAAAAACTGAAGGCCAACGGGCCAGGCATTACGCTGCCAGGGTCGTCTTAAATTTCAGCTATACGATCAGCAGGCTGTATTATTCTGATCTCTAAATACATCTGCTAAACTGAGATAATCGTTAAACACACATCTCTCAGCAAATCAAATATTCGTATCCGGTCTATTGGATTCATGACCCTAACTGTGTCGTGAACAAATCTCTTTGCCGGCACAATTGAGAAGAAGAAATTAAATCCTGCCGTACAACGAAACTCATAGAGGTAAACACTACCCTGCGTTTACCTCATTCATTCCCGTTGTACGCCTTCATTTATTTACTGGGGTACATGAACTGGAACGGAATGCTCAGTTTGGCTAGTTGAATTCCTAATTTGCTTAACATATTACCGAAATGCAAATTAGGATTAAATGAAACAGAACCAGAGTTTAACGTAAACCAAAAATAAGTAATAACAAACCTTATATGTGGATACATTAAAAAAAGATATAGGGCTATAAAATTAGCGAGACTTGGCAAATATAATTTTCTTTAATTCAGATATGCGTTTAGTACAGGAATATTATCAAAGCAGATACCCTACTGAAAACTGTGGTGATTTTAGAGCGTCGGTTAAATAACTGAAATAATATATTGTCTTCATACAGCAAATTGGATAAATAATAGAACGAAAGAAATAAAGTCTTGATTTTTCATACAGATAAAAAATATTTTCCTCCATCAGCCGAATTTAAACGATTTTCTGATAAGTCTAAGAGTTTTGGTGAGCTCAGACGGCAGCGATAACAGCTAATTACAAGGCGAGATGCAGTTAGATACGAATCTGACAGGTTTTAAGGCTAATTTATTACGTGGGCACGAATTTCGAATATATTTTTAAGCAAAACCAAGGGTTACGGGATACAACAACGATATGAATCATCAATGAACACGGTACACATGCAGCTTGACTTTTATATCAGGATTTTTCTTTAACATGACATTAAATTCTACAGCATAGATCACCAAGTGTGATGTAATTGCTTACACTGACATATGTCTGTCATCAGTACCTACGTTCAAATGAAACAAAACTGAGCAAATGTTCTAAAAAACACCGTACGTTCAAGATATGAGATCTATAACTAACTTTTATCTGAATACTGCAAATACGATAAAAACAAAAATTATAAATATATAGATTCCTCCCCCCCCCCTTAAACGTCCATCAAATTTTTGTCACTGTGAATTCCAGAGAAGCGACCATTCTCAATTTCACAGGTTCCAAGGTCAATTCTGGTCATCACTGTTTCAGAGAAACTGAAGAAGTGATAATTGCAGTAATGGATTGGGCTTCTTCACAAGCGGCAGATTTCTTTTACGTTGAAATTTATTGAACGATACGACAAATGTTTGAACTCAAATGGAAATTATATAGAAAAGTAGATGAATGTGGAAATAAATGCATTTTAATGATGTTTACATTTTTGTTCTTCTTATCAAAAAACGGAACTTATTTTAAAAAGTAAGCCTCGTAATTTAGTTCTACTTTGCTCCCTTGCAATATTCCTCTTTGACAGATGTTTTGAGGCTTCAGTATGCGCCACAAACGAGATAATTCCAACTCAATGCCAGAGTATTGAGCAATGCTATCGCCGTATTGGATTTATGCGTCCAGCAGATATGACCCAATAAGAGAGAAGCTCACAGCTTTGTTATCATTAGCGTGGTACATGATCTGCAAGCACTCAATACTCTGCTATCTACGCTCAGTCAATTCAAAATATTTTTATCGCAGTTGGACTAACCAAGTCCAACGATTTTGATCGTTTAAATGCGAGAGTAGGATCCTCTATCACAAAAATCTGATGTAGCAATTAATAGCCGAGGTATGTTTCAATGCATCAGGTTAAGCCGAAAATACTGTAATCCGTACCGAAATGAAAACGCATAGTGGTCGACGCATTAAAGTTACGATCGTTAGAATTGGAACCAAAAAACTCCATAATAACTGATGCGATTTATCTTTTCCTCCCCGAATTGCGCCGAATGTTTGCTAATGACCCTTAAATGGTGGGAAGGCTGAACAAGCCTAGTGTGCTGGTAGGATCGACAATAAAGTACATACTCGAACGATTCTCTAGCATCATACTGCACTCACAACCACAAGTTTCAAATGAAAGCTTTGGTGCTTATATTGTTTTCTTGTAGCATCCAAGGTTTCTGCTAAGATTATACGTGAAGCGCCAAAACTACTGGTTAGTAATAAACAAATTTTTTTCCCTCACTTTACCTAGCAAATTACAGTGACCGTACAACTCAACTGTAATGTCCTCATCAGCGAATTATCACTGAGACCGGATTATATGCAACATAAAAAGCTGGAAATATGCATGAAAAATGTTTAAAATATGCATGAAAAGTGTCAAAAAGTGTGAAAATATGCAACATTATATAATATAAAAATAGTGATTTTTAGATTTTTTTATTTCAAAATCAGCATGTAATTAGTAAGTAGCTGAATAACACATTTATAAATTCGATGATTAACAATTATTTGACTTTTTTGTAAACGTAAACAATCGGGTACTGTTCCAAATATTCAATAGTAAGATTGTTTCTTCGATCTCTCAAAATATTTTTATAATTGGAAATGGGCCGTTCCATATTCACTGATGGAACCGGGCAGTATTTAAAATACTGCCAATTGAGCCGTAAAAAAAAAGAGGTAGTCACTATCCACGAAAAGACCACATTTTTCTGGAGGCATGGTATATATTAAACTTTGTACAACTAAATAAAAATTAAACATGAAATGAGGCCGCGAACAACAGCATGCGTAATTTGTCTGGTAGCAAGAGTGCTACAGTAGACGAGCGCGACGTGGAACGGCACCGTCCGTCTTAATACTCCCGTGAGTTTGTTGTACTTAGTCGTATAAAAATATTATGTATCAAAACAACAGACGCACGACTGCTAAGAGCTCTGCTGCGTATACGTTTTGCCGGCTGCAACGTAAGATTTTATTTATTTACTAGGTACACTGCCAAAAAATATTTTTAATATAGCTAAAATATGTATCATCACTATGTTTTAGGTCAAATATGCAATAACCAGTAAAAATGGGCTTTATATGCAAATGCATATGCAAACATGCAAATGTACCTGTACAATCCGGCCTCTAATTATAACCCATGGCTGAAACCTTAGGACACAATAATTTCGCCTTTGTATGTTTAATTCTTGCCGATCACATTTCACTATTTACATCAGTGCATCTTTATACAGACACCGAATCAAGGCGATAATGAATTACCAATAAAGCCCACAAAACACAGACATATTTTGTTCAAACAATTGTTTAAAAGGATTAATGGCAAATTCCACTGAGCTGACAAAAGTCATGGGATAGCAATATGCAAATATATAGATGGCAGTAGTGTCACATACAAATTGTATAAATGGTCAGTGCCTGGGCAGGACTTTCATTTGTGGTCAAATCTTTCGTGCGAGAAGGATTGATTATGTGATTATGGCCACACGACGAGAATTGACGGATTTCGAACGCGGTATGCTAGTTGGAACTAGACGCATCGGACATTCCATTTCGGAAATCGTTACGGAATTCAACAGTCCGAGATCCACAGTGTCAAGAGTGTGCCGAGAATACCTAAATTCATGCATAACCTCCCATCATGGACAACGCAGTGGTAGACCGCCGGCAGTTAATAAGCGCGACCAGCGACGTCTTGAGTAGACTTGTCAGTGTGAACAGACAAGCAACACTGCGTGAACCTAACCGCAGGAATGAATGTGCGACGTCCGACGGGCGTGTCCGTTAGGATAGTTCGGCGAAATTTGGCTTTAATGGGCTATGTCAGCTGAAGACCGACTCGGGTGTCATTACTAACAGCACGACATTGCCAACAGCGGCGCTCCTGGGCTCGTGACCATATCAGTTGGACCGTAGACGACTAGGAAAAAAGTTGCTTGGTCAGATGAGTCACGATTTCAATTGGTAAGAACTGATGGAAGGGTACGAGTGTGGCGCAGATCCCATGAAGCCATGGACCCAAGTTGTCAACAAGACACTGTGCAAGTTGGTGGTGGCTCCATAATGGTGTGGGCTGTGTTTACATGGAATGGACTGGGTCCAGCTGGTCAAACTGAACTGATCGTTAACTGGAAATGATTACGTTCAGCTACTGGGAGACCACTTGAAACCATTCCTGGACTTCATGTACCCAAACAACGATGGAATTTCCCAGGATGACAATGCGCCATGTCACCGGGCCATAACTGTTCACGATTGGTTTGAAGAACATTCGGGACAATTCGAGCGGATGATTTGGTCACCGCAATCGCCCGACATGAATCCCATCGAACATTTATGGGACATAATCGAGATCAGTTAGTGCACAAAATCCTCCACCGACAACACTTTCGGAATTATAGACGTCTATAGAGGCTGCATGGCTCAACATTTCACCAGAGGACTTCCAACGACTCGTGGAGTCCATGCCACGTCGTGTTGCTGCACTTCGCCGGGCAAACGGAGAACCGACACGCTATTAGCAGGGTAGCCCATGACTTTTGTCACCTCAGTGTATATAGAACTACTGGAGGCACTTTTCACCTGCACACGATTCTCGTTCAATAAGAGATGGAGCTGGTAGGTTCCTCGTTTGATTTTTCTAAAGTTGGTAACTACTTTTTATGAACACGTGTGAAGTTTCATGTAGATCTGATAACTTATTCGTATATTTACAGCTGTTCAAAGCTGATGTGTCACAGTATATGGGTGAAATGGAAAAAAATTGAACATCGTGCAGTGATAAAATTCTTATTTTTGAACAAATTCATGAACGATTGTTAAAAGTGTATATGGACTCTTCACCTTTAATTACAACAGTAGAAATATGGGTTGCAGAATTTAAACGTGGTGGTACGAAGCTTGAAGATGATCCACATGAGGGACGTCGGAAAAGTGTATCAACACCAGAAATCGTAGCAAAAATACAGGATATGGTTTTGGTAGATCGTCGATTAATAGAGTAGAAGCTCTAGTAATATCATTAGGCAGTGTAATACTTTGGACGAAGTTTTGGATTTCAAAAAGCTGTGTGTAAAATGAGTGCCGCATTCGGTAACAATGGAACAAAAACACATTCGAATGTGACTTTCTCAGCATCATTTGTTTTAGAAAGGATAAAAATGACTTTGTGCGACATTTTATCACTATGGATGAGAATTGGGTCTACCACCATTATCCTGAATCAAAACAAGAGGCTAAGCAGAGGTGTGAACCCGGTACTTCGGCTCAAAAGCGAGTTAGGGTCCAGAAATCAGTCAAGAAGGTGTTATCATCAGTTTTTCGGGTTGCAATAGGAATTTTGTTCATGGATTACCTTCAAACTGGCAAAACAATAAACTCAGATTATTATTGTAACCTTCTGGGCTAACTGGATGTAAAAATTCGTAAGAATAGACCTGGTTTACAACAACAACAACAACAAATATTTTTTTTTTCTTCAAGACAATGCACCCTCTCACACTGCTCAAAAAAGTCATCTCGAAAAACAGTGAATTAAAGACCGAATTGTTGCCACATCCACCCTATTCCCCAAATTTGGCTCCCTCTGGCTTCTGGCTATTCCCACATCTAAAAAAATTTATGCGTGTAAAACGATTTCATCCCACGAAGAGGTAATAGCAGCCGTGGAAGCCTACTTCGACAATCATCCGGTTTCTCACTTCAGACCGAATGTGGTGTGTGAGCGGTTAACGTTCTGGCCTCGCGTTCGGGAGGACGCTGGTTCGAATCCCCGTCCGGAAATCCAGATTTTGTTTTCCATGGTTTCCCCAAATGCCGGCATGCGTCCTTCAAAAGGCCATGGGCGAATTCCTTTCCGTTCCTTGTCCCCAGTCCCATCCTGCATCTAATGACGTCGACGAGGCATAAAGTCATAATTAAAAATAAAAAAAATCTCACTTTAGGGGTAGAGTTCATAAATTAGAAGATAAGCGTATTAAAGTTCAGGGACATTACATTGAATAATAAAATGTATTCAAACAAAAAAATCGTGTTCTTTTCGTATCAAAGGACAAAACTTATTGAACAGCCTCTAGAGTGCGTCACACAGACATGTTTGTGGTGACCGGGCGATTTTGTACAGATCAGAGGACTGGTGGAGCAAAATATCTATAACGAGGAACATTTTTCACATATATTCGAAAGCCGTCGATATAAGGTAGTTCCCGAAGTGAATGATGTGCTATCGCGCGCCACCTGTCACACCAAACAAATCGCCCGTCGGCTCCGCCATTTATAACGACAGCAAGTGCGCCCGTAACAACCCGCGACGTGCCCACATTTGTTTACACACGACGATGGAGGTGTCAACTCGGTATGTAACGCCAGGGGTGCCACCCGCTGAAAACGGACACACCAACATCTCGTTACCCCCCCCCCCCCCAAAAAAAAAAAAAAAAATAATAATTAAAAACAAACAACTACTTTTCCTCAAAATGAGAAAGATTGCAAATCCATTTAGTACTAGAAACATGGCGGTAGATTGGTGATGACAGACATCCAATTAGCGTAGACGGGAATCGATCAGCGATAACATGTTGCGTCATAAGCAGATGTCCTCGCCTCGGGCCGTTCGCTTGAAGATCATGTAACTAAAGTTTCAAGGTGATTATTTTCAAATTAAGCGATTTAAAGGTCGTCGACATCGCAGTCATTAGATTTGGAGTACGGTTTTTGACAACGAAATCAGTAATGGCTATCGTAAAAGGAACCATCCCGTTATACAGCTGCAGTGATTTGGGGAAGCTATAGGAAAAACGGAATCTGGGAGTTCAGAAAACAAACTGCTCAGCCTCAAAGATTGTTCGAAGAAAGCACTGATGCGTATATGAATATTTTTTTTCGCTCGTGCTATTCGGGACTAGAATGCACAAAGCAGAGATTAGTTTTGGTGCAAAGCACCCTCTGCCACCCCCCCACCCACACAATTTTATGAATTTCAGAGAATGTAAGCAGATGTAGAAATTCAACATCCTTTCGAGTAATGTCATTCATCAATGCTGAAATTTTAATAAATATTCCAATAACGCCATTATTAAATTAGACTAACATCCACTATAGTGCTAACTTTAAATTATGTACATAGACAGTGGAAAACATTTAACCAACTGTTCCAAATATTCCTGAATCTCCAAGTCCCTGCTCAATCCTATCTCTCCTGAGCCAGAAATCGGCAGCCCGGGACATCGCTGTGAACAAAGTCCAGAGCACTGCCGCCGCTGATAGTAATCCGCGGATCAGAAAACTCCCATTAAGCACATTACGGGAAACCCGGATCTCTACTTTGCAGGCCGTGGCTTAGGGAACTACTCCGCCCCTGCCAAAGGCAAAACCAAAACAGACAAAAACCGAGATCTAACGTAATTAACCCGCATCCAGCCGATAAGGATAATTAGCAGCGGCCCGCAGTCGTGCCAACCCTACAGCAGCAAAAAGAACTCCGGAACGGCCAACGCGCGAAAGAAAATCGATAAGAGGTGGATAGTAAATGAATACGCGTCCAGCTACGACTTTTTTGTGTGATGTAAGTTCAAAGCGGATTAGTAATCGTCTTCAGGTTATGATAAGGCGAAGCTGTTCTCTGACGTTCCCAGGAGAATGCTACCTTTTCCACAAAAGAGGTTGGTATAGGAGATAAGTCTTGTGAAATGAACACGAAACGACTTGTCATCACCTTTAACTTTGTAGAATAAAGGCGAAATCACTTAGAAACCCGATTTCTGGCAGCACAATACATAAAACGCTGGTAAATAATGCAATCAGCGATCGTTATCACCTAGCTAAGTAATTCACTTAAGTAATGAGGTTTTGCTCTAAAAGGTTCCAGAAATTTTTAAATGTACTGCCGGCTCGGTTTCCACCTTAAGCTGTAGTTCCAGTCACGGGGAGGCGAAATACGCATTAAATCGAAGTTCTATCACCAGCTCGCCTTCACACGGATTTACTTTTTTTTAGTAAATAGCCTGTAAAAGCCAAGAGCCGACAAAGCGTGCATAAACCACGTAGCTCCATTTTGGCCTTCTGTGAACCCCCCTTCCCCCCCCGTAGCCTTACGTGGCTTTTGCCTTTACCCCCCCCCCCAGTAGCACGTAGCTTTTTTCGCCTTTTGATTCCAGAATACATTTTGTACAGTTTTCTCTTGTCAGACGATTGTAAATTACATAAAGAGATAATTAACTGAGGAAAATAAATATTCACATGTTGTTGTGTGTTCTGTTCCTCATTTTAGCTGTGAAAAATGTTATGAAAGGAAGGTTACCTGGCCTGACTCGGAATCCCCCCTCCCCCCACGTAGCCCAGCGTAGCATTCCAGCCCACACCCCCCCCCCCTGGACTGAGCCACGTAGTTTGTGCACGCTCCCTTAGCCCTCGCTTACCTCGCCGCCACCTCCCCACCACGTTGCCAAGTGTCGTTTGACACAGAGCACTTTACAGCAACAGAAGGTGTGCGCACCGCAGCTGAAACCCGATGGCAACAGTGCACCACTACACACGCATGTCATGTTTACCGACACAGAGTGGGTAGCCGCGTCTCGTCCCCGCTAGCAGAGGCGGCCCCGTTCCCATGGCGTGTTGTTGGGTATTCGTCCCGTCCCGCTTCCGTTACAAAACGTCTTGGGAACGCGGCTTAACAGAGGAGAAGTTTAAGCATCACCATCTGAGATACGTGTCCAGCCCAGCATTCGCCCAGAACAGTATAAAAAGCCGCACAAAAACCGTAACTAAGACGCACACCATACGCACTGGGTTTTAAGGCAGGACTTTGGTGCACAATCTGGTGATCAGAAATTGTGCACCACCACACCACCTACCTGACGGTCAAGTCCTGATGATTAAAATTTCTTCCAGCACCGGGAGTCGAACCAGCTATCCCGGTATCGGCCAGCTGAGCCATCGGGACGGGCAACCACTCACTAAACCCACAGTAATTATTCTAACGTCCAGTAGTTGCCAAAATGTTACATTACAGCAGTACTTGAGGCAGTAAAAATTAAAACAGTGCACAATTACAAATTTGTAAGTAGAAGAATTGAGAAGTTTTCTGGCTGTGACATTTCAGATTCCGAGATTTTTATGCTACGGTGTTTTTATATAGCTGGGGCATAAAGAAGATACGAAAAAAATAGTACCCAGGTCTGATATGTTTTTCCACTTCAATACATTTTATAAATAATTAAATATAGCTACTGCACTGAAATTTTATAACCTTCAATTTAAATGCTACAAAGCTGAAATTAAATTTCACTCTGTCTCTCTCTCTCTCTCTCTCTCTATATATATATATATATATATAAAAGTAATTAGCCTATTGTATTTCAGGTTTAAAAGATGTTCACTAGTCAATACTGTTTACAATGTATAAGTGTATATATCCTTGACATATCTTAAAGATTTGTTCTAGAATTAAGAATTTATAATCTTGACAATATTAAAAACAATACGATCGGCTTGTGAAGGATATGTATCAAGTCAGTTTGCAATTATATGTAAAATAAAGATATTATTATTAATCATTATTGCCCTTGAGGACAGTGTTTAAACTCAAATTATTCATGATTCTTCAGTTTTTGTTTTTGTTTGTATTTGACTTCTTCCTCTTCTCTTATTATTATTATTATTAATAGTTCAAACATTTGAATCTAACTGCTTTTTGGGAGCATCTTTAGTAGACAAGGAGCAATCTCGACGCCATGGAGTAACCAAAGAGGTTTGTTGAGGAAGGACGGACTGAGATGAGAGTGGCGGATCAATTCTGACGACAATGAAGATTTTATGATGGACCCATTGAGAAGGATGATAATATAAATGCATAGAGAAGCATGACCAAGGCTGATTAGATTGTAATGGCTATGAAAGAGATGTGAAAGTGGTATACATATATCTGGATGTTGTGGATCATTTTTTCCTCAATTGCTGATAATATTAATAAATAAATTACGCCAAAGCAATTCTTTTGCAGAAGAAGTGAAACGGGTACGGGAGACCAATAAACACAAAAAAGTCAATTGCTTTGGCGTAATTTATTTATTAATAAAAAAGTATACATATAGTCTAACTTCAAATGTGAGAAAGTTGATTATCTTGCAGCCTAGAAAAAATATGTTCTTGAGATAAAATTATAATCGGAGGGCGAACGTTAGAAGTCATCCCAAATATAAAATATGACATAAAATTAGACTTAAGGGGAGAGACAAGCTGAGATAATAAATTGCCAGTAATTAGAAAAAGTAGAGATACTTCAATAGTTCAACGGAGACCAAGGCACTGAGTTTTAATACGAATATATAATATATTATAGTGAGAATTCCTTTAGATCACTACCCTGACCCTTCTGTGAACCATCCGAGCCATGAGGTGATTCAGTTCCTTCTAGTGCGGTGTACCAGTAGTGTAATCGGAAACTGGTAACATGCTGCCACTGGCAGCGACAAAATTACCGCCGCCGAAAGCTGTCGGGAAGTGTGTGACGTAAAACAGCGTTAATGAGGCGTCGCGACCGAGCTGAGTCAGGGGTCCCAGAGTGTTTGCCCGCCGCCCGCTGGCTAGAGGAGCACGTGACGTCAAACGCCGCAACATACGCAAAGTAGCGTGCTTTATCCACAAACAGCGATGTCGAACTTTCGAAGACGTAAAGCCAGTTAATTTGCAGAACAACACAAGGAACTTCTATTTGTTTCCAGAAAGTGGCAAGCACAAGATTTTAACTGTTTTTGCTATCGATCTTTCGTAATGCTACTAAACAAAACACTTTTTATGGCAAAAGCGTTTCGTCGTCTTTATTTAAGACATCTTCAGTGCCCTAGGTAAATATATATACAAATCAGTTAACACTTGTTTATATAAATATATATATATATAACAAGTGATAACTGATTTGAATATTCTTTTTCGTAAAATATGCTAAGTCGCTAAGTTCACCTTACTTTGCTATCTATTTACAGATTTTTTTAAAAAAATATTACTATGGATCACTACGTGCAGCTTCGTAGTTCCAAACCAGCATGAGTCTCACACAATCACTACTCTCAAGTGCTTTTTACTGTACAATTCTGAGATTAAGCCGACTACGATCTGTGCATAAACGTTCTGTAATTAGACAGTAGTAAGTGCATTGAAAATATATCTTAAATAAAGACTAAATGCCTTTACAAAAAAACTTTTTGTTTACTTGCAAAAAGGGAAGACAAATAACAAACAGAAACAGTTATGATAGCAATTAAGAACGTTAGGCCGAAAACTCCAACATGTCGCAAGATTCAAGTCTCGATAAAGTGCATGAAATTTTAGAGGTTTTAAATATTTCTAGCAAAAGGCAGGATGTAATTTTCGTCAAACACTGAGGACGAAAAACATTTGAGCAACATCGCTTCCGCGCTTGCTAACGTTACAGTTGTTCTTCGATGGTGAATCTCTGGCAGTCGAAGGACCAACCACGAGAAGTTACGACCATACCTGCAAACTCCACTAAGAAGAGAACCACACTTTACATAATCCCGTATGTCTTAGTTGACGAATCTTTTAACAAATGAGACTTTAATTTTGATGCAAAATTATCAGCTGGTATTTCCAGTCATGCGTGACAACATTTCTCAAATTAGATGCTGGAGAAAAACAAGGTTTTATGACTTCAGATACGTTCAGAAGAACTTCAAACATCGTCTTTCAAGGCATCAGTATTTCGCTAAGGCAAGGACGGTGAACAGAAGAGTTCTTGGCGATTTTATTGACTCATAACGAAACAAGCAGTTACGTCAACACGCAATACAGACAGACGCAACTTTTAAAGGTTTTGCAATGTTACCCATAATTATTATGCACAATAAGCGATAGAATAACGGTCAGGGCGAAGAATTTTTCAGACTAATTTCGTCGAGTACAGTCGTGATAGTTGTTTACAATATATAATATACAGGGTGATTCAAAAATACGTGGACAAAATGACATGGTAGATCTGTCATACAATAAGGATAAAAAATCGCATGGGAACAGAGGGTCGCAAACGCCTGTAGAGGGCGCTAGAGTCACGAGAGTGCGTTGCGATACAAACACGAGCCACCACGATCACCAGACCTGTCTCCCTTGGATTTTTGCTTGTGGGGATTTTTAAAAGGACTTGTGTATCAAACACCTGTTGAAACGCCGGAAGACTTGGTAGGAAGAATCGTTGCGGCAGCCGGATTTGTTCGAGATACACCTGGTATCTTTGAGAAGGTGCGCCGTTCCATGCAACGGAGATGCCGGGCTTGTCTCGATGCATGTCAAAAACTTTGAGAATCTGCTGTAGGCTCAACATTTGGCTTGCATTAGTCGCGTGTGAGTGAGTAATTATCAATAAAATGATCTGTAATGGTTTTGTTTCTTCTCTTTCTGTCAGTATTATTTTAGACGCCCTGTAGCGGCTCCGGATCGCAGTTGCGACCCTCTGTTCCTATGCGATGTTTTGATTCTTATTGTGTGACTGATCTACCACGTCATTTTGCCCACGTTATTTTGAATCACCCTGTATAATATTGCTGCTCAACACAGTTATTAATTAATTAAATTGCGATGGAGCACACGCTCCGATTGCAATTCCCTGTCAACTAATTATCCCTGTGTACTCGAAGGGTCATTTAAGAGAAAGAAAGAAACGATAGCCCTCTTAGCGCTGTGTATAACGCATCTAATTACTAACGGACATGGAAGATTTTCAGATATACTTATTCTTATCTGCAATTACTTACTATTTACCGAGT
>CM061914.1:112740024-112809707 GCA_031002005.1 Vandiemenella viatica | reverse complement strand
GGCTGTATTATTCTGATCTCTAAATACATCTGCTAAACTGAGATAATCGTTAAACACACATCTCTCAGCAAATCAAATATTCGTATCCGGTCTATTGGATTCATGACCCTAACTGTGTCGTGAACAAATCTCTTTGCCGGCACAATTGAGAAGAAGAAATTAAATCCTGCCGTACAACGAAACTCATAGAGGTAAACACTACCCTGCGTTTACCTCATTCATTCCCGTTGTACGCCTTCATTTATTTACTGGGGTACATGAACTGGAACGGAATGCTCAGTTTGGCTAGTTGAATTCCTAATTTGCTTAACATATTACCGAAATGCAAATTAGGATTAAATGAAACAGAACCAGAGTTTAACGTAAACCAAAAATAAGTAATAACAAACCTTAAATGTGGATACATTAAAAAAAGATATAGGGCTATAAAATTAGCGAGACTTGGCAAATATAATTTTCTTTAATTCAGATATGCGTTTAGTACAGGAATATTATCAAAGCAGATACCCTACTGAAAACTGTGGTGATTTTAGAGCGTCGGTTAAATAACTGAAATAATATATTGTCTTCATACAGCAAATTGGATAAATAATAGAACGAAAGAAATAAAGTCTTGATTTTTCATACAGATAAAAAATATTTTCCTCCATCAGCCGAATTTAAACGATTTTCTGATAAGTCTAAGAGTTTTGGTGAGCTCAGACGGCAGCGATAACAGCTAATTACAAGGCGAGATGCAGTTAGATACGAATCTGACAGGTTTTAAGGCTAATTTATTACGTGAGGCACGAATTTCGAATATATTTTTAAGCAAAACCAAGGGTTACGGGATACAACAACGATATGAATCATCAATGAACACGGTACACATGCAGCTTGACTTTTATATCAGGATTTTTCTTTAACATGACATTAAATTCTACAGCATAGATCACCAAGTGTGATGTAATTGCTTACACTGACATATGTCTGTCATCAGTACCTACGTTCAAATGAAACAAAACTGAGCAAATGTTCTAAAAAACACCGTACGTTCAAGATATGAGATCTATAACTAACTTTTATCTGAATACTGCAAATACGATAAAAACAAAAATTATAAATATATAGATTCCTCCCCCCCCCCCTTAAACGTCTATCAAATTTTTGTCACTGTGAATTCCAGAGAAGCGACCATTCTCAATTTCACAGGTTCCAAGGTCAATTCTGGTCATCACTGTTCAGAGAAACTGAAGAAGTGATAATTGCAGTAATGGATTGGGCTTCTTCACAAGCGGCAGATTTCTTTTACGTTGAAATTTATTGAACGATACGACAAATGTTTGAACTCAAATGGAAATTATATAGAAAAGTAGATGAATGTGGAAATAAATGCATTTTAATGATGTTTACATTTTGTTCTTCTTATCAAAAAACGGAACTTATTTTAAAAAGTAAGCCTCGTAATTTAGTTCTACTTTGCTCCCTTGCAATATTCCTCTTTGACAGATGTTTTGAGGCTTCAGTATGCGCCACAAACGAGATAATTCCAACTCAATGCCAGAGTATTGAGCAATGCTATCGCCGTATTGGATTTATGCGTCCAGCAGATATGACCCAATAAGAGAGAAGCTCACAGCTTTGTTATCATTAGCGTGGTACATGATCTGCAAGCACTCAATACTCTGCTATCTACGCTCAGTCAATTCAAAATATTTTTATTGCAGTTGGACTAACCAAGTCCAACGATTTTGATCGTTTAAATGCGAGAGTAGGATCCTCTATCACAAAAATCTGATGTAGCAATTAATAGCCGAGGTATGTTTCAATGCTCAGGTTAAGCCGAAAATACTGTAATCCGTACCGAAATGAAAACGCATAGTGGTCGACGCATTAAAGTTACGATCGTTAGAATTGGAACCAAAAAACTCCATAATAACTGATGCGATTTATCTTTTCCTCCCCGAATTGCGCCGAATGTTTGCTAATGACCCTTAAATGGTGGGAAGGCTGAACAAGCCTAGTGTGCTGGTAGGATCGACAATAAAGTACACCTGTCCAATACTCGAACGATTCTCTAGCATCATACTGCACTCACAACCACAAGTTTCAAATGAAAGCTTGGTGCTTATATTGTTTTCTTGTAGCATCCAAGGTTTCTGCTAAGATTATACGTGAAGCGCCAAAACTACTGGTTAGTAATAAACAAATTTTTTTCCCTCACTTTACCTAGCAAATTACAGTGACCGTACAACTCAACTGTAATGTCCTCATCAGCGAATTATCACTGAGACCGGATTATATGCAACATAAAAAGCTGGAAATATGCATGAAAAATGTTTAAAATATGCATGAAAAGTGTCAAAAAGTGTGAAAATATGCAACATTATATAATATAAAAATAGTGATTTTTAGATTTTTTTATTTCAAAATCAGCATGTAATTAGTAAGTAGCTGAATAACACATTTATAAATTCGATGATTAACAATTATTTGACTTTTTTGTAAACGTAAACAATCGGGTACTGTTCCAAATATTCAATAGTAAGATTGTTTCTTCGATCTCTCAAAATATTTTTATAATTGGAAATGGGCCGTTCCATATTCACTGATGGAACCGGGCAGTATTTAAAATACTGCCAATTGAGCCGTAAAAAAAAAAAAGAGGTAGTCACTATCCACGAAAAGACCACATTTTTCTGGAGGCATGGTATATATTAAACTTTGTACAACTAAATAAAAATTAAACATGAAATGAGCCCGCGAACAACAGCATGCGTAATTTGTCTGGTAGGAAGAGTGCTACAGTAGACGAGCGCGACGTGGAACGGCACCGTCCCGTCTTAATCCTCCCGTGAGTTTGTTGTACTTAGTCGTATAAAAATATTATGTATCAAAACAACAGACGCACGACTGCTAAGAGCTCTGCTGCGTATACGTTTTGCCGGCTGCAACGTAAGATTTTATTTATTTACTAGGTACACTACCAAAAAATATTTTTAATATAGCTAAAATATGTATCATCACTATGTTTTAGGTCAAATATGCAATAACCAGTAAAAATGGGCTTTATATGCAAATGCATATGCAAACATGCAAATGTATATAATCCGGTCTCTAATTATAACCCATGGCTGAAACCTTAGGACACAATAATTTCGCCTTTGTATGTTTAATTCTTGCCGATCACATTTCACTATTTACATCAGTGCATCTTTATACAGACACCGAATCAAGGCGATAATGAATTACCAATAAAGCCCACAAAACACAGACATATTTTGTTCAAACAATTTTTAAAAGGATTAATGGCAAATTCCACTGAGCTGACAAAAGTCATGGGATAGCAATATGCAAATATATAGATGGCAGTAGTGTCACATACAAATTGTATAAATGGTCAGTGCCTGGGCAGGACTTTCATTTGTGGTCAAATCTTTCGTGCGAGAAGATTGATTATGTGATTATGGCCACACGACGAGAATTGACGGATTTCGAACGCGGTATGCTAGTTGGAACTAGACGCATCGGACATTCCATTTCGGAAATCGTTACGGAATTCAACAGTCCGAGATCCACAGTGTCAAGAGTGTGCCGAGAATACCTAAATTCATGCATAACCTCCCATCATGGACAACGCAGTGGTAGACCGCCGGCAGTTAATAAGCGCGACCAGCGACGTCTGCGTAGACTTGTCAGTGTGAACAGACAAGCAACACTGCGTGAACTAACCGCAGGAATGAATGTGCGACGTCCGACGGGCGTGTCCGTTAGGATAGTTCGGCGAAATTTGGCTTTAATGGGCTATGTCAGCTGAAGACCGACTCGGGTGTCATTACCAACAGCACGACATTGCCAACAGCGGCGCTCCTGGGCTCGTGACCATATCAGTTGGACCGTAGACGACTAGAAAAAAGTTGCTTGGTCAGATGAGTCACGATTTCAATTGGTAAGAACTGATGGAAGGGTACGAGTGTGGCGCAGATCCCATGAAGCCATGGACCCAAGTTGTCAACAAGACACTGTGCAAGTTGGTGGTGGCTCCATAATGGTGTCGGCTGCGTTTACATGGAATGGACTGGGTCCGCTGGTCAAACTGAACCGATCGTTAACTGGAAATGATTACGTTCAGTTACTGGGAGACCACTTGAAACCATTCCTGGACTTCATGTACCCAAACAACGATGGAATTTTCCAAGATGACAATCCGCCATGTCACCGGGCCATAACTGTTCGCGATTGGTTTGAAGAACATTCGGGACAATTCGAGCGGATGATTTGGTCACCGCAATCGCCCGACATGAATCCCATCGAACATTTATGGGAAATAATCGAGATCAGTTCGTGCACAAAATCCTCCACCGACAACACTTTCGGAATTATAGACGTCTATAGAGGCTGCATGGCTCAACATTTCACCAGAGGACTTCCAACGACTCGTGGAGTCCATGCCACGTTGTGTTGCTGCACTTCGCCGGGCAAACGGAGAACCGACACGCTATTAGCAGGGTATCCCATGACTTTTGTCACCTCAGTGTATATAGAACTACTGGAGGCAATTTTCACCTGCACACGATTCTCGTTCAATAAGAGATGGAGCTCGTAGGTTCCTCGTTTTATTTTTCTAAAGTTGGTACTACTTTTTATGAACACGTGTGAAGTTTCATGTAGATCTGATAACTTATTCGTATATTTACAGCTGTTCAAAGCTGACGTGTCACAGTATATGGGTGAAATGGAAAAAAATTGAACATCGTGCAGTGATAAAATTCTTATTTTTTGAACAAATTCATGAACGATTGTTAAAAGTGTATATGGACTCTTCACCTTTAATTACAACAGTAGAAATATGGGTTGCTGAATTTAAACGTGCTGGTACGAAGCTTGAAGATGATCCACATGAAGGACGTCGGAAAAGTGTATCAACACCAGAAATCGTAGCA
The DNA here is from genome assembly GCA_031002005.1 of Vandiemenella viatica. Lineage (NCBI taxonomy): Eukaryota > Metazoa > Arthropoda > Insecta > Orthoptera > Morabidae > Vandiemenella > Vandiemenella viatica. Next base: position 112,804,785 of record CM061914.1, on the reverse strand, counting down.
AAAATACAGGATATGGTTTTGGTAGATCGTCGATTAACAGAGTAGAAGCTCTAGTAATATCATTAGGCAGTGTAATACTTTGGACGAAGTTTTGGATTTCAAAAAGCTGTGTGTAAAATGAGTGCCGCATTCGGTAACAATGGAACAAAAACACATTCGAATGTGACTTTCTCAGCATCATTGGTTTTAGAAAGGATAAAAAAGACTTTGTGCGACATTTTATCACTATGGATGAGAATTGGGTCTACCACCATTATCCTGAATCAAAACAAGAGGCTAAGCAGAGGTGTGAACCCGGTACTTCGGCTCAAAAGCGAGTTAGGGTCCAGAAATCAGTCAAGAAGGTGTTATCATCAGTTTTTCGGGTTGCAATAGGAATTTTGTTCATGGATTACCTTCAAACTGGCAAAACAATAAACTCAGATTATTATTGTAACCTTCTGGGCCAAATGGATGTAAAAATTCGTGAGAATAGACCTGGTTTACAACAACAACAACAAAAAAATATTTTTTCTTCTTCAAGACAATGCACCCTCTCACACTGCTTAAAAAAGTCATCTCGAAAAACAGTGAATTAAAGAACGAATTGTTGCCACATCCACCCTATTCCCCAAATTTGGCTCCCTCTGGCTTCATCCCACGAAGAGGTAATAGCAGCCGTGGAAGCCTACTTCGACAATCATCCGGTTTCTCACTTCAGACCGAGTGTGGTGTGTGAGCGGTTAACGTTCTGGCCTCGCGTTCGGGAGGACGCTGGTTCGAATCCCCGTCCGTTTTCCATTGTTTCCCTAAATCACTCCAGGCGAATGCCGGCATGCGTCCTTCAAAAGGCCATGGTCGAATTCCTTCCCGTTCCTTGTCCCCAGTCTAATGACGTCGACGAGGCATAAAGTCATAATTAAAAAAAAAAAATCTCACTTTAGGGGTAGAGTTCATAAATTAGAAGATAAGCGTATTAAAGTTCAGGGACATTACATTGAATAATAAAATGTATTCAAACAAAAAAATCGTGTTCTTTTCCTATCAAAGGACAAAACTTATTGAACAGCCTCTAGAGTGCGTCACACAGACATGTTTGTGGTGAGCGGGCGATTTTGTACAGATCAGAGGACTGGTGGAACAAAATATCTATAACGAGGTACATTTTTCACATATATTCGAAAGCCGTCGATATAAGGTAGTTCCCGAAGTGAATGATGTGCTATCGCGCGCCACCTGTCACACCAAACAAATCGCCCGTCGGCTCCGCCATTTATAACGACAGCAAGTGCGTCCGTAACAACCCGCGACGTGCCCACATTTGTTTACCCACGGCGATGGAGGTGTCAACTCGGTATGTAACGCCAGGGGTGCCACCCGTTGAAAACGGACACACCAACATCTCGTTACCCCCAACAACAAAAAAAAATTAATAATAATTAAAAACAAACAACTACTTTCCCTCAAAATGAGAAAGATTGCAAATCCATTTAGTACTAGAAACATGGTGGTAGATTGGTGATGACAGACATCCAATTAGCGTAGACGGGAATCGATCAGCGATAACATGTTGCGTCATAAGCAGATGTTCTCGCCTCGGGCCGTTCGCTTGAAGATCATGTAACCAAAGTTTCAAGGTGATTATTTTCAAATTAAGGGATTTAAAGGTCGTCGACATCGCAGTCATTAGATTTGGAATACGGTTTTTGACAACGAAATCAGTAATGGCTATCGTTAAGGAACCATCCCGTTATACAGCTGCAGTGATTTGGGGAAGCCATAGGAAAAACGGAATCTGGGAGTTCAGAAAACAAACTGCTCAGCCACTAAGATTGTTCGAAGAAAGCACTGATGCGTATATGAATATTTTTTTTCGCTCGTGCTATTCGGGACTAGAATGCACAAAGCAGAGATTAGTTTTGGTGCAAAGCACCCTCTGCTTCCCCCCCCCCCCCCACACAATTTTATGAATTTCAGAGAATGTAAGCAGATGTAGAAATTCAACATCCTTTCCAGTAATGTCATTCATCAATGCTGAAATTTTAATAAATATTCCAATAACGCCATTATTAAATTAGACTAACATCTACTATAGTGCTAACTTTAAATTATGTACATAGACAGTGGAAAACATTTAACCAACTGTTCCAAATATTCCTGAATCTCCAAGTCCCTGCTCAATCCTATCTCTCCTGAGCCAGAAATCGGCAGCCGGGACATCGCTGTGAACAAAGTCCAGAGCACTGCCGCCGCTGATAGTAATCCGCGGATCAGAAAACTCCCATTAAGCACATTACGGGAAACCCGGATCTCTACTTTGCAGGCCGTGGCTTAGGGAACTACTCCGCCCCTGCCAAAGGCAAAACCAAAACAGACAAAAACCGAGATCTAACGTAATTAACCCGCATCCAGCCGATAAGGATAATTAGCAGCGGCCCGCAGTCGTGCCAACCCTACAGCAGCAAAAAGAACTCCGGAACGGCCAACGCGCGAAAGAAAATCGATAAGAGGTGGATAGTAAATGAATACGCGTCCAGCTACGACTTTTTTGTGTGATGTAAGTTCAAAGCGGATTAGTAATCGTCTTCAGGTTATGATAAGGCGAAGCTGTTCTCTGACGTTCCCAGGAGAATGCTACCTTTTCCACAAAAGAGGTTGGTATAGGAGATAAGTCTTGTGAAATGAACACGAAACGACTTGTCATCACCTTTAACTTTGTAGAATAAAGGCGAAATCACTTAGAAACCCGATTTCTGGCAGCACAATACATAAAACGCTGGTAAATAATGCAATCAGCGATCGTTATCACCTAGCTAAGTAATTCACTTAAGTAATGAGGTTTTGCTCTAAAAGGTTCCAGAAATTTTTAAATGTACTGCCGGCTCGGTTTCCACCTTAAGCTGTAGTTCCAGTCACGGGGGAGGCGAAATACGCATTAAATCGAAGTTCTATCACCAGCTCGCAAGACTTACCACACGGATTTACTTTTTTTTTAGTAAATAGCCTGTAAAAGCCAAGAGCCGACAAAGCGTGCATAAACCACGTAGCTCCATTTTGGCCTTCTGTGAACCCCCCTTCCCCCCACGTAGCCTTACGTGGCTTTTGCCTTTACCCCCCCCCCCCAGTAGCACGTAGCTTTTTTCCCTTTTGATTCCAGAATACATTTTGTACAGTTTTCTCTTGTCAGACGATTGTAAATTACATAAAGAGATAATTAACTGAGGAAAATAAATATTCACATGTTGTTGTGTGTTCTGTTCCTCATTTTAGCTGTGAAAAATGTTATGAAAGGAAGGTTACCTGGCCTGACTCGGAATCCCCCCTCCCCCCACGTAGCCCAGCGTAGCATTCCAGCCAACCCCCCCCCCCCTTGGACTGAGCCACGTAGTTTGTGCACGCTCCCTTAGCCCTCGCTTACCTCGCCGCCACCTCCCCACCACGTTGCCAAGTGTCGTTTGACACAGAGCACTTTACAGCAACAGAAGGTGTGCGCACCGCAGCTGAAACCCGATGGCAACAGTGCACCACTACACACGCATGTCATGTTTACCGACACAGAGTGGGTAGCCGCGTCTCGTCCCCGCTAGCAGAGGCGGCCCCGTTCCCATGGCGTGTTGTTGGGTATTCGTCCCGTCCCGCTTCCGTTACAAAACGTCTTGGGAACGCGGCTTAACAGAGGAGAAGTTTAAGCATCACCATCTGAGATACGTGTCCAGCCCAGCATTCGCCCAGAACAGTATAAAAAGCCGCACAAAAACCGTAACTAAGACGCACACCATACGCACTGGGTTTTAAGGCAGGACTTTGGTGCACAATCTGGTGATCAGAAATTGTGCACCACCACACCACCTACCTGACGGTCAAGTCCTGATGATTAAAATTTCTTCCAGCACCGGGAGTCGAACCAGCTATCCCGGTATCGGCCAGCTGAGCCATCGGGACGGGCAACCACTCACTAAACCCACAGTAATTATTCTAACGTCCAGTAGTTGCCAAAATGTTACATTACAGCAGTACTTGAGGCAGTAAAAATTAAAACAGTGCACAATTACAAATTTGTAAGTAGAAGAATTGAGAAGTTTTCTGGCTGTGACATTTCAGATTCCGAGATTTTTATGCTACGGTGTTTTTATATAGCTGGGGCATAAAGAAGATACGAAAAAAATAGTACCCAGGTCTGATATGTTTTTCCACTTCAATACATTTTATAAATAATTAAATATAGCTACTGCACTGAAATTTTATAACCTTCAATTTAAATGCTACAAAGCTGAAATTAAATTTCACTCTGTCTCTCTCTCTCTCTCTCTCTCTATATATATATATATATATATATATAAAAGTAATTAGCCTATTGTATTTCAGGTTTAAAAGATGTTCACTAGTCAATACTGTTTACAATGTATAAGTGTATATATCCTTGACATATCTTAAAGATTTGTTCTAGAATTAAGAATTTATAATCTTGACAATATTAAAAACAATACGATCGGCTTGTGAAGGATATGTATCAAGTCAGTTTGCAATTATATGTAAAATAAAGATATTATTATTAATCATTATTGCCCTTGAGGACAGTGTTTAAACTCAAATTATTCATGATTCTTCAGTTTTTGTTTTTGTTTGTATTTGACTTCTTCCTCTTCTCTTATTATTATTATTATTAATAGTTCAAACATTTGAATCTAACTGCTTTTTGGGAGCATCTTTAGTAGACAAGGAGCAATCTCGACGCCATGGAGTAACCAAAGAGGTTTGTTGAGGAAGGACGGACTGAGATGAGAGTGGCGGATCAATTCTGACGACAATGAAGATTTTATGATGGACCCATTGAGAAGGATGATAATATAAATGCATAGAGAAGCATGACCAAGGCTGATTAGATTGTAATGGCTATGAAAGAGATGTGAAAGTGGTATACATATATCTGGATGTTGTGGATCATTTTTTCCTCAATTGCTGATAATATTAATAAATAAATTACGCCAAAGCAATTCTTTTGCAGAAGAAGTGAAACGGGTACGGGAGACCAATAAACACAAAAAAGTCAATTGCTTTGGCGTAATTTATTTATTAATAAAAAAGTATACATATAGTCTAACTTCAAATGTGAGAAAGTTGATTATCTTGCAGCCTAGAAAAAATATGTTCTTGAGATAAAATTATAATCGGAGGGCGAACGTTAGAAGTCATCCCAAATATAAAATATGACATAAAATTAGACTTAAGGGGAGAGACAAGCTGAGATAATAAATTGCCAGTAATTAGAAAAAGTAGAGATACTTCAATAGTTCAACGGAGACCAAGGCACTGAGTTTTAATACGAATATATATATATATATTATAGTGAGAATTCCTTTAGATCACTACCCTGACCCTTCTGTGAACCATCCGAGCCATGAGGTGATTCAGTTCCTTCTAGTGCGGTGTACCAGTAGTGTAATCGGAAACTGGTAACATGCTGCCACTGGCAGCGACAAAATTACCGCCGCCGAAAGCTGTCGGGAAGTGTGTGACGTAAAACAGCGTTAATGAGGCGTCGCGACCGAGCTGAGTCAGGGGTCCCAGAGTGTTTGCCCGCCGCCCGCTGGCTAGAGGAGCACGTGACGTCAAACGCCGCAACATACGCAAAGTAGCGTGCTTTATCCACAAACAGCGATGTCGAACTTTCGAAGACGTAAAGCCAGTTAATTTGCAGAACAACACAAGGAACTTCTATTTGTTTCCAGAAAGTGGCAAGCACAAGATTTTAACTGTTTTTGCTATCGATCTTTCGTAATGCTACTAAACAAAACACTTTTTATGGCAAAAGCGTTTCGTCGTCTTTATTTAAGACATCTTCAGTGCCCTAGGTAAATATATATACAAATCAGTTAACACTTGTTTATATAAATATATATATATATAACAAGTGATAACTGATTTGAATATTCTTTTTCGTAAAATATGCTAAGTCGCTAAGTTCACCTTACTTTGCTATCTATTTACAGATTTTTTTAAAAAAATATTACTATGGATCACTACGTGCAGCTTCGTAGTTCCAAACCAGCATGAGTCTCACACAATCACTACTCTCAAGTGCTTTTTACTGTACAATTCTGAGATTAAGCCGACTACGATCTGTGCATAAACGTTCTGTAATTAGACAGTAGTAAGTGCATTGAAAATATATCTTAAATAAAGACTAAATGCCTTTACAAAAAAACTTTTTGTTTACTTGCAAAAAGGGAAGACAAATAACAAACAGAAACAGTTATGATAGCAATTAAGAACGTTAGGCCGAAAACTCCAACATGTCGCAAGATTCAAGTCTCGATAAAGTGCATGAAATTTTAGAGGTTTTAAATATTTCTAGCAAAAGGCAGGATGTAATTTTCGTCAAACACTGAGGACGAAAAACATTTGAGCAACATCGCTTCCGCGCTTGCTAACGTTACAGTTGTTCTTCGATGGTGAATCTCTGGCAGTCGAAGGACCAACCACGAGAAGTTACGACCATACCTGCAAACTCCACTAAGAAGAGAACCACACTTTACATAATCCCGTATGTCTTAGTTGACGAATCTTTTAACAAATGAGACTTTAATTTTGATGCAAAATTATCAGCTGGTATTTCCAGTCATGCGTGACAACATTTCTCAAATTAGATGCTGGAGAAAAACAAGGTTTTATGACTTCAGATACGTTCAGAAGAACTTCAAACATCGTCTTTCAAGGCATCAGTATTTCGCTAAGGCAAGGACGGTGAACAGAAGAGTTCTTGGCGATTTTATTGACTCATAACGAAACAAGCAGTTACGTCAACACGCAATACAGACAGACGCAACTTTTAAAGGTTTTGCAATGTTACCCATAATTATTATGCACAATAAGCGATAGAATAACGGTCAGGGCGAAGAATTTTTCAGACTAATTTCGTCGAGTACAGTCGTGATAGTTGTTTACAATATATAATATACAGGGTGATTCAAAAATACGTGGACAAAATGACATGGTAGATCTGTCATACAATAAGGATAAAAAATCGCATGGGAACAGAGGGTCGCAAACGCCTGTAGAGGGCGCTAGAGTCACGAGAGTGCGTTGCGATACAAACACGAGCCACCACGATCACCAGACCTGTCTCCCTTGGATTTTTGCTTGTGGGGATTTTTAAAAGGACTTGTGTATCAAACACCTGTTGAAACGCCGGAAGACTTGGTAGGAAGAATCGTTGCGGCAGCCGGATTTGTTCGAGATACACCTGGTATCTTTGAGAAGGTGCGCCGTTCCATGCAACGGAGATGCCGGGCTTGTCTCGATGCATGTCAAAAACTTTGAGAATCTGCTGTAGGCTCAACATTTGGCTTGCATTAGTCGCGTGTGAGTGAGTAATTATCAATAAAATGATCTGTAATGGTTTTGTTTCTTCTCTTTCTGTCAGTATTATTTTAGACGCCCTGTAGCGGCTCCGGATCGCAGTTGCGACCCTCTGTTCCTATGCGATGTTTTGATTCTTATTGTGTGACTGATCTACCACGTCATTTTGCCCACGTTATTTTGAATCACCCTGTATAATATTGCTGCTCAACACAGTTATTAATTAATTAAATTGCGATGGAGCACACGCTCCGATTGCAATTCCCTGTCAACTAATTATCCCTGTGTACTCGAAGGGTCATTTAAGAGAAAGAAAGAAACGATAGCCCTCTTAGCGCTGTGTATAACGCATCTAATTACTAACGGACATGGAAGATTTTCAGATATACTTATTCTTATCTGCAATTACTTACTATTTACCGAGTGTAGTGGGAGAAATTATTCGGAAGGAACCGCTTTGATTTGTGATCCAGCACTCTCTACTTCAAGCCACTCTAATGCAGGGAAGGTTCCTCTAGAACTGTTCTTTACCGTCTCTTCCTTGTCAACAAATTGTCTTGCATCGAAAGACTCCATCCTCGAAGAATGTAACACCCAAGCGATTAGCCTTAAATATGAAATGTAATTGAGACGGTTTTTCGTTGCCTTTTCCGGTGTGCAAGTGTTGGTGTTAGCCTATAATATGTGGATGACTGCGTCGGTTCGGTGTACTGTTTTGAAAGAGAAATGAAAGCAGATAAAGGGTAAAACTAAGTGCTAGCCCATTCAGGCCTATTCTTCCAGAAGGCATCACATCGCCTACACGGTTAACGTGCCCTTTCGACGTATGAATCACCATCAGTAACAGGGTCCACACGCAGAGTGAAGAAATTTAAGAGTTAGCCTCGGCGTTTGGTACACAATCTGGTGATTTTCAATCGTGTACCATCACCTCCCTTACCATGCTGGGCAAAAGTTCTTCGACGTCCGGACCACCAAACGGATAACCTCATGTTGACCGTCAAAACCGAGACGCCGAGTTACCAGTAAAACAAACTCCATTTTATCTCCTCTTGTTCATGTTATATAGAGTAATAGAAGTATATGACTGCAGACTATGTTAGTCCTGAGCGACTAAGCAGGTTATTTAACAGGTGGATCTTAAGCCGGATTCCACTTCAACAAACTACCTGTCGGTAGTCTCATAAACATTATAGTTATCATTGATACAGTTGGGGGCCCAACATTCTGGCAACTGTTTTTAATCTCAAATTCATTTTGAATATTTCATGCATTCCAATCAAATGTAGCAGAGACTTTTAACTAGCAAGTGTGAGCGTAACTGCAGAACTGTGTGACGCAGATGTGTTAAATTACGGGTCATTTTAATGCGGACTTACAAGCATTCAACAACGTCAGTTGACAACTGTCCGGCGCGTAAAGTGCCACGCAGTAACGAAGTTTACATCAATTCTGTTTAATTCGGAAAGCAATTTCCCGAAGTTCAATGTGATTTCCCGTGCATGAAATCAGTTACGAGTTGAAAGCATTTATAAAAATACATACTGGAATATGCGAGCAGTAGTAAATAACAGAGATCTGCAGTTGCCATGAAAAGAGCTGTAATACATGTTTTTCGTGCTGGTAGCATCGGCTATTGTATTTCATGCTGATAAATATATCTATTCAAAATATTGTGAAGAAACGGTATCTGTTTACGCCGTATTCTGCAAATTCCGACGATGAAATATACAACGTTTCTGATGCAAATGCACTACGCACACATACATGCAACATCTCTAACGTGCACGCAGACACGCACTATGGAAATCCGAAGTCAGGATGGTTGGACGGGCGATCGAAACTAAAAATTATCGCCCTCGCCGTACAAATGGCTATGTTGCCGGCAAACTGCTAAATGTGGAATTTCAAGAAAATTGGTGAGCATTACTCCCCACTGATAAGTGTTTCAGGAGAAACGGTACATTTACATCCGGAGAAGTTACCATATTACACTCTAATATACGCAACAGTAATTTTAGTTGTTTTTTTGTTTATTTACGGATATTCGATTCACTTGTTTACGAGAGTAACTTGAACAAAGTTCCTATCTACTGTAAAAATGCAATAAAGATAGTATAGTTTGTCCATTCGAGTACGAAAGAAAAATCAGTAAAATACACAGAAACAACTACATAGAAAAATACATAGAAGTGTCAGTTCTTGCGCGTACACACTATTATTTTTCTTGTCTTTAGTTTTTTTTTTTATCTGCTTAACGTATCTCTAACAGCGAGGTCTTTAGAGACGGGAAAGGATGGGGGGCAAGGAATGGGAAGGAATTCGGCCATTGCCTTTTGAAGGAAGCATCCCGCATTTGCCTGGAGTGATTTGGGAAACCATGGAAAACCCAAATCTGGATGCCCGGACGGGGATTCGAACCGCCGTCCTCTCGAATGCGAGGCCAGAAGTGACTTTACGCCTCGTCGACATCGGAATCATTAGAGGAGGGAAAGGATTGCGGACAAGGAACGGACAGTAATTCGGCCATAACCTTTTGAAGGAACTATCCCGGCATTCGAATGAATTAATTTCTGGAAACAGTGGAAAACCGAAATGAGGATGGTCGGACGGGGATTTGATCCCGCGTCCTCCAGTAGTTATAAGTGTTACGGCTAACCCACCAGGACTGGTGTAATTTCCGTACCACAAAACCCGTCGTTCTAATTTTGGACAAACAGACGCGGGCGGAGGTATTCGGATGGAATGATTTACAATCCAAACTGCGTGAAAGGCGCCTAAAATCACTGATACATCTGAGCTGAGTAGTTAGGCAAACGACGCAATAGCAATCTCCAAGCACGACCAATTGTGACACCGCAACGGAACGGTCTAAAGCGAATGATTAACGACTTCTCGGGATCCAAACGGCGGCGATAATCTTCTCTGGAAATATTTGCTAGAATACTCTATTTGGTTCGTCAACAAGATTTCCCCGCCCTTGACATCGACAGAGCAAATAGGGTGATGGATTACCGCCAGAGACGAGGAAAAAAATACGGCCGAGTGATGCGATGGCGGCATCGATTCCTTCCAAGAAGCAGTTAACCAGGCCCCTGACGTCACTGGGGTCAAGCTGCAAGCGTAGTGGAAACCTCCTCAGGAAACGCGCAGATTCGCTCTGCACCACTGTTTTTCCACCTGTGGATTGCGAGTCCCGAGGAATTCGCCAAGTCTTGCTCGATAGCGGTGGCAAGCCAGGTAAACGTAAAAAGCAAGGGTTGCAGGTCTTACAATAAAATACAAAGTTTTCAGTGAGAAGGCTGCACCTGTTTATTTTTTAATAAATTGTGAAATCGTTGTTGTATTTTTGAGACGCAAATAACCAAATTATTTTCTAATTGGAGCATATTTCTTTTCTTCCTACCATATTTCAGGTAATTGTTGTCATATATTTTTTTCGGTTTTGATTTGCATCCGCAACTTCCACTTGTAGCAAACGTGGAGGGCTGCGTAGATCTTTTGAAAACTCCATTTTATTCCCGCATGCAGCGAAGCTAGTCCGTACTCCCAGATGTACTCTGACAACTGATTGCAGTAAACAAAAAAAACTGTTCCTAGGTGACCTCCCGCGCCGCCACCACGGTAAAGAATACGTGGTGTGTCTAAAAAGTTCGGTGAATGCTGTCAGACAACAAACAAAACAAAAGATACAAACAAAATTTCTTTATTGACCTTCAAAATAGTCGCCACCCGCTACAACACACTTTTGACAACGTTCGCACAGGTTCTGGAAACTATCGGCAAAGGCCTCATGTGGAATCGATCGCAGAACGGCCGTCACACGATCTTTGATGGCATTCACGTCCGCAAAACGTTGACCTTTCACGGCCGCCTTCAAGCGGGAAAATAGGATGAAGTCCGCAGGAGCCAGATCAGGGGAGTACGGTGGGTGTTCAAGAACAGTTACCAACTTCTGCGCCTGGAGTTGGCGCACACGGATCGCAGGGGCATTGTCATGGAGCCGCATACATTTTCCAGTCCTGTGCAACTCTGGCATGTGTCTCCGTTGCAGTCTTCCCCAATTTGTAGCAGAACTTGATGTATGCACGTTGACTTCCTCTCACACTGACTACGTTCAACTGGCGCAGTCTGTTTACACTGCCAGTCACATGCTGTGTATCGACTCTACTCAAGTCTCCGAAGACCCATGAGCATGCACGCACACATGCGCCAAGTTGCCGTTCAGATATGACACCATTCACCGAACTTTTTAGACACATCACGTATATCCCTGCCCGCAGAGTGCCTGCAACTACCTCACACAGCATTTCATCTCTCGACCAGTAGATATAGTCTCAATAGAAAGAAAATTAAATATGTAGTTTTGAAACCACATTTCTTACATATTTTTATTAGGGGGCGTCCATTAATTACGTGTGTGAAACAGATAAAGGGGGGGGGGGGCGGGGCCGGCGAAATCTCACCAATTTCACGAAGGGTCAGAGAGCGCCGACGGAAATCTCACGCCAGGTTTTGAAATTCTTAAAAGGGGGCATCCATAAATTACGTGAAGTGTTTTTCCGGATTTCCGGACCCCCTCCCCTCTGGTGAGATCTGGTTCGTAAACCCCGCCCCCCCTAGAAATCTCCATCTCGTTGCAAATTTTTTTTTTAGGTCTCGCACTTCCAAAGTCGGCTACACCCCCACTTTTCAGCGAAATACCTCCCTAAAATCGACTTTCGCGTCATTTGTAGACCTTTTCTTTTTTTTTTAGCTCTACACTCCAACAAGAATTTCGAAACTTCACGTGAGATTTCCGTTGACCCCCATCCTCCTTGGTGAGATTTCTCAGGACCCCCCCCCCCCCCCCCTATTTCACCTCACGTAATTAATAGACGCCCCCAAAGATAGCAGAACTTAAAAAAATAGTCTCCAAAACCTACGATGCCAATTAGCATGGAAAAGGGGGGGGGGGTCTCGTCCAGATCTCACCACAGGAATATTTTTAGTTGTAAAGGGATCGCATATTCAAAAAGATTGATAAACACTGCTCTAGACGGTACGTGTGGGATTTCTTTGCACGGGCGCTGATGGTGGCCATGACCACAGATGACCTCTTCAGTTATCAGCCGCCTCACAGAGGCCGCAATTTAATTGATTCAAACGCCAGCGACACGTGGTAATGAGTGTCGTTTGCACTTTTTATATTCCCACTCCCGCTATCGGCACGGGCTGACGAAACAGAAAAATACCGCTCAACCAGATTCTCGTATTTATTTAGCTTACGGAAAAATACATAATATTTGCAATACAAAAGAATAAATAACAATTTATCATCCTAAAAACAACCAACAAGGCAACTGAAATAAAAGTTTAAAGTCTAGTTGTCTTTTTTTTTTGCTGGGGCTTTACGCCTCCTCGACGGCGAGGTCATTAGAGGCGGGATGGGGCTGGGGCCAGGAACTGGAAGGAATTCGGCCATGGCCTTTTGAAGGAAGCATCCCGGCATTTGTCTGGAGTGATTTGGGGAAACCATGGAAAACCCAAATCTGGATGCCCGGACGGTGATTCGAACCCACGTCCTCCGGAATGCGAGGCCAGAACCGTTCACCCACCACACTCGGTTCTAGATTGTCTAACCACTCTCTAGCCGCTGTAAATGTTTTAGCAAAGTGTTCCAGCGAACCAGCTGTTACAGCACTCTGTGACAATCTACCGGAACCTCTGTTGAGTTGCACCACAGTCACATTTGGGTGAAGTTCTCATGCTCTACGTATACATCAGAGAGCTACGCCGCCCATGGTTGGTTCGTATCCTGTTAAGAGCAGCCAAGTTTTACGTGGCAGGTCAATTCCTGGACGCTGAACAGTGACTGCCACTTCTTGGGAGTTACATTGTTCCATTCCTGCCGCCATTCTGCTGAGGCATCAAACCCCCTGTATATCAGCTATTTTGCTTTTAAGAAGGGTGGATAAAGTGATTTCAGACGCCAAAATCTGTGAACCATGTCTTCATAGATGAGAAGACCAATCTTTATAGACATTTTTGGGGTAATTAAATCTTCTTACTTGGAGACCATCAGACCTGTTCAGAACGGATTTCGATCCCCCGACTATATGTTGAAGAGTAATTACTCCATATTTCTGTGTTACAATTATTTCTTCAAAATGAACCCTGGGTATCGAGAAATTAACGCAGAAACATATGTGAATATGTTTTAAATATTATAATTTTAGTACAATGTTTGAAAGCTTCAGCGTGGTGTATGCGGTAAACTGCTAACTTTCCATTTTGCGAACCCGGGTTCAAATCCCCAAACTGCCAAATATTTTTATTTCTTTTTTTATATGCAGTAATCATTGAGCATTGATTTTATTTCATTTACGAATTTTTATTATTAAAATTAACTTTTAAAACAAAATATTACAGAATATACAGTCCCGACTTTTTTTTTTAGAAAATCATTATTTCATTGTTTATGTTTTTTTTTTTTTTTAATGAAACAGGTATATTTAATGTTCATCGTTTCTATACTTGTATCTCTACAATTAATATCGTAAAGTAAATTTATTACAGCCAGAGGGTCGGGGTTTTTTCCCCCCTACCACAGTTATACTTATTTCCGTTCAGTGGTGGTAGCATGTAAATGTTTGGAATTAACATAATGTCTGTTATTTCGCATAATAAAAATTCGTAAATGAATTTTAAATGAAATAAAATCAATGCCCAATGATTACTGCATATAAAAAAAGAAATAAAAATATTTGGCAATATGGGGATTTGAACCCGGGTTCACAAAATGGGAAGATAGCGCCTTACCGCATATACCACACTGAAGCTTTTAAACAATGAATTAAAATTATAATATTTAAAAGATATTCACATATGTTTCCGCGTTAATTTCTCGATACCCAGGGCTCATTTTGAAGAAATAATTATAATGGAGTAATTACCCTTCAATATATACTCGGGGGATCAAAATCCGTTCTGAACAGGTCTGATGGTTCCCAAGTTAGTCTAGGAGGTTTGATATGGCTCAACATAGGCAACAGGTAAACAGGAGTGGATTTTAGTGTGCAATATATTATAAGCATTATCTGATTAAGATGGTGTCGATCTTAGTAACATATAGAGTATTCAGGCACACAAAGGAATAGTGCTCTGCAACTGAGTAGGCCAGATCCAGTGCTGATGATCGAAGAGTGGATGCAGTAGTTCCCCTAGTTGATCCAGTTTCTGGATGATGGTATTCATCACATGCTTCAAAATTACAAACAACAAAAACTAGGAGAAGTATAGAACGTGAATGAGGTGTCAAAAGAATACTCATTAGGATTACCGAAAAACTGCGGTACAACAGTCGCAACAGCGACACAAAAGGACCATTTTTTAAAAAAATAAAAAAAATCTTTCGATAGCGAAAAATAGTAAAATTAGCAAAGCAAGCATAAAACATCGAGATATACGAATAGCTAAAGTGAGTTCTCCGGATGTGACTTCGGGTAACAATGGAAAACCGAAATATGGTTGACTGAACGGGAATTCGAACCCGCGTTCTCTGAAATGTCAGGCCAATTGTAACCGCTCACTCACCACGCAACGGTTACTACAAAAAAAGATGAAACCAAGTATTCACCACCAGTAGGGTACTATGCAGAGGAAGGAACCAAGGAAGTAAAATAAAAATTATTACATTGTGAAAAGTATGGTGGAAACAAAACCAATATTCTATGAATCGCTAAAGACGTTTTTCTGTTGGTGTAGTTAAATTACTCGAAGACATAAACAAAATCATGAGAACAGAATATCAGTTCAATAGAAAACAAATTTGGTTACCTCCGACGACATCTATCACGATGTGCAATTTCGTTACATTCAGTTCATTAGTTTTTTTTGTGATGTTCGCACATATACAGAGACAAAAATTTTAAATTTTACGGTTGTGGAATCTTTATCAACAACAGAGTATATAACAATTACTATTTTTTTAAAATAAATTTCGTACACAGACTCCACTTATTATATGCAGAGATGTTTTAAAAAATGACTGTCTGTGATAACCATCAACATAACAACTTCATCGGGAAATCTTGAGTTGCTTTTAATTCCTAGTTAGTTAATTTGAAGACATTTCCGAAAGAAGTTGAAGCAGTCACTTCTCAGCACAAGAAACCATTATGATAAGAAGTATGGTTAGGGTTGTTTTAAAATTGACGCTGCTAGTCTCACTTGACATGATCCAAGCACACCTGTGTATCAAAAGTGATATGTAGATTAACCACGTTATCGCCCGTACAGCTGCCCTGAACCAGATAGGATTATTCACATGTGCTGAACTCATACATGTGTGTGCTTGACGCTTTTCAATTTCCGTTAATAATCCTCTGGTGGAAGAAGCGATCGAGATTTGTACGAGACATTAAACAATAAGTGCTCCACATATCCCTTTGATATTTAACACAAAAATTGTGTATGATCTGAAGTTGCGGCGAAAATTTGAAGTTTGACCTAATATCACCCCTAGGGCTGGCAAAACGTAAAAACCGATTTTTTTGAAGTTAATAAAAAAAAAACGTCTAAAAGAAAGTGATTAAGGACGTTACTCCTCAATTTTCGTATATTCCACTTTTACCCTGAATTTCTGACATTGGCAGAAGAGCAAAAACTGAAAATAAAAAATCAATTTGTACGGATTTTTTATGAAAACGGTGAAGAGGAATATCTCGTAATATAGTGTAACAGTCTATGAACAGATTCAACGTGCTCCATAAACTACTCGTATGTTACAAAACTGGGGCGGTATGCCAGAAACATGGTCAAAGGTAAACATTGATTTTTGATCATATGGAAAGAAAGTTAAACAGATTGAGTTAAAACTTTGTATAGTGATTAAGAAGGTTATTCGTCAACTTTTTTAATATTCCACTTTTATCCTGACTGGCCTCTGACATTGTCAGAAGCGTAAAATGTGAAAACTTTAAATACATTTGTGCGGAAAGTTTTTGAAAACCGTGAAGAGGGACAGATCCCAAGTTGCTGCAATAGTAGTGGTGTAAATAGAAAGGAGGGGGCGGGGGGATTTTAGCTTCGCCATTCTCTCCGGAACTTGAAATGTATGTTGTGTATAAAAGTGTAGAGTTTTCATATGAAAAGTGTAATCAACGAGACAGGATCTGGATACCGTCGCATCGTTCGCCGACCAGATTACGGAAACCCGCCAAAAAACAGTAACCATAACATCAGGTTTTGTATCTGTTAGGTTACCTCCTACGAAAGGAAGACTAACTTGTTTGATCTTCGCAGTTCTTTAAGAATTTTTTCTTTGGCTTTACAACAGCGTGTAAAATTCATTCGTACACTTGCTGATGGATCAGTTACGAAATAAGTAAATAAACAACGCACGGCCTTACTGACCCTGAAGCCGCTGAGGGTGTTGGGCTGCCTCCATGACAGAGTTTTAATTTACTGCGCAGTCCGCCTCTGTAGTTACGACTTAACCTAACCCGGTAATCTACAATTTTTCATGGACTCGGAACCAAGTAAGTCCCCAGGCTGTACCCACTAGTATAAACTCCAAGACAACTTTCAATTAAAAGCACGCATGCCAGAAATAACTCCAATAAAGTGTAGGTATATATATATAATTGTTCACTGTGGAGTTATCTTAGTGATCCAACGTGGTACGATTCATCTGCTCTAATTCTCCCAAGTAGTGTCATAATAAGCAGCAGTTATTTGTCTTTGTTCAACGCAATCGTTTTCCGGCGTCCATTAATAGTCTACAGCATTTCACGGCATCAACCAAGTCCAAGACTGTTCCACAGCTTTCGAGGAAAGTACCTAGCGGGAGTAAGAGGTTTAGATCTGAACCTTGTCTACACTAATATTATAAACACGAAAATAACTCTCTCTGTATGTTCATTACGTTTTCACGACTAAAGAGATAAACCGATCTAGATTAAATTTGGCAAGGAAATACTATGTTTCGTCAGGAAGAACACAGGATACGTTCTTTAGGAGTAAATAACAAATTTTGCCAAGAAATTATAAGAAAACAGTGACAGACGGCAGGGCCCGCTCTAGCGGTTTTGCCGCCCCGGACAAATAGACAATTTGCCGCCCCTTAAGATTATGTAGAATTACATATTTTATTAAAAAAATAATTAATTTTTAATCGAATCAAATATTTTATTTTAATTTTAATAAAATCGTATATTCATAAATAAAGTTTGATCTAGCTGCTCAAAATAGAGAAATTAATTATGAAATATCTGTACATAGCCACAAATGAACCATATTTTTTTACATTTTTAAATGCTATTACAGATGGATATTATCACACAAAAAAACTAAATGCCATTATTTTGAAAATAAAACGAGATTACATCAAATACGCTAAAATCACAAAAAAAACTTTTTTTCTTACTTTCAGTTTGCGAATTTTTTATTACATCTTTAAATTTACTTCATCAGCAATTTCATATTCAATTGCCAAAATGGCTAAATCATTAAATTATCAATTTCTTTGTTTTCGTAAATGCTTAGCAAGGCGTCGTATACATTTCCCAAATGAAATTTTAAAGGGTTTAATGCCTCTATCCTACTCTCCCAACTAGTGTCATTCCATGTTTTCAAAGTTGAACCCTGAACATGCTTTAAAAGTATTGCCCATCGAAAAGTAGATGCCGAAATGAATAAATATATTTTTTGGACCATGTTGAAGAAATTAGCGGCTTCCAAGGATACTTTTTCCATTAATAACAAGATTGAAAGAATGGCTACTACACGAAACATTGAATGCTCGCGAATTATATTGTTTAATTCTAGATTGCACTCCTGCTTTATTGCCCCTAATATTATACCCGTTGTCAGTCACTGGCCTCTGACATCCTGCAAATTTAAACCCAAGTCATTAAGATCTCCAACTATAGTATCAGGCATTTGTTTTCCTGTGGATCTTTCGACTGGTAAGAAGCCTTAAAAGCTTTCATTAATTTTAATTTCAACATCAGGATTAAATTTGTTGGTTGAAACATATCTGATTACAAGAGTAATTTGCTGTAGGTATCTTACTAAAGTCAGGAGTACAGTTTAAAATTATGAAAAATATTTGAATTTTTTTTATTTCATTAATAACCTGAGACTTTGATGCAGCAGATGCTCTGATGCAGCAGATCTACTATCCCGGTTTGTATACATTTCCCAAGATATTGAGCTTTAGTCTCTACCTTTTAGAGCACTCAAGCACGTGCTCTTCCATAATGGGATCGTATTCAGACAGTAACTCAACTATTTTAAAGAAATTACCGTTATTATGCTCAAAACAACTTGTCGCTTGTACCTTGAAAAACCAGACAACTTTTACCAAGCATTTTGGTAACTGCAACGATTCTTAGAAGCACCTCATTCCAATGATTTATTTCGGCATTACGTAATAACTCTTTGAGTGGTAGCATCTACAGTTTTACAACAATTTAATCTTTCGTTCATTTATAGCCATGATTTTTGTGCCTGAATATGATTTTTCGAAATTTCATGCTCTCTTAAAGTTTCGCCGAGGTGCTTCCAATTTTTAAAACCCTCCTTTGAGAGAGAATTAACTAAACAGCCGAAAATTTTGCAACAGAAGCAGTAAACGCAGTTTTGTGAAAGATAGTAGCTAATCTCGCAATATTTGTTCTCCGTTGCTTAAAATTCGTGCATAATATTTTGCTCTAAAATGTCGACCTGTGTCATTGGAAGGAAATTTGTAACTATGTAATAGTTTAGGTGGACCTTGCCTTACTAAAAAGCTTCTTACGGCGTCTCGTAAAATTCTTGGCCACAAAGTTTTAGAACGCCTTCTGTGAGTCTCACGTTGGTGTCAGTTCCAATTGGTTTAGAAACTTCGTTCATTTGTATGCTATTATTCTCTGACGATTCTGTACGTCTTTTGTATCCCGACCTGATATTGGATTCTAAGATTTGTTTTGGTAAACCCTGAATACAGTATATTTTTTAACGCCCCGGATTGATTCTGCCTTTCCGCTTCCTTTCCCAACCTTCTTTTTTTGTACTGGTAACCAGATAGTTTTCTTTGACCATCAGACATTTTGGAAGAGGCACGCACGTAACTCAAACAATGTACACTATAAAATAATATAAAAAGTAAATATTTATCCTTGTTCTAGATAAGCTAAAACCATATTCTCAGTCGATATAAAAAATATTTATGCACAACACAAAATATTTTCCATACCCTGTGAACATAAAGAAAGTCTAGTGTTACTATACAGTCAAAGCTTATTCGCGGAGGATGCGATCCGTAAATTTGCTGCAAATACAGAATGGTAATTTCTATAGGCTTAAACGGAATACGTTCCAAGTTCACACACACACATATATATATATATATATTTTAAAAAATGATGCTGTGGAGTGATTGTCGCGCAATGCACTTATTAAACCAACTGACAAAGTTATTCACATTCACTAAAACAGTTAATGAATTTCTTTTTGTTGAGACGGCAAATGCAGCAATTAGAGTATCTAAAAACCGCATTCGTATATATAATAAGCATCATGGGTTATTATATATTAGCAGTTAACATCCGAAATTGAATATACTAATGGTATGTGAAGTAAGTAATCGGTAATCAGTAGCTGTTAATATTATTTATTTATTAATGATTATAATTACTGTCCCACACCCTCTAAACTACAGTATTTTCACAAGCGATCAATGATAGCGTATGTAATTTAACCCAACCATAACACTTTCAATGCCTATATCTATTTGTTACAACAAATCTGTGAGGCTCGGATTACGAGAAGAAATTATTATGCAAAATCTTCCACTTCGATTTCCAATAACTAAGATCCATATTGATTTGGTTCATCAATTCAATAAAATAAATACTCAGCATATCCCGTCAAGCACTATCGATTCCGTGTTTTAGAGCCTAACTGCAATTGCTAAAAACACTCCTTTTCGCCGTGTCTAGTAACTTGTGAGCAGTATAACGTCGGAATCAGCGCAGGCAGCAAATGTCAAGTGTAACAGCCCCCCCCCCCTACCGCGCATCTGTTGTGCGCTTTTGTCGTTGTGCGCTTATGTCGTTGTGCGCTTATGTCGTATATCCAACTAAATAACAGTTTAATCATAGATGTACTTACCTTTAGAAATTATAAAATCCTGAAGTAAATTTTATGAACTTCCACTTATCACTAATAACGTAATAGTAAGACTAATGCTGTTGTGTAATGAAACCACTTTAATAATTAGCAATAATAAGCAAGTTGAGACAACAAAAGTCGAAACAGCGTTCTACTCGCGTGCTAAGGCCCAATTCACACAGAAGAGACGTGGTGCGGACTTCGGGCTGAAACATGGCGCGGACGCGGCGCATTTTGAAGTTGCTCCTATGGCGCAATTCACACAGAGGCGGCGAGGCAACGGCGCGCCCCTATGAGGACCGCGCCCCGTCTCTTCGAAGTCTCTAGGGGCGCACCCAAATAGCTAAGAACTGTAAGTTTTTTACGAACGAAAAAATCGGTATGTGGATTTTTTATTAATTGGGTATTTAACACATTAATATCATTAATATTTTTCTCACACTTACGGCCGAAATGGCGCCCCTAAATTTTAGCGCCCCGGGCAAATGCCCGGTTTGCCCCCCCTTAGAGCGGGCCCTGCAGACGGATAACGTATATGTCTGTGTAGTATTATAACGGTTCCTCATGCTTCGTTTCTCTCGCAGGCAGTTTGTGTGTCATTTGTTCGTAAATTTCATGTATATGTAGCTAGATCAAGGGTATACAACCTGAAAGAGTATATACCACAGCAAAGTATAGCAAAGCGAAAAACGTTGTGTAAAAAACGGTACTGACCTAAGATGTCCCCAGAAACTGACCTAATTTTAACCACAAACTAAAATCTCCCGGAAAAACTATGGTTGGTAATTTCCCCCCCCCCCTCTCCACAGTTAACTTCCTACCCCACCTCAGTTTGTTGCTATTTTTAAACATGTTCCAAATGGGTTCTCTTCATGAGAAAAGTTCAGTTGTAGAATGGTGTGCTGATGGCTTCCCCTTCATATTATTCCGACTCCGTGCTTTTTGGGGCACCCTTTTCGTAACTTATGGAGCGTCCATAAAATATGTAACTTCGTTTTTTAACATAGCTTTACGCCTCGTCGACGTCGAGGTCATTAGAGGCGGTAAAGGACTGGGGATAAGGAACGGGAAGGAATTCGGTCATGGCCTTTTGATGGAAGCATCCAGGCATTCGCCTGGAGTGATTTGGGAAAACCATGGAAAACCCAAATCTGGATGCCCGGACGGGAATTTGAACCGACAGCCTCCTGAATGCGAGGCCAGAGCGTTAACCGCTCACCTACAACGCTCGAATCGTGGCTTGGTCTAGGGGGGGAGGGGGCTTCAGGAGACAGGCCACTGTAGCTTTTCATTCATATTATTTGTCACAGTTAAAATAAGGTACAGAATACACAACAGCTTGTGAATATTTATTTCCATCATTTAATATCTATGTATGTAATTTACGATAGTCTGACTAGAGAAAACAGTACAAATGTTTTTCTGGAATCAATAGGAAAATAAGCTACGTGCCACGATGTAGGGGGGAGGGGGAGGGTGTAGAGGCAAAAGTCACGACAGACTACGTGGGGAGGGCGTGGGTTTAGAGGAGGCCGAAATAGGGGCTACGTAGTTTATGGACGCTCCCTTACAGTTTACTATATCCAATTCTACCAATTAAATTCTAAGGTCACGCGTACGAAGTCGCGGCTAGCAGCTAGTTGCTTTATACTTTCAGATCGGAAGGTTGTTAAAAGTCCAGGAGGAATGAATTTCTATATAGAAAACGAGAGGGAGGCAGGTTATTGATGTCTTGTTGGATGGGCCATAAAACATGATTACTTTTTTCAATTCTCCTTTGGCCGCAGTTAAGTCTGCGAAAATCTGGTGGGACGGTATTTGAAAGGAATGGAGGCCAGTTCACTGATGTAGGAAATACAGTTCCAAGTGCTATTCTCATTGCTTGGTTGGGCTGCTTGCCAGTATTGTGTAAGTCGTTGCTGCCGTATCAAACAGAGGCACAGTATTCGGCAAAGGAATGCACCAACGCGTGGGCTGCAATTCGAAGAACATCAGCCTTTGCTTCAAGTAACTAGCGCTTCGTAGAATACTGAGGACAACGCTCTGAGAGCGGCGGAAAGTTGCACAGCTAGAAAAACAGAACTTGAAGCGTAAAGATGCATAATCCTCAACTCTACCGGATGCGACGACTATTTTAGTTCGTACAGTAGGTAGAAGCTCCCACTGACCGCCTCTGTTCCCCACCAGACTCACCCCCTCCTACAGACAGGGTCAAAACAAGCTATGGCGCCGGTGGCTGACCCTTGGCTACATGGAAACACTTTCAGGTTATCTGTAGGAAGATCACGGCCGGCGCCACAGCGTCCAAGGCTAGGGTAGCAGCTGCGTTTGCTGCTATTGTTGTTCAAATTACTTTGACCTGCCAACCGTCTTTCCTTTGCGGAAAACATGAAGCCCGTATTTAGAGACCCAATTCGTAAATAATTTACATATCCGCGTGTTTTATCCTTTGATCCGTCCTTTCCGTGACTTGTTTGTTAGAGGAAAGTGGAAGGAATGATGATAACATAAGCGAAAGAGGAAAACAGACAGAGGCATTTTTAAGGAGCATCGGAAGACTGATATATAAGAAGGATGAGCCACAGAGAAGCAAGAGAGTAATTTATCGCACATAATTTGTACCTATCGTGACAAATGGTGCTGAAACCTGGACAATGATGAAGTGTGATATCAACAGGATTCAAGCAAACGAAATGAAATTTTTAAGAGGTAGAATGGGCGTTGCTAGAATGGACAGGATAATGAATGAAACAATTAGACACACCATCAAAGAGGAACCCATACAGGAAATCATAAGAGAAGGCCAGAACAAGATGGTATGGACATGTAAAGAGAATAGAGAAGCAGAGAATTAACAAAAAAAATCAAAGAAATGAAGATGCTTGGTAATTGACCCAGAGGAAGACCAAGGGATGGAAGGCTGAGAAGAGTGGAGGAGTGTGTACAGAAGAAAGGGGAAGGACTGGAACAAGGAGATAACCAAGGGGTGGTTAGAAGAAGAAGATTGACAGGATTGTGCACAAGGCAGACTCAGCCGGTGCTGGAAGCTGTTGAGGATAATGATGAAGCCCTTATATATATCGAAAAGGTCAGTAACTTGCTTCCATCGGACGGACCTCTGCCTACAGATGGCCAAGTAAGTTACATAAAAGGATTAATCAGACCTTATTGAAATACAATGAGAACTAACGCCCACCTCCATAATATGAGGAGTAGCTCGATTCAAACAGCAGGAAGTTTAAGTAATAAGATTCACGAAAGGAATACAGACTTATCCAAGTTTACGTTTTACTTTGGAAGATGAATAATTGATAACGTCTTACAGTTTTCAGAAAAAACTGCAATTACAGGGTTATTATATACTAGTGTAAGCTCGTGACCGTTTTTGTGTATCGTCACGGGTCTAGAATAGTTCCTGTTTTTAGGATGAAAGATTATGACAGGATGATCTGATTTGACCAAATATAAACTTAACCTGTGTCTGAGCCTGAAGAACTCAGAAGCTTTCATAGAGGTAGGTATTAAACACGAACAGGTACGATAGCGCAATCGCATAATTGTTTCGAAGGTCATAGACTCTAACTTGCTTAAATACAAACTTGACTTGTATTTGACCCTTAAAGTTGACTGTGCAAAATTTAAAAAATCCTGTTTGCTTCGAAAGCGTTGTTTTTTATTGAGAGTGGGCAAACACTCATAATATAATCATTGGTCATAGTATATGTAATGGACATTGAACTTAATACACATTCCATATTATTAAACAGTTTAGTAACTCGGAAGCAATGGATTGCCAGAATAGATGATTCGGTAACATATTTGGTCTGATGTCCACTTAAAATAACCTGATAACTCACGTACAGTGAACATGAATAAAGACCATCTACAAAAGTGGTCAGTAAATACTTGAAAATAAAATAAACAGTAATACATTAACTTTGGTCAAGCAACAACATTAGTGACAGTTTTAATTAAATTGAAATTTATGCTAAGCCCGAATAACAATTGGCATTCATGGTTACAGTAGAGACCATGAGTAATTTAATTTGTTTAAAGTTTTTTTTTTAAGCTGTTTTCATGAGAAACATGTTACTGAAAAGCAGATCCACATTTTTTCAGCCTAAAAATTTATCAGCATTTTTTTTTAACTATGAAACGCTACGAAAAGCAAGCTTAATGAACGTATTATGGTAATTAATTTGGTAGCAGTTGCTTAACTATTAAATTGTGAACATAACCACCAATTTCTACTAATGGTATCTCTGGGCGCTGTTTCGTGAGCGAAGGCCGCTACGTGACCTATCGAGGTGAGTGCATGAGTGACCTTAAGAAATTATATAGTAGACTAGACGACCCGTGCGAAAATTTCGCGAATAAATTGCGATGAATATAATGCTTGTAATATAATGAAAAGTAGAACTGTAGTTTTGTAGCAATTTTTGTGTGTGTGTATGTGTGTGTTTGTGTGTGTAATAGGTACACATCAAAATACTCGCAACATATTACGAAACAGTTAGGAAAATTTAAAACACTCTGTATTTATGACAAACTGTCACTGACCTTAGCAGAATAAATTAAACCTGAAAAAAATGCACACAACGTATCAATATCTCTGAAATATTTGTTGCTGTGCGAGGAAAATAAATACCTGATGACAGAAAAATGCGTTGTAAAAATACTAATACTTTTGCCCTCTAAGGTCAGAATTTTGAAAAATTTCTTTCGTAAAATGTGGTAACGGAACCGAAGACATTACGAAACCTCAATCTTTAAAATGATACCTCGTTTATCAATTTTGTTTAATTGTTAATGGAGAGAAATGGCTCCAGACACAAAAACGCATTTTAGAAAAATTGACATTTTTACCCTTTAAGGTTCAAATTGTGGTGGGTGCCTTGGTGGGCAAAACCACATTACAATTATATTTCATACCTTTATGATTAATAATTGTGGACTTTCAATTTTAATTTTTATGAAGGAGTGAAAATTATTAATTTTGCAAGAATCTCGACGTTAGTTGGAATTTAGGAAAAATTGTCACAATATGACATTTATTTTCTTATCACTGGCGATTACAAGTCTGAGCGAATTTATCGTTAACATTAACACAAATTGGCAAAATCATAAAAGCAACGCTCAGAGTTACAATTAGCCGTCATGAGCAAGCAAACAACTGTATATTTACTTTTAAATATATCTCAGAATCAAAATGCAAGAAATAAGGACAATTGGAACAATAAAAATACAAGTTATGATGACCTCAGACAAAGGTATCATAATACTGTGACTTTACAGTTTGTGGAGTGACAGCGTCACCCACAATGAATATAATTAAATTATTATTAATTATATTCATAATTCCTTTTTTTGTTATATTCAAATTTATTAATTATTTAGTCTTGCAACGTGTAATTAATTGTAAATAATGAGGGTTGTCTGGATAGGTTAAATGTATGTTTAAAACCAGGGCGGCCAAAGGTATATTTTATTGTAAATCAATTTTTCTGTAAACGCATGGCTCAGAAGGGCTGAATATCGAAGGCTAGAAACTGCCATTTCGGCGGTTGAGAGAGGAACAATGGAGCAGGCGAGGCGACTCGATGGCGCCGGGACAGCCCGGCTTGAGTCCCGTTCGAAATCGGGCGGTGACCTACCCCTACCCCGCTACTACCCCGAAGGCCACATAGGAAACGCGCGAAGGAGACGGCGAATGCGGACGCATGATATTAAACACGTGACGACGGAAATGTGTAGATAGCCAATCCTGAACATTTATTGGGGTCTACAATACTAATTCCGTGGAGTTCTTTTACATGTGGCGAGCAACTAGCCGAGGAAGAAGAAGGAGCCATTTAGAGATGACTTCTGTCCAAGACGAGCTGATGAACGGACGTGACTTGGGTCCAAGACGAGCTGGTGAATAGACGTGTCAGCCCGGCACGCTCTCTGATGATCATTGTGGTTGATCATTTCTTGCTTTGGGAAAGCGAGATGTCGAGTGGCATGCTTGCCATTATTTGGAAGTTATGCTAATAACGCGGTCGTAGCCGCTTATTTAGCTTCCATTGCTGCAGTGGCATTGTGTTTGTCGCTCACCATCACGGCGATGATTCTATGGTAATGTACCAGAAACGACGGTCACTATTCAGTGGATTTTAACAGACTTATGTGCCCTTAAGCGACGCCTGGGTTAAGACTCTGCTCCCGCCACTTAAATTCTGAGCTAGCTGAATTTATATTTCGATTCAATTTTTTTTCTTAAGCATCTTGCTGTTTGTTAATTCAATTTTGATGCTTTTCATTCACTTTATACGGCGCCCCCTGGGATTTTCCTTTGTACAGTAAAATGTTAGCTTCAATTTGATGGCCTGTGTTGCCATGTTATTTCAATGTTAACTTTGCTGTTTTTATTACTTGTTTGAGATATTTCATTCAGTTTTGTTTGCTTACTCCGGCGAATTGTAAACGTCGGGTATTGCTTGTTTTTGCTGATCTAATTGTGTTTAACGTAACGTTAATTACTACCCGACCTTGTAAGGCCATAAGACTCAATAAATGAGGTTTTATTTTGTGTCTGAAATTCATGGTTCTAGTTAGTAACCTATTAGATCCCCTTATAACATCAGTATTATATGTAATTTTCCATTTTTCAGGAATTATTTCAGAATTTATTAATTCCCCCCTCCCTTTTTTCTGGAGCACCCAAGATTGAATTTATTACAATTGGCACCCAACGTTTCGGGCTTTTGCAAGTCGAAATTATTTTGAGAATTTCACAAGTCTAAAAAAATCCATGGATGTGACCTGTGTTGATTTATTTTATTATTTTAGAATAAGTTTTATGTTGAAATTTGTTTGCTTTGTTTGCCATGCTTGATTTAAATCTAAATGTGTGATTTATTTCAATCAGTTGTTCGAGTATATTTTCGTTCACTTGCATCAAGCATGGTTAGTTTAAAATTAAAGATAGAGTCAGTGCTTTTGAAATTTTAATGCATGGTAAAAGTTAAGATTTTTCTTTATGCTGATTTTGCTCATGTGTTGAGGTATTTGTGTCGCATGAAACATCGTTGTTTTCCTTGTTGTTTAATTTTGGATGGGTTTTATTTCATGCTGAAGGGATTTATGCGCGAAATTTGTTAATGCTGTATTTTTTTGAGTAAACTCGTCCCGGTTGTATTTTGTTCGTTGTCGATCGTTGTAATTGTTCGGAGTTGAGAGTTTGTATCTTACGTTCAAATCTATGAAGTTGAGATCGCGCACCATTAATAGGGCAGATCGATCAATTATTCGTAACATTTCCGAGCAAACTAACGCGATGGATCAAGCACCGGAAGTACGCGACATACCGTTGGCGGACAACGAGTGTAATGATACTCCTAGTACGCGTAGCATCCATTCAAATGCATCATTAGATGGGGAACAGTTAGGGATTTTTCCAACCCCAGACAATGAAACCGTTCAAAATCCACCCATGCGGGCAGAAGTTGAAACACGTGCGTCGCAAATAACGGTAGAATTGCCGCCGGCGACCGCACAACCCCAAGAACAAAACCTAATACTTAACATG
This sequence comes from Vandiemenella viatica, assembly GCA_031002005.1. Lineage (NCBI taxonomy): Eukaryota > Metazoa > Arthropoda > Insecta > Orthoptera > Morabidae > Vandiemenella > Vandiemenella viatica. The sequence continues at coordinate 112,776,740 of CM061914.1, read as the reverse complement.
CTGGCAGAATTCAGTAGACAAATAAATAATAAATTAGATGCACAAAGTCAAAGTTCTGTCTCATTGAGGTAGGAGATAAGTAAACAAATAGCTTCGCAAAATCATAAATTAGATGCACAACGTCAAAGTTCTGTCTCATTGAGGGAGGAGATAAGTAAACAAATAGCTTCGCAAAATCAGAAATTAGATGCACAAAGTCAAAGTTCTGTCTCATTGAGGGAGGAGATAACTAAGCAAATGGCTTCGCAAAATCAGAAATTGGATGCACAAATCAAAAATTTGAGTCGCAAAATGCTTTGTTGAAGGGCATGGACGGAAAATTGTCCGTTTTTCGCGAGGAAATGACCCCGTGAAATGAGTGCATTCAAATCGGAGATGCGAGCGAATGTTTCAGTGTTGGAGAGACGCACAGATACGATTCAGGCAACATGCACTGCATTGCAGGATCAAGCGCGGAAATCTCGAAGCGTTTGGACGCGACCGAAAAATCTGTCGAGCACGTGCGGCAAGAAAGCCACCAGAGTCTCGGTCAGATCTCGGAATTTGTCCACGAGATTAAGGATAATACTGAACGAAGCTTGCAGGCTGTAAATGCAAAGATGTCGGAGGTTGCAAGTTCGGTTGAACAAGTACAAACGGCACAACAGGATTTGCAAGCGTCACAGCAAACACTCGTGCAGAACACTAACTCAAAGCTGGCGCAGTTGGAATCCAAGATGAAGGAAGTGAGTAATTCCAACGCTAGCGGGAGTATTGTTCACGCGAATTACGCACAGTACGCAGCAGCTAATATCGAGCTTAAGTTGCCACGTTTTGGGTCTCGCAAAGACGTAAATCCTAGGATTTATCTTACCGAAATGGAGCGGTATTTTGAAATCAAAGGAGTGCCTGATTCCATGAAGCTTGTGTTAGTCGAGGAATCATTTTCAGAAACAGACAGACTCTGGCTGAAAATTGCGTCCGAAACTAACTTATCTTACGCCGAGTTCAGAGTCCTGTTTCTTGAGACCTTCTGGTCGAAAAAGATCCAGAACCAGGCGAGGATAAAGCTGTACCAAGGAAGGTACATTCCCAAGTGGCATTATTCGATGGAAAGCTACGTGAAAACTTTGCTGGTGCAGTGTAGGCAATTCGACGACAAAATGACGGACGGAGAGTTCATAGAGATGGTGATCGCGCACTTTGGTCCACAAGTGCAGTCACTCATTAACCCCGTGGTCATTCGTACGATACCAGAACTGCTAGAAACCGTCGGTAACCTAGACAGAATCGGGAAAATGGCCGATAATCTGGCGAGACAAGACGCGGAACGAAACCATGGCGAAGCGCAAAGCGAGTCTAAGCGACCGCATGGCGGCAATAAAGCTTCCTATGCTGATGGACAGAATGGGAAATCTTCCAATCAAAATTCCGGCAATCGTAATGGAGGGAAGAAATGGAAGAACGGAAATGCACAATGGAAGGATGATAAAAATCATCAGCGGTCGGGAAACAACCGATCCGCGTATCCACAAGAATTTCCAGTGAACGCGATCTCGATTGAAAACGCGGAACCGGAAATGTGCAAAGGCGACGGAGGAAAATGTGGGCGGCGTTAACAACGCGTCTAACTCCCCGCCGTCACAATGAGATTTTTCGGGGGACGCTGCAAACGCCGACAGCATTTGCCTCGGCAGTTTGGAATATTGGCGCGGCGAAGGACCGGAAAATATCGACGAAGAAGAAGATATGGTATCCGGCGACAGCCTCATGGCGCGCGCGAAGTGTCCCCGTGTAGATATTATTGCATATGGCATACGGGCGAATATTTTAATTGACTCGGGATCGTCTGTCTCCGTAATGTCTAAGAAATTTCTGCTACGCTTGAAAGATAAGAATCCGCGGCTAAAAGAAATTCCCACAACGCAAGTTACGGTGGTTCCTGCAATAGGAAAGAGAGAAAAGATCGTTAGCACGCAAGCGCTAATCCCCGTGAAAGTCGCGAATAGCGAGTTAATGTTGCCACTACTTATAGTACCCGGTTTGACGCAAGATGTGATCGTTGGATGCGACCTCTTAGCAAAACGTCAAGTCATTATGGATTGGGGAAATAAGACGGTGACAAATTTGGTTCCGGAGGTGTTGCATTGGAAACATGAGGCCTGTGAGCAGAGCCTTGGAATAAATAGTTCCAAACCAATGCAAGACACCCGCGGACGCGAAGGCAATTTGAATAACGGAGGAAGAGCTATATGCGCATCAGCTGACGAGCAAAATCTCATACCACAGAACCCAACCGACAAAATGCGGGAAAAAGGAAAACTTGACGCCAGCACGGAAGCCAAAGCTATGCCGATACTGACGAGAAACTTGACGACAGCACCACAGTCAAAGCCAAAGCTATGCCGATGTAATGAGAAACTCGCGATCATTTCGTGCGGGATGAGACTGCGTCTGATTCGTATCAATGTAAAATTTAAGGATCAACCCGAGAAGAATCCCGAGGATGACATCAAGAAAGCACATGAATTCTTGGTAGAGAAAGCTACGAAGCGGCAACGCAAGCACGACGGATTGCGGACGCAAACGTTTAGCGTCGGGCAGCAGGTGCTACTTAGGACTATGACCCCGTCTGACGCACAGCGAAAATTAATTTCCAAATTCTTTCTGCTGTATTCGGGACCGTTCTCAGTAGCGCGGATTATCTCCCCAAACTGCTACATGCTGACCGACGGCAGAACGGAGCTCGGCCCGCATAATGCCCGGAATTTGCGCCCGTTTCACACAGCATAGGCTACAAGTTCCTAGACGGATGTTTGTAAATATAGCTTAAGGATCAATGTACATTTAGTTAGGTAATAACGTAGAGCATATCTTTAGAAAGTAAGAGTGTCAGTCTTGAGACACGTAATTGCCTAACAAGCGTAGCGCTAACGCAGCGAGAACAGGTAAAGGACGCTCAGCTGTTGGAATAGCAGCTGTGCCGACCGCCAGTTTTCCTGGAAGGATTGCAATCAGGTTAAACGAAAACAGGTAGCCTGAGCCGCAAGCTTAACGGGACAGCGCTTACTGACAACAACAGAGCGGGCAAAGTGGAAACAGCTGATCGCTTAGTTTCACCGCTATAATGTCTTTGCTACGATTGTAGTTTGGAAAGCATAATATAGTTCATTTTTGCGAGAACCGTCTTTCTTTGTATTGTATGGATAATTATGTAAATTCGCGGAAGGATTAAATTATGTAAATTCGCGGAAGATTTTCTTTTCCATTTGATTTTCATGTTATGTGGTTTCGGCATACTTGTGTCGGCCTTGATAATGGACATTCGGTGCATTCTTTATTCTTGTTGTTGCTGTATCTAACTTCAACACATGTGCTAGATTTGCATAGCCCGTTTGTAAATAATTAATTGAGTTGTCTAGTTTTAATGTTAATATCTTGTGCTTACATCATTTTTTGTTTTATTGATTGAACAGATCTATTTTGTCGTTCATTTACATCTATGTACCTGTCAATGTTTTATGATGTTTTACTTTGCATATTAGGATAAGACATTTCATTATTTATGTTAACCAGAGTCACGTGTCGTATTTACATATTTAAAGAGGTCACATGTATGCGATAGTTCGAGTGAGCTGGAACCATGAAACTATAGTGTAGGCAATGATTTTGATGCAACTGTAGGGTTAGAATAGTTCAAATAAAATTATTGGCATAATTTTATTTTGATTGGGTAGCAGGTATATTGTGGTGTGACAGCGTCACCCACAATGAATATAATTAAATTATTATTAATTATATTCATAATTCCTTTTTTTGTTATATTCAAATTTATTAATTATTTAGTCTTGCAACGTGTAATTAATTGTAAATAATGAGGGTTGTCTGGATAGGTTAAATGTATGTTTAAAACCAGGGCGGCCAAAGGTATATTTTATTGTAAATCAATTTTTCTGTAAACGCATGGCTCAGAAGGGCTGAATATCGAAGGCTAGAAACTGCCATTTCGGCGGTTGAGAGAGGAACAATGGAGCAGGCGAGGCGACTCGATGGCGCCGGGACAGCCCGGCTTGAGTCCCGTTCGAAATCGGGCGGTGACCTACCCCTACCCCGCTACTACCCCGAAGGCCACATAGGAAACGCGCGAAGGAGACGGCGAATGCGACGCATGATATTAAACACGTGACGACGGAAATGTGTAGATAGCCAATCCTGAACATTTATTGGGGTCTACAATACTAATTCCGTGGAGTTCTTTTACATGTGGCGAGCAACTAGCCGAGGAAGAAGAAGGAGCCATTTTTAGAGATGACTTCTGTCCAAGACGAGCTGATGAACGGACGTGACTTGGGTCCAAGACGAGCTGGTGAATAGACGTGTCAGCCCGGCACGCTCTCTGATGATCATTGTGGTTGATCATTTCTTGCTTTGGGAAAGCGAGATGTCGAGTGGCATGCTTGCCATTATTTGGAAGTTATGCTAATAACGCGGTCGTAGCCGCTTATTTAGCTTCCATTGCTGCAGTGGCATTGTGTTTGTCGCTCACCATCACGGCGATGATTCTATGGTAATGTACCAGAAACGACGGTCACTATTCAGTGGATTTTAACAGACTTATGTGCCCTTAAGCGACGCCTGGGTTAAGACTCTGCTCCCGCCACTTAAATTCTGAGCTAGCTGAATTTATATTTCGATTCAATTTTTTTTCTTAAGCATCTTGCTGTTTGTTAATTCAATTTTGATGCTTTTCATTCACTTTATACGGCGCCCCCTGGGATTTTCCTTTGTACAGTAAAATGTTAGCTTCAATTTGATGGCCTGTGTTGCCATGTTATTTCAATGTTAACTTTGCTGTTTTTATTACTTGTTTGAGATATTTCATTCAGTTTTGTTTGCTTACTCCGGCGAATTGTAAACGTCGGGTATTGCTTGTTTTTGCTGATCTAATTGTGTTTAACGTAACGTTAATTACTACCCGACCTTGTAAGGCCATAAGACTCAATAAATGAGGTTTTATTTTGTGTCTGAAATTCATGGTTCTAGTTAGTAACCTATTAGATCCCCTTATAACATCAGTATTATATGTAATTTTCCATTTTTCAGGAATATATTTCAGAATTAATATTAATTCCCCCCTCCCTTTTTTCTGGAGCACCCAAGATTGAATTCTATTACAAGTTAAACAAGAAAATCATGGGCGCCAGAATGAACAATATATCATTCGAAAATAACTAGTTCTGGCAAATTATGCCGCTAGCTCAGGGGTTTTTACAATTACAAAGTGAGAACATGGACCTATCCTCTCAAAGTCGCTTACGGGTTCTGTTTCACGGAATGCACAATCACATGGCTTGGTCGTAATCAATTACCATTGTAGTTCTGCGTCTGATGTCTGTGATGAGTGTAGCGGACCCACGATATGTGAGATTATCTCACAAGTCGGCTATAAGCTATGTCCACACCTGTTCAACTTTCGGTCGTCAAAGGCATGCGTCATGTTGAACGGGGGAGAGGCTCGGAAGGCATGCGTCAGGGGCATGCCCGAGATCCTCATTCCGTTCAACAAACCGGGAGGCACGGCGTATTGAAAGCGTTTCCAGCTGAAGTGGATTCTCGTGCGTCTCCGCTTGCAATATGTCGCTCTCCAACGACGAAACGCTTTCATTTTTCGAAGATTAACGTTCGTTTTCATTGTTATGGGACGTCAAAAATAAAGATTATATTCATTTAAGTGGCAGTACTTATAATAAATATTTAGTAGTTTTCCACATCATTTATAATTAATTCATGCTCATTTTAATTAACATTTTGCACTGGTTGATTTTTGTGAAGAGTTTTGACAATGTAGGATTGTGTGTTTTGCGAAATTATTGTACAAACATTCGGTGCAGGATGCGTAAAATTCAGAGTGCAGTATACAGTACTTTCACGTAGGAAATATTTAATCTCGTTTAACGAATGGTGGGAAGGTTCAAGCTTCATCATGTACTTAATATATCAATAGGCAGATTTAAAGAGCATTAAATTTCGTATTATTCAGTAAACAACATTTATTGTAATAAGCAGTCAGATGCATTTACGTGAATTTGTGAAAGTATCAACGAATGTTGTGAATAAACAAAAATCATTTTTACAGTTGCATAATGTCTTCTAGTTAAAAGTTTCAGATTATTCTTTGGAAGGGAATGCTTTCTATGTTAGTCGATGTCAGTCAGCTTATATGTTGTAAATAACTTCGCGAGATTTACGCTCACGAAGTTATTTACATCATAACTACGGCAAAAACCGCAACTTTTTTATGATGTCAATTGCAGAGTTCGGCATAGCGCTGTAACATCAAGAGGCCTACACAATGGACAACTATTTAACTTAATCAACACCTTTTAATCTTAAGTATTGCTATGCTATTTTTCTCGGATCAAGAGCAATTCGTTCTAATATATTAGATAAAAGGCGGGTAGGTAATTTGCAGGTTTCTTTCTTACAGAAACTAAATTTATTGAAAGTATGTTACTCAGCTACATTTTCCAGATACATCTCCAGTTGAAAATGTTTGTTATATTATTAGAATTGAAGATGAAACTTCCTTACAAGTAGTTATCTTGCCATGGTATGCTGCCTATCGGTGACATAAAATATTCTATGAATTCATCCCGCAATTCTGAAGCTTTCAGAGAGTCTTAGAGGAATTCTCCGAAGTGGGGCGAAGCCAGTGTCTTTTGCGGTAGTTCCGCGCCAAGTTCCGGGAATAGTAGTTCCTTTGCTGGCATCTTCAATGTCCAAAGATCCCACTGGACAGTAAAACCTTGTACAATCTGGCTTTATACTAAGGAAATTGTGCAGATATACGCAACATAAGACTATGTCCACAATCGTACTTTTAACTTTGAACTTAATTGGCCTTAGGAAAATTCGGAACACGGAAGCAAGCAGGCCGAAGGCATTTTCAACGGTACGTCTTCGGCAGGTATTGCGTCTCTGAATTTGGTGTCTCGTTTGAATGGCGAGTTTCACCATTGTTAGAAGAGTATAAAAATTTTGCTTCGATATTCGCGTTAAGTTTTTATACAGCGTATTGTCATTGAACTGCAGTTCTTGGAGAATTTGCACATTTCGAGTTTTCAAATAATTCTTTACCCACAGTTTCCTCCGCGATTTTTCCCCCCGGGATTTCGCTAATATAAGAACGGCAGCTGTAATTCCCGCCAGACAAATTGAATCATCAATCTCGCTGCGGCTACACCGGAACACTGAGGGCATGCCTCAAGAGGCGTGAATGTGGACACTGAAGGCCATGCCTTCTGATGCGTGCCTCTAGCGCATACCTCAAGATGAACATATTGCAAGAGGAACGGGCAAGAGGAAAAGGCAAGTTGAAAGGGAAGAGGCACAAGTGTGGACATAGCTATAGGCATCTCTGGTCTGGCAATGCGCATCATCGCATTACCGGCTGTGTTGCGGTGATACGCTCGCTCCAGCAACGCAAGCTGCAGTTAGCGAAAGAAGTCCACTTTCCAAGTCAACCTCAGACTGGTGCGATCGAAGTTAGAATCTCAGCTCCTCGCTCTTCGGTCCACGAGGAAACTTCTCGCTCCGCCCATTTGTAGTCTCGAAGCTCACATACAACAAAAATTCCCAGGATTTTGAGTTATACGCTCATTTTGATTGGATCTTCAGGTCGGCACCTAATGTCACGTGATATCCCTGATACGTGATTTGGCCAGCGTATCGAACAGAGGTCGGACATATTCGGTTAAGTTCGGGGACGACTCTGGCATTTCCCGCCCGGTGAGTAACCTTGTTGACCGCCTATCCCTAGGGAGCAGAGTGTGTGGTCTGGCAAATCCCAAATCCGCGACTTCTTGTCGCCAAGGCTCGGGAACACCAAGATTAGCTTCAAGCCTACATAGCTCAATAATTCTTGAATATTCGCTTTACCAAGATACACTGTATGTTCATCATTTCATTACAGTCCTCACTTGGAATCTTGCGTACTTTATAAAATTACAACAAAAATCTATTTAGGTGGTCGCCCAAGATTTATCTAAATTACTCTTATATTATTACATATATAATAAAAATGCACCTTGTAACGTAGCGACAGCGCGGCTCGTTACAAAATTACAAAAAATTCCTTTCTTAAAATATAATGTTACCACGGCGGCGACCTTATTCTTTTAAATGATACCTCATTTATCTATATCTGTTAGATATTAAGGGAGATAAATCGCTCGTGACACAAAAATGCGTTATAGAAAAATGTATACTTTTTCCCTTTATGGGATGAATTCAAAAAACATTCTTTCTTAAAATATGATGTCACAAAGCTGAAACATTACTCCTTATAATCCTACTTCATTTATCGATTTTGGTTAGATATCCAGGGAGATAAATGGCTCGAGATACAAAAAACGCATTTTAGAAAAATTGACATTTTTGCGCTTTAAGGGTCGAATTACGATAAATTCCTTTCTTGAAATATAATGTTACCATGGCAGAGACTTCAGTCTTTAATATGATACCTAATTTATCTATATCTGTTAGATGTTAAGGGAGATAAATCGCTCGTGACACAAAAACGCATTGCAAAAATATTGATACTTTTGCCCTTTAATTGTCGAATTCCGTAAAATTTCCGTCTTAGTATATGACTTCACTAAAGCGGAGATCTTAATCTTTAAAATGATACTTCATTAAACGATTTCAGATAGGTATCAAGGGAGATAAATGATTCATAACACAGAAAACAGCATTTTAGAAATATTGACATTTTTGCCCTTAAAGGGTCTAATTCCGAAAACTTAATTTCTTAAAATATGATGTAACCAAAGTGGAGACCATATGCTTTAAAATTACACCTCATTCATTGATTTCGGTTAAGTATGAAGGAAGATACAGGCTTGTGACAAAAACATACCTTATAGAAATTATATAGTAGATGATTGAAGATATTTAATAAATTTACTGTAGCTATATTATTATTTGATAAATTGTCACAAAACTTTTTCAGTGACATAAAAAATTATTTTTCGACAAATTACAAGTTTTCGTATATGTCGATAATCAAGTTCTTGTCACACCTGGTGCATCTATCTGTTAGAGAAAGCTGTTGATGCCAACTCGCAGTTCTTGCATAGGCTTGTTAGTAGAGGAGACTGAAATAATAACTAAATCTTTTACACAACCCCCTACTCCCAAAATAACCGCAACAGACAATGAGAACGAAATCCAAACAATCTCAGCAACTGTCGCCCTTTTGACTGACTGCTCACTTCTGCGCTCTCATGGCAGAAATTTGAAACACGGCTGCAAAATTTTTCGAATTTTTCGACGTGACTGTAAACTTTTGTGATAATATATCAAATTATATAGCTACAGTAAATTTATGAAGTCGCTTCATTCATAATTTATAATAATAACCCTATATAGGACAAACAGGATAGGCCACTGACAAAGAAACTGATCGAGTTGAAAGATGACGCCCATCTTCCTTAACAGGTAGTACAGAAAGTAGCAAATGTTGCAGGTTTGAAAGTCTGATCGGAATGCAAATTTCTAAAACACAGAAATACAGATTGGCAGCAGATTTATTATAAACTAGCAGTAGTCCGTAAGGGGACGTCCATTAATTTCGTAAGGTGTTTTTTCATTTATTTGGCCCCCCTCCCCCATGGTGAAATTTGGTGTGATCCCTCCTTCCCTCGACGTGAGATTGATCTAGTAAATTTTTTTTGCTCCACTGCTCTTTGAATGACGGCAGTCTGAAATAAGAAGCTAAAGCGTGAGATTTTTATGAACCCCCCCCCCCCCATCTCCCTTGATGAGATTTTTCTGGATCTCCTCCCCACTATTTTGACCTTTTCTTACTTATGGCTTTACTCCTTGTCGACATCTAGGTCATTAGAGGCGGGATGGGACTGGTGACAAGGAACGGGAAGGAATTCGGCCATGGCCTTTTGAAGGAAGCATCCCGGCATTCGCCTAGAGTGATTTGGGGAAACCATGGAAAACCCAAATCTGGATTCGAAACGGCATCCTCCCGAATGCGAGGACAGAGCGTTAACCGCTCACCCACCAGGCTCGGTCCCTATTTTGAGATCACGTAAATAATAGACGCCTCCAAACGTCGTTCACTTAGTTTTTTATTTTACCAAGGGTTATAAGATGAAGTTAGGTCTTCCATCGAAGTTCTCGGTGCAGGCGTAGTCAAGAATACCCCAAATACAGTGAGAAGTCCAATGCAGTCACGACTCTCACAAATGAGTTAAGTGACTGTTAATGAAGATGAGTTTGAATTCCGAATTACACGTTGTCATTGGTACTTATCCCGGAAAACATTTCGACACTTTACTATACCTATACGCTGAAGCCATGCTCCAGGCGTTTGTCGTCGGCTTAGCAGCGAGCAGAGATATTACAACAAAATCGGGTCATGTGCGTTATTTAACGTCTAAGCAACTGCGAAGGAATGAATCATCAGAATACTTTCAATAGGTTTGCTTTTCTTATCAGCTCACTTTAAATTAAATACACTACGACCTTTTAATTAAAAGATATGGTAAGACTTTGGGGCTGAAAAAAAGTGGAATAAAGTTGTACCTTAGGACTCAATGATTCCTTCCCGTTGTTCCCATTTTTCAATCACTACACGATGCTCGACCATCTTAAGGTATTTATATTGAGCATCAGTCTTGAGGTTAATGGTGGGTGATCTTTTTATTACTCTGAATTTAATGTGAAAATTTAAGTTCGTATTTTAGTCAGATCAGTTCGACATGTTACGACCTAGGAATAGGGAACTATTCTAAACCAGTGACTACACCCAAAACACGGCCACGGCTCTACAGCTAGTATATATATATATGCCTCTCAACTGCCTAGGAAAAATAAATTGTCATACCTCGCACCTCGCCGTGAACAAATACTGAAGACAGTAATAATGACTGAAATGTTGCGTTCGTTTCTCGCAGACAGTCCGCACGTGGTGCTCTGATCTCCCGGGCGGGCTGTAAGACACGTGCCGCCCGGCAAGAAGTGGCCGGCGGCACGCGACGGCTTAGGGCCGGTTTACTCTGTTACAAGTCCGCAACATAAACAGGTTTCACGACGTGCCCTAATCCTGCTTCGAACGTGGATATTAATGAAGTGAGGTGTTTTTCCGGATCCCCCCCCACCCCTTCTAGAGAAACTTCGCGAGATTTGGTCGCCCCCCCCCATCTAAAATGACACGAGATTTTGAGGGAGACCACACCCCCTTACCAATCGACCTCGCAACTTTTCGGACCAAAATGCCCCCTAAAAATCGATTTTTGCGTCATTTTTAGAACTTTTAAAAAATTTTGTTTAGCTCTATAATTCTTGTAGAATTTCAAAACATTCCCCCTTGGTGAGGTTTCGTGAGATTTCGCCGGACCCCCCCCCCCCATTTCACCTCACTTCATTAATGGACGCCAGCTTAGAAGAAGAGAACAACACGTAGAGAGTAAGATGCTGCTGCATCAACTACGTAAAGATAAGTGCAAGTTTTTCATAGCTGGTTGATAGTTTGTCTAATTAAAGTGCATAAAATTTCTGTGGTTTTAGGGATGTTTTTTGTATCAAGAACACCACACGTATTTTTTTTTTAGCAACACGGCTGCAGCACAGCACATAAAAAAACTTACCCGTAAAAAATATCAGAACAATGTTTGGAACCATTCAAGAAGAATAAAACAGATTTGAGCATTGATTTATAAATATGGATGAGAATCGAAATAGTAAAGACAAGCCGCTTATTGAACGCAAAAAAGGCAAAACTAGTTTTGGCAACAGGAAGGGTAATGGTATCGCACTTTTTTAGGTTTAGTTTAGTTAGTTATCTTCCTTCGAATGACACAATAATCAGACAAAATGTATTAGAATTAAAAAAGATCCATTTTACAGAAGAGGCAAATAAAACAATATTCATCACGTAAAAAATTTACTGCGAATATAAATTTTAAGAGCTAAAAGTAGCAATTTGATACTTCTCACATTTGGCTCCCTAGGACTTAAATCTCTTTCAAAAATTCAAATTCTTTCTCGTTTTTCATTTTTACTCACGGAATCAGGAGACCGTAAAACGTTATATTGCAGAACTAGAGATAACCTTATATTTTCACTTTGCACCTCGTAGACGTCGAAGTAGTGAGAAAGCGTTGGAGGCAAAGAACGCGAAGGAATCTGGCAAGTGGCAATGGCCTTCTGAAGGAATCATGTCGGCATTCGACTGCGATGTTGTCGCGAAACCGTCGAAAACAGATATTACAAAAAATCGCTTCAGGGACACGACAGAGGCGCTGAAGCGTATTGATGTCAAGGGAGATTATGTTGAAAAATAAAATAATTCTGAAATAAGAAATTAGTTCTTTCATATTTTGGAAATATTTTTTAAGACCTACGTTGTTAATTATTAAACACGATGTAACGCAACAAGATTTATGAATTTTTTTTTTTTTTGCATTTTGTTAGCTGTAGTTCTCACACCCAGACAACTAACTGGCTAAAACAACTGCAGCGCCTACTGTACAGGCCTCCATGCCAAACTGCTAGTACTGCGGGTTGGCCTATCGCCACTGTCCAAAGACCAGTGACCTTGGTCACACAAGTGCACTATCATTCAGCGATTTTTTTTCGAATCTGTGACAATTTGTGTCGTAAGAATGGCTTGCACAAACGAAGCATGTACAAATTTTGTAGATGCTGAAAACAGGATAGTATTACAAACCGAAAAAAGTCAAGTCATTTCTTCAGCATCATAAAAGTTTCTGATTTTACGCCTTGTCAAAGTCGAGGTTATTAGGGGTGAGAAAGGATTTGGGGCAAGGAAAGAGGGAGGAATCCAGCCACGGTCTTTTGAAGGAACCATCCCCGCAGTTGCCTGGAGTGGGACGTGGATTCGAACCCTCGTTCTCCCGAATACGCGGCCAGAGCGTTACCGCTCACCCTCAACGCTCGGTACGCTACTATAGCTCTTCTTACTGTGATTCAAGTTATTAAACACAACAAAATAGTAAATATCACTTTGCTACTAACTCGCATAAAGGAACTGTATATCAAGTGGGCGAGCTCGGTGGATAAGTGACAATGCTCTGGTCTGGCATTCGGGAGGACGCAGGTTCGAATCCAATTCAGCCATGCAGCTTTTGGTTATCCTTGATTTCGCTAAATCACTCGATACAAATGCCTGGATGTTCCTCCAAAAGCCACAGCAACGACCGAACTCCTCTCTAATAACCTTGACGTCAATGAGGCGTCAAACTTCAGGCAAAAAAAATCAGCGGACGTCAGAGTTGTCGAAATTCGGTAATTTTTGTTAATTATTACTAATTATATTCAGTATTTGAAAATAAATATTAAAAATAACTTACAAGTAATATAGCGTCTAAGTTTCGAGTAAAATAAAGAAAACAGTTTTTACTGTGAGATTATTTTGCCATGTACGAAAACCGACGGCATCAAGCAAAAATGGAATCTGTAAAACTGTTGACACGTTTGTCGCCCAGCGTGATTCGGCTGAGTTTCTCGCCAGGTCCAAATCTTTGGAAAATGCTATGCCCGAAAATAATAAAAATAAAACAAGGAACGTATCCCACAATTTACAGATTCGTAAGAACCAGCAGGGCAAGCCTGTAAGATGGTTGTGCACCATGTGTTACCAGATGAAGAGGCGAACTGCCGAACGCAAAAAAGCGAGTTCCAATTGTCCAAAATCACTTCAAATGTGTTTTTAACGAACACCATGTGACATAGTACAAAGTTATATGTTATCATAAATATAAATTAATAAAAATTATAGTATAATGTGTATATTTTAGGATTTTGATGTCGTATACGCATAATTTATATTTCAGTGCTTATTCCATTGAATTGCTTTAAAAAACCTATTTACTTGAAGAGCGTCACCCATATTTGGGTGACGGGGACCCCATGGAATCATACCCGTCATCCAGATATGGGTGACGCGGCCATGAAAGTGGTAATAGAGTTGCATCAGATACTGGAATACGGTAAGCAGTCACGTATAGAAAAAAAACACTGACACTTATTCATGCAATTTACTTTACGCTTGCACACACATAGCTTAAAACATTAGGAGAGAAAGTCATTCAAAATATTACTCCTTACTGACGTTTCCGATTATAGTGAACCTTGTTTAGAACCAACTGACCAACCCGAATTTGTCTTCATATAATTATATGCCAGCGACAATTCGAGAGTGTTTTCGGGAAAAAAAAAACTATAGGAGTTACAAATTCACTCAACTGCGTATGAAACTGAGATGCACCCCTTCCCGCAAACTCCGACAAAACCATGAACAGTAAATTGTGCCATCATTCACTTGACAGAATCTGGAGATGCTGCGGAGTTAGTTCTACAACTCTCCCTGGGCCAATGAACCGTACAGAAGAAGGGGAAAACACGGCGAGCCACTTGCAAATCCCAGTTTTTAATTGACGCGTGCTTCGAAAAACTTGTACACATCTATTGTTGTCAGTTAAACAAAGCCATCATTAGGCGGGCTGTTTGTACGCCGAAGGGGTCCAATTATTTATGCTGAGACGAAAGGGAAAAGATATCTGGGGATACTGGAGCTGCCAGCCGCGATAAACAAAAGGACGGAAGAAAAGAAAGCTTTTCGCTGGGAGTGTGCACTCGAGAAGATGATCGGGGGAGAGGGCGGCGCCCCATTAGTGGTGAACACGTGTCGGCAGGCACTTGCTGGCCGGGAGTGCAGACACGTGAAGTGTGTCTCCGGAGCAAACAACGCCCCGGTACTTGCCGGGCGAAATTCCTCGCTACCCATCTTCCATCGTTACGCTGCTCGCGAGAGTGCTTCAGTCAACTTCATTACCTGCGTCTCTGCTCCCGACACGCCTATTTCGTCCACTTCGCCTCTTCTCTACCTTCGTTACAGATCCTCCGTTGTTTTCCGCTTTACGTTTTACGAAGATCAGATTTCCCGGTAATCTTCCACGCTCGCCGCTTTAAACGTCGCGTACCTTCGCTTTAGGTTAATGAATATTATAGTCAGCTTTTGCTCGATTCTCTTTTCTCCATTCGCGTTAGTATTTCTGACAAAAAAACCATTTCCATGATGTGTAAAGACAAGGAAGCCGTTACTCAGCACAGTGATTAGCGCAATGAAGGCAAAGCAATTTTTTTTCCTTTTTGCTTGTCGACGTCATTAGGGGCGGGAAAGGACTAAGTGAAGGAACGGGAAAGAATTCGGCCATGGCCTTTTAAAGGAATCATCCCGGCATTCACTTGGAGTAACTTGGGGAAACCATGGAAAACCCAACTCTGGATATCAGGACGGGGATTCGAATTCACGTCCTCCCGAATGCGAGGCCAGAACGTTAACCGTTCACCCACCACGATCGGTAAGTAAAAAGTAAAGGACGACAGTACTGTTTATCACCTAGACTTTTAGATCGTGGCGATATACAGGGTTTTTCAAAAAGGACTTTACAACTTTGAAAATTCATATAAATTTTATGAAACAAGGTGCAGACATGGTTTTGGTGTTGTTTTAAAGGAAAACACTTCAAGTTTTCACTCGCGAAGTCCGCTAGTGCCTAATTGCGCCGCACAAGCGCTAGCGGCAGTTACGTTAAAGATGGCTGCCTTCACTGGACCCGAGCGTGCATGCTGTGTGTTTTGGTTTGAAGGATCGAAGTCTGCGACAACAGTTCAGCGTAATTTTCGTACCAAGTACGCTAAAGATCCTCCTAGTAGGCCTACAATTTATGAGTGGCATAGATGTTTTGAAGAAACAGGGTGCTCAGTAAAACATAAAAAATCCTCAGGTCGTCCAAGCACATCTGACGAGGTAGTTGAGCAAGTGAGAAAAAGTTTTGTCAACAGCCCTACGAAATCGACCCGGCGTGCATCTCGTGAGCTGCCAGTCCCACATACGACGGTTTGGCGTGTGTTGAGAAAACGTTTGCATTTGAAACCATACCGATATTCGCTTTTACAAGCAATTAAAGACACTGATACGATTGCACGTAGGAACTTCTGTGTAGATATGTTAAATCGAGTGGATGATGATGAACATTTCTTGGACAACATAATCTTTTCTGACGAGTCAACTTTTCACTTAAGTGGCAAGGTTAAAACACATAACTGTAGGATTTGGGGCATTGAAAATCCACATGAAACATTGCAACATGTTAGTGATAGCCCTAAAGTGAACGTTTTTTGTGCGTTGAGCAAGAGGAAAATGTACGGCCCCTTTTTTTTTTTTCAAGAGAGAACAATCAACGGGATCGTGTACCTTGATATGTTGCAACAATTTTTGATACCACAGATCGATGAGGATGACCGAGAACGAAATGTTTTCTTGATGCAAGATGGCGCACCACCACACTATCTGACTGGCGTCCGGGATTTTCTCAATGACCCCTTTCCAGGTCAATGGATTGGCCGTGATTCGCCAATTGCATGCCCCCCCCCCCCGTTCCCCAGACCTGACACCGCTAGATTTTTTCTTCTGGGGTTTCATAAAAGATATGGTGTACGTACCTCCTTTGCCGGCCACTCTACCTGAACTTAGAGCAAGAATTTACGCTGCTGCTGAGCAAGTTACACCTGAAATGTTGGCCGCGATTCTGGGAAGAAATCGACTACCGATGGGATGTCTGCAGAATAACCAACGGAAGCCACATAGAACATCTTTAGTTTAAAGTAAAAAAACTGGAAAAGTTTTCCTTTAAAACAACACCAAAACCAGCTCTGTACCTTGTTTCATAAAATTTATATGAATTTTCAAAGTTGTAAAGTCCTTTTTGAAACACCCTGTAATCCTAAAGGATTTCAAACGTATAGCAAATAGGGTACACTACCAATTTATGCCTGCACCGTCACATATTTTTGCTACCTATGTATGAGAATAATTTTACGTTACGGAATAAGTGTAAAATTTATCTACTATATTAGAGCTTTTTTAAAAAAAAATAAAATAATAATACTTTTTTTTTCGTTAACGCCACCTAAAAACCAGGAGACATTGGCCACCTATTTTACACAAGCGGCCGGTGTGAATCATGAGGTTAGGGAGAGGGGGGAGGGGCGGCCTGTCTCCTGCCCCAATCATAATCGGATTTGTGAGACCAGGAACATTCAATCTACAGGAGGAATGTCTGTGTTGCCATATGTTTGCGAAACGTGTGGCTTCGTGTTCTGTATGATAAGTGTATTTTTGTTAGTGAAATGTGCAATTAATGAAGTGGAGATTGGGTACCATCCCAGCATCTCCTATATTAATGCGGGAAACCGCCTACAAACCGCAATCAGGACTGTCAGCACGCGGAAATCAAGACTTGAACCTGGTACCGTTGCATTTTTCCGATACATTGTGGAAGCGCCTTAACGACCGCAGATACACTGGTGGGTAGAATGCTTATAGTATAGAATAATCTATATTATGCAAGGAAAAACGCCTCTGTGTCATTATTGGAGTACAGTCGGAAGAAGAATGAAAAAGTACTATAAAATAATGCACACCACCGTTTCACACTTTTTCATTCTTCGGAAATCGCACCCTATCGGCATAAAAGCACACAATAAATCAGTTTACGACAGAAGTATCACTGAGTAATAAAAACTGATATCAACAACAAATTTTTAAGTATCTTCTAGTAACATAAAGTCTCAATGCGATCGATTTGTTTTTATATATAAAAAGATACCATCATTTTTAAACGGGTGACAAGTGCCCATAGTATTTCGCAGTTGATAATTTGCAGAATATGGTCAACACTTTAGTGTCGCAGTAGTTTTTTCTGTATTTGGGAAGGGTCTAAAAACTAAAAAAGGGAGATAAACCGAGACAGCCATTCTAAGGAAAGTGAAATACAGGCAGAAACAACCTAAAACACCATGAAAATCACTTCTCCAAATTTAAAAAAAACTGCACATGATTTGCATTGCTGAAGGGTTGACTTCTCCATGGCATTTCAGCAAAGTCCCAGCACCATCTGTAAGTTTTCAAAATGGTTACCCATAATCAGCTCGGCAAAAACTTAAAAAATGACAGAATGAATGCAGATCAGATCGAAATTCACTGTTGGGTGCGACACCCCACATCTGCCATTTTCAGTAAGATTTCTTTCAATGATTATAAGATTTTAAGATGTACTAAAAATATGTCCCATCAGCATTATTACCAAAATGGATTGGCAGAACACTATAAGTCTAAAACCGCTCATACACGATTATTCAAAAAGACAAAACAGATTTTGCATTTTTATTTTTCACAAACTAAATACAAATACGAGCCTCACATCATTGGTTAGAGCAGGGTTCCTCAAACTCATAACTCCACGTACCTCTATGAAACTTCCTAAACAATGGCGAACCCCCGTATAAACGCTGGCTTTTTATTATTTTTAAAAAAAGGAGATTATTGCCCCAAAAAATGTAATACAGTCACAAAGAGCAATATGTTATTAATTAATTTGATTGCTAGGCTTGTTTCTTGTCGCAAGTTGAGTCGATTTTAGGAGCAATTTTGCTCATTTCCGATCTCAATTGACCATGTTGCGTGTTGCACTCTCGACATACCCAGTCAGCCGCCTTAACGTAAATCTTGTCGCGAACCCCCTGGGTTAGAGGAAGCTTCATAGATTGCAACCCGACCTATTAGTTCCATTCGCTGCCGTCAACGCTGTTGTCTGTTTACGTGGAAATGGCGAACCAACAGGTCGTTTTGTGCGCTAAAGTGAATCCATTGTTGATGTCCAGCGTGGATTCCGTCTAAGTTCGATAAAATGCCACCCCGTCAGCTTTACGACTGGCATAAGAATTTCGTAGGATGTGAGTGTATATGCAAAGGGGAAAGCACTGATCTTCCCCGAACGTCAAATGAAGATGTTGAGCGTATAGGAAGTGCTCTCGCAAATCATGTTCTTGTTGAATATATACAATAAAACTTTATCGAATCTTCCTCTATCCAGTGATTTGTGGCTTGTATTCGTCCCTTTTGTAGTTTGTGAGGAATAAAACCACAAAATCTGCTTGTTCCTTTATAATAACCCTTATGAGCTTTCCGCTAATTAGTGTGGACAATTAGCTGCCGACAATAACCAAGTGAGCTCCCGAAGAATTACATTGATTTCTACGTTATGGGGAAGTACATCACGTTATGGACGAGAAGGCCCGCATCATCGCTCAAGTTACTGCTCATTTAGTTTTAAATTAAATGTTGTTAATAAATATAGATCGACCAAAATGATGGGAATTACTGTTATTCTCATATGAAAATCAATGTTCCGGAATAAAGTTTAACTCAATGTATTTAACACTGTTGCTCAAAATACTCATAACAGTACTTCTTAACATGTTACAACCACATTTATACTAAAGTCTTCATACAACGAGAACGAAAACGATTGCACCGCATATTGTAAAATGTGTAAAATTACTTTCACTGTGAAATTTGATCGCATACAGGTAGTGAAATACCGTCTCTTCCGCAGAAGTATTTGATATTGCCCTATAAATGTTACTTTTCGTAACATATACCGTCCCTCCCCCTCTCGCCGCGGACAAATGTCCGGTTGTCCGGTCGTGGATATCTGAAAATTCGACATTTGTCTGGTAGTGGAAAACAGAAAAGTTGGCAAGCCTAGGCTCGACACAAGCATGCTGCTGCTTCATTGTCAAGATTAAAAGGCGGGAGGTAGATTAACATTTAGAAAATGACAAACGACAATAATGTATAACTTTAATTTTTCAATTGTGAATTCTGACCAGTGACAAATAGTTTTGTTTTTTGCTCCAATGTATAATAGGAGTACAGTACTGT
This sequence comes from Vandiemenella viatica, assembly GCA_031002005.1. NCBI lineage: Eukaryota > Metazoa > Arthropoda > Insecta > Orthoptera > Morabidae > Vandiemenella > Vandiemenella viatica. Next base: position 112,756,933 of record CM061914.1, on the reverse strand, counting down.
GAATAGTTATCTTAATTTCTTATCATCTTATAAATTCTATTGACTTCCCGGTGCTATAAAAAAAAATTACCAAATTTTCCCTCAAAACATAAATACTATCGTAATATGACCAAAAATAGGAAAATGACCTGAATACGCTATATACATACAATCAGAAACGCTCAACCAGTGTTTAATTAAGCATTGCATCTCGAAAAGAAGGCAGGAAATCAATATGACTAACCCTACTTCTTACAAATCTTTCATGTGTATTATCGCATTAGCGACGGCTCGGTTATGGCGGCCGCAAGTCAGCGTCCACACACGAGTTGGAGGCTTCGCGAGCCAGCGCCAATAACTCACCCAGCGGACATTTACATCCTGCTGCGAAAATAGACGCAGCCAGGGCTTTGGTCCGGCCGCAGTGGCAGCGGCCATTGACTCGGCAAACAAGAGGCGGTCGGCCGAGTCCCGACATCTCTATAAACACGAGGCGCTGGTCCGCAAAAACGGCAGCCATCGGGGGCGAACTCTGTTACGTCAGCACTGCTTACTGCTAATCATCTCGTCAGCTACGTGAACTCACTATCTCTTAACTCAGTCCACAACCCGAAGGTTGGTTGGATCCTCCCGAAGGAGGCGAACTAAGCCATTGTGTCAGAGGTAGGACGGCCAGTTCCTTTCCTCTCGGACCTACAGTTTAACGCGGAATCCGAACCACGGAGGGGCCTGGAAAACAATTTTTATAAATGTAAAATTAATTCTGCGATATTGAGTTTCAAAGGGCAAAGATCATCAAGCCAGGAGAGAAGGATATCTTTTCGCTGGCTGCATCCAGAGACGACTACGATAATGGTGAAATGAATTGAAGCTGATTTTTGTTGAGCGGAAAAGGTTCGTATTTATGCTAAAAGTAAAAACCCGAGGGGGTGGAGAGATACTATTGTGTAATTAACGTGAATTTAGTTAGCTGAAGAAAACATGTAGGTACTGAATTATACAAAAAGCTAAATATATATAATAGGAATAGAAGTGTGAAACATTATTAATTATATTAAACGAATTAGTCTGAAGTTTACAAGAGTAAAACTGTTAGGGGGCGTCCATTAATTACGTGAGGTGTAATAGGAGAGGGGGGGGGGGGGTGCCGGCGAAATCTCACCAAATCTCATCAAGGGGGAGGGAGGGCTCAACGGAAATCTCACGTGAGGTTTCGATTTCGAAATTGCTGTTGGTGTGAAGAAAAAAAAAGTTTACAAATGACGCGAAAGTCCGTTTTAAGGGAGCACTTCGTAGAAATGTGGGATGTAACCGGCTTTGGAAGGGTGAGACCTAAAAAAAAAAAGTCTCAAAAAGTTGCGAGGGCGATTTTTCTAGGGGGGGGGACCTCCCGAACCAAATATCGCCAGAAAGGGGGGGGGTTCGGAAATCCGGAAAAGCACCTCACGTAATTTATGGATGCCCCCTTATCTGAATAAAAGGAAAGTTGTATACAGTGTGTAACTGAATTATTGAAAATTGCTATTGCTATTGGTATTATGACGAGGGCTAGGTAAGTGATAAAGCTTGAAGAGACCAATACCAGGAAGTGAAATAGGTCTATTGTACAGAAAATCATTTATATAAAGCCCACCAACCGTAAATTCAGGAGCAAGAAAAGGGGGAAAAGCATTATAATCTCCTGAAAATGGAGAACGACACGTTCATTTGTTGTTAATATTGATTTTCACAGCCAAGAAGTCTGTTCAAAAAGTTACAGGCCTTCCGCTGCAGAAAATGGAACTACGTACCAAAGCATATAGAACTTAATATTCTAATCAGGAAGATTCCTCAAGTGTCACTCACAGATTTTAATAATTTTTTGACACTTTATAGGAGACTGAAATCTAAGGTTGGAATAACGTATTCAGGGGGTGTAACAGCTCCCCAAAGTTGGGTGGAGGAGGCGCAAAATGAAAATTTTGATGTTTCATATAGAAGAAAAAACATTAAATTTCGACGAAACAAATTTCAAAATCTTTCTCATATGGAAGGATAATAAACATGGTTTTCTCAATACGATTACTCGAGTTGTAGTCTTAAAATTCCAACCCGAAAATTATAAATACGAACAGAAAAATCTGAGAAAAAAAAATTGTATGTTGTGCATCGGACCAAACTAAAGTTTGGGTATTTTTTTTTTTACATTTTTTTTAAACGTCGAAATTTGAACTTAACTACTCCAAAAATCAGTACATCACATTTATGTAACAGACATGGCCACAACCCCACCAATTTATATTAGTTTTTGCAATATGTTATTATAGGAGATGAAATACATTTTTTCATGTGACGAAAAACTTCTTAGGGGATGAGACCGCACACTCTGAGTTAAGGTGTAAAGGATAATTTGTTGTTTCTTACTGGAAAAGAAATATTGAAATTTATCAAACAAGTTGCAAATTGTTAATCCTATATGTTCTTTTGAGTACCGCGGCTAATTATCAGCTCAGGCAACTACTTCGAATTCCAAAAGCAGATGACTCAGCGTGTACACGATGTATCATCGGACGTAAAGGTAATTCATAATCTTCCACCAAAGGACTTGCCTCCTGAATAAAGATGTAAATAGTTTCTCCGCAATCATCAATGAAAATGTTTACTTACGCAAACGTAAGAAAAAGATTTATGAATTCTCTGATGGTTTTCAGTTTCAAACACATTCAATAAGAAAACACGAAAACAGATCCCTTATACAACTTGGCCACGGCCCAATCGGTGCGCGTTGTTACGTTGAACTTCGGTTTGGTAAACTTTCGGGGTTGGACATCGTCCAAGACTGCGAGTTTTGTGTCATGTAACACTCGTAAGAACAGGAACGGGAAAACGATTAATAAGTCCGAGTGGACAGTTAACAAATGGCAAGAAATACAAGCACGAACCGATGTGTAAAACATAAATTACAGTTGTGTAAAACAGAAGTGTCATTTATGATCCACATACCGAAAACACACAAAAAAGAATCGCCGTGAAGGATTTCTGATAGACTATCTTACAGCTCTTTTTTTTTACGTTCTAATGTGTAAACTACATACGAGGTCATAATTGCAAGTCTGCGAAAATATCGGAAATTTGGAGAAATAATGTAAACCGGGAATACAGCTGCCCAAATGACCAATAAAACTCACTGCTGCGGAATCGCTTTTTTTTTCTCTAACATTGTTTATTTAGGATATAGTCGATAAAAACAAAAGAGAAGAAAACAAAAAATGCAGCTAATAATTTCTTTAGGTGATGAAGAGTTTCCTGTTTTTTTTTTTTTATGGCTCCTAATGCTGTGTTCATTTTACTCATACATCTTTTTACAAAAGAACTCCAACACAGTTCGGTAAACATGCCAAGGATTTTTTTTATATATATTTTGTCTTGTGTCTTTACACCTCGCCGACACGAGGATCATTAGGAGGCGTCCATTAATTACGTGAGGTCAAATAGGGGAGGAGGGGAAGGGGGGTCCAGCGAAATCTCACCAAGGGGGTGGGGGGATCGACGAAAATCTCGCGTCATTTTTTAATTTCTTGAAGAACAGTAGAGATAAAAAAACTCTACAAACTACTCGGGACGTCGAACGGGAAGAAATTCGCCATAGCCTTTTGAAAGAACCACCTGGAGTGATTTGGAGAAACGATATAAAATCGAAATCTGGATGGCCGGACAGGGATTAGAACCCACGTTTGCCAAGACAATCCAAACTGCACCTCTCGCCGCGCCCGCCTGGGCAGGTTCACCCAAAATTTGTCTTTGATGAGCTGCTATTAAAAAATGACTTTTGGCCAAATATTGCCAAGAGCTTAGTTCAAGCCACCAGCTATACTGATGGCACATTAAAAATCAAGTATGTGTTGTGAGCACTGAGGTGTATTGCAAAGATATGCTATCGTCTGCCTATCATGTACCACCTTAGTGTGGACGTCGTGTGTCGGGTCCCTTTCCTGCAGTTACTTGTATGTATGTGGTAACGTATTAAATTGTGGTATATGTGTGTGTATGTGTTCCTGTGTGGTTATGTGTGTAATTATGGTGGTAGGAGTCTACTTGAGATTTTTCCATCAGTGGCCTCCTATGTAGATGTAATCATTTGCGTATGATGAGCACCGAGGTTTGTGGCAAAGAAATGAAATATTTCGCACATCCTGTAGCTATTCAGTCTGGACCTAGGGTGTTCAGTCGTTTTCCTCCAGTTACGTGTATGTGTGTGGTGATGTATGGTAACTGTGTGTATGCATGGACATGTGAGTGTGTGTATGCATGGACATGTGAGTGTGTGTCTATCCCGATAGGATTCTACTCGACTTTGAGATTTCACAATGACTGGCTACCTATGTGTTGGTGTAATTAATTGATAATGTGATAAGTACTGAGGTGTATGGCAAAAACATGTCATCCATTGCACACACTCTAACGTCTGTCTGATGGTTTTTTAGTCAGTTATGTTTGTGTGTGAGACCTAGTATAAGTATGGGAGTTATGATATTTGTCTGATGATCATGTGCCTACTGATACTCGTGGTACGTCGGACAAATATTACTGAACAGCAGAAAAGGCTTGTGGCGTGGGATAGAGGTGGTGCTGATCATGTGAACAGCTTTGTACATATTACCAACGATACTGAATGGCAGAGAGGTCTGTAGTGTGAGTTAAATGATATGATTTTGATGTGAGGAGTTTGTTACTTGGAACACATGTTAATGATGATTTTCTTTGTCAGTCTTGAGCCATGGGGGTTCTGTCCCACTTTTTCTTTGCCATGATTGGGGTGGTTGTTGTGTTGAGCTCGCTGTAGGCATGGATATATGTATCTGTGTGCGTCTCTCTCTGTGTCTGTATGTGTAAGTATGGTGATACCTTCCTTAAACTCATTTATCTGGACGTATGAATTGAGGTTCCTCCCATATGTTTGTGCTTGTGTGGAGACGTATGGGTTTGTGGGTGAAACCTAGTATGAATATGGAGGTTATGATATCCGTCTGATAGACAAGTGTCTATTGTAACTCATGGTACCTGGGTCACATGTTACTAAATGACAGAAAGGGTTGCGGTGTGGGAGAGATGTGGCTGTGATTTCAAACTTCACACATCCTGTAACTCTTCAGTTTGGATCTAGCATGTTCAGTCTCTTTCCTCCAGTTATGTGTGGTGATGAATGGAACTGTGTGAATGCATTGACATGTGAGTGTGTGTGTGTGTGTGTATGTGTGTCTTTCTATGAATTTTGGCCAGTCATGGGTGTTCTGTTCCACTTTTTCGTTGCCACGATTGGGCTAGTTGTTGAGTCGAGATCGCTGTAGGCATGGAAATGTACGTGTGTATGCGTCTCTATCTCTGTGTGTTTTTTTGCGTAAATGTGGTGATACCTTCCTTTATCTCGTTTGTCTGGATGTATGATGTGCTGTTCCTGCACTTATGCTTGTGTGAGGTGACATATGGATTTGTGGGTGAGACCTAGTATGAATATGGGAGTTATGATATCTGTCTGATGACCAAGTGTCTACTGCTACTCGTGGTACATGGGGGAACATGTTACTGAATGGCAGTAAAAGCTTAGGTGTGGGATAGACGTGTTGGTGCGAACAGTTTTGTACCTAGCACACATGATACTGGATGGTAGTGAAGTTTGTAGTGTGAAATAAATGAGATGATGTTGATGTGATGAGTATGGTGCCTGGAACATATGTCACTGATGATTTTTTGGTCAGTAATGAGCCATGGGGGTTCTACCCCACTTTTTCGTCGCCATGATTGGGCTGGTTGTTGTGTCTAGCTCGCTGAAGGCATGGAAATGTGAGTGTTTGTGCGTCACTCTCTGTGTCTGTATGCGTAAATATGGCGATACCTTCTATAAACACGTCTGGACGAATGATTTTGCTGTCCCTCCACTTATGTTTGTTTGTGCTAGTGTATTGAGATGTATGGATTTGTGGGTGAGATCTGATAGTCAAGTGTCTATTGCAACTCATGGTACCATCGTCACTTTTTTTACTGAATGGTAGAAAGGGTTGCGGTGTGGGAGAAACGTGTTGATGGTAAATGTAATCATCTGGGGCGTGATGAACACTATTTATGGTATAAACATGTCATCTTTTGCACACCCTCTATCTCGCCAGGCTGATGATATGTAAGGAGAGTTCTGTTTTTCAGCCAGTCATGAGGCAAGAGAGTACTACACCACTTTTTCGTTTCCATGATTGTTGCAGGTAGTTGTACTGAACTCTCTGTAGACTTGGACATGTGTATCTGCGAGTGTTTGCGCGTCTCTCTCTGTGTCTGTATGCGTAAATATGGTGATACCTTCTATAAACACGTCTGTCTGGACGAATGATTTTGCTGTCCCTCCACTTATGTTTGTTTGTGCTAGTGTATTGAGATGTATGGATTTGTGGGTGAGATCTGATAGTCAGGTGTCTATTGTAACTCATGGTACCTGCGTCACTTTTTTACTGAATGGTAGAAAGGGTTGCGGTGTGGGAGAGACGTGTTGATGGTAAATGTAATCAACTGGGGCGTGATGAACACTATTTATGGTATAAACACTTAGGTTTATGGTGAAAACATGCCATCTTTTGCACACCTTCTATCTCGCCAGGCTGATGATATGTAGGGAGACTTCTGTTTTTCAGCCAGTCATGAGGCAAGAGAGTACTACAACACTTTTTTTGTTTGGTACCGATAGGTGTGCTGAACTCTCTGTAGTCTTGGACATGTGTGTCTGCGTCTCTCTTTGTGCATGTAAGCGTAAGTAACTCGTCTGTCTGATGATTTTTGTAACGATAGTTCTGTCCAGTTAATCAGTTGTAACGACAATTCTGCCCCACTTCATCGTTTTCATGATGCTTGCTGTTAGTTCTGTTGACTTCGCTGTATGCATGTACAAGTGTGTGCGTGTGTCATTCTTATGGGGATTTGAGTCTAAAATATATGGCTATAGAATTATGCTCACCATCAACGTGTGCTTCTAACCATTGTTTCAGGGCTTAGGCAATCTCCCATTTCGATGTGCTCTTTACAGTTTACTGCCGTTTGTGTTGGCATGTGAATTTTGATTCTCACTACATAAAAATCATTTAACAGAGAGGGGCGATGTACCAGAGAAGCGAAGGACTTGGGTACAAACCCACAGTCAGACCATTTCTTGTGTGGTGTAGTTTGGATGTCATTGGAAGATAGGAAGAGTGTTGAGGGGCTGTAGGTGGCGTATAATGCTGTTAGAATGGATATTGGTGGAATAATTCTGAGTGGTGTATGGAGCCTAAGTTGACCATGACCACAATCTCGCACTAGACTTTAGGTGATGAGGATTGAATGGATAAAATATCTAAACACCCACTTTGACATAACAATTTACGACAGTTCAAGTGTGAGCACTATCTTAGGCGTAATAGAACTAGTGTCTGCACCTATGGATACTTGTCGATGTGTGGGGATCTTCTATGAAAATGTGGGTTATGATGTCTGTTTGATGACCAAGAAACTATCAGTTAGCTAAGAGCATTATGATAACTCTATCGTGGTTACTGGAACAAAGCATGCAATTACAAACAAATGTCACACTTGGTCCTAAATCCGAAGGTTGGCGTTAGATGGGAACATTTTAAACCGAATGGAGAACTCTCCCTGGGTCCTGATTTATTGAAAGAATAATTTCCTGGAAAAAGGGAGAATTTTCCTGGAAAACTGCAGTAGAACCACCTTAAGTGAACATTTTGGTACCTGGCTACTGATTAGGCGAAGACTTTGCGAATTTTGAATTTTTGGTTTACTTTAACGCACGAACAGAAGGTAACCCTGTCTGTAACTGATCAGGGGTTGGATTGGGAATCATTGGAAAACAGAAGGTGGTTTGAGGAAGTGCTGTGGGTACGTTGGCGATGAGGCTAGGGATGGATCTTGGTGAAAGAATTAGGAATAGACTATAAGTAGAAGCTGGCACTGGATTTCCTCTATAAGGGAGTGGGTAAATTTTCTATATCTCCACCTTGGTCACAGGCGATGGTCTCAGGCATGTTCAGTGCTTAGCGTGACTCGATTTTTATCACATAGGACTGGCGTACTTCGATTCGACAGGGGTGAAATTAGTAAGATTAACAGACGTATTTCGTTCCTGGAACATACGTGCTGTTCTGTAAAATACAGTTAAAGGTGTCAATCACTGATGTGTCACAAGGGATTGATTGGAATTTTAGACAAAGTACAGCTAAGGACACTCAATTTGTGATTGCTTACGAATGCATAACAGAATTGATACATAGATTGGTCTGGATAGACAGACGACAAAGGTTTGACCTTGATGGCAACAATTACGAGTGTGATTAAATATTTTATACCAATGGCAGCAGAGATAAGTTAGAGAAATAAGGCGTTGTACTGATGCTAATATGAATTCTTTCTTCCCTCACTACATTCCATAAGCTTTGCCATGGTCAATCTGGAAACTTTGATTTTTTCTAGCTTTGGTGTGGGGAAGGCTTTGTCACAAATATTTTCAAGTGGACTCTTGTCCAAAGACAGGGTTGAGAAATAGGCTTGAAATAATTACAGGCTGATTGGTTTGATATCAGTGGAGAGATTAACATGTATTCACTTCAGAAATGCCTGTAGGAAAAGAAACTGGTTTTCAAATCGACAACTTTGCTTTAGTTTAGAGGCTCTCAACCCATCGAGGTTATACTTACATCCATCAGTAAACCCCTTCAATGCCTCTTTGAGTTCAAAAAGTGTCTGTGTTTCATTACACATAATTTAATACTTCCTTTAAAATACACGGAATATAGGTGACACTCGTCAGTTATATTATATTGTTCATAATGAATCCAACATGATGTGAAAAAGTGAGTTTGTTTCCCGTCTCTTCGTCGGTGAATTAATTTTTAATGTCTGCCTGCTTCGATGAACGGAATTTATGGGTTTTCCTACCTTCGTCGGTGAATATCTGTCAGTTTCAATGAAAGGATTTCACCATTGTTGGGTTTTTGAGGCTACGAATTTTGAAAGGAATAATGTATGTGTGGTATTGCTATACTTTATCACAATAATTTCATTTTTTTAACTTTTTAACTTCTCTCTAACAACGTGGTCTTTAGAGACGAGGAAAGGATGGGGGGCAAGGAATTCGGCCATCATCTTTTAAAGGAAGCATCCCGGCATTTGCCTGGGGGAAACCATGGAAAACCCAAATCTGGATGCCCGGAACCGGTGTCCTCCCGAATGCAAGGCCAGAACGCTAAATAATTTCATGAAAACAGGTACACATAGAATTCTTCCTCGGTTTTATATCTGGAGTTTATGACGGTTTTTTTTCCATATCAAACGTTAAAAGGAAACATTTATGATTTTCGACTTATTTTTTATTCAAGGCAAGCTGGCGCCATACTCTCTAGATGTGGAAACTAAAATTCTGAAATTGACGAGTTGGAACTGCTTTTTCAATAATATCACAACACCCCTACCCGCGGCCTGACTCGAACCGGCGACCTTCGGCACTCTAGCCCCAACACTACCGATGTCTGTTCAGGTAATATCCGTTGCTGTGGACTTTTTTATTTTTTAGTAAAAAAATCGCAATGGTTCACGCTTAAGTATTTTTCACGACACAGAACCGAAGAAAATATTTTACTGTGTGTTGATAGTAGCCAAGATGTTCAGCGCTTGCACAACTGGTAGCCGACGCGAAGAGTACACATTCGCAACGCTTAATGGATAAGCAAACATAGATAACAGTCGAATTTCTGTAGGTGTGTTGAAACAGTGTACACATTTCGCAGAGCGCGCCGGAAATACTTGCACCGAACGCCATCTACCAGTCGGCCAAAGAACTAACGGTGGCTGCCATCTAGCAGCGGATCGAAGAACTAACGGTCCTGCGCAAGCCCGACTGCTGCCGCCATCTGGGCGGCCGGTCAAGGAACTAACGGTCGGCCATCTTGTGACGTCATACGACCTTGGCCGCCATTGGCTGATTCAAAAGCCCGCCAAGCCGCCATTGGAGGGGAGGGGAGGGAGGTCCCCCCACCACTTCGTGACGTCATGGGTTTTCCCGGTTTCTGGCTTGCTTCCGCCTTCTCCTCCTACTGAGGAACAACAGGAATGAGTTTTGAGGTAAAAAATTCACTGATGGAAAAAGACGTATGACGCGGGGCATTGTCATGATGAAGCATCCACTTGTCTGCAATGTCTGGTCTCACGCGAATCACTCTTTTCCTGAGCCTTTCAAGGACACCTTTGTAAAACACTTGGTTGACACTTTGTCCTGGAGGTCTGATCTCACAAGAGCCCTCACATGCTCAACGTTTTCGTCAGTTTTGAAGTTGAAGGTGTCCTTTAGCGAGGTTGACCTTCAACGTGTTCTCGGGCATCCAAAAATGATTTGTGCCAGCGGAAAACTTGTACTCTTGGTAAGCAATGTTCCCCATAGGCCTGTTTCAACTTTTCAAGGTCACACTCGCGGTTTCCCCAAGTTTAACACAAAACTTGAATGCATAACGTTGCTCTAAATTCCTATCTCCATTTTCGTAACTCACAACAAAAACACCACTGATGCCAATTTCAAAAATAATGTGTTGGCTGAATGGAGTTGAAACTCGGACTGAGCATGTTGAAGGGATGAATAAACCGGCCCAGCACAGACCTATGGATTAAGTGATGCCAGATCGCTCACAGTGTTATTTTTCTCACACACCTCGTATAACAAATTACATGACCGCCCAAGAAAATGACACAGAATCCTCTTGTAGTATTCCTGCCAGCTGATTGATAAGAGCCGACAGGGTAACCTTCCACTGGAGCCTTGGATAAGGGCCGACCATAGAAGATCGACCATTGTTCTGACATGAATATACGTCGAAGGTTCCTCCTACTGCAACCCCTGACAGAGTTTGGCTCAGTACATTCAAATATTAATATAGGAATGGAGGTTAAATTACTGTAAACGGCAATTACATATTTACACCTTTATTTACATGAGCAATGTCTGATGGCATATGTGAATATCTGCGATGTTTAATTGGGTTAATAACAAAACGGTTATGCGTTCACCGGTTAATTCCACACAGGGCCAAAGACAAGGGCGAGCATGTAACTTATGGGCGACTCGCAGCCCAAACTAACTGGAATATTGATAAGAACTCTACAAGATTATGCCCATATGAATATGACCAAATGATTGACTCTTTAACTCTCCACACCCAGCTATCGTAGCAGAGCCCACCTTAGTATGACACGCCAGGCATCATCTTCTTCTCTGCAACCGCCGCCCTCCTACACTCTTACTTCACAAGGTATTTGTTTTAACGAGCTGTTGCACATAGAGAGTTTATGTTAATACCAATAAGTTCCCATAGCAATTATCATAAAAGTTATGCAGCGTATAATTCTCTTAATTTTATAAACATGGAAATAGTTTGGTAACTTGCCAACAGATGGCCATATTAGCCGTTTATAAGTGGTCCAGAGCATTTAAATCGTATAAACTATAACAGATTGACTTTGTGATTCCATTAAGGATTTATATCATAGTTTATCCACATACAACTAAAACAATCTGTTGGTACAAGCGCCCGTTTCCACCACTTCAAATATTGCTTCCAAAGAACCTATGCCAATAAGCTGTGAGTTATCCACAACCATACAAACAAATGTGTTTGAAACATTAATATACAGTCTAACATAGGAAGGAGACTCAAGAAAGGGGACTGTTCCCCTCCAGCCAACATTTCTCTTTTACTTCAATTCTGACTGTCAATAAGTAGCACCACACGTTGATGTGGAACGAATAGGTTAGTATTTATATCCATGTATTTTAATTTCCTTTTAATTTGAAATCTAAGCGTTCTCGGAATAACTGGCTGCGGAGCGTGGAAGCGTGTCATCTTCCGCGGAGTGTCGCCGTATTTATAGGAACGACTTCCGGTGTCACTCGCTGCCAACTACGTGGCTACCGATGAACCTACCAAATCGGACTGCTGGCTAGTTGCCAATCAAACGTTTCAAGAATAAAATTATGGTTAAAAAAACCCTTAAGAAAACACGTTTTTGTAGCAATGTGAACTAAAAACTTAAACACAGTCTTCAGATTTTATTCAACAGCGATAGGATGTCCCACAATTAAGTATGACTTAATGTTTTCACTAAGCTTAAAATCAAAATGTGGTCATTCACCAAAAATGAACATTAATGTAAAAAACACACGTGTGCTGCCAGATACTAGTTGTCTTGAAGTTCTTATCGCTACTAGTAAAGGTAGAGTCATTATAAGAATTAAGTAGAGAACAACCCACACCTTTTTACATATATTTTCATGCCTTAAACTTATTTTAAAAAAATTAAAAAAATATACTGAACTGAGGGACAACTTTTCACTATTGACTCAAATCTTTAAATATAAATATTATTTTAACTGTTTGATTCACGCTGCTACAAAAGCGTGATTACTTAGTTTTTTAAACTACAAGTTTATTTTGTAAGACTGGAGGTTTTCTCGGCGTTGAACATGAATTGAATCCTCTCGGGTAACTAGCCGAATGATTCCATCGATAAAACTAGACAATGGCGGCAGAGCTTTTGACCGCCGAGAATTTTATCCATAATTTTATTGTTAACTTTTTAGTTTTCATTTCTACAAAAGCATAATTTTTTAACTATAATTTTTTGTTAGTCTTAAAAAAAAAGGTCTAAAAAGTTGCTAGGGCGATTTCTAGGGGCGGGTGTCTCACCAGAGAGGGGGGGGAGGGGGGTCGGACCAGATCTCACGAAGTCTCACGTAATTTATGGATGCCCCCTAAGTTCTTCTATTTGGAGACCATCTAGGGACTTTAAGCAGCTGATAGCTATATAAGCCTGTACAGCAGCAAACAGACTAATTGATCGAAATCTAAGCAGACTTCGATTAATAAAGGAAGCTATTTTGAATTTCATGTTTCCATTCAGCGGAGACACTTCTGAAAACGTGCCGAGGCGGTCGTGTTTGCTAACTGCTCTATAGCAATGTTCGCTGGATTGCAAAGTACATAGGCGACTACTTGCTACGATGAGGTTTCTTATTTTTTATTTTTTTTTGTGAAAGTAATGAGAATACCAGGACATAAGTATGAAATTATTATATTATCATCGGCTCGTAATACGCGTGAAAAATTTCAAATAATTCGGACGTCCGGAAGTGTGTGAAAATTGAAATGAACATTACGTTCATACATACATATAGGTCAAGCTAGGTAAAGCGTGTTAAAAAAACTATCGGTTACGGTGTGAATTCAGCTGCACAAAAAACGAACGGTTCGTGATGTTTTACGTACCCGTACAAAAAGCAAGGCCGGCATGTAAATTATTAAAAGAAGCAGGCTGTTTCACCAAATGCTACTGCCAAGTTATAAGTCGGAAAATGTTATCGTCAGAGGAAGAATAAATAAGAGAAATCAGTATTCGGAAATGAAGCTTACAAATGATTCTCTTCACGATTTTTCAGAAGAGAATGTATGTAAAAATAAACACTTTTTAGTAATCAAGTTCTGGGAAAACTTCGCAGCATGTAGGTAGACAAAGAATATTTTGTACTGTCGATATAAAAATAGATTATTTAGATTCTAATCTTATATATATATAAAAATAGAAGGGTTTTTTCCTATATTTCACTTTTCAGCCACCACTACCTAGGACAGATCACTGATGTTTGTGGATGGAAGTAGCATGGAGTTTCCTGTCGTGCACAACGTTGGCCGAATGCCGATAGCTGTGGGGATGTGGAAGATATAATGATTAAAGTTGGTCAGTGAAGGGCGTTTTCATATTTCGACGAAAAATTCGTATCTCCATATACTTCTCTTTCCTGCCACAACTACATAACATAGACCTTTGGTATTTGTGTGTGGTAGTAGAATCGTCTTTCCTGTCGTGCACTATGGTTGTTAGATGTCGGTAGCTATGGGGGTGTGGGAGAAATGAGGATTGAAACTGGTCGACCTGTGGCAGTTTCATACTACTGCCAAAGACAAAAGTGTCATGGTGTATCACTTTTCAGCGAAAACTATAGATCACAGATAACTGGCGTTTGTGTGTAGTAGTAGCACAGAGTCACCTTTCGATCACAACAGCGGCCGAATTTCAGAAATTGTGGTACTGTGGTAGATATCGTGGTTGTAAGTGGCCGACCAAGGATATTTTCGTATTTCGACTGTCTCCGCATATGTCACTTTTCTGCCACAACTACATAGCATAGAGCATTGGTGTTTGTGTTTGGTAGTAGAATCGTATCTCATGTAGTGCACTATGGTAGTTAGATGTCGGTAGCTAGGGGGGTGTGGGAGAAATGGGGGTTGAAAGTGGTCGACCTATGGCAGTTTCATACTTCTGCCAAAGACAAAAGTGTCATGGTGTATCACTTTTCAGCGAAAACTATAGATCACAGATAACTGGCGTTTGTGTGTAGTCGTAGCACAGAGTCACCTTTCGATCACAACAGCGGCCGAATTTCAGAAACTGTGGTACTGTGGTAGATATGGTCGTTGTAAGTGGCCGACCAAGGATATTTTCGTATTTCGACTGTCTCCGCATATGTCACTTCTCTGCCACAACTACATAGCATAGAGCATTGGTGTTTGTGTTTGGTAGTAGAATCGTATCTCATGTAGTGCACTATGGTTGTTAGATGTCGGTAGCTATGGGGGTGTGGGAGAAATGAGGGTTGAAACTGGTCGACCTGTGGCAGTTTCATACTACTGCCAAAGACAAAAGTGTCATGGTGTATCACTTTTCAGCGAAAACTATACATCACAGATAACTGGCGTTTGTGTGTAGTAGTAGCACAGAGTCACCTTTCGATCACAACAGCGGCCGAATTTCAGAAATTGTGGTACTGTGGTAGATATGGTGGTTGTAAGTGGCCGACCAAGGATATTTTCGTATTTCGACTGTCTCCGCATATGTCACTTTTCTGCCACAACTACATAGCATAGAGCATTGGTGTTTGTGTTTGGTAGTAGAATCGTATCTCATGTAGTGCACTATGGTTGTTAGATGTCGGTAGCTAGGGGGGTGTGGGAGAAATGGGGGTTGAAAGTGGTCGTCCTGTGGCAATTTCATACTTGTGCCAAGGACAAAAGTGTCATGGTGTATCACTTTTCAGCGAAAACCATCGATCACAGATCTCTGGCGTTTGTGTGTGGCAGTAACACAGAGTCACCTTTCGATCACAACAGCGGCCGAATTTCAGAAACTGTGGTTGTGTGGGAGATATGGTGGTTGTAAGTGGCCGACCGAGGATATTTTGGTATTTCGACGAAACGCATGTGTCTCCGCAGATTTCACTTTTCTGCCACGACTACATAGCATAGAGCATTGGTGTTTTTGTGTGGTAGTAGAATCGTGTCTGTTGTCGTGCACTATGGTTGTTAGATGTCTGTAGCTATGGGGGTGTGGAAGATATGGGGGATGAAAATGGTCGACCTGCGGTAATTTCATATTTCTGCCAAAGACGCATGTGTCACGGTGTATCACTTTTAAGTGAAAACTATCAATCGCAGATCACTGGCGTTTGTGTGTGGTAGTAACATAGAGTCTCCCATCGATCTCAACGTTGGCCGAAATTCGGTAACTATGAGAGTGTGTGAGATATGGTGTTTGAAATTGGTCGATCATGAATATTTTCGTATTTCACCCAAAGACTTGTGTGTATCCGTAAATTTTACTTTGCTGCCGGAACTACATAGCGCAGAAGACTGGTATTTGTGTGTGGTAATAGTATCGAGTCTCCCATCGTGCACTATGGTGGTTAGATGTCTATAGCTGTCAATATGAATTCTTTACAATCACGAACGAAGTCGTGGGTACCAGCTAGTATTTCATAAAAGATAAACTTAAAAACAAAATAAGTATATTTTTTATCTCAAATTCTACATTTTTTAAAAGTAAAATCTGATATTGATTGATTTTTTGCCTCATCTTTCAACAACATTAACGTGGGATGATTTTACGAAACAATTAAATTATTTACAGAATTACGCAAGCGTCAAAAAAAAAAAGTCAGTTCGCAGCTCGACTAATTGAAGTGTCAAGCACAAGACCACGCCACCGCAAATCTGCGTGCCCGCCACTCACATTTCCACTGCTCTAGTGGCCCATTCACAGTCCAAATTGTAGGACCTACGACGATCTGATTTTCCTATAAATGACTCTTGATGGGGCGTGAAAGGGACTACAGGACTACATGTAAACGTGTTGAATGTCCTTGCCGTCCAACAAGTTATGGCATTGGATCATGATTGAAGGAAACATCCTTCTAGTGTGTGATATTAACGACACTGGTGTGCCACGACAACGTACGAGTGGAAAGGATTGCTTGGGACATTTTATTGGACCCCTTCTAGTAGCGTGAATGGGTGAGTGCATCCTACAGTAGTTATACACGTATGTTCTATTAAGTTGGACCGTAAATAGGCCGCTTTACACGCAAGTTCAAACTTGTAAATTCGTCGCTTAGGTAATAACACTGTTCAGTTCATTGTTAATTTTATTACAACATCTTAAGAAAAAAACAACCACGTTGTTGTTAACTAAGCGACGATGGGCCGAATATCGTATAAAGAGAAAAGGATAATATATATTGCAATGTAAACAAATCTCCGTTATACATACGCATTAAAAATCGCGGAAGCGGAGGTAGGATTTCACGCGAAAGTTCCGCATTTGCAGATGCAGAACCTCGTTACATCCCTAGTCTCGAGGTACATATCTTATTATTATTCTTTGTTTTTCACAACAGTATAGACAATACAGGAGAGCCACAACAGTTTATGAGAAACGCCCGTACCCCAGGCCTGATTTGAACCGACGATCCTAAAAACTGAAGGCCAACGGGCCAGGCATTACGCTGCCAGGGTCGTCTTAAATTTCAGCTGTACGATCAGCA
>CM061914.1:112398748-112739024 GCA_031002005.1 Vandiemenella viatica | reverse complement strand
CAGTTTTCGAGTTATCTGTGATTTTTGGTGCCCGTATTGTATTTGTAACACCTGTAACTTTTACGGTAATACGAAGCGAGTGTCGTAGCCAGGCGTTGCAACGCGTTGTAAACATTGGATTCCGAGTCTAAGAACTTATGTTCGATCCCACCTGCTGTTTTTTTTCCGCTGTATTTTCATAATATTTTGTACGAGCAAAACTGAGTGACAATCAAATTTGACATTGTTTAGTTTTTGCGTATATATTTATAAAATACGTAGATAACATTATTTTGTTGTAGCTATCAATTTAACATGGCCAATGTTTTTAAATCCTGTGTGAAAAAAAGAAGAAAAATCAGATTCAGTTCATTGGTGGGTTAAAGGTGATGTCAGATCGATATGTCGCGCGGTGACTCATCGTTCCTAAATGATCAGTCATTGTACCGTCAAAGTAATACACTCTAAATTTACTCCATTTTGCTAATTATGTTATGTTTTCTTTTATCGGACAATAAAGAATTTCGTTGCTAAAATTCAGTAAAATTTGAAGGTCGTTGCGTAGGTTCGAAGAGTTACAGATTAGCACAAGCGCACTAAGAATCCACGCTTTGATCCATAATCTGTTGTAAGCACCAGTTTTCCAGCACATTCTTCTATACACGTGGTATACATCCAAACTAATGTTTAGATAGACGCATTATCACCAACGTGAACGAAAGCTGGCCTTGCGCAATAACACTTGCGAAAAAAACTGTGCATGCGGTAAAGTTTCCTTCATGGTGCCAGGAGGTACTGTGTTTTACGTGTTTTTAATGCAAGTTATACCCAAATGTATGTGAACAACAATAATGAACTCCAACCACGCAATGAGATCTATGTACAGGGCGTTCGCCGGGAAACGCAACCCACTGTTAGCGCTACAAGGAAGAAACTGCTCCCGGCGAGCGAGCGCTCAGTTTCCGGCATTGTTCGACCGTCGGCCGCGGACTATTTCATAATAATTACGCTTCATAAACTTCATAAACTTGTGTGCTAAGCATTTAAATGTGACGTAATTCATTAGCTTACCTTATAAAAGATGCTGGAAGTGTTGACCCTCTTGTGTAATGCACATTTCACATCTTCTGAACATATTTCGAGACACACGCTGCCCTAACTGACTTAATGATTTTTTGGGTGACTGTTCTAGTCGAAAAGCGATATCGTCAATTTTCTCCTCTGTGAGAATACGGTTGACCGACAGTCTCTTTTTGTTAAAAAATGAACCCGTTTCTCTTACTTTTTTAACCAGACGCAGAATTGTTGATTTAGCTGGCAGTAAAGCGCCAGGAAATTCCCGACGAAATTTACTGCGACACTTTTTAAACGACTTCTTCTTCACATATGTATCGTAGAGAAATATTCTTTGTTGCAAACTGTAACGTACCATAATTTTACTCACGCTCAAACACGGTACAGATTAATAAGAGTATGAAGCCCCAAACCAGCCAAACCGCAAAGAAACGTTTATTTACAACACTGATTAATAAGAGACTGAAGTCACAAACTATCTACAATGCAAAGAAACCGTTCTTAACAATGTAAGGGTCACTGCACTGCACTGTTGGGGCAGCGGAGGTGTTAAACAGTGCGGTGATTCACGGTGCCGTGTGGCGGAAATTGCTGGCTGGACTGACCGAGCAAGTTGCCGACGGCAACAGACTGGGAGGGTAGCGTTTTCCGGCGAACGCCCTGTATTTTCTAAATAACCTTTTCTGGCCTATCACCACCACACACACACACACACACACACACACACACACACACACACACACACACACACACACAGAGAGAGAGAGAGAGAGAGAGAGAGATTTCCCTAATAACCCATAGTGTACAACGTTATTTTTCTCGAAACGCAGTTTTTGAAACAGTCTTTCGAAGGCGACCCTCTTCGATGAAACGTACAATATCATATATATAAAAAGACACATTTCTAAAATTATTTTATTAAAACATATCAACTCTATTGGTGTACTGTTCATAGTTTGATAACAAATACTTATTATGGACAAAAATATTCGAGCACACTAAATTTTCATGTTTGGTGCCTTATTTGTCATCACACATGTTATGTAACCGCGTTTTACTATTAACAATCTGACTGCTGACTATACTAAATCGTCTTTTGGTTGGATATAACCAGAGAAATGCAATTAAAAAGCTTCATTGATGCCGGTGTTAAAGCAGGATATAATACTGGAAAGCAGGGGGCGTTGGTTGCTCCGTAACACCTCCTAAATTTACCTCGGACCAGAAACAACCCCAATGCTCTATTCAACTCCCACTGGCAGTACCATTGCACTAGATGGTAGTTATTTCTTCCTAAAGGTTTTTCGGAAGTCGAGAGTGGATGACAGATCGTGGCGCGTGGGCGATAGCGCTCTGGCCCTGCATTCGGGAGGGCGTAGATTCGATTCCCCGTCCGGCCATCAAGATTAGGATTTTCCATTGTTTCCCCAAATCACTCCAGGCGAATGCCGGGATGGTTCCTTCAAAAGGCCATTGTCAAATTCCTTCCCGTTCCTTCTCCCCAGTCCATCCTGCCTCTAATGACGTCGACGAGGCGTAAGGCCATAAGCAAAAAAAAAAAAAAAAACGTAGTGAGTGGACGGGGCCTAAACGTAAGAGGCTCACAGCAACACACTTTATTGGAGGTTGTGACGTTGGCAGCGTCCACTGGGCGTCGAGCAGGCCGTTATCTGAGTACACGTGTGCGAATTACACGGCGCTTACCGCAGTTTGCACTCGGCTGCAACAAAGGCCTGATTACTCCTCGGCGGAGCAGACGTCATCCGCGCTAAGTGGGCGCCGTTGTCAAACAGAGCAGTGCTTTCAAAAACGCCGCAGCCTCGACAAGAGAGAAATACGAACCGACTGAGAGACTTGACGCAAACGTGAAATAAATGCAGTTCCCACAGTTCATAGAATTCTGTGAGCTGCAAGTTTTCAATGGCGTTTAAAATATATGGCAGCTGAGTCGTCATAAAAATTTCTTTGCTTATTAATGGAACGTAAAAAAAAATGAAAAAATATACTACCACCATGAACAAAAGACGGAGTACATTACCTAAAACGTAATGCACAAATATATCAAAAAATCTTGAAAGTCACAGATTCAATGCACATGCGAAAAATGCAATTTATAGGACACATGGAAGGAATGAACTAACTCACGAAATTCATACATTCTTAAAGAACAAGACCACCCGACTAAATTGGTACAAAAAGATATAAAAGGACCTGCTTGAATTATTATTATAATTTTTTTTTAATGGCATTCGGCTACTGAGGCCACACAGCCAGCTCAATGTGATTCTGATTCTTCCAGTGTATTAGTTTCTCCAGTGTACATATTTTTCAAGTATAATCACAAGGACACTACAACACAAACACGACATTCACAAACACAACACTTTAACAACCATGCCCGCGGCCGGACTCGAACCGGCGACCATCAGCGCGTGGAGCTAGCACTCTAGCCCCTACGCTAACGAGGCCGGCTGCTTGAATTAGAATCGCCAAATTTACAGGAGCGGAATGAAATCAGGAAAATCGCACATACACGCGGAAAGACCTTTCTCTCTCTTCCTGGAAGGTTATTCTGCAACTGAAGGGGGTAAGACATTCTCAGAAAACTATCTCATAATGCTTGTTACTCATCATTTCGGGCTTTATATCATACACCTTTTCTTTAGCTTGGAATTCTGTATTATTGCATATTACATATCTGTTTGATACGCATTTCTAGGTAGACGGGGAAAGGTGTAAAGGGAGAAAAGCATTCCGTGCATAATACTGTTGTACGAATCACTTATTTAAAAACGTTGACTTCAGGAATATAGGTACTCTGAAAATAAGGCAAATACTACCGAACGACTCCAATTTACTATTGCGCAAAATTCGAGTTTTTATCCCCGTTCGCGGAATAGTAATGGAACGCGAATGAGGAACTTAGTTGGCTTGAAATTCCATCTGAAGACGAGTGAAATGTGCTGATGTTAGGGGGCGTCCATAAATTACGTGGTGAGACTTCGTGAGATCTGGTCCGACTCCGACCCCCCCCCCCTCCCTGGTGAGATCTGGTCCTTGAGACCCCTCCCCCACCCCCCTAGAAATTGCCCTCCCAACTTATTGAGACCTCCTTTTTTTTTTAGGTCTACCCTTCCAAAGTCGTTTACACCCCCACTTTTCGACGAAATAGTTCCCCAATCGACTTTCGCGTCATTTGTTGACCTTTTTCTTATTTTCTTTTATTTTTTAGCTCTACAGTCAAAAAAAAAAAAAAATCATGGACTCTACCTTAAAAGATTTCGTTTCTACGGCTAGACCATGACAACATTTTCTTCCAGTTACATAAAAATTTTCAGAAAAAACTTTTCCTTTTTACTGATATGTAGCACTGCAACTACAATATCACATTTATCATAATATCAATTTTTATATTTTTTAAATTTAATTTAGTACAGTAATTACTCACTTTCTTTGTGCCCCCTGTCTGCCAGTGTCCAACACGTGATCCTTTGGATCCTTTAGCTTGCTGCTTTGTCCAACCCGAGTTTCTTAAAGTCTGCTACAACCAACCGGTGATCTCCTAGATTCACACTCGGTATGACTTTTACATCTGTTATCCTTGGGTGAAGACAATGGCTGAACTATTTGTTTCTAGTGTGACTACCCCAGCTGTATCGGGTAAAGAAAGGTTTACGTAGAGGCGAAGAGAGTTGTTTGGAGATAAGTGGCCACCAGACATGGAGAAGGATATGCTGAACAACCCACAAAAAAGTCCAACAACAGTGACGATGATGAATCACTCACTGCTTCTAATGACAACTGCTTTTCCTGGAAGTGGTGGTGGGTAATTGTATCCACGCAGCCATCTGTTCGAGTTGTGTTAGCATCTCTTCAGATTATTTTAGCACCGTTCTGTTTAAACAAGTACAGTAATAAACCTTTTTTTCCCTTTTTCATTTACCTAGTATCAGCTGCTCAGAAAGTCTGACGTCACGTTACTATTCAGATTAATTCGTCGTAACAAAATATGAACACGACACTTGTTTTAACATGCTCGGGCCACACCTTCAGTCCACAGTGGAGTCTGCGTGCAAAACTCGTTTAACACGAGGAAGAAAATCAGAGCGTTGGGTGGCTGCTGTGCGTGTTTGTTTCTGTTGACTGCGGGAGCTGTGTCTCTTGACATTTGGTGCGCCGCCTTTGACCTTTGCACACCTCGCCAGCAGACGTGGAGCGTAATGAGCACTCTTTCCACGGTGTGACTCACCAACAGGTCTGGAAACCTTGCGTTGGTCACACGTCACACGCAACTCTCCTACGGAGCGTACGGATTACACAAAATCTGGGTCAAGACGCCCTAATGGAAGTCTGAGGCACATCGTTTCCTCTCCCCCCTCCCTTACCCCTCTCCGTCAGTTCTGTGTGTATGAGAAATACAGGGGGAGGAGAGGTAAAGATAAAATATAGTGACTCCACCAGAAAAAAATTCTTGCAGTATTCTTATTGATTAGGGGGCGTCGATAAATTACGTGAGGTGAATAGGGAGGGGGGGGGGGGGGAGAGAAATCTCATCAAGGGGGAGGTGGAAGGGTCAATCGAAATCTCACGTGAGGTTTTGGAAATTTTTGTTGGGCTGTGGAGCTAAAAAAATAAGTCTCAAAAAGTTGCAAGGGTGATTTATAGGGGGGGGGGTGTTCATGGGCCAGATGTCACGAAGTCTCACCAGAGGAGGGGATGCCCCCTTACTTCACAATATTTCTGCAGGAAAGCTGATACAAATCATTGTTTGCTACAGTCTCTCTGAAGAGGCCAGCTTAATGTATCGCATCGTCTTTCTGGTCTTCTCGGTTACCGATCCCGGATTAAGCATCTATTTTTCGGTTTTCCCGTAAGGTCAGATAATGTATGTGTGAGTGGTGTGGAGGCAAATAGTGTCACAGAAACATAACATATCGACAGCTGGTTCTGCTGTCTTCATCGGATGTCAAGTAGTTTACGGATGTTATAAGCTTGTTGTGACTGCCTAGACTGGTTTAGCCTCTCTACGACGCCATCCGGCTAGAGACTCGAGAAGATTAAATTGCAGATAATTTATGCCCGTTTTCAGTCTCTTGAGGCCCACAGGGCGTAATTGTAGGCGGCAGAGATGCCCTCTCTTGTGCGACTTTGGCAATCGAATGGAGTAAATGTGTATTTGGATCGCCACTGGTATTCGTTTTTACTGCCGGTTGGAGAAACGTTTGGGACGTTCAGATTCGAGGAAGAATTTTTCTTCATTGAAACAGTTTCCCGACCATCCAGTTTGTTGGATCCCGCCGATGACTTTCGGCCGTAGCTATGCGCATGTTACCCGCTAGCGTGGCCCAGTGCGCTGGAGCCCACGCGCCTCTGTACAGGCCGTCCTGAATGCGCTTTTTAGGCGGTTTTCCGCAGTGTGATGCCACAAGACAATTTAAAATTATAATTAGGAACTTTAAGAAGTAGTATTTAATTAGAATAAGAATAGCATTAACGAATTTTTATTATGGTAGCGAGAGTGAGGTCGGAGATTTTATTTTTAGATTTTCAGGTGGGCTACCGCCGGCTGTCATGGCGGCTAGGCCACGCTGAAGGGGTCAAGCACCCAGTTCCCCCCCTCAGTCTTGGCGGGGAGCAGGATGGTACAGTAGCCACCCCACGAACTCAAAAGTCATCTCTGGTAGTATCAGTGGAACTCTGTGTTTCCTCCCATTTGCCAGAGATGATCCTCCCGCAGAGGAAGGTCTGCGCACCCGAATACCGTTAGTCGGGTATTATATAAGGCCCCACAACGAGACCATAGGTCCTCAGATCTGGTCAGTTTTTGCTCGGTGTTGCGGAGTTGAAGTTCGCAGATCCTGCCGTGAGTGATGTAGCTAAGTTCATTTTTTATGTTTTTTCTTCTTTCTCTGTGTGTCTCTGCCGATGTCACTCTCGCTACAGATTTATAGTGAAGAAACTAAGAACATTAGAAGTAAATATATAATTGTCTTATCAAGATCATAATTTTAAAACAGAGGACTGATAGTGTATCAAAGTGTTCTTGTTATTAGAATATAAATTCAAATTAGTTGGTATACATCTGCCTAAGTTTTATTTCTATTGTAACAGTTTCTCCCTTTCACCTTGTGATCTTGATGTAGAATGAATGCAGTCAATCTCCGGCAATGAAGTCCAATGATAAATCAGTAATCAATTAGCCGAGAATAATTAAAAGGAAGGGGTCGGAAAGTTACAGCAGCCATCAACGTGAATGCCTTGAAGGTCACCAATCTTCGCCTCATTAACTACACGTTTCACAAACAAAAAATACACTTATACACACAAAACATAGTTATAAATTTTTCAGACAGATGGCAACCCATTAGCACGTGGTACGATCTGGCAGTAGATATAAAATGCTTGGTGTCAGCAAGAGCATTTTACCGCAAAATCAAAGCTCCAAGTCTGACCATGCCAAAACTCATCAAAGCCAGTCAACCCCTAATGTTGTGAAAAGGTGGTGAAGAAGAAGGAGGACTGTCCCGATGTTGAAGAGCGACAATGCATCTTGTACGCGTCACACCTCAAGGGCGAGCTTGAGTTCCCATGCTGTTCCGTTGGCGGGAGTGCTGTGTGTTCGGTTTTTGTAATACAGTACTAGCGGTCGAGTTAGCGCCCGTTACAACTGGATGGCGCCAGGCACAAAAAACGAACTCGATGCCACGCGCTGCCCACTGTTTTTTCTTCCTCTGCCCTTTCTGCTGATTCCTTTTTGCAGCGGCGAACGTCTTCATTTCGTCAGCCGCTGGATGCCTGCCAAGTATGACGAATGTAAACTCCGAACTGACACCGGTTATGTCACTCGATTATGAAACAGCTGTGTGATCGGAAAAGACTCTCGGAGAGAACGACGCAAGGTGTCGGAGTTAACGCTAGTGGCCTGAATGTTCGTGATATCCGACCACGATTCAGTAGAAGGCGCCAGCTATCCGAAATCTGACGTTATTACAAAGGGTGAGGAGCAGCATGGCTTAGAGAGATTCTGATCGCGTCTATCGACTAACTGAAAATTAAGTTGCTGAATTGATCCTAGAAGAAGTGTTACATACTTCACCATCAAAGTACTACTCTTGGAACTTAAGAAACCTTACATATAGAGCTACTAATTTGTGCGTTTTGTAGGTTAGGAAAATTAACTGTCAGTCTTCCTTTGAGCCATATATATACATGTAACATTTTTCTTTGATTCGTAGTGTAACGTTCCCACCCGTCCTGCTAATTAATTTCCGGCTATTTTATTAATTATTTAGTATCGGACCTATTAGCCGAAGATTGAATTGCATTCATTTCATCATTATCACCTGGTGACGGGGTCGGGGGGAGACAGTCACAAAGAAATAAAGTATGTGGAAAGTAAATTTGTATTCTGATCATTCACATTCATACATATGTCTATAATTGAAATAGGAACACGATTAGGCAAGTCCCTATAGTTCTCCTGATATTTAACACATGGAAATCAAACACTTTCCCTTAAAAGTTCTATGTTTCTTACATCATAACTTGTAGCGAGAGTGAGCCTTCAGTACACAGAGAGAGAAAATTTGTCTTACATCATATTGGCAGGCCGGCGGCGCAGACAGTCATCACTTCGATCACATCGCAAACTGAGCTCAGACTGAACAACACATCTAGCAGAACTGACCAAGACTAAGGGCCTATGGTCCCATTGTGAGGGCTTATATAACACCCACCTAACGGGATTCGGGTGAGCTGATCTTCTTCTGGGGGGAGTACTACCAACATTGGATTCTTACTTCCCCGTTGGTGGGAGGATCATCTCTGCCAAATGGGAAGGAACACAGAGTTCCACCGATCCTACCCCTTCCGAGGAGTAATTTTGTTTTTGTGGGATGGCTACTGTACAATCCTTATTCCCACCAAACTCTGGGCGGAAGCAGGGTGCCCGAACTTAACCGCCATGACAGTAATCTGTAGCCACTTGAAAATCTTAGAATTACAAAAAAAAAATCTTTCCGCTTCACTCTCGCTACCTAATTGAAATTACTTAATCCTATCCTTATCCTAATTAAAGAATACTTCTTAAAGTTCCTAATTATGGCTTCAAAATGTCTTGTTACATCACAGTAGGAAGTACAGTTTTTTGGTTAATTTTTAATAGTGCTGTTTGACCTGGAAGAATAAGTGCTTGTTTATTAAAATAGAGAAAGATTTATGGTTAAATACACATGGTACAGATTTTTATGTTTGCTGTAAGAACGTTTGGCTGAGGGACTTTTTCAAGCTCGGGAAATTTGTTGTCAGCCTTCCTGTGATAGGCCTATAACATATATTTCTTCGAATCGTATGAAAAATAGCTTTTTGGTTAATAATTGATGGTGGTATTTTGTCTAGAACAATCAATACTTGTTTTATTAAATATAGAATGTGATATAAAGTTAAATACACATTGCATAAATTTTTTATAGGTTATATATGCCGTAAGAAAATTTGGCTGAGGAATTGTGGCAAAATCTGTTTGACATTGCTTGCAATATTTCGTAAAGAACGAAACAATCCACTAACAAATGTTCTCACACAACAAGAATGTGATTACCACATACATAATTCAATCTAACTTTCACTAACAATAATTTAATCGCTTACCGACTTTTACAACTTTTCTATGTTTTATGGTTTGTTTTACCTCTTTAGACTACATTTTCTGTCTACAAATACGAAAGAATTCGACCATTTACGTTTTTCGCGAAACACTCAATACTTCCATTTTCTTGATACCCTGATAAACGACAGTTTAAATATAATCCTTTCGAATTTCACTGACCGAACGTGGAGGGTGAGTGGTAACGCTTTGGCCTAGTATTCAGAAGGACCCGGGTTCAAATCCCCGTTCAGCTGTTCTGATTTCGGTTTTCCGTGGTTTCCAGAAGTCGCTCCAGGCAAATATCGGGGTGGTTCTTCAGAAGGCCATGACTGAATTGTTTCCATTCTTTGCTTCCTTTCCTTTTCCGCCACTGGACGAGGCGAAAAGCTCTAAGAAAAAAGAATTTCAATGCAGCGATATATCCATTCCATCTTCATTTAGAGCGCTATTTCTAATTATCTGTGTACAGTATCAAGATTTTTTCCCCTCGTTTCCTGTATTCACGACAAAGCTGGGATCATCCGAACCCAATTCACTTAAAGTTGAAACAGATTCTGAATCGAAGATGGGATAGATGTGTTGATCATACTCGATCAATTGTTGTAATTTTTATAATCGTATTCTCAGCTGGTTTAATGGAATTCTGCATCTCTTCCCATATTGGGCTAATCTCTGCATCTCAGTAGGGCCGGAAATAAGTCAATGTAGTCTCTGCAACATGTTCTCATTTCTTGAAAGTGATGAAACTTCCTCATCTAATATAAATTGCCTTACAAGTAGGAAATAGTACTACATATAACTGTGATACGAGCTATTTTGAAGTTGTTCTATTTCGGCGCCATTCGGAGGCGGTGCGCAGTAGGCTGTCCTGCGCCGCACAGTGTTTTGCATGAACTTAAAGAAAAAAGGTCATCGGGTCGTCCGTCCGGAGCAGATGTCAAACGCGGAGCGAAGTGAAAAACTCGACCAGACACGCGTCGTAGAGACATTGTAAGAAGTATCGCAACCTAAAACTGACTCTGCGTCTGTCCAACGATGAGTTCATCGCAGCCTGTCTTTGCTGAAACAAAACGTGTATCTGTTACTTGCGTCCGGTTTCAATATGTTGGTATTGTCATTTGTGTCCGCGAACTCTATTGTGGAAAACGTAGACAATTCGTGATGGACCACTCTTAATGCGATAACTCTTATCGCCGAGTCAGTCACTTGATCCCGATGAAGAGGCTTCACTCGCTGAGTTCCACCCATTTTTCGCCACACGTTTTACTGTCATGACTGATAATCGTAACCACAGCAACTTTTTACATAGAAAGAGGCAGTGAGGACGGATATGTCGTGCGGGGACGTAAATACCATACTGTATATCCGTACTGCTTCTTAGTTGTCCGATTTTTGTTTAAAATCAATAATTCCGTTATAGGACGCTCGCGTTATATGTATGTTAGGGTTGTTGGATCTGGCGAAGTGTGTTGTAAATATCAACCTGTCAGATGGACATTGACAATCATCTGGTTGAAAAGATCAGCTATACGAAATCGGTGGAACGATGTGGATTAGTATGCCAAACAAATAACATCTAATAGATATATATAGGAAAAGTGTGAAAGATTCTCATTTACGTACTTGCAGTTCCTTGGTCAGCCAGCAGAAAGACAAATAAGGCTGCTTTTTTTTTAGCAAATGTTGTAAGTAAAAAGTGCGACAAATGAAACAACCAAAATTGGAAGTGTAAATTTCTATTTTAAGAGAATGAAATATCGTTTTTTGCTTCTGGCTTTATGCCTCGTCGAACTCATTAGAGACGGGAAAGGACTATAAAACAAGTGACGGGAAGGAACTCGGCCATGGCCTTTTGAAGGAACCATCCCAGCATTTGCCTGGAGTGATTTGGGTAAATCATGGAAAACCCAAATCTGGATGACCGGACGGGGGATTTGAACCCTCGTCCTCCCCAAAAAAATCACCAACCACGCTCGCTAATTAAGTCGAAAAAATTTAATAGGAACTTTTATCCACTCAACATACTAATAAACTTACTAGAATACAAGGAAAAAATGTTAAGACAGAGTGTATAACTTATTCCATTTAGAAACCTTCAGGCAACACAAAAAAATAAACATTTCAGGTATTGCATCTTTTTAACATTTGCTGGGGGAAATATGAGTGTGCGAAAATTGATTGTGTAGTTATTTATTTAACACTTCGTCGTCTTCATACACCAGTATTTCTTTTTGCCCGCACAGCAGTGACATCACCTTGGATGTGAATTTACACCGCTCAGTCTTCCGCAGCAGAACCAGAAGCCAGAGCTAACATTGGGTCGTGGAACAGCTTACAGCTGTCTCTTCTAGCTAAGCAGAAAGCAAAGACAAAGAATGAGCTGGCCTCCGACACGAAATTACGAGTATGTTCCTGTCATCACCACCCCTTCTTTTCTCGCACGGTTCTCCCAGTTGTTGAGTCGAAAATCTCTGACTTCAGAGCGTCTGGTGTTACTAAAAGCTTTGCTTTCGTCTGTATTTCTCCCTTGACTATCAGCCGCAATGATCGTACTAAGGCTGATGTCCAGTGGAACCTCTCTGGATTTCCTCTTCACTGATTGAACTTCTTGCTTCGCCCTTCCTTCACACGTCATAAAGCTGAACCAAATAAATACACATCCCACTAAAATATACCCACACTCGAGAGTTTGGTGCTTTCCCCACACTGTAAGTGCTCCTGTGTCTAAGCAATTACGGCAAGTTTCATTAAAGAAGTTTTACTTACCTTTGATTGACTCTGGAACTTGTATAATTTTGCAATCTAGACAACTGGATCTTAAATTGGAAACCGGGTTCTCCCTAATGTGAATCTAAATACAGGACTAGTCAAAATGATTGCAGTGATTTCGAAAAATTACTACAGATTTATTATTTGACATATACTTACAAGATTACACAGATATATAAACAAGCTTGTGAAAGTTTTTTTTGAGTGTCTACAGATGCTCAATATGTGCACCTTTAGTGACTCTGCACACATCAAGTCTATAATAGAGTTCTTCCATACCCGATGCAGCATGTCTCTGTCAATGAGAGCAAATGCATTGATGAGACGAAACCGCAGATCTGGCAGATCAACTGGTACTGGTGGCACGAACACTGTGTCTTTTACGAAACCCCAAACAAAGAAGTCACAGGGGGTTAGGACAGGGGAACGAGGAGGCCATGACATCAGCTGACGATCAGCATCCCCAGCACGACCAATCCTATATGTTTGGAATCCTGGTGAGAATTACGGACAATCTAGAGAAAAATGGAGTGGAGCACCGTTCCTGCTGGAAATGAAATCTTCACTGTCAGCTTCCAGAAGTCGCTATGAGCCAATTCTTTAACATTTGCAGATAGATTTTCCCTGTGCTCGTCACCTCATTAAAGGAAGAAGGCCCATAACGTTTCTTTCTTCAGCTGATGCCATGGCCTCCTCGATCCCCTGTCCTAACCCCCTGCGACTTCTTTGTTTGAGGTTTCGTAAAAGACACAGTGTTCGTGCCACCAGTACCAGTTGATCTGCCAGACCTGCGGGTTCGCATCACCAATGCATTTGCTCTCATTGACAGAGACATGCTGCATCGGGTATGGGAAGAACTCGATTATAGACTTGAGGTGTGCAGAGTCACTAAAGGTGCACATATTGAGCATCTGTATACACTCAAAAAAACTTTCACAGTTTGTTTATATATCTGTGTATACTTGTAAGTATATGTCGAATAATAAATCTGTAGTAATTTTCTGAAATCGCTGCAATCATTTTAACTAGCCCTGCATATGCACATTTGCTGAAATTATTTCCATGTTGCAAACTGTACAACGTGACAGAGCGCATGTGAAGTGATATTACTTTTTCTGGCATTGTATTTGTCGTATCTGTGTCACGGAGACGTCCCACTGTTGCCAAGAAAACTGTTCTTTAACTTTTTGACAACTCTGTGAGAAGGACGGGAAATGAAGTTTAAAGTTTGGAGTGATCCACGCGGCGGGGAAACTTTGTTGGTTTGTTCGTGTACTCGGGACAAGCAAGCGGAGAGAGAGGAGATGGAAAGTTTGCCCTGATACGAGCTAATTTACGGACGGGAACATTTTTCAGTTGCCTTGTTCCGACTTTGGCGATTATCGATCTGCCGGTCGCTTGGTCTGGCGAGAGTCTGGCCAACGAGCTGGCAGACAAAGATCTAACTCCACTTTGCATGCTTCAATAGCGCTACATCAAATTTGTCTGTAGTTTTGTAGTATTGCCATTATTTCCATATTTATTTGTATTGATAGCTCAGTGCGTGCAGTGATCAACTGAATTCGCCGAGCGTGCTGGCTGAGCGGTAACAATCTGGCCTCGCATTCGGAAGGACGCGGGTTCGAATCCCCGTTCGGTTACCCAGGTTTGGTTGTTCCATCATTTACCCTATCTCCCCAAGGAAATTTTGCGATGATTTAATTAAAAGATCATGGCCGAATTCATTTCCGTTCCTTGCCCTCTTTCCTTTCCCGCCTCCAATGTCATCGAAATCAATTAGATGTAAATCCATAACAAAAAAAAAATTATATTAAAATTAGGTGAGTAACAGAGGTTACCTAACAACTTATCCGGCTCGTTATTTTCTATTCCAAAGAGTAAGCGAAAGAGTTGTAAGGTAGATTCGCTTACGAATGGAGATACAGAGCGTGGCTGGTGGGAGGTAACGTTCTGTCCTCGCATTCGGTAGGACGCAAGTTCTGATCTCCGTTTGGCTATCCAGATTTGAGTTTACCCAAATCACTACAGATGTATATCTGGATGGTTGCTTAAAAAGGCCATGTCCGAAATCCTCCTCGTTCTTTGACCCAATCCTTTCCTGCCTCTAATGAGCACGACGTCGACGAGGCGTGAAGTCAAACAGATAAAGAAGGGAGCTCTTTTTTCCCAACACACTGAAACTCTTCTTTTTAATTTTTTTAAAATGGCTTTTTTTCACATGTTGTGTTGAATTTGTTTGAAATCGCCTAACAATGAGACTTTGTGAGCGGATACTGAATACTTGTTTGTCTGTTTCAGGTTAACCACAGCGGAGAGGAACGGAAGTCTTTCGGCTGTCTCCATTTGTCTACATTATTGGCAGAATTCATGAGGTAAGGAGGATGCAAGTTAAGGTGCTTATCAAATAGACTTAGGAATGGAACATACTCGGACATTGACGAATTATCTCGGCGTTAGCATGGCATGCTCTCAGTTGTAACATTCCCTTGACAAGTCATAAATGTTCGTAGAGTAATGAGGTTATCAGATAGCATTAGTCAATCAGGGGGCTTCCATTTCGAATATGTACTCCTGCAGTGACACTCGACATCTTTTGCATGGTTATGCACCAGCGCCATAGAGACTAATGTGCCGATCGAGCTTCTTAAGAACCTCAACGTCACTGATAGGAACACCAAGCAATGAAAGAATAACGGCATGGGAGAAAGGAGTGTGATACAACATCGACTGGATCAATCTGAAAGAGGATTTACCACGTGGTTCTGAACAACCATGGCCCTTATGGAAGTCACCGAACAGACTTCGAGTTGGAGTTGGCCGCTCGCTTCATGGGAATACCTGGGAAAACATGTTCCTGCGGCGAGATTGAAACTATTGTCATGCCCACAACTCGAAATAAATATATCTCAGTCAGATCTTCAACCAGCTAGTGACAAAGCCATCGCACGAAAAGAAGAGGAAAAATGGCAGTAGAATTCTGTACCATATTACGACACTATTGAAGGCCGGTGTCTGATGCGTCGATACAGTGGGACAACCCATTAAGTCTAGTTGCCAACGTTGCAGCGTCTTGAAGTCCACAGCAGCAGTTGTTGAGACGCATCACACGTATGCCAGTGTACTCAATTTTTTAATTTTTTTTCTGTCATCAGTCTTTCGACGTTTTTGATGTAATCCTCCATCCCTTCCTATCTTGTGCTAATCTCTTCACCTCTACACACCCCTTACAACTCACATCCTCAATTATCTACTTCATATATTCTAATTTCTGTCTTTCTCCACAGTTCTTACCTTCCACTGTTCCCCCCACTAACAAATCAACCAATCCAGCATATCTCAAAATATGACCTACCAGCCTGTCTCTTCTTTCTGTAAGCTTCATCCACAAACTGCTTTACTCACCCATCATTTCCAAAACTTCATTTTGTACTTTGTCTGTGCACTTAATTTTCAGTATTCTGTAGCACCACGTTTAAAATGCTCCTTAGTAAGTAACAGAGACAGAGTTCTGTACTCAGCAGCTTACATCAAAACAGTTAGAGAGCAGGTGAACAATCTCGCAGAAGATGATCGCACCGGAATTGCAAGTGCGTAAGCGAACTCTAAAGCTTCAGACATCAGAAGTACTGGTCAGTAAGCGAAGCCTCTCGCTCCAGAAACTAACACGGGAATCTCCACAGCACGTCCCCTTGCTGCGAAAAAAATTCTCCTCCGCCGGTCCACAATGCATCACAGCCAATCACCCGAGTCCGGAGTCATCGAATGCTCGTGGTTTGCCATGGTAAACAGTAAAATTATAAGCTGTTAGTTTGTTAACAACAAGTTCTTTCACTACTTATGGCTCCTCATTCGCTACGTGCAAGCCCGCCTGCTTAGGCATCCATAAATTACGTGAGGTGAAATAGGGGGGGCAGGGGGTCCGGCGAAAACTAACCAAATCTCACCAAGGGGTACGGGGGGGGGGGTCTACGTGAGGATTTGGGAAAAAAAATTTGGACTGTAGGGCTAAAAAAAAAAGTCTACAAATTGCGCGAAATTCGATTTTAGGGGGGTATTTCGCCGAAAAGTGGGGTTGTGACCGGATTTCGAAGGGTGAAACCTAAAAAAAAGTCTCCAAAAGTTTCGCGGGCATTTCTAAGGGGGGGAGGGGTTCTCACGGACCAGATCTCACCAGAGGGAGAGAGGGGGGGGGTCTGACCAGTTCTCACGAAATCTCACCAAGGGGAGGGGTGGGTCCGGAAATCCGGGAAAACACCTCACGTAATTTATGGTTCCCCCCTTACTGCGAGTCTTTCAGTGGAATCCACTACTTAAAATAATCTGACTGTATGTGACATGATTCTTCATATACATTACTGTCAAAGTGCTAAATCTCTCTACTTGTTGAGTGGACACGCACCTCGTCTCCCATTGCTCCGTCCATCAGATAAATCTGCCTTTTGTCTCCTCACGAAGGCTGGTCTTTCAGAAGCAGTCCCATCATTTATTGAGACACGGAGCCACATCGGTTCTTCGCCCTCCCCTCCCTCCCCCCCTGCCCCTTTGTGCAACTTTCCCACAAAGTTGACTGGAGGCAAGAAACTGCTCTTATGAACGTAACAGTGTTATTTTTAATTTAATATTGTTTGTATTAAATAGTGTATTATTGTTAATCCTAACTCTTTGACGGTCAACAGTGGAAATTTGATAAATATGTAACCTTGATCAGAATCCGGTTTCTGCCGAATTGTATTTTTTGTTAATCAACCATTGTCGCCCCTAGCTCCGTAGTCAGTATGTAGACCCCCAAGCCAATATATCAGAATCAGGAGCAACATTTTTACTGCAGCAGTGTCTTGTTGTTCTCGGCAATTTGAGTGAACGCTGAATAAGTGACTAACTTGCTGTTTAGCGCCCAGCCTACGCGTTACAATCGTTTTCGGGCATGCTAATGCCGTATCCTGTTTCGGAGAAGGTGGCTCATTTCCTGAGCGGTCTGGTGGCTCATTACTTAAGTAGTCTGACTGGAGATTAAAAGCGCGCGGTTTGAACCCCGGCTAAGGTTTGCAACGGCCCTTAACCCGACCTTCACCTCTGGCGCAGCTTGCTGTGTAATGTGAAGTACGCCAGAACGCTTGCGTGATTCGGATTCCATGTTAAACTGTAGGTCCCATGTATCAGGTAGGACTATCGCTTTTGGCTAGGCTTCTACGATAAGGAAGGAATGCGCGGCAGGTGCGAAACCCTGCAACCAGCCAATTACAACCACACGAGTTTACTTTACCAAATTTGCTGAATGGTTGTGGAATCGTGAGAGATAGGTAGAATTCGATGCCGAAGATTATTTATGGCAGACTTTTGAGAGCTAAGCAAGGTGGTCGTAAAGAATTGGAAGTTTTTACGTCACTTGGAAGGCAACAGCATTTGTACATTTTCATAACCTACCACAGAAAGGACCATAATATGCAAAATTTTTAGGTAGACAGCTAGAATCGCAGACAAAATAGTCCCCAGCACAATGGGAGCACACAGTTTAATACTGCTTACGATGAGTAGATGATAGCTGAGTACCGATGACATCAAGTCTTCTTACGAAATGTTAATCTTTGGTGTGGTTTTATTGACGTTTTCCGTGTATTCTAACGAGCTGTATTTCAGAAAAATGATGAAATAAATAATCTGTCAAAAAACAATAGTATATATCAGAGGATGGAGTTATTATCTGTGTTGCTGAGTGATCTTTTGGAGGCAATCTCATGAAGGCGTGTTCATCTGGATTCAAGGTGATCTGTGGCACCTATCTGTTCTCGGTAGAATTATTATTTGCTGCTCTGTTCTTGCAGAGGCGGCGGCGACACTGCTTCTCTGATCTCTGGCGTGCTATTTTCCTACACCAAAACCTGTTGACAGTATGTCCTACTGAGAGGACGTTGCCATGGGAGCACGTTTGTCCCAGCTGATGTTTGAGACACTGACTAAAATTTTCGAAGCCGGCGGAAGAGTAGCAACACGCACTTAGTTGAGTACTATGCTGATCATGTTATATCGACTCTGTGGTTTACTATAGTTTCAGATAAGA
Source organism: Vandiemenella viatica (assembly GCA_031002005.1). Taxonomy (NCBI): domain Eukaryota; kingdom Metazoa; phylum Arthropoda; class Insecta; order Orthoptera; family Morabidae; genus Vandiemenella; species Vandiemenella viatica. Next base: position 112,720,497 of record CM061914.1, on the reverse strand, counting down.
GCCCTAAATACGGATCTACAACTTACTAATAACACTGCTGAGTGGTCGCAAGGATCGAATGCGATGTTAAAAATAGTCCTTTAAAAATAGTTGGCTTCATTGTAATAATTGCATCGACAAGTGGATATTTGTTGATTACCATTATGTTGCTCACGGACATACCAAACACGAAGCACAGAGCAAATCCTTTATACAAGGGTGGACTCGAATCGACGAAGCAAGATGTGGAAAAGTCTGTTACTTTGTTTTTAGGGTATAGCTCACTTAGTCGACATTACGAAGGTTGGCAACGCTAGTTCATACTACCGCATTGGTCGTCAAACATTCTATGAAAATTGATTGCAATGGGACTTGTTCATTATTGGAAATATCATTAGTTTTACATAGCTGAATAATAGAACGCATTTTGCACTACTTGAATTATTTTATGCAGTACTTCGACACTCAAAATTTTACACGCTTCGCTAGGGATATCGTGTGATAATCAGCCATATTTGTTGCGGTGTTTAACTCGGGTATATCCTGTGATCGCAGCTTCAAGAATCGAATGTAATTTGAATATTACTTGTGGCTCCTTTTGGTTAGGACTCCGGTCACTAAAAACACGATTTTTTCATGTTTTATAGTTTACTAGTCTATGAAAATTGATCTCCGGGCATACATCACATCATATCGGTTTATCCGTATATTAACAGCCAACGTGATCGAAGATGCGGGCTCCAGCTGGTTATTAATCAGATGAGAAGTACCCAGCTAAGAGCCTTGAAGCAGCGACCTGCCCCAAGTGTATCGACAGAGCTGCATTTTTGGTGGAGAATGTCGTCTTGGGCAGATATGCGCCCCCCCCCCCCCCGGCGCGGAATGTCTGGACCGGAATCCGGCGGCGGGTCGCAGACGGCCACAAAGGTGACGCGGGCATTCCGGGCTACCCAGCCAGGGAATGCGGTGGCATGCGGAGGCTGCGTCTCAATCCACGCTGTCACTAATCAAAGGCTTATTACACAATCAAACGAGTCCACACCCCGGGAGCTCTTAAGAGCATAAACCGTGATAACTGATATACAGTATAACTCCAATTGTGCGAACTCCGACTATCCGAATTGCTTTTTTAATTAAGGCGGAGATGTTAAGCAAGCAAAGACTTTTATTTACAGTGCGGTACGTACATAGTGTATTAATGTGCAGCACTTGTAAGTACGCCTAACATGTAAAAGTGTTGCCTTTTCATTTAATTAATTAAAAGCTCTTTTTTTAAAAAAAACATAATTCTTTCTCTAATTTTCAAAATACATACAGTAATTAATTAAAATAGGATCTTTTTCGGAAAAATCCAATCATCCGAATTTTTGATTATCCGAATTGGGTCCGGTCCCAATTGTTTCGGATAATTGGAGTTATACTGTATTTCCCTACTGCCAGAACCATGAGACGTGTTGTAATGATGACCGCCTTGTTCATTCACTGTCGCAAAATTATGTGCTGCCTTTTATACTGCTGTTGATGTAGCTTTAGGTTAAAGTGTTGCGATCGCCAGTCCAATGAACTATTTCTAGACGCATGCACGAGTGTAATAAATGTCAGGTACCACTAGCTATCACCAAGTACATTCAGTACACTGTCGAAGGCAAATTAATTCAAATAACAAACTACATATCTGTTCCACACTCGCAGTGAGATCCAACAATCATCGTATCATAGTGATATACACATGTAAATAATCCAAGATTTGTCCACTGCGCAGCGCACATCATATCAGCCACGTTCGCACTTTGTCGTAATCATCCAGTGATTGATACTGTCTTCATTCAGTGACGATACGAGCGGGTAACGATTTACTTTTACTATAACACTATCGGTGCTATGTATTTTGACCCGTCCGTAACGTACATTTCTTTCCGCCAGAGTCGTTTCCTTAACACACTCCGTCCAGCGATATCATTACTCATATCCCTGCGATATTCTACAATTAAAAGCTTAGTGATATATATATATATATATATATATATATATATATATATATATATATATATATATATATATATATAGGGTGTTTCAAAAATGACCGGTATATTTGAAAAATCAATAAAAACTAAACGGGCAGCGATAGAAATACACCGTTTGTTGCAATATGCTTGGGACAACAGTAGATTTTCAGGCAGACAAACTTTCGAAATTAGTTACAATTTTCAACAACAGATGGCGCTGCAGTCTGGAAAAATCTAAAGTACGATTATTCTAAGGAATAAACCATTTTTTCAAAGCAAACTTGCATTCTGTGAACAGCACACGTTTACAGAAGAAAGACGACTTACAGAATGGCGAACTCACAGACGCGCTTACTTCTATATCTTTCAAATCGCCTGCAGCGCCATCTGTTGTTGAAAATTGTAACTAATTTCGAAAGTTTGTCTGCCTGAAAATTTACTGTTGTCCCAAGCATATTGCAACAAACGGTGTATTTCTATCGCTGTCCGTTTAGTTTTTATTTATTTTTCAAATATACCGGTCATTTTTGAAACACCCGGTACATATATAAATCGAACAGGGGTGTTACGACCTACTTCGCATCCATTAAATAAAAAAATGAGTGATTTTAATTAACTACTGCTGATGAAACCATATCCAAACTTTGAAAGATCCGGAAATATAATACTCTTTTTTGAAATAATCATTGATTTCTTTTGGCATCCAGTCTCATCTATACAGTTAGTTTTACAGACAGCTAAGCGAAAGCTCCTGTCGCCTACCATTTAAAAGCATTTTTTGTTTGTTTTGATTTTAAGTCTACTGCGAGGCGAGACAACAATGATCAGTATACTAAGGAAACTGGAACCAGGGTCCATTACTTAAACACTAGTTATATTTTACTTCGGGAACCTTTCACCGGGAAAAAACACCGGACAGTGTTTCAGTGTTACCGACGGTCTGGGACTGGAAACGACAACTCGTTGATCGCGATAGCAATAACACGCGAGATTGTTTCAGACAAGTAAAAGTTTCCAGTAATTTTTCCATGCCTTCTAATTGGCTGCGTTATCCCCGAAGCGAAGCATTACCGTCACGCGATACTGGGGGACGGAGATAATGTTGGCCAGTCACATTTGGAGTTGTTGACGCCGGCGCCACAAGATTACGACGCCAGTGCAAGGCCACAGCTCGTAACGACATTGTTTTCATCGGTGATTAACGTTTCACGTAGTAACACCGGTGGGTGAGCTGTAACGGCCTGGCATTCAGAAGGACACGGGTTCAAAATTCCCGTACGGCCATCCAAATTAGGGTTTTCAATAGTTTCCTCAAATGCCGGGAGCGTTGCTTGAAACAAAAAACCTTGACGAATTCTTTCCCGTTCCTTGTCCCCAATCCTCTGCCGCCTCTAATGACTATGATGTCGACGAAATGTAAAGCCATAAGGAAAAATTGTAACACTGCTAACACTACAGTATAACGCAAGCCGAAGAATTTCGTAAACGTTAGTAAGAGTTTGCTTAATCGTTCGTACCGTCCCAGCCCTCCTCCTAATTAATTTCCGGCTAATTTATTAATGTTTTATTATCGGACCTCTTTGCCGAAGATTGACTGTATTCTTTCCATTATTTAATCCAGGTAGAAGGGGCAGAACAATTACAAAGAAAATAAAATGTAGATAGATGCACCACACTGATTTGAATGTATTCTGATAAATTGTGCACTGTGCTACACTATAGGTTTTCTGTTCAAACACATATATTGAATCCGCAAATCATCGTCTTGATAAGACAATTACAACTTCATTGTTTATATACTTAGTTTACATTACAAAACTGTGAGCGAGAGTGATGTATGGCAGATACACAGAGAGAGAGCGAGAGAGAGAAAGAACATAATATGGGCTTACATTATGATCCCGCGCGGAGCGAAATCGCGAACTACCACCGCGTAGCACTGGACTAAAACTGGTCAAGACTGAGGTCCTCTGGTCCCATTGTGAGGCCTTATATAATACCCATCTAACAGCATTCGGGTGGGCTGATCTTCTTCTGGGGGGAGTACTGCCAACATTGGATTCTTACTTCCCCGGTTGGTTGGAGGACCATCTCTGCCAAATGGGAGGGAACACAGAGTTCCGCCGATAATACCCCACCCGAGAGGTAACTTTTGTTTTTGTGGGGTGGCTACTGTACCATCCTTATCCCCGCCAAGAGTGAGAGTGGTAACTGGGTGCTGGATCCCTTCAACGTGGCCTAGCCGCCATGACAGCCGTCTGTAGCCCACCTGAAAATCATAAATAATATCTCTCCGCCTCAGTCTCGCTACCCAAATTAAAATTCTTAATACTATTCTTATTCTAATTAAATACTACTTCTTAAACATCCTAATTATGGCTTGAAATGTCTAGTGACATCACACATATCACGAATTCCGCCTGAACTGTAAACTGTGTAATAAGCTGCTCTGCTTTGGGTATGGATTTATTCTGACTTTGAGTAGTTTAGGATGTAAGTTTTGAGCTCAGACCCTATTCTTCTTAAGTCCTTGGCGATCATATATATTATTTCGAAAAGGTTTTTTTTGTGACGATCCATATCTCTTCCTTCACAATTAACCAAAATCGATAAATGAGGGACCGAGCGTGGTGGTGTAACGGCTAGCCTTCTGGCCTCGCATTCGGGAGGACGGAGGTTCGAATCCCCGTCCGGGCATCCAGATTTGGGTTTTCCATGGTTTCCCAAATCACTCCAGGCAAATTCTGGTATGCTTCCTTCTAAAGGCCATGGCCGAATTCCTTCCCATTCCTTGCCCCCCATCCTTTCCCGTCTCTAAAGACCTCGCTGTTAGAGAGACTTTAAGCAGATAAAAAAAATATAAATGAGGTATCATTTTAAAAGATTAAGTTCTCAGCTTTGGTAACATCATTAATGAAGAAAGGAATTTTTCGAAATTATATCAGTAAATGTCAAAATTATGAACAGTCAAGGTCACGAATATGCGATGCTTCAGAGTGAAACTGCCAGGCTTCGCCGGCGTTGATAATGAGTGATCGCATACCGCTAGATAGAAACACCACATGTCACAGAGATATTGATAAACTGTGTGTGTTTTCTAGACTACGGAGCTTTTCGAATATTTTTGTCTCTGTTCGGGAAACATTCCATCATTTCCAAATGTTTCGTAAGAAGTTGTAAGCGTTGTGCTCCGTAACTATTTCAGTTGCTGCAAATAAGACTGTTCTTCTTTCATTCTGCTACAACCAACCAACCTCGCTATTCATTGTATATCATTCGCACAGGCCACCTAGTGTTGTTATAACCTTTTTCTCTAGGTTAACTGCTAGTCTACGACTGAATTGTTGTAACTGGGAAAGAATGGCTTTCAAGAAACAGGAATAAAATAGTCTTCATGGCTGAACCTCTCAGGGTCTGCCTGGAATGATTTTCACTGTACATGTTTAGATTGTCCGTCTGGAACTTTCTGCTACTTGGTTGTGTGTAACTAGGCACTAGTGCTGTCGTGGTGTTTCTCTCGATAACATCTTTGCAGGTTGCTCGGCGTGGGAAAGCGATCGGGTGTCAAGCGTGCAACGTGCAACCTCATAGTAAATACGGCCATTGCCAACGACGTAAAAAAAATTAGCATATAACAGGCTAATAGACGTTTGGAACTTGGCATTGGACAGGATTAGTACCGGCTTTCTATTGTTTTCCAAACTTGATCGTTTCCATTGTGTACTCTACTTTTTTTACCTCTAAGCACCTGATTTTGGTATGAGGCATTAAGAGCAACACTGAACTGGCAAAGATCCAACATTTTCGTCGTACTTAACGTTTTAGATATAAAGTAATAGCAACTCTTCTCAGAGGTTGTTGCATCACTGGTTTGTAGTAACCAGTTTGGAACTATATCATTGGCCATTTCGGGCTGTCGTTGAAGTAAACTTCCCGCCTCTCCCCTTTAGTTTCTTCTTCACTGATTCCTGTGTCCGTTCTAACTGTAGGCTTGTATTTCATAGCCATCTTTGATTCTCAGTATGTGTTCGTGCGATTTAGTTCTGTATTATTCCATTTTGGTAGTAAAAATCCCTAATCTCTTTCGCTTTGTTACTTCATTGGGTGTGTGACTTACTTCCTGTTTGTCCTCTTTGGTATATATTGCAATGAAGGAATGAGAATTTTTCTACTACGGAGATTGGTGTGATCAATATTTTTCATGACATACGACGAACGGTGGTTATGACGAATAACCTGTCTGCCAGGCTATAAATGCGTTAAAATGCAGTATTAATCGCTGGCGTCCGTAATTAATATGTTTAAGCTGAATGTACTTAATTAAAACCAAGTTATAATTATTGCAATCATACATAAACGCTCGTTTTACGAGTGGTAAGTGAATAATCGCTCATTGACTTCACCGTATAAAACCAGACATTTACGTTAAACTAATTAATTAAAAGGAAGATTTAATGAGTATGAAAAGTATCTGTTACATTACATATTCCCCCGTTCTCAGTTTCGAGAAGTATATCATTGTGGAAATGCAATTAGTTGTAGACTTAGAACTTAATGCTTGAAAAGCACAGATTTCATATTTGTTAGTAGTTTTCCAACTAACAGTCCCTCTTACGTCATGGCCGTCTTTCGTTACACAAAACTGTCTTACGATCAGACGATTTAAAAAGTATGAATATCTCCCATCCTTAATAATTGGCTAGCTGTGTGGTAGGTCACTAAAAATACACAGAGTCGATTCTGAAAAACAGCCAAATAAGAGGACAGAGAAGGCGGTGTTGAGATCTGGGAATGTCCCCCTGGTTTATGAGGCGGCGTGGCCAGCCGTTGTGTTGTGCCCCGTTTTAATTAACTCGTCCGTCCATTAGCGTGACGCCATATTCGGCGCCGCTGCTGTTTTATTCCTGGAAGCTGGGTGGTCGGGGCGAGTGGACGTTTTTGCCGCTCGATGATTGATAGCATCCACGCAGCGAGTCCCCGGTACTAGGGCTGCTGTCCTCTGAGCTTCTGTATCCCGCCGCGCACGTGGCTAGAATCCGACCCAGTGAAAACGTCAAGGATGCTCCGTATGAAAAACCTCGCAGTAAACATGTAAGGTGCCCGCTTCGTTGGGACACGATGTTCAGCGCACGATACCACGGTAGTACAACGAATTTTCAACTGCAGAAGGTAAGGAGGGATGTGGGTACCAGAGTTCTGATTTAAATACCAAACCACTCCGCAGTTCGTATGGAGTTGTGCCGTTGACACTGGTGATCGTGGGGACATTAAACTTGTTGGCTCCCGTGGCTTTCTAAAGTGTAGGCCCCGTTAAGGCCTCTCCCTTCGTCTTTCAATCACAACAATATACTGAACACGCACCCAATACCACAATGATCCATACACATGTTACAGCGCCACGACAAAGTGGTTTCAGGTTTTTCAGTTTACGCGCGATTCAAAGCGATTTTATCTAGCAATCTAATAAAATTTACACAAAATTGGACGCAACTGCTGAAGATTTAAGAGCATAGACATTTAAGAAGAATTGTATTTAGCTGAAAACACATTGTTGAAACTTTTTCCATTTGAACAGAGAGAGAGGCAATTCTTGGTAAATGAAATATACATAATTTGCCATTTTTTTGAATATTTTCTAATTTTTGAAGAGTTAAAGAATCAATCTCTGAAGTTTTATGAATATTATCATATGACTTATGACACGTAATCTTATGTATTAAATGCAATAGAGGAAGAAATAACAAGGGAGAGTATCTTTCCTGTATTTAAAAAAAAAAATTTTTTTCTTTCAATTCTATTATTCCATATTGTATACAATCCGGCCTTTTGTAAGAGCGTGATAGCTGTTTATTAAATTGTTGATGTGTCATTCGTGACATTGATGAAGTGCCATTTTGTACAGGTCAGTTGTATTTACTGACTGAGTTTGTAGATGGTGCAACATATATCGCATCGTCCCGATGGTCGTCACTGCTGTTCTGTTTTTTAGAAAAACCTGTTTCGTCTTAATACTTACTGTTTGCTTGTGACACGAATTCTATATTTGTATTAGGCAATGGCAAAAGTAATGACGGAATATTTCCCGATGCCTCTTTAGGAGTCATTTGGTCTGCCAAAAATATAAGCTATCGTAATAAGACCAAGAAGAATTATTTTGGTCTCCCCCTTCCGCACCCGGTTATTTGTGTTTACCTACTTTTTGATTTTCTCTTCGAAAAGTGTCTCTTTATTTCACCTGAAAGTATCGATAAATCATATTGTATTGAAAATATTACATGGAATTTATGTAAGAAAAATGACGTAATTATAATAATGAAAATTTTTGAATTTTTAGGATTTCGTTCCCTAGCCTAGCCTAGCCTTTTCTTTTATTTTCGAATGTTGCATAGCACAATAGAAAAGTCTTTACAAATATGTACAACTAAATGGAATAAATTACATCTACAGCACTTCCCTCAGCCTACAAAATAATCCCTATTGAGAAGCTCCTTTCGTGCGATGGTGTGAGGGGGGGGGGGGGGAGGGGGGAGTTTGAACTTCTGGCGATAACCGGCGATTCGTGCAGACAGTTCGCTTATATTGTAACCGCCTTCATTTGTTTCTATGACTTTGTTTATTCGTCCGACTTCGGACGACTTCCCGCGAATAAACAAACTCATAGAAACAAATGCAGTAGTTACATATACCTGGTACCCTGCTTTGCAAGAATACATGTACGTCCAGATACTATGTTATCTTAAGCCTATAGATTTGTATAGCAGAATAAATTTTTTATAAATATTTTCAGGACATTTAATCAGATTCATGAAATTCTCCAACCAATCAAATGACTTTTTTATGTCTAAAAATCACTCATTTAGTCATTTTGCGAAAACAATAAACTCCATGAAATTCGCTACAGTATTAAGCACTCTACGTATTATAAATTTCGAAAGAATTTTCGTGTAAGTAGTTTCAAAAATAAAGGAGGATGGTATTTTCTTAAAAGATTTTTCGGCAAAATCTTCTACAAATCTTGGAATAAAAAGTAAAAATCAAAATATTTCGAGAATAGGCGGATTTCCAGGTTTCATTTGATACAGATGAAGATTATCTAAAGTAAATATTTTCTTCAATCTCTCTAAACCTCCTATGATTACTTGCACCCTTCCCCATGATTTTTCCCAAGTTTTATGTTACAGTCGTGTGAGGGTTAGTAAGAATTACAGCAGTACGAAATTGCAAATTACTAAGTTGTCTGATGGCTCAGTGGTTAAGGCGTCTCATTGGGAATCGAAAGGTCCCCGGTTCGAATCCCGCAGCCAATAAAAAACCTGGCACCAGGTCATTTGGACCAAACGAGCCTTTACGTTTACTAAGTTAAAGGGTTGAGAACTTTCATGGGCCAAACAGACGGACAGGCGGAAAAATGAGCAAATCCTTAAGGATTCCGTTTGTCACTAGAATTTTATATACCTGTTGTAATAACCGGCCGAGTAAAAATTTTATACAATATGTAGGGAGAGGATTCAAATCTTGCAGATACGTTCAGGCTCCGCTGAAACTGTAAGGATTGTTACTAGTGTTGTCGCTTGAGCCCTTGTCTCGGTTAAGGCAGCATAAAAAGTGCATAAATTTGTAATTTTTGAGGCTTCTATTTTATATGATCTGAACGAATCGGTCTTGTTAAATTCTTGCCTGAAATTCTATTTCTTAATAATGCTAGACATGCATTTGTATCTCGCCGTTTTGTTCAGGAATTCCAGGTCACCTATTGCCGATGAATAAAAAAAATAAAAAAATAGTATGTCGGAAATGTAATGCTTTTTAGCTGCAACTCCCCACCATTCAATCCCCACCGCAGACAGGTTATTGCTTTTAACTTTTTTTATGTACGTATATGTGTAGAATTGAGCACATGTCATTTCATTTCAGTTTTAATTAGTTAATAACAGAACAGTAACACGGAAGCTAACGACATCCAGCGAATGCATTTGCGCATCAGGCATCAACCGACCAATTTAATTTGCACTTTATTCCCTGACGTCTTTTTTCCTGGTTGGTACCTGCTCTCGTTATAGTGCTCTAGCGCTAGCAACTCAATTTTTTCTCTGCTGTTAAACTAATTCAAGCCAAGAACCGAATACATCATGATTGGCGACTATGATGCTATTTCACTGGGTAACCATGAAGTGTACGTTTATGTTATCGTGCATATTTAAGCAACGAATCTGAATATTTATGATCCGCGACACACTGTTTTTAACTACAATCTAATCTTTCAAAGTTTTTTTTTTTGTAGTTAAGACGGTTACCACTCTTGGTTAATGTTATCAATCAGCAAGGCATCTTTAAAACTATATATTGACGTTAACTTTTGCTCTGGAAGCTTTCTAATTTTTTATATTAAATTTTAACAGTATCGAGACAGCTTCACTTTAGGTAATTATTTTAGATTGGCTTACTTTTGGGCTTAGTGCTATTGTGTAGTGGAGGTTAAGCTCACTATCTTCTGACTCGGGCACGGACTCAATGACCCAAACCCGCTGCTTCACCAACGCCAGGCTAATACTTAGTTTCTATACTCTAAATGTTTGCTAAGCTGTCGAAGTATTGCAGCCATTTGACGGATGTACTTCTGTAAAAAAAAAAGTCTTGTTTTCTTTATATGTATTAAATTAGTCATTAATACTTGTGGGAGTCAGCACGAATGAGCTGTTAGATTTAGGGACTTCCGAGAACGAACTACGTTACGCAAAATAGTGAACAGTTCGCGCATGAGTGTCTAGACAATGAAAGTTGTTTAACGATGCGAGTTAATGTAAGTAATGTTGCGCGATCATAAAATTAATGTTTAAAGCGTTAAACAGAAAAAAATATTTTTGTTGATACGATGTTGCGCGGATGAATTTTGAGGTAGTGTGCAGATAGTTATTTGTGAATCTCAATCTGTTTAACTCATGAGATCATGCTTAGGCAAAACTATATTCGGAATTAATTCACCGTGTACAAATATTCATTTCAGATTATTAACAGTATAATTTCATGGTGCTAGAATGAACACAGCAGCAATAGTAATAATTTTTTTTTAATGTAAAATTACAGTTTTTGTTTCCGTTTGATTATTTCAAATCTTCTATCATTTTCAGAACAGCGTAGTCTCTGATCACTGGTGGCCGTGTGAAAGAATCTGTTCTCTTTTCTATTAGCTTTTAACTAATCTTATTTATTTAGAAATTAAAAAAACCGAACGTTGAAATGTTAAATTAGTTATTGGTCCAATTAGCCACCTCCGTCCAACCAGTAATATGTCACTGCGTTAGCCACAGAATGTTAAATAAACTGTTAAGCTATAGAATGTTTTCAAGTACATTTCGATTTTTTACCTTGTACCGAGTAGGAAAAAAAAAACTGGGTCTATAACTTCGTGTGTCGGCAGTATCCCCTGCTGGATATCAGAACACTTTGTGGAGTAATTTCTCTGCGAAATTTGTTACTGCTTTTTAGGGAGCGTTGCGTGATGCTGAGATGGGGTTGAGAGGAGGGATGAAAGGGGAGCTCGAGAGGTTATGAACTGGGGCTGGGAGAGCGGCTGGATGGTTTATTTGAGGGCTCGCAAGCTGCGTGCAACGGGGGTAGCGTACAGTTTAAGAAAACAGTCATGGAACACTCTTATCAAATGATTTGAGTTTTTAAAATGTTACAGCACACTTATTTTTATGTGGGCAGTTGCTACTAGGTTTATGCTTTGATCTAGTCCATGTATTTCTGAAACGCTCTCAGTAGCTTTGTTGGTGGAGCTACTGATTACGAGTTGGAAGACAGAGGTTCTACCCCGAGGAATGTGAGGATATGTTTCTATGTGTTATGTCCTGATCGGTCCCTGTACCACTCAGCCTGTTGTCAAATCAGTACAGGTACGGTGGCTAAAGTGTGATGATGAAGAGTAGCATCGATTCTAGAGCGTGGCTGTGCAGACCAAATGGCCTGGAAAGGGATGGATTTTACATTTTTTGACCGAGCGTAGTGGGTGAACGGTTAACGTTCTGACCTCACATTCGGGAGGACGCTGGTTCGAATCCCCGTCCGGGCATCAAGATTTGGGTTTTCCATGGTTTCCCCGAATCACTCCAGGCGAATGCTGGGATGTTTCCTTCAAAAAGGCTTTGGCCGAATTCCTTCCCGTTCCTTGTCCCCAGTCCCATCCCGCCTCTAATGACCTCGACGTCGACGAGGCGTAAAGTAAAAAAAAAAATAAAAAAAAAAAAAACATTTTTAGTTTACTGCACTTAGGGTAAAGTGGAGCTATTTGGACCATTTCAAAATCGAAACCTTATGGTGTCTCACCAGTGCATGATATCAGATTTAACATAACATAGAAATTTAGCTCTGAAATCTGTGCACCTAATAAAGCCACGATAAAACTTAATAACATATGCATCTACCGATCAAAAAATAATTTAGCAAAACACTGTACAAGAATGATATTTCCAACAGTTTGGTGCTGTTTGGACTGCACATAGGGCAATTTGTATCACATAATTTGCTGCTCCATAACGGTTGTATAATTTTTAGCTACATTTACCACTTTTTTTTTTTACCACGAACACCTGCGCAGATTTTATGAAATCATCCGCAACACTTTTGTTTCATGTTCTTCAGCTTTGCACAATTGTACACTCATAGACGAATGACCAAAGCCACGACCTGAAAGACTTGTAAGTCTGTCCACCAGATCAGTTTCTTGCTCGGGAAACAATATAGTTGGATGGCGAAAGGAATTCCAGATGGTAGAGATCTTTTCATTGTTGAGATCAATAACAAGGTCTCTGTGAATACGAGTGTCTGTAACCCTTCTCTGCAAAGTTGTAAATGCTACGTTGAAACGCGATGCTGCCACTCTCATACTTTTTATGACCATTAAGTACACTAATTTTTGCTTGAGTCATTCTTCCTTTGGACCACTGCAAATACGAATTTTTTGTTTTATATTTCCTTACCATCTGAAAACATAAAGAAACGTTAAATTGCCTCTCTGAAAAGAATAAAATAAATATACAAATAAACAAATAAACAAAAACAAATTAATATTTCATTGCAATACAAATAGCCCCATCAAAAATGGTTCGAGTTACCTAACATGAGCAAAAATCGTTAACTTCTAATAGGTCCTTGACAAAGCAACAAATGCCGCCAGTGGTTGTATGGAACTGCGAAGGGGGTCCTTGCTGGCCACAATACATGCTAGCTGACAGTAGCTACCGGTTTTCGCATCACATCTTAAATTTCAGACATTGAAAACTACATCAGCGTAATTCCTGCACAGGTATCGCATACTGCAGCAATTTCAGGTATATTGTATGTGAGATTTGTTAAAGCTATTTAGTCAGCTCTTCTTGAGTTTTCTTCTCCTACATCACACGCATGCTAGAACAGATATATAGGGTCCAGGCCGCGTGCGAAAGAAGCGAAAAGAACATTTAACTTATTTTGATCCAAAAAGTCCGATTACCCAAATGGTATCACCTACAGCTGCTACTTGTATAAAATTGTGTACACATTACACTCTTCTGTACAGTTTTTACAGTAATGATTGTTAGTATCATTCAATAAACAGAGTGCTGAACTAAAACTAATCATGTTGGATACATGATTTAGAATGATGATTGTGCTAAATCCTACTTAATCATATGTATTGAGTTTACTATCCTTCTTTGGATGTTTTAGATCCGCTGTTGATTTTTTGTTTCAAATCGACTGAAATTTTAAATAGGAATAACCATAACCTAGCACACACGATGACAGCATGACGACGAACATTGTGAATAGAAAAACCGCATCAAACGACGAATTACCGGGTTAAAGGTTCCAATTTGCAATGACCTGTCGCCACGACTTGCCGTAATCTGTTCGTAAACTATAGACCCATACCATCCGGTACGTTTCTACATACGCGTCGGAATGTAGCACTACAATCATTAGGCCTTGTGACAGCTAGCGAGCTGGTCACCAAGAAACTAATTCTGAAAGCTTGTTCGCTCGCCACAGTAGAATATATCGTTATTCTAATCCTCCCAAGAGCCTGAAGTTTACTTACAGTGCGATCATCTCCTGTAACTTTAAACTGATGATGTTTATTTTAAGGATAGGGCATTTATAAAATATAAACGGTTCTGATTTTTTGGTGAAAACTGCCCTTTTCTGTTGTAAATACCAAGGGATATTGAAAATTATCCATCACTCACCAAGAGGGCTTCAACGAATATACAGAAAATGAGACGAACAGAAATGTACAATATTTATGTTTTCTATCCTTTATTCCTTAGACCAGCGGTTCCCAATTTCTTTTTAGCCACGTAACCCTAATTGATCATACATTTGTTGGCGGATCCCAATTTTTATAAGCGTAAGCTGAAAACCTCGTCTCGCGTCGGTAAGTCATCACAGACGGAAGCAGAACCATGATAGGCTTCTCACGGCGATGTTATGACTCTTTTCAACTAACATTTTATTTAATTTTCGGATGGAACACGGAACCTTTGTGACCCTTCCACGGAACCCCAGGGTTCCGCGGACCACCATTTGGGAACCACTGCCTTAGACTACCTAAACAGTTTCCTTTTCCTTTGTATCATTTTTGTTGCCGAACGGCGATCTCCTGCGTTTGTTCCACTTGTTCCAATTTCTTATTCTATTTATTTTCTTTTTACGTTATTCTCGTTTTATGTAATACGTTTTACCAACTACGTTGTAGACGGAGATATTGTACATTTATGTTCGTCACTTTGTTTGTGTAGATATTTGTCGCAGCCAACAACTTAAGTGAGTGAAGGGTTGTTTTCCCTATCGTTTTTTATTTACATTACTATCGTTAGATCAGATATAATGTTAATATTTTTAAAAACGTTTTATTTATGTGAATACCTAAATCGTATATAACAAAATGTAATTAAAATGAGTGGAGAAAAACAGTGTTAGAGTGGAGCCCAAGAGATCGCCCCAGACCAAGAGGAAGACCACCAGACCAATGGGACAAGGACATACGCAGGGTTGTCGGAGTTAACTGGAAGAGGATCGCCCAAGATCGCGTGGCTTGGAGAAGACTGCTCAAGTTATATCTGAAAAAATCATGACGCATCAAAAAATGATTGAACTGGCTGATAAATAAATAAATTAAAATGAAGGAAATAATTATAATTATATATAATAGTAATGACGAAGTTAAAATATATACTTGATCTTAGGTTCTTCAGATGCCTCCTGGGATGCACTTTAGTTGTGTGTATTCACGGCAGTACTGCGCGTTTGTTTTGGGTTCGGTTATTTTCTTTTGAATTTTGTTCTCTACCCATTTGAGACCTATTATTATTTTTTTTTAATTCTGGTTGTATTTTCGTCTCGTGTATCTCGACATTTGAAGAAAACAGTGGAATTTTCAGACTTTTTCAAATTCACAGCCTCGTATATTTGGAGTTTTTTTAAAAAAGACAGAGACTTGAAGCCCAGGATAAGTTGTATCACATATACTCTTATTCAAAACAATACTTTGGCTCACTCGGATCGCATAATTAGTTTCTCAGATAATATCCCATAAATGTGCACGTGTCGAATCCGGGAAGTCGAAAATTAGAGGTTCACTTCGCGGTACGTCCTACTTCAACGAATGTCTGTGTGATAGTGACACAAAGTGTCATTCTTTCTCCTCAACAAGAGAACAAGATGGCAGTGCTATGCCTATTTTTAACTGAAGTATTGAAGTTTGGAATTACTTCGACAGAAACTGTTGCTTTTTTAACGCTCTGGCCTCGCATTCGGGAGGACGACGGCGGTTCGAATCCCCTTCCGGGCATCCAGATTTGGGTTTTCCATGGTTTCCCCAAATCACTCCAGGTGAATGCCGGGGTGCTTCCTTTAAAAAGGCCATGACCGAATTCCTTCCCGTTCCTTGTCCCCAGTCCCATCCCGCCTCTAATGACCTCGACGGCAACGAGGCGTAAAGCAATAAGTAAAAAAAAAACCAGAACTGTTGCTTTTTTGTGCCAATCTTCGCCTCACCCGGCATTCTTGTAAAGAGTGTTTCACCTTAGCAGTGGCTTAAATGATGACGTTAAGAAACATTTTCATGTATACAGTTGCGCTTTAAACTGCTTTATTTTGTGATAGCTGTTACCCGCGTCTTCGTACTCGTAGACTTAGAATTTTATTACTAGAATTGGATTTTTTTTTAACAATTTCATTCCTCCCAGCTGAAGGCTGGGAGGCGGGCTGTTGGAGAGTCACAGGAGACTCTTTTCAGCCAAACTACTCTCTACGGGGAGGGAAGGGGGATGGAAGGTCGGCCGTGGCCTTGTAGGGAACCATCCCAGCATTCGCCTAGAGTGACTGAGGAAAACCACGGAAAACCTCAGACGGGATGGCCGAACCGGGTTTTACCCCGGTCCTCCCGAATGACAAGTAGCAGTGCGAAATCGCACTGCTCAAGCCTCGGTTATAGAAAACTGTAACTTAAGTAAAATGTGTCCCACAAACTTACTGCGAGAGAAACAAAGTCCGAGCGATTAATATAACATTACAGAGACACGCTGCCTATTTGTCACTGTTCGATTAGTTTTCAAAGTTTCATGACAAATTATGTGATTGACTCCGAAGTGTCTTATTTCCTTACTAATGATACGTAGTATTTTCTTATCAAATTCCATGAATATCGGTTTAGCCGTTTATTCGTGGAAACTTGACAGAGTTACCTTTCGCCTGGCCTATTCCACTGATGTGTGTAACAGCGAGCGCCTACTGACAGCGGCCCCGCACCACACCTCGCGCTGCGGCACTGTATACCCGCCACACTGCAGGATGCTCACAATCGCGCGTTAATAAAGTGCGAGTGCGTGCGCGCGCGTCAGCGGCTGTCACGCCCTGTCCGCCTGCTTGCCGCCTGTTAATTATTTCGCCGCGGACGCTGAGTGCTCGCTCTGTCCAGGGTAAATGGATCGCGGTACGTGCTCCCCGGGGGTTTTCTCCCTGTAATGCAACAGAATTGATTAACGTCACATTAACTAGGCCCTGCACTCTAATCTGCAGCTCATTGAACACGATGGCGAGAAGTGGAGAGAGAAAGGCTGCCATGCCCTAGTCCGAAGTGGCGTAATTTCGAAGAATTATTTATAGCTATATGTCCCGTTCGGAAATTTCACGAACACTTTGAATAGTAAGACTGGTGGTTTGTAATAGGACGAAAGAAGAACCGCCCCATTTCTATCAGTTGTTTATTTGTTTAGTGTAATAGGTAAATAACAAAGGTTGACGCCAGTGAGACAGTTTATTAATATCTCTGTGGTATGTGCTGCTGCTATCTAGCGGCTTCGCTCTGAACTGTCTCATACGCGCGACTTTCACAGTTATTACTTTTGTTCTTCAGGGGTCAAATTTTATAATATTGCCTGAATGGACACCTTAATCTTTTAAGTGATGCCTCATTTATCGATTTTGGCTTGGTATCAAGGGAGATAAACGGCTCGTAACAAAACAAATACATTATGCAAATAATGATACGTTTGCCTTTTAAGTGTCAAATTCCGAAAAATTCCTTTCTTAAAGTATAATGTGGCCAAAGCAGAGACATTGATATTTAAAATGATATCTAATTTATCTATTTCGGTTAGATATCAAGGAAAATAAATTGCTCGTGACAAAAAATACATTATGGAAATAATGATACTTTTTCCCTTTTAAGGGTCAAATGCCGAAAAATCCCCTTCTTAAAATATGATACGACCAACGCATAGATCTTAATCCTTAAAATAATACCTCATTTCTCGGTTTTGTTCAGATATCAAGGGAGAAAAATAGCTCTTGATATGAAAATACATTATGGAAATAATAATAATTTTGTCCTATAAGGGTCAAATTACGAAATAAATTTTCTTAAAATATGTTATGACCAAATGATACCTCATCTGTCTATATCAGTTAGATATCAGAGGAGACTAATGGCTCGTGACACAAAAACGCGTTGTAGAAATATTAATACTTTTGCCCTTTAAGGGTCGAATTTCGAAAAATTACTTTCTTAATATATGATGTCACCAGAGCGGAGGTGTTAATCTTTAAAATGAAACTTCATTTATCGATTTCAGTTAGGCATGCAGGGAGATAAATGGTTCGTAGTACAAAAAACAGCATTTTAGAAATATTGACATTTTTGCCCTTTAAGGATCGAATTCCGAAAAATTACTTTCTTAAAATATGATCTGATTAAAGCGGACACCTTAATTTTTTAAAATGATACCTCATTTATCACTTCGTTTAGGAGTGAAGGGAGATAATTGCTTGTGACAGAAAAACACCTTATAGAAATAATAAATATGATTATCACTTTACATGTGACCTCACCTGCTTTATTAAATCGAGAATAATACAATACTTTTCTGTGTGCTAACTTCATATTTCTGAGTAATCTGAGCTACAACACCATTATATCCGTTATTTAATACCTTTTTTTTTTTTAAAAATATATATCCTATTATATAAAACGCTAACTGCATGCGTCGTCTATAGCTACTTCACGGATTGGCTACAGAACGGTCACGTGACAGACGTCACTCGCCAATCAACAGCCACCATATTGTATTCCTTCATTCATGTCGCGTTTTGTTTATTTACTACAGTTAGAGGCAGAAACTCATATAAGAAGAAGAAGATTCAATATTTAAGCTATTTTACCTGTATCAGTTAGACGCAGATATTCATGTAAGGAGAAGAGGATTCAATATTTACGCTATTTTATCTGCATCAGTGATAAGGACCATAACCTAAGAATTTTTTTTTTTTTATTTATTTATTTGACCTTAGGTCTTGAGAGACCATACAGTAAGCCTGGTAACAAGTAACAAGGTAATAATATTAATAGTATGTAAAAATATGCATACATATAAATACATTAAATATGTAGGTCACTGTCTTTGATATAATCCTTGATGATACAATAGATTCTGTTATTATTTGTAGCGAGTAACCTAAGAATTTTTTAGGCAGAAGGTAAGAAACAAAGAAGTTTATTAAAAACTAGGAGTAACGTACGTAATGCGAAATGTATTAGTCAAATAAATAACAGTTATCCGTTTTCGAAATTATAGTCTACATTTATTTATTTAAAATATTAACCAAATACTCTGATAATCTAACCAGAGTAACGTATTCATATAACGAAAGATATAATTAAAAATAATTCTTTTTCTGAATAAATTCCTACTACCATTATAGATGATACCCTTAATATTTGATACATGTGTTAGCTATTAAATGCGATTTAAGATAACCTTTTTATTAGATTTAAATCATCAACTGTATAAGCCATGTGACACTCGCAATTCAACAACGATATTACTGCCGCAAAACAGCAGTGAGCGGAGATATTAGAAATACGGAGAGCAGGTGAAAAAAATTAATGCGAGGCAATTATATGTCACAAAGTTACAATTAGTACATTCCTTTAAATTTACATATTGCTTTTTATTCATGTAAATGTAAGGAGAAGGGTATTTATTCTATGTTTACATTATATTACCTGTATCAGTTAGATGATGAGAAACAATGAAGTTAATTCAAAACTCAGAGAAATGTACGCATCGCGAAATATATCCACCCAGATAAATGACCGTTATTTGTTTTTGATATTATAGTAAAATTAAAGTAAAATGAATTTATTTAAATAAATCATAGTAAAGTACCCCGATAATCTAACCACAGTATGGTACCCTTATCACGAAAATATCATTAAAAATGGTTGATATTTGCTTTTCCATACAAGTTTTTCCAGAATAAATCCAGACTACCGCCATAGGTGCTGCCTGTCGTTATTCATATGAGGGTAATAAAAGCTGTTTTTCGAATGCAACGTTGTGGAGGTTGTGGCTAAGTAGACCAGATTCGTAACTGAAACATTTTGTTGCAGCATAATTCGCTCTGAAATCAGTTTTACAAACCATTTAAACTGCTTTCATAAGCGCCATGTTACTGAACGTATTAATTAATGCGGGTGAAAGTAGTTCCATACCTATCGTGCTGAATTGTGCCTGGACCAGGAATAAAACTGATATTACATGGACAGCAAAAGTTTTCGGGAATCCTAAATGGTTTTTAATTTTATTGGTTCTATACTTCCGTCGTCATTAATTCAGTAGAAGTTACTGCAATATTGCTATGTGAACAGCAAATCAAATATTTAGAACAGTACAAAATCAAAGAACTTATCATTACGTAATAACAATTCCGTATAATTAACACACTGCAAAAAAAGGAACTGCCAGAATATGGCGTTCAAACCGTCATTTTTGACGGGCTCGAAGCTAGTATATATATATTTCTGTGAAAATAAAAATATGACTACTATTTCAGTAAAAAATAAAAAAATAAAAATGTTCAAATATGCGTTCCACGACTGTTAAATTTTCCTCCTTATTTTGAATGATGCGATGCCATCATTGGATGATTTTAGTACAGTGAGGAAATCTTGTATGCATAACGTTGGCATTGAAATTGGTAGGGGTGTGATGCAGTCTACAGCACAACTTTTTTCGATAAAAGTATTCGGTAATGCAATAAATTTTGAATGTGTGGGTATATAGGACTGAGAGAAGTTCTCTTTGATTAGTTCATGTAGTCAAGAATTAATACTCCTGATACCTTTTTTTATATTTTTTTTCCAACTGAACTTGTTTCCACTATTTCTTTACCTTTAAAAATTAAACTTCCAGTATTAGTGAGAATTGTTTTATTTAAAGCCGATCTTTTTAATTCTTTGTTCCGTAAATTTCACGCACCAAGAAATTTGAAATATTACTGGTATTGGCAGATTTGTTTCCGATAGTTGAGAATTGGCAGTCCTCTCTGTAATTGGCTTATGGCATAAGGTGTAGTTGAACAGAAATGTTATTCATTTGCCAAAAAGTTAGTTTTACAACCCACGGTTAGGGACCCAGGGATGAAACAGAATTTCACTTAAAGAAAACTTATTTGTAGAATATTAGTGGAATGGTTGTGTGTGACATTATCCATGTTTAACCATTATCGGAACTTTCAGAATACACCTGTTCAGTCATTCGCTTTCGTCATTTTGTCCGTTATAAAACCTCCAATACAGTTCCAGAAGCTGAGAACGAAATATAACTTACTTAGCAGTTACTATTGGTTTTTGTTGATGTTATTTGTTTGTTATTTATAGATTGATTATTTTAGATTTATTTGAATGTCAAATGCAGATAAACTTCGCCGTAGGCAGTGTTGTAAATTGCTGATTTTTGTGACTTTTTCAACTTCACTAACTAGATATACTCTGATTTAAATCAGCCTAAAGCACCATTGCACTATTTTCTAACATATACCCTGTAAGCGTTTGGCTGTGGAGCTTTTTTGTTACGTCCACCACTGCTGCCTCAAGTGCGTCTTCTGATTGGGAAGGAAAGCATATTTGTGGTTACGCGACATCGGAAATGGTAGAAAGAGGAAACTAAAAGAAAGAGTGTAAATTTCCGACGTTTCTATAAGGTCATTCCCTTCTTCTTCTTCCCATTCAAGGATTAGTTGCGTTGATATGTTCCGCTTTTAGGGACTATTCCCATTTCTTCCTTGGTCTACCTATACATCTTCTACCTTTTGGTCTGTATTGATTTACTACTTTTGGTTATTGTGCATACAGATGGTCTTTCCTGTTACTCCTATGTTCCTCTATCTTGTCATTCGTACTATATGTCCACTTGTAAGACTACTTGCCTTTCTTGTGGTTGACCTGATACTTACTGTAGACCGAACTTCGTGCTTGCTAAAGTTTTAATTACTAACACACAGCACCCGAAGTTGGATAAATGAGTTCGTAGTCGCCGCCGGTCGCCAGACAGGGTCCAAACCAGTCCGATAAAAGTGTGAGGATAACTAACTAAGAGAAATCTTCAAAAGTAATGAAAATCTGTTCTCCACACATTTATTTGAATAAAGTACACATCGAACCAGTTGGCCACTATCAGAATTTAGATGATAAGGCTATTGAAACTTCGTAATCCGTCGATTGCAAGATTCTTAGAAACAAAAGGAAAGTTTTTAATCCAAAATCAGTCCACACTATATTACTTTCGATGCCACACTTCACTGTTCTGGTATCTCAACCCACTGTTCAAATCAATTTAAAACATACGTCGCAATGGTTAAACAAGTTCATTCTTCTTCTTACTTCTTGCTACACCCGCACAGTTAGTATAGCGTCTCACATTACGCGACGCGAGCCGTTCGCTACAAAACCTCGATAACGACTGACTTTAAACAATGTAGTCATGCGCTCACTTCGGCGCGGCGGAATGCTACTGTTATGTTACATTCCCCAACTACCAATTTGTGATAATTGTTCAGGTTTTTTCCACTGAAGAATTATCATTACAATAAAAAAAGAAAATTTACAAATACCAAGTTTCAGACTCTCAAGTGTGGCCAACCTACTAACATAAGATACACAAAGCCATTTAACATATTTAAATAAAAAACAGGCACACAAACAACATCAAGAAAACATATAAAAAAAATACACGAAGGAACCACATGAAATTGTTATAGTTTTCGTGGTCACCGTTCTCAAATAGACTGTCAACTCTCACGAAAATAAAACTGAAAAGAAAGAACATATATACACAACACGACAAAAATAATATTTCCGCTTCTACCGTAGGCTCTATGGGTGGAGTCCTCGGTTGCGACACTGGTAGAGGTCATTAACCTCGATACGACTTTTGTCGAAGCACTTCACGCACTACACTGCACTACACAATGCCTACTGTTGTTGCTGCAGCTGCTTTGGCATTTTTTCAGGCAGGGTACGAGAGTGGAAATATGGATTTAGTTTATTGGCTTTAGCCGGAAAAAAATTAAAGATTTGTTCGCCGCAGCGATGAGGTAATCGGCCTACGCCAAATAAAATTAGAAAAAAAAAATAAGGATAAAGGGTGTCCCCTCCTTTTAGTCAGATAAGTCTTCTGGTAACATTTTGTAGGGTTTAAGGGAAGTAACATTGAAAGTACCCCTGATATTTTGACCAACAGGGTACACTAATAAATAGGAATTCTTCCTAGGGCAGCTAGCAATCCGATACGGGCCTTCATATAAATACTTAAACTTCCTAATTTCTTTGTTTACGCTAGAGGACTTATAATGAGTCTGCGCCAGTACCAGATCACCCGGCTTATAGTCGATTGCCTTCCCTCTTTGATCATGCCGCTTCTTCCTCCTCTGAGCTTTCTTCTTCATCTGCTGTTGAACTGTCTTAATCAACTCTTCACGGTTCACTTGACGAGTTGTAGGAAAATCTACGAATTCCGTTACAATACGGAGTGCCTTCTCGCCGAACATGACTTCCCGCGGCACTACCGAGGTAGAATCATGTGGTATGTCATTAAGTATATGCTCCAAGTGCTCAACTTCAAGGGCCCATCTTTGATGGTTGTCTGTGCAGTAACACCGAAACCACCTCCCGATTTCTCTCATTACTCGTTCAGAAACATTACTTTGAGGGTGATATAAGGAAGTTCGCACTACCTCTATCCCGACTTGCTCCAACCTCTCGGTCCATTTACTGCTACAAAATTGAGGGGCGTTATCTGAGACAACCCTCCTAGGTTTTCCAACCTTCGGTACGAAATCATTTAAAATTTTATTTGCCATCAGCTTGGCTGTAGCCCTCTTCAACGGGTACAATCTGACAAATTTTGAAAAAAACATCAATTACGACCAGTATCTGTGTCACTCCACCTCTAGACTTAGGCAGTGGGCCATACACGTCAACTGCGACTAACTCCAATACATTTTCAGGTAAAATACACTTCATCTCTCCTCTCCTCTTGAAATGACTCTAACTTGAACCGCTTCCTTTCCTTCTTCACGAATTTTGGTTTCATAACTTATATTCACTCTTTTTCCTTCCGTAATAAATTGCAGACTATTCTCTTCCCAGTCTAGTTTAACCATTTTCTCGGCAAGCCAATCGACTCCCAGAATTAGATCAACGGTTAATTTAGGGATAACAAATGCTTTTATTTCAATCCTGTGTCCTCCAATCTCACCATCTACTCGAATTTGCTGGGTGATTCTTTTAATTTTACCCCCATTTGCTACCGTAACTGTCATTCCTTGTACCGAGTGTAAACATGCGTCAGGTTCATTCACAAGGATTTGAAATAGGCTTTCCGACACACAGGATATGTCCGCGCCAGAATCTATCAAGGCTTCTACTTGTCGTGATTTAAATTTCACCAAAACAGTAGGTGTACGGGCTTCTTTTCTCCTTAAAATTCCTTCTTCTTCCAACAAATCTTCTCTCGGGTCGTTATTGTAGACTGAAAAGACTTGTGATTGGCGAGCCGTTAGATTCGCTTCATTATTCAAATCTGAGTAGCAAGTGCGAGTACTGTCCGTTAATTGCTTGTCACTATATGGTAAATCTTCGTCCCGTCGCAACTTACTTTTACTCTTCCATTTTATTGACTTCCTGTCAATTCTTTTCTCTTCTTCATATATCTGTGACTGCTTCAGCTTCCCGACATCTTCTTTACAAGTTCCGTAGTCTGTGGGTATTGATCTTTCCTTTCCATAGCTCGCTTTAGTTGACAGAAATGGTTCGCATTGTTCGTATACCGCGCCAGCGGCTGCCGCGTGCTTCAAATTATTTTTGGCACAGGTACCAACACTGTTTACGCCTGGACTGTTACGCGTGTGTTGGCTGCCGTCGCGCTCGCCGGCTGCGCCGTCATGAAATACATAAGACTTCCGCACAACTTTAATCCCGTCCAGGCTTACCTCGCCTGTATCCATATTTTCCGAACCATCAATTCCTATTAACATCATCTCACCCTCGCGTAATTTTCTTTGTTCTCTCCAAATGTGTTCTTGAATTCTTTCGTTTTCAACTTCAAAAATGTCATCTTCGCCTTTTCCTCTGATCTCAGATTCTCCGACTTCTATTTCCTGATCAAATTTATTTTCATCTTCTACCTCATCCGCCTTCAATTCTTCACTTGTACTGGTTAATAAAATTTTCTCGTATCTTATCGGTTCTTCTTCAACTTCGTTATTAAATACTGTATCATATAGACATATTTCTGGTTGATCCTTTTTCCGCCTCAAGCCTATTTTTTCTTCTTTTACTAATACTATTTTCTCTGTATTCGGCCTCTTTTCTGCCTCCGCCGCTGGCGAAGCCTTCTCAGTGGCAGGCACTAGTTTAAATGTCTGGTATTGTCTTCTGAAACCACGGCTACCCTCTGTTCTTCATTTTGCGGTCGGTAGTTGTGATTCTGGAACCGCCTATGTGATTTCCCTTCCTCTATGTTTTCCTTTCGAACTCCATCTTGCCGGCCTGAGTTTTCCGGTTCTTGCCGAAAATTTCTATTCCCTTCTCTTCGGTGGTTTTCCTGTCGGGATCCGTTATTTTGAAAATGATTAGAGTTATGTTGCCCCTGGTATCTTGTTCTGTACATTCTTTGCTCTTGTACATCTAATCTTCCTAGCATGTCTACAGCATCCTTTATGGAGCGGATTTGTGGCTAGTAAGTATTAGCTGTGTCTGTTCCGGTAACCTAGCCGCAATCATTCGTACATACTCTTCTTCACTATGAGGCTGGTCTAAGTATCGGCAAGATGCATAGCACCGCATGAAAAAATCGGTTTGCGATCCTCTTCTCGGGTCATAACGGTCACCGCACATTAATTCTGATTTTACGGCGATCTGCCGCTCTGCCGACCAGTAAAGATTCAAGAAATCTTCTTTGAACTGCTCGAAAGATGAAAATTCCTCCTCTAATTGCTCTGCCCACAGTCGGGGTCCTGCTCTTAAATGTTTTATTACCATATTAATTTTCTTCTCCTCACTAGCAGCCATAAAAGGTGGAAAATTTTCGAAATTTTTAATAAACTTTACAGGATGGATGCCATTTCGGTCCGAAAATTCTTCCCAATCAATCTTTTCGTCGTAGCATTGAACAGGAATTACGGTGCCCTTTCCGGTTTCTTTGTATTTACAGAATTCTTCTCTCACTACACCCGGCACTTGTTTTAATACTTCTTGCTTTATAATTAGCGGCGCATGTACCTTCATTCTCTCATCCACAAATACGGCAGTTGACACTTTTAATTTCTCCAACTTCTCATCCAGCTGTTCCACCTCCGCAGTTATCTCTTTCATCCCAAACTTCACTTCCGCATAGCCCTGTCGGGTACCTTCTTGCAATGTTTGGAACTGTCCTTCGATCGTCTTTATACGGTGGCAGTGACTATCGCTTTTTTCTTGTAACTGCGCATACTGTTCTTGCAAGGCGTCGGTTTCCTGGCGCAAACTACCAGTTTCACCCTTTAACTCTTGTTTTAAATCGGAAAACTGGGTTGCTAAGTCCTCTGCTCGCATATTACACAAAGCACGATACTCTTCCATATCCTTACGTAATTCTGCTATTTGGGATTTGTGTTCATTCAGAGACTTAGAATGTAACATTTCCGCGTCATACTTTAGCTCAGCTTTTAGATTATCGAGCTTGGAATCAAAGGTTTGAGTACTTAATTTAAGATCTGAATCTAACTTTTCAAATTTATCATGGAGGATTTCAGTGCTTGACTTAAGGTCTGAATTTAAATGTTCAAATTTATCATGGAGGATTTCGGTACTTGATTTGAGATCCAAATTTAAATTTCCAAACTTGGAATTTAGGATCTCGGAATTCGTATTTAAATTTTCCAATTTGGAATTTTGAATCTCAGAATTTATGTTTAAATTTTCAAACTTGGAATTTAAGCTTTCAATATTCGTACTCATATCTGACTTTAGTGAGCGCATTTCCGCTCTCAGGATTTCCACCACCTCAGTGAGACTTAGACTAGCGTCTCCTTCCGTACCCGGCATAATTATAAATTTTACACAGAAAACTGGATCAAAAAATATTGTAAATTCGCTTCCCGCGAATCAGACAACCAGACCACAACAACGCCGTTATACACGAAGCGCCAGCTGCTGCAAGCTATCTAGCTAAGCATGCCATTTAAAGAAAAAGGAAACAAAAGGTTGTACTATAGGCATAACTACAGGTGGAATTTAAATAACTGCTCTGTCATCCCTGATGACAAAGGAGAGTAAAATGTATTGTCGAGTTAGGAGAGAAAAATCTGGTCCGATTTTTTCTTCCTCGATATTTCACAGAAAAAAAGGAAAATTATCAGAAAAAATTAGGAAAGGATTTAAGCCTTCAAAAATAGCCAAACAAGCAGCGCACAGCGCGTTCTTAGCTTTCGGAGACTCTGCACGACGATTCTTCTTTCTCCCGCCTTCGTCGTCTCGGCTGCCCAGCTCCGCGCCGAACAATGTAGAATGTCTTCCCCGCTGCTCCTTGACCAGCCGCGCTGCCTTTGTCGAGTGGGAGTTCTTCCGCACCTTTGGGTATTGTCGACACTCACTGTTTTGATTGTCGTCGTCTTGATATCACTAGTTTTCCTTTTCTTTCTTTTGTGTGTTTTCCTAGGATTTGAGAAAAATTGTCTCTCCTCCTAGTACTGATTTCTACCACACAGTCCTGTCACTCGTCGCCATGTAAGACTACTTGCCTTTCTTGTGGTTGACCTGATACTTACTGTAGACCGAACTTCGTGCTTGCTAAAGTTTTAATTACTAACACACAGCACCCGAAGTTGGATAAATGAGTTCGTAGTCGCCGCCGGTCGCCAGACAGGGTCCAAACCAGTCCGATAAAAGTGTGAGGATAACTAACTAAGAGAAATCTTCAAAAGTAATGAAAATCTGTTCTCCACACATTTATTTGAATAAAGTACACATCGAACCAGTTGGCCACTATCAGAATTTAGATGATAAGGCTATTGAAACTTCGTAATCCGTCGATTGCAAGATTCTTAGAAACAAAAGGAAAGTTTTTAATCCAAAATCAGTCCACACTATATTACTTTCGATGCCACACTTCACTGTTCTGGTATCTCAACCCACTGTTCAAATCAATTTAAAACATACGTCGCAATGGTTAAACAAGTTCATTCTTCTTCTTACTTCTTGCTACACCCGCACAGTTAGTATAGCGTCTCACATTACGCGACGCGAGCCGTTCGCTACAAAACCTCGATAACGACTGACTTTAAACAATGTAGTCATGCGCTCACTTCGGCGCTACTTGCGGGTCGGCGGAATGCTACTGTTATGTTACACACTCTTACTGTCTTATTACTTTCTTATTAGATCTAATCGTGTACATGCCTGTACAGATCAAAGGAACTTCATTACCCATGACTCACTTCCATACCGAAGCATAGAATTTCATCTTTCTTTCTCTGTTCCTCTTATTTCGTAAAGTTTTAGCTATCGTTTCACATAACATTTGATACTTGTTCACTTTGTTATCAATATCTTTGCTTACACTGTATGTTATGTTACAACCAAGGTAGTTATAGTTAGAAACTTGTGCAGACAGGTAGCCATTTATAACTATCTTTGCTCTAATAGGGTTTCTAAAGCGATTATTTTTATTTTGTTCGTGGATGTCTTCAGGATGTAGCGCTCTGAACATATTTGCAATTTGTGTAGGCCTCTTTGTAATCCATTTTCAGTATCCTCTATTATTAGTAAGTTATCAGCAAATAACATATTTTTAAGGATGTTCCTTGACCTACACCCCTCGTTAGATATTCTTTCTGGGATATTCGTTCTGCCACATATTAATGGCATCGTTCAGATATATGTTAAAAAATGTTTGGGTAAGACTACACCCCTATCTCTTTGGTTTATTGTTAATGTTTATTGTTTGTTTCTTTTTTTGAGGAGTATCTTTGTATTAAAATATAAACTCTTCACTGATTCTATAATATGTTTCGGATATCCATTTCCCACAACGGTTTTCTACCTACTTTGTCAAAAGCTTTATGGAAGTGCAATGCAATTTATGTCGGTAGGTTATATTCCCTCCTCCAAAATTCTGTTTAAAATATTCATATTATTTGAACAAGAACGTCCTGACCTAAATCCATTCTGAAATTCTGGTAGCTTAGCTTAGAAGAATGCTCCTGCATTTAAAATACTTATTCCTCTGTAGCTATTTGTGTCGGTTCTGCCTCCGTTATTGAAAATAGATAGTTGCTATTCGCCACTGTTCCGGTATTTTACCTCTAAGTCAGAAAAGCAGTTTGAGAGTTTCTCTTGGTGTAGGATAGTCACCGAGCACTCTCGCTACTCTTGCTTAGAGAGCGCGTGCTACCGGAGCACCTTGTCGACCGGCAGCGATTATCGATGCTCGCTGTGTCGAGTTATTCGCTGGGGGTGGCCGCCGGATATTGGCACAGCCCGCGTCTCCCGATATTGCCAGGCCGCCCCCGATAACCGGGGGAAGCAAGGGTCCGCCTCGAGGAGGAAACCAGAGGTCACAGCCAGAGAAAAAAGGTACCATCCTTACTCGGTCCATTTGCCATTTTCTTTCCAAGGAGGCCCATTCTTCTGTCACACATGTAGGTATAAGGGCCTTCCGTAGTAGGAACCACCGCTTCAATGCTTCCTTTGTACTGATTTTCAACGTCACTGCCCACTCCGGATTTTATCAGTGGTGTTTCGAAATTTTTTGAGCATCTTGAACTCTGGTAGAACAGTGTACGTGGAGAACGGACTCTCACATAAGAGCGGAATCCTCCTCTTTACCAGCAGGCAGTGAAGTAAACTCGGCCATAGTGAAAGTGCATTAAACCATGCCACACATGGGTTGTCTGCCATGTACTGATGGGTGAGCGGTAATTTTGCCTGGTATTCGAGAGCAATTGGGGCAGATTGCACGCCTGACCTTCCAGATTTCGTTATATATATATATAATTTCCCTAAAGCACTCTGATTTGGTCCCTTCATGAAGACCATGTCCGATTTTCTTCCAGTTCCGTACAGTCGATAACAGTTCTAATTACGTCGTCTTCAACGATCCGAAAAGTGCGATTAGAAAAAGAGCCAGATATGTGTATCTCATGTCTGAGGTAGTGTTGTTTCCCTGATAAACTACTCTTGACGGAAGAAGTAATGCTAGAGTAATCGGCCTGTGAGAAAATTTTGCGGATGATGTGCTACGAATAGTGAGGTTCGTGGTTTGTAGTGGGATTAAAGAAGAAGCGGCCCATTTGTAACAATCGTTTATTTGTAAACAGAAATAGGTACGTAGGAAATCAAACACTTACAACGTCTTACGAAACAATTATAAAACACTTTTGGCACGTTAAACATTCGTATGGCACAAACTCTTGTTAATTAACAAGACAAAGCAAAATGTAATTTATGCGATAGAAAACATAGTTTATCAAAATCTCTGTGATGTGGTGGGTGAACGGTTAACGTGCTGGCCTCGCATTCGGGAGGACGTGGGTTCGAATCCCCGTCCGGCCGTCCAGATTTGGGTTTTCCATGGTTTCCTCAAATCACTCCAGGCTAATGCCGGGATGTTTCCTTCAAAAAGGCGATGGCCGAATTCCTTCCCGTTCCTTGTCCCCAGTCCCATCTCGCCTCTAATGACCTTAGCCTTCGACGAGGCGTAAAGCCATAAGTAAAAAAAAATGGTGCTGCTATCTAGCGGCAATGCGATCACTCCTTATCGACACCAGCGAAGCCTAGCGGCTTGACTCTGAACTATCGAATACCCGTGACCTTGATTGTTCATAGTTTTGCCATTTATGGCGTGAATTTCGAAAGTTTCTTCATTAATTAATTATGTTTACCAAATTGGAGAACTTAATCTTTAAAATGATACCTTATTTATCGAATTTGGTCAAGTGTGAAGGGAGAAACATGGCTCGGTACAAAAAACGCCTTTTAGAAATAATACGTATACATCATGATTCTCTTTGGCAACACCTTGGTGATTCGCAAGAGGCGGCAGATCCCAGTGGAAAGTCGGATATGCGTTTGAAAAGTAATTGGATGCTTATCATATGCTAAGGAGGTGGAGATGCGGGTCGAAAACATTTAACCATCAGTGTTTGTTGCAAAGCTTTTCACACATGACCTTTTTTTTGCGAGGAGGACCATTAATAATGCCCTCGTTGCAAGATGGTGACCGTGATTTAGAGAGAGATCATTCCCGGGTAGCACCACAGAACTCGAACGAGGGCCCGGATAATAGCGAACAGCAAGAGCCCTGGTTTATTTGAGAAGCGGAAAACTGGAGGCGAGCTGCAGAAATGGTATGAGGCCCTCGTGACCAGAAGGCGTTCTTTCTTGAGCGGTTGCTGGTTGTGAATGGCCGCTAACATCCCGTAGCTTGAAAAGAAAATTATTGAAGTTAGAGTTGTTGAGAGTAGGCAAGTACTGCAGCCTAAAGACAAGATGTACGTTCAACGCATTCTACACTTTAAAGCAATGTTTCCCAACGTGGGGCCCACGCCCCACAGGGGAGCAATTTGTTTTTTTTTAGGGGGGCAATTTAGAAATTGACTTGATACGACTTTACCGCTTTCTCTTCGGGTTATTTAAATGCAATGCTAGATATAGGTACAAAATATAGCAAAAAAAGCAAATTTTTAAAAGGATCACACTAAATTGCCATAATAAATCTTTTGAATTTGAATTTTAGAATTTCATTATACGTTTTTTAATTTTACTTACTGTGTTTTATGACAATATTAAAGTGTTTTCTCTCAAAAACCATCCTATATCAGTTTCTTTAATAACAAATAATTTTTTATTAAAAATTATGTATGGGGGGCAAAAAAAAAAAAAAAATGTTAAAAGTGGGACATGACCCAAAAAAGGTTGGGAAACACTGCTTTAAAGGGTTAGTAAAATTGTCGGTAATACAGATGTTACGAGAGAACTGGCACTTGAAGTATGACTTACAACCACGTATTGTGAATGTGGAGCGTTTACAAGCAACTGAGCCTAAAACCTCTCCACGAGTCTTCCACGATCTAACTCACCTCAATCATAATAAATGCCGGGGTGCGTAAGACTTATGACATACACTACCTCTACCTCCAGAGTTTACTTCTCTTGGGCCTTCTTTTTCGGTCATTCGCTGCTTCATTTTTGACTTGACTTGGCGTGGTTTGTTTTTTTTCTCCAAATCGTATTTTAAATTATTGATGCGTTAACAAAAGTGAGCCGTAATATTCTGATCTGGAATTAGGGGGGATCCACATTCGATTCGCGATCTGTTCATCTAGACAACAGGTTTTTCTTTTCATTTGCCAAAATCACTCCAGCCGATTGCCAATTTCATCGTTTGTTCAACGTAATCCTATCCAGGCTATAATTACATTTTCTACAATCCACAAAGCCCTAATTTTTTTTTAAAAAATCGTCTCACTAACTATGAGGTTTGCTAGCAGTATATTAAACTTGTCACTAATTAAATCCTTTTGCTCTTTTGTAAAGAAAATTGAAACTTAACCTTGTGTAGTAGGCATTCGTTGTTATCAGATTTTATTTAAATTATAGGTGGTTTTCATAGTACTACATGTGGCCAATATTTGAACTCTTTGTTGACTGACGGTCGTGACTGATTAACTGGTTATAGTGAGGATTAAAAAACAAACAAAACAAAAAAATGGAAAGAAATAGTTCGTTTATAGTTCACAAAATTGATAAACCAAAACAAGTTTACCACATTTTGGAGCACTGACTTAGTATTAAATGTGTTAAGGCTACATAATAAACCGTGATATTGTCAGGTAGCTAAAGCAAAAGCTTTATTTGAGATAAGAAGAACTCGGAATATTATCTGCTGTGGGGAAGGTCATGATTCATTGTTGTGAGTCGGTGCCTTTATCTACTTACTAGCTGCTCCCCGTAACTTCGCTCACAATATTTTTTTAATTATTTTTTTAAAATTATTTTAGAAGGGTTTAGGAGATCAAGTCAGATCTTCCATTGAAGCTACTCTCACCAACAATTTGACGTCTTATTAGTCTTCAGTCAACGCATAGTCAAGAATGTCGCAAATTCATTGGGTGACACTTTAAGAAATGAGTAAATGAATATGAGTTACAATTCCGAATAATACAATGTTGTTGGATACATATTCCGGCAAAAATTTCTACTGCAAGAAGTTATTAACCTTCAAGAAAATCTGATTTGTCGACACTTTTAATTTCTTAGATTATTGGAACATAATTTATTTCATTCATGGGGCCAAACACCATCAACCTGCAGAATATCGCGTTCAACGAAATAAACAGACGGAGAGACACTTTTTTTCTTAATATCTTAGCTTCCTGATGCCGCTTAAAGACAAAATATACCTCATTTCTTTCATGGGACCCTGGGATGCAAAGTTTTTGAAACCCTTTAAAAATTCGTGCAATGGGGTACACTTGAATCGCACTCAACGAAAAAAACATTGCTTCTCACAGTCGAACTGTTCCCAGCCAACTATAAGTCACTGTAATGTGCCGAGTTACTAATGCATATAATTTTAATATTTACCTATCGATTAATTGGGAATATATATTTTTTGTTGTTAAAATTCTTCCCGAGCAAACTACAGTTATATTTTCGATTTTTTGTAATCAGTATAGAAAAACAACAGAAAACGAACGCCTGATTAAAAAAAGGCCAGACTGGAGCCGGTGATATGTACAGTGCGAAGCAAACTCGCTGTGACGCCACTGCAGGATTCTGTGCGATCCATAATCCGAACTTGCAAGGTGTTGGGTGCTGACTAATCATGCTCTTTTCGGGACTAGGAACGAGACGCTGATTCCAGGCTGTTCTCGGGCATACGCTTTTCGAAATAAGTGTTGCGTCCGTGTGTACTATTTGCATACCATGGATTTATGCCCCATCGACGTCGAAGCAATTAGAGGCGAGAAAGGAAAAAAAAGTGGGGGGGGGGGGCAAGGATCGGGAAGGAATTTGGCTTGGTAATTTAAAGGAACAATTCCGGCATTCGTCTGGAGTGATTTGGAGAAACTGTGGAAAACCCAGATTTTCTGTTTGGGGAAACGTGGACGTCCCTGATTGCTAAAACTCTTAAACACATGTCTACTGTCAACATTGTGGCATGGTTTCAGTCGATGTTTAGATTATTGTCATCACTTGACATATAATTTTGGTTTCTAACATTAGTTGTTCCGAAGGCTGTGACCATATAAGTCAGGTAATTCAAGACGTTAAGTGAAGGTAGGGAGATGGAACCCCAAGTGAAGAACCAAACCTCGCTAGACACTTGTTACATGGTAACTACAATTTCTATGGTATTCCTGTGTTATGGCTCGATAACATTAAACGAAGTCTTGTTTGTCGTCGCCGATCGTGGTTGTTATACAGAGAAAACTAAGTGTTTCACTAATTGAGCAGATTAGAAAAACAATACAGATTTTAAAGTGATACAGCAGTATATCTTTGCTCTCGTTATCACTTCTAGCTGTCCCACTTTTGCCATGTTGTTGCGAAATGAAAATTCATTTGAATGCTTGTTATGAAAAGTAACTTCGACAGTGTTTACATATGTCACTACTTTTCTTCTTTTTTTATATATATATAAAATCCATCACCAGTGTCTCGACTTGTTTGATGCAATCCTCCGTCCCTTCCTATCTTGCGGCAACCTCTTCATCTCAGCATACTCTTTACGACTGGAGTCCTCAATTATCTGCTTCATATATTCTAATCTCTGTGTGAGTGGGGACTTTCCCGGCGTATCAATGCTACAAAATCCTCTCGGGTGTCCAGCCGGATGGTGTAGTAAAAACACGACGTTTCGACAGCTGACTCTGCTGTCTTCATCAGGTATCTTGTAGCTGTTGCAAGCTGACTGTCACCGCATCGACTGTCGAGGCAGTGACAGTCAGCTTGCAACAACTAAAAGATACCTGATGAAGACAGCAGAGCCAGCTGTCGAAACGTCGTGTTTTTACACTAACACCCGAGAGGATTTTGTTGTATTCTCATCTCTGTCGTCCTCTACAGTTCTTGAACCTACGACTGTTCTCTCTACTGACAAATTAATCAACCCTGCGTGTCTCAAAATATGACCCACAATCCTGTATCTTCTTTCTGGAAGACTTTCCCAAAAAGTTCTTTCCTCTTCAATCATTTTCAAAACACGTCCATTTTGTACTTTATCTGCCCACTTAATTTTCAGCATGCTCCTATAGCACCACATTCCAAATGATTAAATTTTCCTTCTTTCTGGTATTCCTAAAGTCCATGCTCCACACATAGAGTTTTGAAAAGTTCTTTCCGAGACATAGATTTGAAACTAAAAGATTTCTCTTTTGCAAGAAGGCTCTTTTTGCTGATGCTGTTCAGCTTTTAGCATCATTTCTGCTTCGGCCATCGGTTTCCTTTTTTATTATTATTTACTAGCTGGTACCCACGACTTCGTGTTTGTAAAGGATTTGTATTGACAGCTACCGACATCTAACCACCGTAGTGCACGATGGGAGACTCGATGCTATTACCACACACCAATGGTCTATGCTATGTAGTTGTGGAAACAGAGTGACATATGCGGAGACACATGTCTTTGGCCGTAATACGAAAATATCCTTGATCGGCCAATTTCAACCACCATATCTCCCACACTACCACGGTTACCGAAATTCGGCCAATGTTGTTATCGACGGGTGACTCTGTGCTACTACCACACACAAACACCAGTGATCTGCGCTAGATAGTTTTGGCTGAAAAGTTATACACCATGACACATACGTTTCTGGTAGAAATATGAAAGTGCCGCAGGTCGACAACTTTCAACCACCATATCTCCCACACCCCCATAGCTACCGACATCTAAACACCATAGTACACGATAGGAGACACGATACCACTACCACACACAAACACCAATGGTCTATGCTATGTAGTTGTGGAAGCAGAGTACATATACGGAGACACATGTCTTTGGTCGAAATACGAAAATGCCCTGCATCGACCACTTTTAACCATCGTATCTCTCACATCCCCACAGCTATCGACATTCGGCCAACGTTGTGCACGACAGGAAACTCCATGCTACTTCCACACACAAAGACCAGTGATCTGTGCTAGGTAGTGGTGGCTGAAAAGTGAAATATACAAAAACACACGTCTTATATATATATAAAATGTAAATGGCTTTCGGCCTTATCAGCCAAGTTTTTTGCGTTTTATGACAATTCACATTTCATTACTTTACAGTTCTATTTACATAGTTTAACAATTTATATTTCATTTCCTTTACAGTTTTAAATATACATAATTTACATTACTTTACAGTTCTATACACAACAGTTTACATTTCAATTCCTTTACAGTTCTATATCTATCTGTTTACTTCTTGGTGTTATACTATGATGAGTCGACATGTAATCACTTACTTTATTATATTTCTTATCTGCGCCGTAGAGTGTTTATTATACAATTTGTGGGATTTTTGACACTATATCTTAATTCTATTTGGGTCAATGTATAGCACTGGTGCCCTAATCGTTCACTATGGCCTCAAATTCTAGTAATATGACTGGCTGATATGTATGAGGATATATCTGTTCAAGTGGTGTACGATTGCAACTGTACTAATTTTGTTCCCGTCGTTTCCTGTTTGATTTTATTTTTCTCCATAAATAGCAGATTTTACTTACTTCTTCTATCGCATTCGATCCTATTTTTATGTATAATCTTCTGTCATTTCTACTACATTTCATCACTTTTGTCTTGCTTTGGTTTATATTTAGTGCAAAATCTTACTTCGGTATTTTGTTCATGCCAATATCCTCAGTCTGTTCTGCTAGCCCGACAATGTCAACAGCAAATCGTAGCATACTAATGATTTTTCTCCTCGGAACACTTACAGGTACCACATTCCAATTATTCTTTGACTTCCCTTATTGTTACATTCAACTACTTTAGTACTGTTTCGTGAAGTTTTTTATTAAAGTGATGTGTAATTTTAAATCCATGAAACTCGCCGTGTCTTTTGTAATGAGCTCACTGTTCTACTTGGAGGCGCGCACTGTACCCAGTTCTTCCCACGCGCCTGACACCTGAGCCAACACTCCGGCAGCTTCCTCCATTACAATGACAACGGCTGCAACAAATACCAGTACCTGCATCGCGGGCCTTTGAAGCGCTTCCTCAAGTGCATCAAGCTCACTCTCGCTATACAAAGTTCCCTTCATTTATTATGACGCGCTAGCCCACACTGATAAATATCAAGTTTACCCCCTCCCCCCTCCCCAATTCTCTTATTTGAATAAATTATGGTTAATGGATCGCAGTATTTTGCAGAGATTCGTGTGGGAATGTCTCCTTTGTCCTAACTACTTCAGATTATGCATTTTTATACAACTCGTACTGGTTTGGCAAGGTCCAGAGGAACATGGGTCATATTATACGTATGGTCTTCAGATCTCGTGATTTCGGTATTAATCGGTATTAAAATCATCTTTTTATTTGGTTTCTAAATATGAAGATTTATAATATTTTTAGTCATAATTCTAAAATAACTTTACCAAACGTTTAGGTTTGAACTAAAGTTTCATTTACAGTGTTTTTAAGTATTATATTGAATATTTTGGCGCACATTTCCAGCTATTTTCCCTTGGTCAACTGAATTGTTGCACAGATCCTCTGGTGAAGCAAATGCTAATCAAATGTGAAGCCATAAAAAGTCAGTCTGCAAAATTAAGTAAAAAATGTTTGACTCGGTTCCTCCGTCTGTTTTGCTTACTGGACCCACTAGGTCGCTAAGGAGTAATAATTGTTCCGGACTCTAGATACTGGGTTAGCTGGTTCGATCCATTATGGCGGAATAGATTTTCATCGTATTGTACATCGAGCGTGGTGGGTGAACGGTTAACGTTCTGGCCTCGCATTCGGGAGGACGCTGGTTCGATCCCCGTCCGGGCATTCAGATCTGGGTCTTCCATGGTTTCCCCAAATCATTCGAAACGAATGCTGGGATGCTTCCTTCAAAAGGCCATGGCCGAATTCCTTCCTGTTCCTTGTCCCCAGTCCTTTCCCGCCTCTAATGACCTCGACGTTGACAACATATTGTACTTGACCAGACTGGTACGAGACGTGGTATAGCACAGCTAATGTATAATAGCTTTCAGATAAATACAAAACCTCTCAGCAGTGCGTATGGACTGAAGGCATTCTACACTGCTAACGGTGACTGATCCATCGGATGGAAACATAAAACATTTTTTACCAATCGTATCATGTACCGCCGACCCTCACGTGTATTCAAAGACCCTTAGAAAACAATCACTAACTTAATACTTAACCGAACGGCGCTCTCTTTAATGCCGACTGGAAACGGATTTAGTGAGCATCCTCAAATACTAGAAATGCCAGATTTATGACTCGTCATTGAAATATTAATGGCCTTTCAAACATTGAGCTTATAGTTTATAGACTCATACAGTAAGAGTACGGCATCTAATTTTTTTTTAATATTCCGAGAATCACTGCTGTGTCATGCTTCTCGTGGTGCGCGCGTTTTGTCATAGTGATACTGAACACGGTGTTTCAGTCTTGTGAGAAAGGTGGAGGTAGTTAATCATCTTGAACTGTGGTGTGATGCTATCGCCAATCCATTTCTCCGTATCCCATCTTGATAGAAGTGTATCAGCTATGTTGGTTAGATAATAGAACCTGTTACGCTGAACGAGCAGTGTGTTCACAGCGTTGAGCCTCTCCCAAGACCAGCTTTGGTGAGCTCATGCACTATACACACATTAGGCGGTGTGGGTAGTTCATGTACTATGCACAGTAACCCGCTCCGTGTCGTTCATTGTAGTGCTGCGAGACGTTTTGATGGACTTTATGCATGCTCCCACTCACCAGCTCTACGCCTGATACGAGTGCGAACATCAATCTTTCACTAACACAATACGCTGTCGTCACTGAACATCGTAAATAATCTTTCTTCTTTACACCAAATCTCATCCCTGCAAAGTTAAAGAATGCGCTAGACTAGACTAAGTAAGACAAGCTGAAATAACATAATACCTATGTTCCCTAAAATGAGAAAATTAGTTTAATTTCAATTGCGATGTCCTTACACCCCCACCTTCTCATGTCATGATTTATCACCACCCACCTACCCTTGTCCTTTACGCTTTGCTACTTTAAATTAATTCAGTGGTTTTAGAAACTGTCCGTTATTTCCCTTGGTAATTTATTCCAGTCCCTGATTCCCTTTCCTACAAAAGAAACTTTTCCCACTCTCTTTCAAGTGCCAGCTTATGGTTATGTTCATATCTTATCTACCATTTACAACTTCTTATCCTTCCACTAATATCCATCCATGCATTATCACGATTATAAACCTTGAACAATCGAAACACTTTCACCCGCTTTTGTCTTCTAACGACTCCCAATGCAGCTCCATCATCATATCATTTGCTGAATACATTCTGCGGTAATTTCAGCAAAAAAAAATCTAGTTGCTCTCCTTTGTACCTCCTCCAATTCCTGAAGTTGATACCCACGATTTGGGTCCGACGCCGCTCCACCATATGCAAGCAGTGGTATGACCAAGGTTTTGTAGCCCAGTTCTCTTATTTCCCTCGCTCATACCCTCATCACAATGAAGGATATTGAAACCTCTTCAACCACCTGCCCAATGTGTCCTGCGCAATTGACTTTACTATCAAAAGTTACACCAATATGTTTACAGCTAAGATCTTCAACAAGCAATTCCTTCCCTATCGTATAATGATAGAAAATCTTTGCTTTTATATGTATGTATCTAATACGTTGACTCTTCTTGGCATTTATTTTCATTCCATGTTTGTCTACCCAGCTAGATATATTGTTCAGGTCCTCTTCTAACTGTTCACAGCCCTCTCCTGTTTCAATCCTATTGTATAACATTATATCATCTGCAAACAGTCTATCTTCCGACTTCAACCCTTCAATACAATCGTTCATTAGAACAATGAACAGCAATTGCCCCAATACACTACCCTTTGTCATTTCTGTATCAACTTTTACCTGTTTTGATACTGCATTTCCCAATCTAATTCCTTGCCTTC
Source organism: Vandiemenella viatica (assembly GCA_031002005.1). Taxonomy (NCBI): domain Eukaryota; kingdom Metazoa; phylum Arthropoda; class Insecta; order Orthoptera; family Morabidae; genus Vandiemenella; species Vandiemenella viatica. The sequence continues at coordinate 112,680,526 of CM061914.1, read as the reverse complement.
TAGATTTTAATAATTTCTCCACACAGCAAGTCACTTTTCCATCCGCTCCAATGGTTTTTATCTTATCTACCACAATTTTATGCCTCACTCTGTCAAATTCTTTGGAGAGATCAAGTGCTGCACGGAAATCCAAGACTATAGACAGCAATGGAGAGGAAGTCTGCCAAATCAGTACGGGTTCAAAACAGGCAGGGCAACTGAGGACGCCATCAACCGATTAACGAAGACTACGCAAAATTCTTACAGTGATGGGTATCTTTGTACACATCTCCAACGCTTATGAGAGCCTCTGATGGCCTGGAAGGAATCAACTGCCCACAAAACATATACTGCGGCTTCAGAAATTATTGCAGGAATAGATATGCAAAACTACGAGGCCCTACTGTGCTCAGAGAAAGAAGACTGAAGAAAGGCTGTCCACCACAAGAATCAGCGTGAGGACCAGTCTTTTGAAATGCTGATTTGGAACCAACCCTAAACGTATTGCATCAAAAAACAGATCTTCTGGGCTCGGTAGCATTCGCCGACGACTTCATACTTTTGTCAGGCGAAATCTTGTATTGGTCTGCCTCAGCAAGTGGTGTGAGGAAGTTAAACCAAACCTTGCACCGCACAAGACGACCTTCGTGATTCAGAAAGGAAAACTTAAACGAAATTCTGTTGTAAACATGCAGTTTTATGCTCGGGTATGGCCGCTGGATGTGGAGGCAGGAAAGCGAGGAGAATTTGCTGGATAAAAAGAGGAAGGTATGACCAGGCAACAGAAATAATCGGAAATACTGTTTAAGTCAAGAAAGATGTGTGAATGCCTTGGTTGACGAATGACAACAAATATGAAACAGCAGTAACACGGGCAGAATGCCCTTGACATGCTTGCTTGTGTGTCAGAATTGCTATCACTCAAATGTTCAAATATCTCTAGGGCTCATACGTTATATATATTTGACCATGGTCTTTAAAGAAAGAGACCTAGTAGAAACAGAATAGTGCTACTGTGGTGTAAAGTACTTCTGAATGGGAATGTGAACAAGCAGATGAGTTAGGAGCACACCTTCAAATTCAGCTTCAGTGTCAACAAGTATACAATATACTACGTGACAACTCTGGCACTTGCTAGATGAAGCTGCTGACGTAGCATCAATCCAGAAGAGAAAATATGTACAGAGAAAACTGGCAGAGCGTGAAAAGCATTAGAAATGAAAGAAGGGCAGGAGAGGAAGAAACCGACGTCGAATAAGAATTTCAGTCTGGTTATCACGAGCACTTCCCCACGTCTGAGACTTGAAAGACACTAGGAGAGATTTCTAAACGGAGAGTAACTGCAGTGGCTCCGGAAACCAGAGGCGACTCCTCCAAAGATCAAGGGGTAGCCTACCCTGATTCCTGTTGAAAATCCTGATGTGGAAATGCGTGAATCCAAGTACTATAGCGTAGGAGAATGAGATAGCAAAAGAGGAACGGGTAGCTAGTTGGTCGGCCTGTCAGCGGCCGCCTTGCAGCATCAGCAAGACAGTCTGTTGTCAGCAGTTCAGAAGAGTCGTCTTGTATGGTGAAGAGAACAGTGTGAGGTAGCTAGTTTTGCTGGTGGGAAGATACATGTACAGACATTTCATTATTTTCTTCGGGGAGTGTTTATCAAGGTAGTAATTTTTAATTAGAATAAAAGAAATAGAAGTACACTTTGAACTTTAAAAGCCTACAAAAATTGTAGAGATCTAATAATTTTTAAAAAATCAGATGTGTGAAGTTGCTAAGAAATTGTGAAAACAAAGAGTCAACTTTAGATAACATTTGAAATCAGGAAATAAAATAAAATGAAAACAGTTTGGCCACTAAGTTGACGACTTAAGAAGTTGGCTACGATGATGAGAATAATGCTGAAGTCTGTTTCACTGTCGCTCAGAACCAAGATGAAAGTTTGTTGTAGCATTCTTTCAGTATCTTGATCAGTCGTCTCCTCGGCTGAGGTGAGGAGGAGCTAATGTTTGCGTTGTGTTGTTTACACTGTCGGCGCCTTCACTATTTTGTTCTCCGCTGCCTCTCCCACGATGGACGCCAGCTTTACATTTCGTTCGACGCCTTGTCGCTTAGCTGTCATCTCCATCTCTGTTACCTGCTGACATCTAACTCCGTAAACATTGGAATGAGGGCGCGCAGGACTCTATACTGTACGGAAACCGTGTATGGCAGAACGTGCCACAGGAGAAATACGAAACCCCTTCCGGTACATTACAACCCTTAATGCACTGGAATATTTCAGAGTCGATAGACTGTGGTTAAATTCTACTATTTTTGCAACAGAAGGCTTTCGCGGCCGGGATAAATAGTTTCCATGCTTCCCGGTTAACTCGATGTCCGAGAAGGCCGTAGCAGATGAGTGGAAACGTCGACATTTTATAGGGAAGCCTGGAAACTATCATCGCATTACTGCATTACGTGTTTCCTAGCATCTGACCTATTTGCTTTGTGGAAGTTAGCCACAGGTTCCCGTCCCTGCCGTGGGAAGGCGTACCAGCCTACTAGCGAATTACCAATTTTATAAAGTTTTATGTTAGGCGTAGACAATCATTGTAAAACTTTACATGCCGCACAATACTTAGAATTTAGATTTCTCTTCGTTATCTTGAGCTATACCTGTTTGTTCCATTTATTAAAATTTTTCCTATACTACTAATTACCTCTATATTGTATCCCGTTTTAACACCTTATAACGATTCCTATTTCTTACTACAACTAGTTCTGGTTGCTAATAAAATTCTACACCAGCTAAATACTAGAATTTTGCAGTTAATGTGCTCAGGTTCAGGCATACCAGCCAGCCTGATCATGGTTTTTAGGCAATTTTCCGCAATCATGTAGGCCTGCTCCCTAATTTACGCCTTTTTTATTACATCTTTCAGAAACAAATATACACTCATCATATAGAACGCAAATTATACGTTCACAAACAGATGGCGCGTTTTAGTTCCTCCATTGGGATAAGACAGAGGCGGAAGACGAGGACATTTAAACAGTGCCATCCCACATGGACCTCCCGACCAAAAACAAGCCTAACAATAAATAAAAACCTGTTTCCTCGATAATCACCTCATTTTTCAAATACTGTGTCGTGTATCCTGCAAGCTCACTAGTAGTACTGTTAAAAATACCCTGTACGAGAAGTTCTCGGCCTCGGCAAAGATGGCAAAATACGAAAAGTGTAATTGACGGCACTCCTCTCGACTGATTTATAATAATCGGCACCCCCATCTGTGATCGATATTGAGGACTTTTCGGAGACAATTTGAAAATAAATAATCTGCGGTGGAATTTAATGTTTTTAATTTAATTTAATTGCGATGTAGTGCTTGCTCCTGTGGCAATTTCCCTACATAATCATTTCCCCTCCTCCTTGTACCTGATTTTTTTTTGCCTGCTACGAATTTCATCGTCTTTCAGGGTTTTTGGTAAATTATTCATCATTTCTCTTGGCAATTTATTCCAGGCCCTGACCTCTTTAACCACGAAATTAAATTATCCGACGCCTTTATGACTGAAATCGATGATCATGGTCATCTTTTTTCCTTCCATGCACCTTTCTAAATTCTTCCACCAGTATCTTTCCATGCCTCATCACCAAAATACACCTTGTAAGTTCCTACGACTGACTTTACCCTCCTCTTTCTTCCATTGAATCCCATTCCAGGTCCTTACCATATCAGTTACTGATTGTGTTCTGTGGTAATTTAAAGAGACAAATCAAGCACACCTTCTTTACACCCCCTCTAGCTCTTGTATTTGACACTCAAAATGTGGGTCCCGTACTACACCACCATATTGAAGCAATGGTCAGACCAAAGTTTTGTAACCCAGTTCTCTCACTTGTCGGGTCCATCCCCTGCAACAAGTGACAGCTTTTCCTACCAGCTGAGTGGAGTGTATGTATTGCAGCGTGTGCGTGCAGCGGCTGGCGGGCGCCCAGTGATGCAGCAGCAGCCGGCGCGGCAGCAGCAGCAGTGGCCGGGGGCGGAGGCGGCGTCGGCGCATGGCGGCTAGCAGGTGGCGGCGGGGGCGGGCGGCTGCCGCCTGATGCCTGTTCGGGACCGCGAGCCGCTGCTGGGGGCGGTGTCGCGCGGCAAGGCGCGCGCCAGGCGGCACCTCACCACCGTCAAGCGGCTGCTCCTGCTGCTGCTCGTCGCCAGCGCCGTCTCCATACTCTGCTACTCGCAGTACGTCTCGCTGCCGCCGCTCAGCAGGTAACAATTACGTGAGGTGTTTATTCCTAAATCTAGACCTCCTCCCCCTTGTGGTGAGATCTGTTGGGAACCTCCCTCCCATCCCCCACGTAACGTGAGATCAACCTCGATGTTTTTTAGAACTTTTTTTTTGCACTGCTGTTGTTTGAAGGCTGGTAGTTTGAAATAGAAGGTTTTCGTGAGATTTCGCTGAATCTCCTCCCCCTCCCGCCCCTCCTAATTGAGCGCACGTAATTAATGGACGCCCCCAAGTCATTTATTCGTAGTTGCTTAGTTATTATAAAATAATGCTCAGTGTAATTTCTCGTGCCTTAAGCTGTAGCAAAAAGTTTGTTTTCATCCTGGTCACAAACTGCGCTAATATTGGCTTCTATCATATGCGAATTAATACTAGCACTGTATTGCGATATAAAAAATCTTCGAGTTTTTACGTCTTTCTATTTCCTGATTGAAATACATATTACAACGTTTGAACAGCAGACACAGTTACAAATGGCTAGAATATGGCGTCATTGAAAGAAAAGAAAATCAAAAAATAAATCTTGACAACTTAAGTTATGCTGTGAAACATAAGTTGTAACCCTTCTCTAGGCCGCATAGATCGTGATCAGTGAGGAACTAATTTTATTCAAACAAAGTAATGTGGCGCACGTGGAAAAAAATATTTTTATATAAAAATTGTTAAACTTAAATTACTTATGCCTCCTTCTGTAACGCCAAATGCCAGTTGTCATTCTGATCGTCTAATTTTCAATTTAATCAAAACTTCCGCTAAAATTGTTGCCCGATAATTAAAGCATTTATCTTACATATCTGTGGGCCAAGAATTTATCTAAAACATTTGCTTCGAATAAAAATAAAAAAACCAAAAAGCCGCTAATAACATTAATAGTTTAATTTAAACGCAATATATACTTTTTTTTAGTGTTTTGGTAATTCGCTGACGCTTAACTAAATAAAAATGTTAGTTAAATAACGCTCATAACCTCTGTTATGTAGTCACTAGTCGTTGTTAGTTGGGCAGCGAAGGCGGGTAGCATGACGTCACAAGATTGGCTATATATCAGTATAGATTGGTAGGTGCGGTAATTCTAAGACATGTGGTTGGCAAGTCTACATAATTTTAGCCAGCCGCCACCTATAGCGTTAGTCGTAGGTAAATGGCAACTCGTTTTGATAAGAAATCCGTCCAGTTTTTCGATTTCTTTGGGCGAAACATATAACCGCTGCTGAAATTCACCGGCAGCTGGTAGCAGTTTACGAAGACACTGTAATGTGCGGTCAGAATGTTGCTGGATGGTTTCAAAAGTTTGCGGCGCGTAGAGAAAACGTTACCGACGAGGATCATCGACCACCCTCGCTCCATGCGACTTTTACCTTTTTCCTCACTTGAAGGAGCAACTAGGAGGCCGACCATTCTTTTCAGACAGCATGGTTGAACACGCAAGTACAATATTTTTACCAGGAGATAATATTCAAATTCATCCCACGAAGCGACAAGTGCCTAAACCGATATGAAACCTATGTCGTTGCAGGTGCAGGTGCCTGAAACTATGCACAGTTGCCAACCGAATGTCTTAGAATTACAGCAGCTTGCATGTCGAAAAATAACCTTATGTATGTACTATCAGTTAGTTGTTGGTTGTGTGAAATAAAATGTACACGTTTCATTACAGGCTTTGTAACCTTAGTTTCTGATCACCCTTGTAGAAATGGATAGTGAAAAATGTAAGTAACGTAAACGCTTTTTCCAAAAAGCACGGGAAAACATGAAGGGGAGGCAATCACCATAACATTCTAGCATTTAATCTGTTTCACGTAGAGATCCAGTTTGCAACATGTTCAAAAATAGCAGCAAACTAAGGGTTGGAGGGGTTGTTAACGGAGGAACCACAATTCCTGTGGCACATTTTAGTTTTTGTTTTAAAATTTGTTACTTTCTGGGAACATCTTTGTCAAAACAGTTTTATACACAACGTTTTTGGTTTTAGTGTCCTTTGCTATGATATATATCCTTTGGAGGTTGGAAATTATTGAGCTAGCTACATAAAAACACAAAGTAATAGTCTGGTGCAGCACCAATCCGCATCTATGCTATATAATAAGTGGTGTCTGTACATGAAATTTATGAACAGATTATATGCAAACTGACTGTAAGAGAAACAAAGCCTGAGCGAGACTTAAACACGCAATACGCCTAGCTGTCACCGTTCGTTTAGTTTTCAAAATCTGATGACAAAATATGTTATTTATCCAGAAAAAAGTACGTAATGATACATAGAATTTTCTAGTATAATTTTATAAATATCGGTGTAGCCATTTTTTCGTGGAAACGTAACAGACAGAAAGACAGTCTTACCTTTACCTTTACAAAATTAGTAAGTTGTGATAATATAGAATACATCTCCAGCTCATCTCCGAGGCATTCGAGTAGATATTCTAGAACACGCTACATAAATAGTTAACTGTACGCCACTATACCGTCCTTCTTTGCAATGTGCGCCCTGGTAGATATCAAATCGAGTCACGTGTAGTGAAAGTAAACATTTACGTACCGCATCGATCCTTCAGTTTCTCGATCTAATACACATGCTTTATCTGTAACCACTAGTAAACAATAATGTGTTTTTGGAATTTTCCTCTCGTTAGTGATGGTTTCAAGTTTTACGACTTGTGGTATCGGGGTCATTAGAAGCGGTGATGTGAAAGTGAAATTAAAGATTGTTACTGAAGAACGGTCAACGAACCGAGCACGACCATATATGTTGAAGCATGTACTGTCATTCGCTTAAATTTATATCGGAAAATGTTAACCTCAACGCCCCTAACGATATTTGAATAGACGTCTTCCAGGATACCTGACCAGCGATTTGTATTAGGTATTATCAACGGTTTCGCAACTACTTCATTGGCTTCAGTAAAAACATTAGTACCCTCCAGAGACAATATACCCTCTGATAACGGAAAGTAGTGTGTTGCAGTTTGTTCGTGGGACGTATAGATTCCGTTCCTATGTTTGAACTACTGATCGTTTGTGAAATGCTCTAATTTTTTAGGCAGGAAGGAACAATTTCGAAACACCCCCATATGACAAGGATCGCCTGATAAAATCTTACTCCAGTGACGGATTTTGAATCCATCTGCCTCTCCAATCTGTCGTGTGTTTGACAGTTTGTGCAATAGCAGTTACTATTAGCCAAAAAATTTAACTGCTGGTTTGTAGACAGCCTAAAGTAAGAGCATGCAGCGACAGGACTCTGATTTTCCTGTTGCTGGCTTCTCAAGGTTCGTAGAAGGGCAGTTGATACGAAAAGAGAAAAAAGTCCCCCAGAGGGATAGTAGGCAGCAGTGTGTTGAAAGGTAATGACCGTGGCGGATCGTAATTTCGAATAAAGTTATGAGAGGACTGTTGAGAGTGTGAGAAATATCAGATAATAAAGCTATAAACGCCGGCAATGGACAGTGAGAAGTAAACATTCAAAATGCGATTGGGGTTGTGTGAAAATCGCTTGCATCAATTAAACTGACATGATACTGGTCTGCAAACAGTCTAAAGCTTCAAGGCAAATAGCGGTTAATATGTTCTTCTGCCAGAATAATAGGAGTGTCATTTATATAGTAAATGTAATATCAAATTACTTCATAGCGAAACGTTTATTTGATTGATCACTAACCTGGAACAAAGAATCAGGCCCGTAAAAAGGCAACAGGAGCCTAGGTGGTTACAGCGAATCATCGACATTCTCTATCAACCGATTCCAGAATAGCAAAAGTTATGAGTACTTCAGAATACCTTCGAAATATGCATTTTCTAACAGTAAGAAAATGGGTAACAGTCTTTAAAAAGTTGCGCAGCATGAAATTAAATCTTAGAACAGTCTCTTATCCGTGTTATAATACCTTCCTTACTCAAAAACTTTCTTTTTAAGTGCGCTGACTTTGTTTCCCATTCTGCACAAAATGCATTCAGTATGTTTCTTTTTAAAATATTCTTTTACTTTTAACAACATGTATGACGTATTTCACTCCCCGAGGTCTTTCCTCAGTTGGAATCTAGGAAATAAAAATAGAAAAAGGATAATGCTCTTTCCACTTATTGTTAAGGTGGAAACGTATTGTCTTTGGTAAACAGTCTTTACATACTGTCTCTGGGTGGAAAGCAGTCGCAATAATTAGCTGTTATTAAGTGTTTGTTGCTGCAGTTTTGAATGCGTCACAAATGTGTATAATACCGTCTTTGCTTTCCAGTAAGTTACGCTCCTTTTTAATTGGCATATGTGCTGTCGGTAGATTTGTTACAATTCCTCAGCAGAGACAATTCCTCAGCGTCACATATATCAGGTAAAAAATGATACTTGCTTTCTGCACGTGGAAACAAATAAAACACTGACTGCGTAGCAGACGTTATCGCTCATACATTGTCTTTTCAGACCCCACAGCCTCAACGCGGCGAGGTATGTGAGCTATCAGGTTTTTTTTGGGATTATTTAAGTGCATAACATAAGTGGAATCCATTCGGAATACTGAGAACGTCACATCACTTCAAAGATGGTTGCCGATCGATGGAACAGACTAAGTTAGGCTTCAACGAGGCGAAAGGAAGCGGTTGTTAATGAAGGGTGAAGTTTGACTATGCAGGATCGTCTGGTGCTGACCAAGTACATACGGTTCGATAAAATAGAAAGAACACTTTTTCTTACAATTTGTAATTTTGAAAGTATATCATAGGGCACAATATTCTTTTAGAAGTAAAATACAATCAATTACTGCGCAAAACTTAAGGATTAATTCAGGATTTTTGTTGATAGGTGATCATGATAGGTGACGAATATTTTGTATAAGAGAAACGATGCATTTTAGATAAACTAAACATCGTGATCATTTCGAATCTGTTACTAATATGTTTTTACACCAAGAGAAATTATATCTTACACTGTTCGATTTTGCTGGAAAATATTTGGTAAAAAACTTCTTACAAATTAAAAAATGGATTTTCTGTGGAATAACATTTTATCGTACAATAAACCACAGAAGGTAATGACATTTTAACTTTTGTGAGAATCGGAAGGTGCTAATATTGGTTCGATTCTACTAGAGACCCAGATATAGTGTTTATACACTCAAGTTTTATATAATTTACAATGAATCAGTTACAATGACGGGTTAAACGACAGTGAACCTCAAACAACCCTCTTAAAATGCAGGGAATATATTTTTAGGACACTAATGTCCAACCTAGACTGAACTATATTTTTTTACCTAATGATTTATGCTTCGTCGACGTCTAAGGTCATTAGAGGCGGGATGGGACGGGGTCAAGGAACGGGAAGGAATTCGGCCATGGGCTTTTTGAAGGAAGCATCCCGGCATTCGCCTGGAGTGATTTGGGGAAACCATGGAAAACCCAAATCTGGATTCTCGGACGGGGATTCGAACCGGCGTCCTCCCGAATACGAGGCCAGAACTGAAATTTCTTTTTCCTTTCTCCAATTTTTGTAGCGATTTCATTTACATTATCCTGTCTCTCTCTCTCTCTCTTGAAGTCGGATTTTTGTCTAGCATGTCAGATAGGATTTTTTCAAAAAAATGGGCTTTACTGCTCGTAGACGCTGAAGTAATCAGAGCAGCTCTAGAATTGGAAACAAGAAACAGATCTTTTGAAGAAACAATCCTGAGTGACTGCAAAAAAATTGTGCGAAACCGAAATCTGCAAGACCGGGACCGTCCTACCGTCGTTGGTGAGCGGTAACGCTCTGGCCTCGCATTCGGGTGGACGCGGGTTCGAATCCTAGTCCGGCATCCAGATTTGCGTTTTTCATGGTTTTCCCAAATCAGTCCAGCCGAATGCCGGGATACTTCATTTAAAAGACCATGGCTGGTTTCCTACCCATTCCTTGCTCCCATCCTTTCCCGCCTGCAATGTCCTTGATCTTGACGAGGCGTAAAGCCATAAGCATAAAAAAAAGCACCTTACCGAGTGCTAGCCCCTACGTTGACCGCCCAGCCAACAGGATCGGTTATCGTATGGGAAACTGAAACAAAGAGAATCGCTCACTTCGGATTAACCCATTTTTCACACGTTCGACTTAGAGTATACATGATAAAGTTAGCGTGTCATTTGTATTCATCGGTGTTTACATTTGGCTGCGTTGCAGCTTGATGGGGCGCAGTCGACGCCCGGAGCCGTCCATCCGGTGCGCGGTGCTGGACGGAGAGCCTCGCGTGCCGATCGTGGCCCACGACCACCGCTCCGACGCTCGACTCCGCATCGACCCCAAGGTGCTCGTCTTCGTCGAGACGGCCTACTCGCACCTCAGCAGGGAGATCGCAGAGCTGCTCGTCTACAACAGGATCAAGTGAGTGCTAGAGCAACGCGGAAAGATTAGGATCAGGGTCATAGGCTTAAGAATGATTACAGCGACAGTGAAAAACTCTGAATACAATTTTTGCTTAGCTCTCAGATGCAAATTCACTGACTTTGCTTTTATTCTCGCTGCATAAAGTAATTAATTTTGTAAAATTAAGGAATGTTCTGGTGTACTATATAGTCATTAGACAGCCCACCATTCGCTGATTACATTAAGCTGTCACTGCATTTAACTTGCTAGGAATAACAGGTTCATATCCTGGGCCCCGTGTACCGTCCATCCTGATTGTGGTTTTTAGGTGGTTACCCACATTCACCTAGGTCAGTGTTTCTAAACCTGTCGCCTGCTCTTAATTGAACTAGAGATATCTTAAAAATTTAATAAAGAGTTTTCATGTAAAGTGGATACAGTACTCTTAGTGTATAAGGCTATAGAGGAAAAAAGCCATAATACCTATAAACCAAACTTTGACATATTTATGGCTTTTACAATGACCAGGCAAAAATATGTTAATCGTGGATATGGTATGGCTGCATTGTTCCTAAAATCAAAGTGAGCAGTGGTCCTTTAAGGATTTACATCAGTGATAGGCAAAATAATAGGGAGATCAATATGCAACTACATCAGAAATGTCGGTGAGGAAAGAAACTGGTTTGCAAATCAACAACAGGGTTTTAGGCAAGAAGGTTTGGGCTATGTTGTGCTTAGGCACGTGTATAGTTTCAGAGCGGCCGTGTAAGATGACTGTACACCAACGATTTAAACAACCAGAGATTTAAACAACCAGACATTTCCAAATATGAGACTGATGTAGTAAATTTAGTTCAATAAAAAAGGGAACAGTTAAATAAATATTTGTTTTTATACCATTTTTTGTGAAAAAATAAAAAATGCCCTTGTAGCGGACTCATCAGATAGCGTGAATGGAAAAGTGTTTGTTATTATCTTTTTTGATTTATGGTGCATTGAAGCCTGGACTACAGTAAGGACGGCAGATTGATGGATTTGTAGTGGCATCCACGCTACGTAATTATTTATAATGTCCTTCTCCCTCAATCTTTTCCGCCTCTAATAACGCGGACGTAAAGCCATCATAAAAAATGGGTAGGGGTCTGTCACGGCTTCCTTGATAGTTCAGTCTCACGGCTATGAAGAAAATGTACAATATCTTTCTCACGGCTTCCTTGATTAAATACATCTATTATATCTCTGGTTGTTTACATCGTACATCGTTGGTGTATAGTCACTGCTCAGATCATTGGAAAGTAGGCACGTGTTAAAGCGCAACATACACAAGATTTTTGTGAATCTCAGAAGATGGGCTATATGCAAGCTATTTCAGATAAGTTGGATAAGTGAGGCCAAGTTGATAGATCTTCGTTAAACATTTAACAGAGTGGGCCATAAAATGGTTTTAAATAGCCCTAAGTTAGAAACTATTGGGGTGGATGAAAAAGTGACTTTCTGGGTTTATGAATTCTTAAAAGGCAGAAAGCAAAGTGTTCTAGTAGGAAATGAATTATCAAAAGAGGTGGAAGTGAATATGGGAGTGCTACAGGATAGAGTGTTGGGGGTAAAGTTCCAGTTTACTCACCACACACTTTTATCGTGGGCGAGTGTACTTCCAGCGATGTAACTTACAAGCTACCAAAGACATCTCGGAATAGCAAAAACTTATATGGATTAATTGTAATTAATATCGCAGTTTCTTTATTTTCAGAAAAAGCAATCAATTAAATAAATCTTTGTTTTTATTATATCGTAAAAATTGGAGATATGTTTCTTATAACGATTATTTAGTAATTTACAAAAGGTAAACGTTATAATTTAGATACTATTGTGTAATCACATACGTCACTACGAGCAAAATTATTTACATTATTACGTGATAAATATGGCAGGGATAAGGCAGTATAGACTCCAGTTTTACGAAATTTATAAGGACATAAAAGAATTGATAAGGAACAAACTGAAAAATGGCCGAGATATCATTTGTCGCTGTCAGTTTAAATATAGAGATGACTTACAATCAATTTTTTTTTTTTTTTTTTTTTTTTTTTTTTTTTTTTTTTTTTTTAATGGCTGCCCCAAATATTTGTTTTTAGAGTTCATTCGCTTATGCCGTCCAGATGTCATGAATAGTGTTAAACTAAAACAGCTTCGTGGCATTTGGAATGGTGCGTTGATGAAAGAACAATGGACACATTGAGAAAACGTACCTATTTTCATATTGTCGAAGAAATTTTGTCCCAATCAGTAAAATAAATAGGTACGTGAGCAACTCATTTCGGAGCTAAGACGCTATTTTTAGTGTCAAAAGAACTCTTTTTAAGAGCCAAACATTATACACAGAAAACAAATTGTCATAAAATTACTGAGCGCAAACGTGTTGTTGTAGTGAACACTGGGCCACAATAAAGAAGAATAATTACTGTTTTCAACGCATCCACGTATGGTGTGTGTACTGGCTGCATTACGACCTAATCACTAATGACATATTTATAAAATATGATTTCGTCAATAACCGTTGGCTTTCAGGTTGTAATGCAGCCTGGACCACATTAATGGAAAACAAACGATTTGAATATTGGGAATCCACATATTGTGTGCTGTGGTTACATTTTACTTTGGTCCAGGCTGAATTACGACCTATAAACTAAGGAATTCTTTATAATATATCATTTCGTCAATAACCGTGGTGTAATGCAGCCTGGACCACCGTAATGGAGACGGGTATGATTTGAATAATGGGAATCCAAAATATTGTGTGCTGTGGTTACGTTTCGCTTTGGTTCAGGCTGCATTACGGCACAAACACTAAGGACATATTTATAAAACATGATTTCGTCAATAACCGTGGTGTGTTTAGGTTGCAATGTATGCTGGAGTATACTGCACAGAGTTTTTAAGGTACTCTATATCAACTATTGCGATGAGTAAGAACTTATTAACGTTCCAGAAAAATTACTAATTGTTTCATGCACCGAAAAAAATTAACTTTTTTAAAAAAAATTACATTTGTTTAAAACTTCTCGTGGACTTATTGCGTGCAGTTAAATTCATATATACCGCTCTGAAATGCTCATAGTACTACCTAGCGGTGATTTCAGAAACTATTATCGTCCCTAACGAAAGTAATAGTTCCACAAAATACATTCGTAACGCTAATGGGAACTATTTCCTTCACCGTTCTGTACATTATTGCTTTTAAATTTAATCTCGTCTTCTTAATTAGATTTGTACAAAATTAATCATAATTAGATCTGTACAAAAATACCCGCAAATATTTTGCCTAAATATATTCAAAATCTTTCAAATTAAATATTTACTCTGCTATGGTGCATATTCTTGTAGTTCAATTTAAACTTCTGTTCTTAATTCGTACAAAATTTGTCGCAAATTTATTTAGTCTCGTATATTCCTTCGTCCATGGTTGTAAACAGCATAGACTACAACTACTACTGTTTACATTATAACAAAAAAAAAAAAAACTAATGTCTCTGGTTGCTTGTAAGTTACATCGCTGGAAGTACACTCACCCACGATAAAAGTGTGTGGTGAGTAAACTGGAACTTTACCAGTGTTGGGACCATTGCCAGTCATCATTCAATTGAATGATTGTGTTGTGGATTACTGTCACAATTTAGATTGTTTGCAGATGACATAATGGCATATATTAGGATTAAAACATAAGACAGCTAAATGGGTAGGTCAACATGGGATGAAGATAAATACCAAGAAGAGTCGGCTTATACAGTACACAGATAAAAAAAACTAAAGGTTGTTTATGGTTATAGGGTGGTGTCAGAGTTGATTGTTGAAGGCCTAATTAAAGTGTAAATATCTTGGAATAACATTTGATAGTTTGGTTTAATTCTAGATGGGGATACCGCTGCCTCGCGACTGTTAACGTGAGGCGGTATCCCCATCTAGAATTAAACCAGGGTTTAATTCTAGATGGGGATACCGCTGCCTCGCGACTGTTAACGTGACGTTGTATTCACGTACAGTCAAAACATATATTGTGACCTCGCTACGCTCGGTCACAATAATTTAAAGCTGTACAATATCAACATAAACTGATATCCCAAAGGTGGATCAGATGCAGGATGCCGCTGGTAAGCGGCCGCAGATGTCCGATAACACAAACTGATGTTCAATGTTTAAGGTGAAGCTCGCATTTCATCATCATCCGGCTGTGAACCCGCGAAGATTAGCAATATTGGTTGTGTTATCGGACATCTGCGGCCGCTTACCAGCGGCCGCCTGCATCTGATCCACCTTCAGGTTATCAGTTTATGTTGATATTGTACAGCTTTAAATCATTGTGACCGAGCGACTACGTGAACGCGACATCACGATGACGTCACGTTAACAGTCGCGAGGCAGCGGTATCCCCATCTAGAATTAAACCAAAAATGGGTGGAGAACATTGCTTGAATATGGTGGTGTAGTATGGGACCCAAATTTTGAGTATCAAATAAAGGAGTTGGAGGGCGTGCAAAAAAGAGAATTGTGGAAATTATCACAGAACCCAATCAGTATATGATATTATAAATGAACTGGATTGGGAATCATTGGAAGACCGGATGGGTGAAGAGAGTGCTGGGAGTGTACAAGTTATATGTTGGTGATTGGGCTTGGAAGGATATTGGTCAAAGAATCAGGAATGGTCCATGGAAGCGAAGAGGTGACCATGACCAAAAGCTGGCCTGGTACTTGATTTCACACGTAAGGGAGTGGCAAAATATTCTTTTGTGGGTAAGGGTGTCGGGGAATGGAATAAATTATGAAGTGATGAATAATTTACCAAAAACACTAAAGGAATTTACAATTAAAATTCATAATTTGCATATGTAGATGGTGGGTGGCAATTAACACTCAAAGAATAAAATAAATAGGGAGTAATTAAGTGATTAGGGGAATTGCTATTGGAGCATGTGCTCCTTCGCAATTAAATTAAGTTAATGACCTTTAATAGGGAACTTATCATAGGTGTGGATGTTTAAGGACCACGGTACATGCAGATAACAATTGTTATCTTTGGTTAATAATATACAGACAAGTAAAAACTTTGTCCCGTATAAGTTAGTGGTCCCTAGAACTATTTTTGAAACTTTACTGGTCCTCAAGTTGAGAATAAGGCAAATGTTGGAATGTTCCCCAATTTCTGCTTCATAGACTACCCATTTCACTGACAAAAATACACAAGTTACATGATTTGCAGGCAGTTGGCAATCTGCTCCCCCCAGTCCCTTAGAATAGGTTCCTTCTGGCAACTGAAGCATTCGTGGTGCTTACGCTTGAAGTTAAAGTTGATCAGTACTATTGAAAAATGCCTGATAAGAAAAGTTATTAAATGACAGTTTTCAGAAGCTGAAAGACATACCCCACATTTACTGTATATGAAGAAAGTGATTTGGAATATTGCATGAGCATTGTTAACCAATTATGTAATATCCATACAGATTCTTAAATGAAGTGGTTTGTGATAGAGAAAAAAGCCTGGTATATAATTTCTCATTGTTCTAAGTTTATCTCTACAAATCTTAACACATTTCAATCTATAAGATGGCAGTTTTTCAGTTTACAAAGAAATAATAATTGATCCACTTTGACACAGAGATATTGCTGAGTAAACTATTTGAATCAGTTATAGGTAATTATTGCTTACTTATCATTAGCTTTAAACCTATTTAGTGAATAAAATATTACAAATTTCAGAATGTGTATACATGGTCTGGACATTTGTTTCCCAGGTACAAAGTAGAGGTGTCGGGCAAGTCCCTCCCAGTGTTGACGAACCTGGACAAGGGGAAGTACGGTGTGATAGTGTTTGAAAACCTCAACAAGTACCTTCAGATGGACAAATGGAATCGTGAGCTCCTCGACAAGTATTGTCGAGAGTATGCGGTCGGCATCGTGGGTTTCATCCCTCCTAGTGAAGAGACGTTGGTGGGGGCACAGCTCAATGGTTTTCCTCTCTTTGTGCACACAAACTTTAGACTTAAGGTGAGTTATGCAGTTATAGGGTAACAGTTTGCAGAATATATGCAGACCGTGTTCGCAGAATTTAATTCTCAGAGTTGCACTTCAGTACATTGTGATTAATTAGGTTAATTTTTGGAATTAGGAAAACTGTATGTAAGTGGGAATGTTGAAAAGTCTATATTGATATGATATTTTGACTGATTGTTTTAGCTGTATATAGTTCATAGTTTATATTCATTATTGCTTGTGTGTAACATGTGGTGCACTAAGGGAACACAATAATTTTAGATATTTGTGTTAAGATATTTAATTCTTAAGTGTAACTAAAATAACATTAAATATTTAATAAAATGGTAAAAGTCAAGTGATATCAATGCATTGTTTTATACATTATAAGGCAGAGGAGCAATTGCTTATTGAAGACGTTAAGTGAAATAATCTTGATACATTATTTGGTAATAAACAATACAGATGTTTATGCTTGATTAGTAAGCTGAGTTCCATGAAAGTGAGGATACTGGGATACTAATCCTCAGACCATTTCTTGATTGTAGGAGGATAGTATCGTACTTACCTTGTGGATATCAAATAAAGATTTGGATAGGGTGCAAAGAAGGGCAACTAGATTCGTTTGTGGATATTACTGCAGAGCACCATCATATCTGACATGAGGAAAGAAGCCAGCGGACAGGTGAAGAATGTGCTGGTACTGTCATATATTTATGAAGGTTCTGGATGGATAATGGTAGAAGAATTAGAAGTAATAAGTACTTGGAAGAGATGAGATGACTATACACTAGCACCTGATTTCAAGCATAATAGAGTGAAAAAAATGTTATTTTGTAGATGAGGGAGTCAGGGATTGGAATAAAATACTGAGTGTTATGGTGTAACAATTTACATCAAACATTGAATGAATTTAAAGTGAATTTTGAAGAAATGCCAGTGTAGGAGTAGGACATGTTCGCCACCACAGTTAAAATTGCATCAAGTGACTTTTGTTGCGTATCTTAAAATAATAATAATAAAAAAAGGCACAGAAATATAGATGTTGTATATGAGTTATTTGAGTTTTCACATTGTTTATTAATTATGTTAATAATAGTAAAAACGAAAGAAATAGAAACATAAATAATTTTTGTTTAAAACATCTTCTATTCCAAACTGCTATTATGGTATTTTATAATGAAAGTTTTATGTTTTAATAATTGGATCTTGAGATTAATGAGGAAAATTTCATTTTAACAGTCTTTCTTCTCCGATTTTGGTATTTTAATGCTTAATGTTTGTGATGACAGCTATTTACTTAATCACTTGAATATTTTTTGATATATCTCATAGGTATAAGCCCAATATATATAGTATATAATGTTGCCTCTGTCAGAAATATGTAATATTCATAATTTAATACAAGATTTCTGAGTTAAAGAGAAAACACTGTGCAAATGTGTGTAAGTCAGTTAATACTGGCGATGAGGCATGGAAAGATATTGCAGTAGGTATGAAAAGTTGTTCATGGAAGGGAAAAGATGACCATGGCCACAAGCTGGCACTCGATTTCAGGCACAAGGGTGTGGGAAGATTTTCTTTTTTAGGTAAGGGTGTCAGGGATTGAAATGAGTTACCAAGGGGAATGATGAATAACATACCGAAAACATTAAAAGAATTTAAAGTAAAAATTTGTAGAGGGCAAATGTAGGTGGGTGTGTAGAGAAATTTCCACCGGAGCATGTGCTCCATTGCAATTAAATAAATTAAATTAAATATAGACAAGCTCATTTGATGCCATCTTTTAAACTCTCCACATTTTGTTTATATGTTCATGCAGGTTTAACAGTGTGAATGCATGTGAGAAATACTGCTGTCATGTTTGACAGATAACTTACTGTAGAAATGTCACTGTAGGATGCCAACCTGAATGCTGCTTCACGCATTCTGCGACTGACCAGGGCAGGTGAGACAGCTTGGGGTGCACTCCCGGGAGAAGACTGGACAGTATTCACTCCCAACCACTCCACATATGAACCACTTTCTTGGGCAACACGGGATCCAGACAGTATGCCTACTCTCAGCCCGGAACAAGCTCACCAGCCACTCATAACTGTTCTCCAGGTAAAACAAACAGAACATACCATCTGTCACTTACAGTTTTTTTCTGTTCACTAGTTATAAAGATTATTTCCTCATTAAATGTCATACCATGTATGAAACATCATTTATAAGAAAAATGGCTTACTTCTTGTGCAGGTTGATGACTGAATTACTGTGCTCCAAAAATTTAGAGTATTCTGGCTATGTACACTGTTGTGAAATGGATAGAAGTATTATTAAACATGTAAATGTATAATGTGCATTTCTCATCTGTCATTGTACCAGTATGGTAATTTTTCTTGGAAAAATGGGGCCTATAGCTTAATGTGGAATACTTACCAGAGAGTCTAGAAAGTTGTAAAATCTTCTGTACTTTATAATAAATTTGCAGAGAAGATATTCTACATGTAAAATTTATTTTCAAAAGAGTAATTGTCATGCACACTACTGATAATATAAATACAAAAATGGTAAATTTTGGAATTTTTGTCTGTCTGTTTTTCCATATGATTGTGCATCTCACAAAAACCAATTGATAAATTTTAATTTAACTGCACATAGTGATAGCTGATGTCATTGTTTAGGATGTAGAATATATTTTTATCAGTTATACTGCTTCTAATCTTTTAGAAAATACTCCACTTTTCCTCTTGTTTACATCAACAGATTGTTAACCTTTTTCCTTAGTATTAATCACACTGATATTCAGTTGAAAAGCTTTATTTTACAACCGTACATACATTAGATTGCACTTGACATATCTTTACACACAATTATACAACTTCTCATCCAAAGCCATTACAATCTTTCTTATTTAATGATGAAACTAAGGAAAAGGGAAGTAGCTTCTAGGTGACATAAATAATAAAGGAAAGGGAAATTAAACCATCATATACCAAAGTTGACGGGTGCAATGAGAGAAAACATGTAAGACGGACACACGGATAAAATATTTTGGCATTAAGCTTTTTCATCTAGTAGAGAAATAGCCATTTGGTTCCGGACATGTGTACACACAGAACATCACCCTATGACTGGCTATGGGAGGAACTAGTGCAGTGGTGGAAAGTTCCTACGAAGGCCTCACCACACAGTAACTCTCAGTTAGAATTAGTGGCCACAGACAAACAGTCCACACCTTCCAATACCAGAACAAGCCAATAGTCATGATTCCAACAACCTAAACGACTGCTTTACTTTGAGAGCAATCGGAGTTTTCCCCAATAGCACAACTGAATCAGAACTCCAGAGATAGGAACTAGCATACCAGAATATCCTGGTTACCACACCTCCCTAGCCTTAATCATGCCACTTAACCCATCACTTTTTAATTTAATTAATCTTTTCTTACTTACAATTTTAACAAGTAATAAATTTTTACATCAGTACTAGGTACCCTTCATTATATATATTCATTTTACCATCGCCTGCAATATATTATCTCAGACATTGCCGGTATATCGATGATCCACTACTTAGCAGTTCCCGCATCATTTCTCCCACTACCTTGCCTGTCACGGGCTGACGTTCTGTGTGCACACACGTTCGGAACCAAATGGCTCTTTCTCTACTACATGAAGAAGGTTAATACCGAAATATTGAATTTGTGTGTCCACCTTACATGTTTTCTCTTATTGCAGCCACCAACTTTGGTATATGATGGGTTAATTTCCCGTTCATTTATTATTTAATCTTTCTTATATCAATTTTTTTAACTACTTAAAGCTCCAATTTCAATCTGACATTTTTGCTTGTCCATCTCTCATCTCTTCCATTATTCCTTTTTTCTGTTTAAGAATACTAAGCGTGATAACCTAGCAGTAACACTCTGACTTTGCATTCAGGAGGATGCAGGTTGAAATTTCCATTTGGCCATCTACATTTAAATTTTCCCTTATTTTACCAAATCACTCCAGGCTAATGCCAGGGTGGTTCCTTAAGAAGTCCATAGCTGAATTCCTCCCATTCATTGCTCACAAGTCATTTCCTGCCTCTAATGACCTTGATGTCAATTAGACGTAAATTCAGAATTAAAAAAAAAAAAAACAACAACAGTTTTTTTATAATTATACTTTGCTATCAGGTAACCAGCATTTGCTTTACTCATGGTCTGTCATAGATCCTCCAGTACTATTAGTATTTATATTTATGATAGTTATCATATATAATGAAATATATTTGTATTTATATACACACATACTTTCTATCGTGATATATGCCCTGTTCATGTTGTTTCTATGATCATCAAACAGTTGAGGAAGAATTTTTTTTCCCTTTTTTAGTGACTTAAGTTTTATAAACTGTTATTTAAAAACCAATAAATTTCATATCATACAAATTGTTGCAAATACTACCATGTGTCCTCCCCCTCCCCTACCCTTCCCCCCAATTTAAACATAACTTGTTACCGAATCTTGATTTTTGTGCAGGACCATGGGATGTATGATGGGATCCAACGTGTTCTTTTTGGTAGTGGACTTTCCTTTTGGCTGCACAAATTACTATTCCTGGACTCCCTCTCCTATCTCAGCCACGGACAACTGAGTATCAGCTTGCAGCGTTACATTCTAGTCGACATTGATGACATCTTTGTTGGAGAACAGACTACCCGCCTGAAGAAGGAAGATGTTAAGGTATGTACATAATTTTACATTAGCATTTCCTTTCCTTCAGCGTACTATAGGTTCAGGAAAAATCCTACATTGTCATTGATTGCATTCACTGGTTGTGGTTTTGTTGTTAATTTTAGTGCCTTGAACCACATCACTCCTCATGACCAAGCACACTATTTTCCTGTACATTGTGAAGGTCTTGAGACTTTGATTTCTTTACTGTTGTATCTAAAATTTAATTATCTTTTCAAAAAACTTGCTAGAGCAAAAAGTTCAATATTGCTATTTTTCTGCAAGTCATCCATTGGCCAGCATAGTTATAAAAATAATTCTAATGTATGGCCAATTTGCTACCAGCATCATATTACCAGATACACCTCCTCAAGGGTGTTATGTGGTGTCTGACCACACTGAAATAAAACATTGAGTATTGACTTTTCCTTGATGCTTTGAACCTTTTGTTTCTATTATTTGAACAGGTTGAATGTCCTGCCATTGTTTAGATACTTAACAGCTGATGCCCTGATGTTTCTCTACAACAATTCTTGATTGACTCTCTTAATAATGTTGTTCTCTCTTTATCAAAAGGGAGTTTATATCTGTAAATGTTACTTATGTGTTTGAGTCATACAGTTTCTTCGGTTCTAATTAATATCACTTTCTTTACCAATTCATTGAGTACTGCTCTATGGGTTCTGACTTTCTATAGTTTTATCATCTGTGACTTTGTAACTTAATATACAAGTAGCTTTGCACATACAGTTGACTTTATCCAGGATATACAGGGTGCGGCAGCATAACTTCCTTTTTTAAAATGCGTGCTATTCAGTCGGTTGATATCGTAGCGCAGCGCTAGTGGTCTCGTTCGAGAGGCGTGACTATAAAGTTTTGTCCCGACACAGTTCAGTCGCCATTATACGTTAGAACAGTGAGGAGCATACGTTTGCCGTTGATGCCTACTTTCGAGCGGATGTTCTGTGATTGCAACCCGGCGCGCTTTTCGGAATCGCTTTAATTTAGTCCTGTTGTCCCCTGTACCGGACCGGAAATCAATTGTTACATGGGTCACTGCGTTCAGACAAACTGCAAGTGCGACAAGACGAAGAACTGGAGGCCCTCGGCCCATCAGATCACCTGAGAACATAGAGGCAGTGAGAGCTTCAATGTTGCGATCACCACGACGTTCTGCGCGCAAACATGCGTCTGCCCTTGGAATTTCCGATCGTTCTGTGAGGAGAATTCTTGATGATAATCTTAATTTCCATCCATACAAGATGGCGATTGTGCAGGAACTTTCTGAACGTGACTTCAATTCTCAGAGGAACGCGTATGAGGTTCTTCTGGAAGACGTTCCTGAAGGCGCTATTGTTTTTTGGGTGATGAAGTCGATTTTCATTTGTGTGGATCCGTCAACAAACAAAGCATGCGCTACTGGGCTGACACCAATCCTCGACAATTGCGTCAAAGGCCTTTGCATTCACCTAAAGTCACAGTGTGGTGTGCAATTTCCTCAGGTGGAATTATTGGTCCCCGGTTCTTTGAGGAAAATGAAGTCACAGTGACAGTGAATTCGTACCGGTATGTAAACATGTTACAGGATTTTTTTTCTCACTGCTAGATGAGTTGGACTTAGGGGACACTTGGTTCCAACAAGACGGTGCAACGGCACACTCTTCAAGAGCATCGATGGCTGTATTGAGGGAACACTCCCCACAGCGACTCATCTCAATTTGGGGCGATTTGAAGTGGCCGGCCCGCTATCCCGATTTGACCCCTTGTGATTTTTTTTTTCTATGTTTTTTCTTTGTTGAAATCCTGTGTTTATGTGAACGACCCTACAAGATTTGAAGACCAGTATCCAGGAAGAAATTGCCAACATAACGCCTGCTATGCTGGCGGAAGTCATGACAAACACCAGAAATCGGTTCACTCGATGTGTGCACAATGGGGGACGTCACCTACTTGATTTGAACTTCAAAACTAAGTAAAACAAAACTTTATGTATGTGCCTACATTATAAAAATCAAATAAAAATTTTCTGATTCATACAATGGGTTTTAGTAAGTTTTGAAAAAAGGAAGTTATGCTGCCGCACCCTGTAAATAAGGAAGGATAAGGAAAACAAACTCATCACTTGCCACAAATCTGAACTCAATTTACCATATTTTGGTATAAATCTTTATTAATTTACATAGATGGCAAAAGATCAGAGGAGCAAACAGTCTCTGTTCGTGTTTGTTGCTGCATTTCTGCCTTTCTCTATGCTAAGTGGTTGGTTTAATTCGCCTAATATTCAATATGATCATTGCCTAAAAGCATTATAATTCACATTAGTATTGTATTTATTTGTGATGTGATTAATTTTAATCACAATTTCAGTTAGGATATGTAGGATTGTTCTTTAAAGGCCATGGCTGTATTCGTTCCCATTCCTTGTCCCCAGTTCTTTCGTGCCTGTAATAACCTTGATGTTGAAAACGTGTAAAGCTATAAGAAAATAAAAAGAGGATGAGCATTTTAATTGCAATAATCAAACTGCAAATAATAAAAATAATATATTCTTTTGTACTAATTTTGAAGTTAATAAGCAAGTTTTGCCAGACACTGGTTATTTTAGCCAGATGTCTCTTACCTACTTGCAACAGCAATGAAGGCAATTTCCATCTATTACACAGTGCTAAGTGTAATTTCGGTATTGCCTTCAACAAATGTTCTTGTGATACATGTTATATGCTTGCAAAAAATGTAGGAGCATTGTTCAAATAGTAATTTACCATGATTTTTCTCAGAAATAATGTATTCAAAATGTGGGAATAGTAATAATGATAGTTTGTTTTACTAACACTATTCTGTTACACTGTCTTACATTAGAATCTAACAAGTACAATTATTT
Organism: Vandiemenella viatica; assembly: GCA_031002005.1. NCBI lineage: Eukaryota > Metazoa > Arthropoda > Insecta > Orthoptera > Morabidae > Vandiemenella > Vandiemenella viatica. The sequence goes on along the minus strand of CM061914.1, from coordinate 112,656,336 downwards.
CCTGCCAGTTTTTGTCACATACAATCAGCACGAATTATGATCTTATCATATTCAAATTAATGGAATGTTTTGAAGAAAGAAAAATCAAAGCTGGTAAAGAAACATTGGGCTTTAGGAAATAAGTCACCTGATAACCTTGGGTCACAGACGAGATTTTGGAGTTGATTGATCAGAGGAGAAGGCACAAATATGCTAAGTGGTAGATAAAGTAGATATATCCTATAAAAGGACCTAACAAAATTTTGGAGTAATGAGGAAAGGATGTGGAAACATTAAAGCTGGTGATGGGAAGACTTTTAAGCTCTGAAAATAGAGCTAACCAATGAAAGTAATACATAGAAAAACTGTATGATGGGGATGATTTGAACAACAGTCTACTGGAAAAAGAAGGCGATGTCGACATTGATGACTTAGGAAATCTTGGTTAAAAGAAAGAATTTGGAAGAGCTTTTACAGATTTGAAACCAAATAAGGCAGTTGGAATTGACACAGAACTTCTGAAATCCATAGAAGGAATTCAAAGCTCATTTAAACCGTTGTCAAACAGTTTTGAAATAGGAGAGATTCCAAATGATTTTAATAAAAGTATCATATTCACACTTCTGAAGAAAGCACAAGCCAAGAAATGGGAGAATTACTGTATCAGAAGTCTTAACATCACATGCTTCAAAATTACTGACCGGGATAATATACAGAAGAATAGAAAGGATTGTAGAAGAGATAGTAAGTGAAGATCGGTTGGGTTTGGGGAAAACATCAGTACGAGAGAAGCAATTCTTGCCTTAAGGTTAATACTTGAAGGACAAATCAAGAAAACAAAGAGGTTAGTGGCGTTCATTGCTTTAGAAAAAAAAACTTTTTGGTAACGTTAGGTGGGACAAATTTAAAGACATCAGGTCTAAAATATTTGAGATAAAAGAATATAAATGAATCAGATGACTATAATAAAAGTAAAAGAGTGTGAAACAAGGTTGTTGTCTATCCCCATTAATATTCAACTTGTATGTAGAGGTAGTAATAAAGGAAGTGAAAGAAAAATTTGAATGTTCATTTTAATTACAATATTCAAACTGAAAATAATAAATATAATGTGTTCTTTTGTACTGATTTTGAAGTTAATAAGCAAGTTTTGCCAGACATTGGTTATTTTAGCCATATGTCTCTTACCTACTTACAACAGCAATGAAGGGAATTTCCATCCATTACACCGTGCTAAGTGTAATTTCGATATTGCCTTCAACACATGTTCATGTGCTAGATGCTATGTGGTACAAAAAATGTGGCCATAGCAATAATTGATCATTTTGCAAACACTATTCTGCTACCTTGTGTTACATTACCATCTAAAAGGGAATAGTATTTCCTGGCAGTACCTGTTTTTGTCACAAACAAACAGCGTAAATTATGCTATCATTTTCAAATTATGTCCCATGTAAAATTATTTTAAGAAATTCCTGGATATGGAATTTTGAGGATGTCCAATCTGGATTGTATGGCAGATGGTGCTATGCTATACACCACTAATTGCCCATTTCAATACCATATTGTTCACCTTCTTGATGTTTACTTATGTGGTCACAGTTATTGACTGTCTCGTGGAGTATCTTCAAGAGATTTACAAACTCTTTTAAATTTAGTGCCCTCCCCCCTCTCCTTCACTGTTGAAAATAAAGGAGCAGAATTCTTACAAACATTTACGAACTTTTGATGGATTTCCAGTGGCAATAAACCATCCTAAACAAAGAATGCTTTCCATTTTGACAAAACATGCACAGTATGTTTACTTTGTAAAGAAAATTGCTTCACAATTCAGGTTGGGAACTATTCACCTTACCCTCATGTATGCATATGTATGGATAATGAGATAGAAATTCAAGCTGGACAGCAAAATAAACATAGGGGAATAAACTACCACTTACCACAAATGATTGGAGGATGGCAATGATTCATTAAAAATATATAAACAAGCAGGACACACTGAAATTTTTGGGTGTATACCCTTTCTCAGCACAAGAACATGGCTCCAATTTCTTGTGTAGAAAGAGGATATTCACTCAAATATTTCAGTGTTTCTTGTGTGATCATGTATTTTTCATATGTGGATATAGTTCTGCTACAATCTGTGTTAACTGATGGTTTAATATCTGACCCTTAATAATAATGGAAAGGAAAATGCTTTTAGGCAGTGAAAATAAGGTAGGAGAGGGAAAGCAGGTCCGTTATTTACCGGGGATGAAGACAGGAGGGAAAAACATAAAAAGACTCAACACATTTCACAATATTTGGTTTAAAATCTTATTTATGTAAATAAACAGAACATAAGACGAGGAGATTCGATATGCATATACCAAGCCTTACTACTTGGCTATGTATATATTAGCATTAAACTTGAATACGACTGTAGTGATTTGTATGGGTTTAGTGTGCAAATAATATGACTGCAGATTCATTTATATTTGCTAGTCACCACATTTTGTAATCGTGGGCTTCCGCGGCCAGAGTCAGTTGATTCTTGGCTGTCCGGGTGGCACCATGTCATGTTTATTGTAGCTGATGTTCTGCCCTGGAAGAAGACCCCAGAATGAGGATCGAAACGTCGGTTACAAGAAACAGGACACGGCACCACCCAGACAGCCAAGAATCAACCACTACATTTCGTTTTCCATCAAACAAGAATTTCTTTGTCATATGAATTTAGTGTTCTGCTAATGAAAGAGGCTAAATTTCAATTTTGTCCATAGTTATATACATTTTGTTTGTGTAAAATTGTATGTAGCAAAACTGTAATGAGGAGCACACTTTAGAAAGTAGACAGATGGAAACAATAGAGTTGCCAACTCATTCAGAAAAAAATATCATATATCTATCTTCAGAAGAGGAAAATAAAAAGTAAATGAAAGAAAAGAAGTATTTTTAAATTTAGTTATTTATTGCCTCGGATATATATATTTTCATGCTTATGAAATTAGCTACAAATTATTCATTTCCTTCAAAGTTTGATATCTGGTACCACATTCTAATTCTTACATAGAAGTAAATGAAAAACTCATTTTTAATTAAATTTAAGGGTGCTCTCTCTTCCTGCCATTTTGCATTCATCACTTTTTTGGTGATAGCAAAAATGGCAGGAACAGAGGCAATTTTGAAACAATGATTTTTATATGTGATAAATTGACATGTGAATTTCTATTTTATAAGGATGTGTTGTGTCGTGAATCACCGACTTCTTCCGCCTCTCCCATCCTCCTCCTTTCCCCTTAAAAGTAATTTGTTCAAGAGTTTACATTCTGTTTTGTTTCATCATAAGCAGTGGGTTGATGGGTGAAGAGAGAAGGTTGTGGAAGAGTCTTATAGAAAGAAAGGAAAAGATGTTGGGTCACATTTTTAGTCATGCAGGACTGGTTAATTTGTTAGTGGATGCAACAGTTTAAGGAATGTACTGTAAAAGAAAAGAATATATAAATCAGATAATTGAATACTGCAGTTTCCAGGAAGTGAAGGAAGGAAACCAGATGAGATTCTGATGACAAAAATAAAAATAAAAAACAGTGCTAAGTAATTTAGAAATTCTAAGAGGATTCTGTTCCATGAATTGTATAGTTTACTTGAAATAAAGTATTTCCTCATACTTATAGGTTAGGCTAAAGTATATTGCCCAAAATGAAATATGGGTTGGCAACCCTAAGAAACAGTGATACCCACAAGCCATTATCACGGCAGTTCTGAACGATAGCACACATATTCAAAAGCAGAAATATGCTCTTCTGTGTCTGTAATTTTAAAATTTGATGGTTTTTGTATTTGTATCGTGATGTTTAATATTTTGATATCAAACATCATAATATCGGTTGGCACTTATTATAAAGTTTTAATTTATAGGTTCTACTTGATACACAGCAGAGAATACAGCAACTAGTGCCTGGTTTCAAATTCAATCTTGGTTTCTCAGGGAAGTACTTTCATCATGGCAACTATGAAGAGAATCTTGGAGATGATATGCTGCTTGGTGAGTATCAGTTTAGAATGAAATATTTTTTCTAACCATTTTTATTTCACCAATAATTTCCTAAATTTTGTTTAAAATTTCTTTGGACTGGAGAATTTGCAATTTAGAACATTACAATGTATTATGATGTAACAAATTTAGTTTGTATCATGTGTCAGCTTACAAGTGTTAGATTGGTCACATGACTTCACTACTCAAGCCAATCATGAAATTAAAAAATTAAATGAACTTGCAAATTTAAACTTTAAGCCATCTCACTTACTGACTATTTATTTTAATGAAACTGATACAATGTTATTTACTGAAATTAACTGCTAATAAAATTAAGAGAAAATCAGTGATCTGTTCTAATCTAAAAGACATTTATTGAGCCCTTCTATACTTTGTCAAAGGTATTGAGGCAATTTGAGGTAAACCAAATCTAACTGTACCATTGCAATGACTACTGAATAGTCAAAGATGGGGAGTGTTATTGAACCTTAAGTTTGGGGAAAAGTATATAATGTTATGGGTACGAATCTTGGGAGTTAGTGGACTATTGATCCTTTGTTTTCAGTCCATTAATTTCTGTCCAGCTGCTACCTTAAGAACCAATGTTCTGTCACTACCTACTTAACATAGCACCAGGTTTCCTCTGCTAATTAGCATCAACTATTAGGGTATTATATGATTATAGGTATAAGTTGAAATTATGGATTCACATTTCTTCATGTATGGTGTATACTAATTGCATTCATAATTATTCTTTTTATTGTTTTTATTATACACTTGACATCTTCATAAAGCTATGAAATTTTACACTTACTTGAAAATATTTCATTCATTGATGTTTTCAGATCATTAATATGTCTTTTACTGTTAACTATGTGTGAAGTAATAGTTACATATGAATTTTAATTAAAACTAGTGAATGAAACCTGAACAGATCACAGTTGGTAACCTGATCATGAATATTCACATTTCATGTAGTAAAAGATCTGGGAAGGGAAGAACATTTTTAAAATAAAAGTATAGGAAATGTAATTGATTTCCTTTCTTTTTAATATATATTTTTTGTGTTGTATTGAAGCTCTGAGTTACTTTGTTCTGATTTGATACAACATTTTAAAAGGAGAGAGGTGATAGGGATGAAATTCTTAATAGTCAATGTTTGTGTGATAGAAAGAAGTGTTCCACAACATGCTTTCCTGTTTGTTATACAGTATTTGCAATCAAATAGGCTTTGAAGTTTCTATTGTGTCCAGTTGTCAACTGATAAGATTCTTGTTACACATTATGTCAAGAAATTTTTGTTTTCTTACAGAAAATGCCAACAGTTTCATGTGGTTCAGTCACATGTGGAACCATCAGCAACCACACTTGTATGATAACCTCACCCAGTTGGAACTCGATATGTCCCTCAACAAGCAATTTGCTAAGGTATGTTGTTGTTGTAGTTATTCTGCTGAAAAATGTAATATACATATTTTTCCATGGAATAAATGATAACACTAGTATGCAGCAGTTTTAGCACTATCACACTGAAATTGCAGAAGCATGCTTGGCAAATATATAAATTACCGGTGTATTGAACATTATATATACTTGACTTCTTGTCCTGTTATAAAAATGTCAAAGGAACATGAGTTTATCAGGCTTCGAAATGTTTATCCTTTGTTTCACAAATCAATTCCAATTAATTCAGTTTCACAAATTAAAACTTTAACTTATTACAACTCATCACCAATTACAAATGAGACAAGATTTATATAAGACCAGAGTCTTTCCTATCTTTGGTTATTAATATAATGCTCGTGGAGGCAACTCAACACAGTGTTTCCACACAGTTTATGTTGAAACAGTATTCACTGGGCTTGTTAACTGGGAGCCTTATTTTAAGAAACAACATTTGTAACATTTTTTAAGGTTAACTTTTTATTTATAAATCAGTTTCTAAATATTGTTAATTTCATGTCTGATAGATGTCTGTGCCTTTATGCTATTTATTCATTAATACCAGTTAATTCTTCAGCAAAATTTGTTGTCTAACGTGCCTTTCATATTCTATTCTCATGCCATCTTTCTTTCTCCCCACTTACAATCTTGCTAGTGCTTTCTCTTTCTTGTCAGTATTGGCAATGTTCTCCACGAATTTTATTAATTAGCATCTCACACGTGGACAATTATTATGACTGTAGAAGTGGGAAATAAAATTGTGCTAAGCATTTAAAATTACATTGAGGCCAATTATATTCATTATCTCATATCATTCCAAACAAGATTTTTAAATTCCACCTGGGAAATTCCTACCTGAAAAGAAAAAGTTCCACATACAGAATAACTTAACACATACCAGTGCACAACTTACTGATAGGAAACAGATATTAATAGTTCCTTAGTATCTGTTGTCTTTAATGACCTTCAAGATTTGTAGAAAAACAGAGAAAGGAAATTGTTTATGTTAAATATCGTTCCATATTCTTTACCAGCCAGATTTCTCAGTTTAGTAGGTTTTATAGTTTATTTTTAAAAATGATGGAATTTCTGTAACATCATCATATTTTTTTTTCATTCAAATGAAGTTATACTGTGTTTATTCATCATGCATTACCTTTTTCTAGGAACATGGAATTCCTGTAGATTCGGGTTACTCAGTTGCACCACATCATTCAGGTGTTTATCCTGTTCATGAAATTTTATATGAAGCATGGAAAAGGGTATGGAATGTGAGAGTGACTTCTACTGAAGAATATCCACACCTCCGACCAGCAAGACTGAGGCGTGGCTTTATTCATAGGAACATCATGGTAAGCTTAAAAAAAGTGATTTAAAAGTTATTTAATTTTCATTTGGCTAACTTTTTACTACAATGTGATTAATAGTTTTTTTTATAAATCTTTCTTTGCAAACTCTGTTCATACTTACGTAGTGGGAAGTTGTAAAATGTCACCAAATCTGTCTGTTGGTGTTTGTAAATTCATAATTCAAAATAAGGAACAATAAGGAAAGTAAATTCATTATTCACCACAAATGGAGGTAGGATGTCATTAATTGTTGTTGACAAACTTTCCCCCACTATTGCCATCCCCACACTTTCCACCTGTCTCATCTTTGGCGTTGTCATAACCAGTCATGTAGGATACTTCGGCGTGTGCACACCTCCCGAACCACATGACTCGGTTTAAGAAGAAGGTTTAAGACCGAAATATTGTGTATTTTTTGTGTTCGTGATATATGCTTCTCCTGTCGCTGCCTTCAACTTTGGTGAATGATGAGTCATTTTCCCTTTCCTTGTGATTTCTAAACTTAATAAATGTTTCATAATTCTATTTTCACTGTAATAGAATTTTAAAATTTATTTGGTATTTCAATGAGAGAACACATTTCGGCGGATAAACAAATGCACAATATTTCAGCAACTGCCTTCTTCAGTAGTAGATAAATGGGCCATTAGGCTCCATTTATCTACTAAAGAAGAAGTTAGCTGCCGAAATATTGTGTATTTCTTTTTGTCTGCCTGAGGGTGTTCTTTCATTGCAGCCATTAACTTTGGTATGTGGTTGGTTAATTTCCCTTTCCTTAAATATTTGTATCACTTAGAAGCCGCTACCATTTTCCTTAGTTTCATCTTTGCTACTTCAAGTAATTCATTACACTCTAATGGTTTTATTTTTTAAAATGCAATTCCCAGAATTTGTTTTTTTCAGTTGACACCATTAATAATCATTTCAAAAAAGTTTTTATTGATTTTAAACTCAATTAAACTGAGATAACTGGCAATGAAATGGTTGATTATAAGAGTGAATACTTTACAGCAGGTCTAATTTTTATTTAGTTGATGTTTTTCATTGTGTTTTATGTATTCTAAATGTGGTAACATTCTGATTCAGTTCTTCTGTGTCTCCTTACGTAACTAGGTGCTGCCTCGTCAGACTTGTGGACTCTTCACTCACACAATTGAGTTTGAAAAGTACCCTGGAGGTCCTGCAAAACTAGATGAGGCTATACAGGGTGGAGAATTATTCCAAACCATAGTGTACAACCCAGTAAGTTATGATGAGCATTAAAACTTTTCGTGAGTTCTAACCTTTCATTTCCGCATCAAAATAACACAGTCTTTCTAGTAATACTTATTTCCTTATCGTTTATATCAGTAGTATCTTGTTTGAAATTTTTAAGGTGTTTTGTTGTTTCTTTATTTGTTTTCTCTGTTCTATACAGCCTTGTTTATTGCAAAAGTTCTATATGTGAGTGTAGGCTTTCCTGGCGAATAAATGACATCAGAACTTCTTGGGTTTGCAGCCGGATTTGATTAAAAAGTGACACGCTTTCAGCAACTAGCTCAGCAGCCATCATCAGGTCAATTATGTACTGGCTCAGAAAAATGCAGTATTGTACACACTGGTGCATAGAGCGAAAGAAATCTCTGATGCTGACAGTCTGCCGATGGAACTGGAACATCTCCGTATTATATTCAGGAGAAATGGATATTGTAACCAACAAATAGAAAGGGCACTACAAAAAACACCAAACAAACAGGCAATGAAACCTAAAGAACAGTATAAACATCTGCCATTTATTCCATTTGTGGGTAATATATCTGGGAGAATAGGCAGGATACTAGGTCGACATGGTATTAAAAGCATATTTCGTCCTCCTGCCAAAATACGTGACCTGTTACGTTCTGTGAAGGAAGACTTGGGGCTGAAGACGCCGGGGGTGTATAGTATACAGTGTTAATGAGGGAAATCTCACATTGTACAGACTGTACGCACTATCAAGGCCTGTGTGGCGGAACATCAACGCTACATCCGGCTTTTTCAAATGGAGATATCTGCTGTTGCCCAACATGTAATTGAAAATGGACTTTGATAATGTGCTGACAAAGTGTTCGTTCGTTTGGGAGTCGGTGGTTAAAGAAGCAATAGAAATACGGTTACATCACATCCTGGTTAACCGTGACATGGGTTATTTGCTGAGCAACGCTTGGAAACAAGGATTATCTATACTGTGCGGGCCACGTTCCCTGGTTGACGGCGATCTGGTGGAGTGTGGACAGACAAGTGAGGGGGAACCAATCTACCAATCAGGCCATAGTCTCGACGACTTAGGCTTCAGCAATTAAGCAGCATGGAGCACGGTTAGCACTTGGATGGGTGACCGCCTACCCTACGGGGGCTTGCAGGAGCGACCGACCACAGCTAGGCTCCATCAGTTAAGCAACATGGAGTGTGGTTAGCACTTGGATGGGTGACCGCTGCCTACGACCAATCACAGTGAAGCGGAACTGCGAGTGTCGTGAGGTTGCTAAGCGACACCAGTAAACGCCTGGTATTTGTAACGGCAAGATTGCCGGTACATAATTGACCTGATGATGGCTGCTGAGCTAGTTGCCGAAAGCTTGTCACTTTTTAATAAAATCCGCCTGTAAACACGAGAAGATTTGTTGCAAAAGTTCTGTTTGGTGTATTTTGTTACACTATATGTAAATATTGATTCTGATGTGGGTGTAATTACAACTGGCAGGTATTCAAGTACCCCCTCAGATTATAATAATTTTGTTGTTTGTTACAATAAACAAAAATCTAATGTTAATTTTTTATTTTTTATACTTGGAAAAATATTAATTTAGGGGATGAAATAAGCTGTATCTCCAGTGTGTAACATATGTTTATCCAAGTTCTATCCGTAATTATTCATAGCCCACTAAGGACACAGATGAAGATAATTGCAGTTGCAAATTAACATACTCCTTAGAACACACATTCCCAATTATTTGCTTCATATATTCTAATCTCTGTATTCCTATACAGTTCTTGTTTTGAATGGATACTAGCAATTTTTTGGTTGACGCATTTGGCTAGTTGAAATGACATTTTCATTTTGCATGTGACATAAAGGCTTCTTTCTCAGAAATGTTTGGCTCTATCTGCTCACTTAGTTATTTAAAATTTTCCATTCATATGATTTTTGCTTGTCCTGTAGCTCTCTGGATATTAGCTTGATATGTATTATGGACTTAATTGAAAAAGGAAAATATCTCATCGATATAGTGAAGTAGGAGCTGCAGAAATTTGCATATAATTGCATGGAATTTAAAAAATACATTTGTAAGTTCAATACTGTGCCCTTACATTTTTCATTTGAATTGAGTGACTTGGTAAATGTGACATCAATAATAATAATAATAATAAAACTACACACGTTAAATGGTTTACTCACCATGTTTTTAATATACCCTCTCATAATCATTTTGAATGTATTAAGCAAGTTTTGCCAGACATTGGTTATCTTAGCCATATGTCTCTTACCTACTTGCAATAGCAATGAAGGTGATGTTTATCTATTACATGGTGCTAAGTGTAATTTCAAAATTTCCTTCAACATATGTTCTTGTATGTTAATGTTCAGCTCTCAAAAACTGATGGCGTTTTTTTTTTCCTGAGAACTCAAGTAATAAAAATAGTTAAAATCTGTTGGTAACATAAATGGATTTTATTTTCCTTTTCGCTGGTTGAACTCATTTGGGCATATCATAGGTTTATCAAAACCCAGTCAGTTGTCATTTTATCAGGATTTATGTAGTGCCTTCAAAGACACTATAGTGTTCCTGGGGTGCAGTAGGTACCCACTGTGCTTTGTTATCCACATGATGAATTGTTTGTATTTATTTCCAAACTTTAATTTTTTTAAGGAAACTAAAAAGCCCAGAAACTTTTATTTTCTCCAATCCAGCAAATGTTTTTTTTTTTTTTTGTCAGTTTTTTCATTCTTATTATAGTTCCATCTGTTTGTCGTAAGTTAAAAATCTTGCAATTGATGTTTCAGCAAATTTCCTGGTGTCTGTTTGACTTGAGTTGTTGTATATATTCTTATTCCCACCGATAATTTAAATTCAGTTAAAATTACTAATGTTTACTAACTATTCAATTTATTAATTAATATTTACGTTCAAATTATGTTGGCTGTAGTTATATAAATTATTATTTTTCAAAATATATATTTGTGTTAGGGTTTACAAACAGGTAATATCTCATCAACATTGTGAAGATTCTATTGCAGTTACTGTATGTAATCTAAGAACTGTACTGTACTATTATCAAACAAAATGTGAAAGTCCAATATTGTACTCCTTACATTTTTAATTGGGATTTCATTGATTGATAAATGTAACATCACTAATAGTAGTAATGAATTTACACATCCTAAGAGATCACTTGCCATATTTTTAATATGTCCTTTCAGACTTATTGTGAATGTATGAAGCAAGTTTTGCCAGACATTGGTTATCTTATCCATATGTCTCTTACCTACTTGCAACAGTAATGAAGACAATTTTATCTATTACACAAGGTGCTAAGTGTAATCTTAAAATTCCTTCAACATATTTTCATGTTATGAACTTAAAAAAGTTTAAACAATTGCAAGGATTCTTCATAAAGTAATGTCCCACATTTATACCCTTTGTTTCTGAGAACTCGTTATTCAAAACTAGCAGTTACCCGTGACTTCGTCCACTTGAAAGTATTTTATAGTAAAAGTTTTTGTTAGTATTCATAGTACGACCAGCAGAAAAAATTCTCCTTTAGGGTTGAAAATATGGTCAACTGCTTCCTAGGCTTTTATTCGTCAATGAAAAGTGTACTTCAAAGCCAGTACATTGGCAACAAAGTTGTAATCTGCGCCAAAAATACAGTTACATACATTAGTCACTTAAGGGGTGTCCATTAATTATGTGTCCATTAATGATGTGAGGTGTTTTTCCGGTATCTCGGAATCCCTCACCCTGAGGTGAGATCTGGTGGCGCCCTTACCCCCCTCCCTTCCCCCAGGATGATGTGAAATTTTGACGGGGACTCCCCCCCCCCTCCCTGCTGCCAACCTTGTAGTTCTTTTTTGAGACCCTTTTTTTTTTTAGCTCTCCTGCTTCTGAGAACGGTTATACCCCCCTAAAGTTGGTATCCGTATCGTTTACGGAACCTTTTGGTGAGATTTTGCCAGATTCCCCTATCTCCTATTTCACATCGCGTAATTAATGGACGCCTCCATAATTGCAATAGAGGTCTTGACCAAATTCTGACGTCATTATAGTCAGAATTCACATGGAAACTACCTTCTGTACTCCAAATCCACTGTGCATCATGGAATATTAGTAATCATTCTGGTCCAGACCATATTTCAAACTTACCACAACCTCCATTAATACAGCTCCTTGGAAATAAGTACTTTGATTCAAATTTTGATTTTTCATACATATTGTAACACAGAATCGTGGTATGATACCTACCTGAGATGTCGCACTATTTCATGTCCGCAGCTGAAGACATCTTCTTGTAAACTTACTGACAGTACGACTTTAAATTTTTTTAGGTTTACTACAGATTTAAGTTTTCTTCTCTGGAACTATTATTATCGATCTTTTGATACAATTTAAGTACAACGTGATACATGTCACTAAATTGGCACTCATGAAAGCAGCTTAAATTACTAATAAAGTTTCGTTTGTCATTCTGGTTCAAGCTGTATTTCAACCAAGCCACAAACTCCACAAATATTGTCGCTAGAAAATCAGGGGTTCTATCAGCCGCACATTAATACATTCACTATTTGGTTGTTAGTGACGTCATGAATTTCTATATAAACTTGACACACAATTTCAGATCGTAATATCAAAGCAACCACTAAGAACTGACCATTGCAATATGGCGGTCGTAAAAGCATAGTAAATAATAAATACGCATGGAACTACATCCAGTCACACGAACATCAGCATCGTGACAATTATTAACATAATGTAATTTAAAAATGTATGCTGAAATGCTCATAACTTATTCTGTACAGCAAAAAGTCCAAAATTCATTACAACTCGTAACACAGCTTACGTTAATGTTGCAGGTCAAATTTACATCACCATAGAGTGATTGTGTTAGTTCGTGTGCTTTAGTCCATCTGAAATTCGTACTAAGATAATTTATGCTAATCTAATAAGGAAACGTTATATAGAAAACGTTGCTACAACTCAAAATTAGTTTCGATTTGTTTAATGTGTTAAGGTGTGTCCATATAGTTTTATTTTGTAGTCCCAATATTAACAGAGATAGTGGCTAGTTTGAAATGCTGCCTGAACCAGAATATTCCTGTTATAGTATGAGGTAGCAGGAATTTAGTAATTATTAGTAATAAATAAACTGCTTTCATAAGCTCCATGTTAGTGACGACATGTATTGCGATGTAAACTACTCCTAATGTGGCTTCTCGAAACAAAAAGTTTCTACCTTAGACCATTGAATACATTCATTTATAGTGGAGGATTTAATAGTTATTTGCAGAATATTGAACAGTAAGCAAAAAACACTTTTGTTTATCACAAGCAACTGTTTGAACTGATTTCTAGAAAATTTTTGGAGAAAAAGCAAAAAAGGGTTACTTATCTTCTGTTAAGTTTTAAATTTTGATTAAAAAAATTGTAATGTTACAGAGGGTGTATCACGCATATATTACAAACAGAATTTTGGAGCATTTGGCATGTACTGGACCTGCCACATGCTCCACTACGCTCATCATATACCAGCTAACTTGTCACCATTGCCCGGGTTCTTACATAGATCTGACTACACAACAACTCTTGACCAGAATGAATGGCCACAGACAAACAGTTCACACCCGCAATTTATATCTTCCCATACCACAACATGCTAACTACCACAACTCCAACAACTTCAATGACTGTTTCACCGTGAGAGCAATCAGAGTTTTCCCCGAAACTACAACCGCCTCAGAACTTCGCAGATAGGAACTTGCTTACCAAAATATCCTAGATACATGACACCCGCCCGGCCTCAACCACAGATAAAATTCCTTTCCTTGACGCATCACTCATTATTAGTAGGATTAGTAGTAGCATTATTGTCATTTAACTAATTACCTTATTTTATTTTTCAAAATTTATCCATCCATATTTATTTACTTAATTAATCTCCCCCCCCCTTTTTTGGTATATTATTATTTCTACCAACATCTGCGATTTACATATTTATATACAATATCTCAGTCCCATCGCCATATTGATATTCCACCTAGTCATGTAGCAACCCTCGGCGTGTGCACACCTCCCGAGCCTCGTGACTCATTTTCTCCATCATGAATAAGGTTTAATAACCGAAATATTGAGTATATTTGTGCGTTTGTGATATATGTTCTTCTCTCGTCGCTGCCTTCAACTTTGGTGAGTGATGAGTCATTTTCCCTTTCCTTGCAATTATATTGCCTAAAGCAGTTTCCTTTTTCCTTAGCTTAGTTATTAACATATTGTAAGAAAATTAAGTTTGTTTGTAGGGAATGATTTTCTGAAAAGTTTGTTTTTATTATTTGCTGAATGCTTTACTAGCTGTTATCAAAATCAAGAAGTTTTCAGAGCACCCTTGTGTATTCTGGTTATTTTATGAAAACTCGCAGGGGAGGGGGGTAGGGGAATTTCTTTGCTCATAGATTAACATTTAATGATGTGTGGTGTTGAAAATCCTAATAGTTATTAAGTGCATGTAAATATTACATAGTGATGAGGGTGAACTGTGCAAATAAACAGTAGCTGCAACATCTGTGTCCTTCTCTCCATTATTCATCTTCCCCCCTCCTCCCCCAACACACACTTTCACTCACATATCCAGTTACATAATACCATAGACTTTAATTCCTTTAAATTTATAGCAGTAATATTATTTGTAGTGATACTTCTCAAAGTGACATTCTCAAACTTCAGTTAACAGAAAATAATAGTTCTGGTTCAACATTTGCAAATTCTTTCATTCAAACTGTGTTATTTCAGTGTTGATGAGTGTGTTGTTTGAACTTTGCAGATCAACATATTCATGACACACATGTCAAATTATGGAAATGACCGCTTGGCATTGTACACCTTTGAATCTGTTATCAAGTTCCTCAAGTGCTGGACAAATCTGCGTTTGAATACAGCTCCTCCCCTGCAACTTGGTGAGAGATATTTCCAGCTTTACCCAGAAGAAGCAGATCCTGTTTGGGGGGTATGTACGTCTGTATATGATTTAAAATTTTGTATTTGCTAAGATTCCCTGATAATGTGTGATGGCTTAGAAAAAAAGATTCATCTGGTGTTCAAAATTGTTGGGCTTATTTAGTATTAAAAGTTTCTCCATATTTATTTTTACAGCTAATCTCATCTAAAAGTGCAGCTTGAATCTTAAAATTTGTTTTGTTACAGAATCCTTGCAATGATATACGCCACCAAAAGATTTGGTCTCGTAACAAGACCTGTGACCAGTTGCCAAGGTTTCTGGTGATTGGGCCTCAGAAAACAGGCACTACTGCTCTCTATATGTTCCTCTCAATGCACCCCGATATCAGCAGCAATTTTCCAAGCCCTGATACTTTTGAAGAGATTCAATTTTTCAATGGCAAGAACTACTATCGCGGGCTTGACTGGTACTTCAGTTTTGATAGTTATTTTACATAGTTATTAATAATTGGTATTTTTAATAAGTAAACAAAAAGATACAATTAGAAATTATCAAACTACATTATTAATTAACAGGATATGAAGATACTTTAAAAGTATAAACTATGTTAAAAATACAGAAAGTGATTTCTCTAGACCATACATGCACTGGCATTTTGCTATGTTGTTATGCCTCCTACCCCACCCGCATGGCTGCCCCTCCCCTTTTCCTTCACTGCGTATCCCACATCTTGTTATTGTTTCTATTTCATCAGTTGTCTGTTGTGCCACAGGTCATCAAAATCGTTATCTTCTTGACATAAAAGTTTAATCCAGGATATAAAATGTCAAATGAATGTGTAACAATATTGGTTTGTGCAACGCTGATGGGACCCACAGAATGCCTTTAGTTCTTCATCATTAAATCAAAAAGCCCAAATTGCTTTAATATCACAATTCCCTTATTTCATAAAAAAAAAAACAGCACGTGGATGAACAGCTAAATATTTATTGATTGATATGACAACTCGTTTATTCCTGAAGTGAAAAAATTCCAACATGAAATTGGAAAACAATGAAAGGTCTTACTGTTACTTGATAATGCGCACACTCATCCCTCAACAGAATTGTCAGAAAAAGCAAATGGAATGTTTACTGTAAAATTTTCACTTCCTATTGAGATTTCCTTACTGCAGCCAATGGATCACAGTGTCATTGAAATATTGAAACTTTATAGAAAAGAATTTTTAATAGACTGTTATCCCTTGATGAAGATAATGTAGAAATAGTGTTGCCAGTTTTCAAGGAGTGTATTTACATTAATGTGGATGTGTGGAACTTAATTGAAAGGAAGACTTTGAACAAAGCTTCGAACAAAATATTGACACCAGAACAAGAAAACTCCTAAAACGATGTCAGTGATTCTTCTTTAAGCGACAAATATGCAAGGAATGTGATGATGATGGTGTTAAACAGTGGTTCGATAGTGATCGTGGTGATCAAGATTTTTAGGTCATGTCAGATGACGAAATTGATGAGAACTTATTACACTCACAAGAATGGCTGAAAATGCAAATAGAAGATGGGTGTAAAAGATGCAGAAAATATATTACCAACTCACATTGGAAGCATTTCTAGACCTAAAAACAGCTTTTAATTGGTTGTAAAACAGAGTATGACACTGTAAGCTTACTGGAATTAAAACAAAGGATATAGCTGCAATGAAGACAAAAGTCATATCTTAGGTAAAGGATAAAGGCAGTGGGTTTTCCTGTAGGATTAGCAGAGGTAGAGCTCTGCATTTCTATTTCCTGAATGTAGGCAGTAGATTGAACATGTCATGGTCAGCAACACAGTCCGGCCCTTTTTCTTTACCTTCCCGTGGAGTTTACCCCACAGTACTCATTTGATAGGAGGCTGAGTGGGACGTTCAGCTTCAAGGAAAAATCCTCTGCTTTGTCAGGGATTGAACCCCGGATGTCCGGGCTGTAGTCAGAGGCTCTATCGCCTGAGGAACATGGCAGCCCCTACATCAAAAGACAATTTCAGAATATTTAAAATAAATAACTACATACATACACATAATATTGTGTAGTACAAGTACATATGCATAATGATTTGTGAATGTGGTTACCTACTGTAGTTTAATATTATGAGAATGTTTTATAAATACAACAGTATAGAGTTTACTGATATTGATTTCGTTTTCTTGAAATAAATATCTCACATTTTTACATAACATTTCTGTTTTTCTATCAAACATACTATTGTCCAGATTTTCAAATATCCGGATGATCCATGATGATAAGTAGTCACGTTGATAAGCATCTCACTGTATAGTAATAACACTGTGTAAGCTGAACATTATTTTATTTTTACCAGGGAGGATTGTTCCTTAAATTCTCTCTCTCACCAAGATTTTTCTTTTGTAGAACCAACTGTCGCCGATCTACAATCTAGCATCCCATCATATCATTGCATATAACTGTCAAATGCTTAAGGAACAGCAGGCATTTTATCATCATCCTTAGGTTAAGCAGACAACTGACCCTTCAACAAATTTTGTTATCTAAGGACATTTACCACTTTCCACTGATTCGATGCACAGCTACCAACATTTTATTGGCAGTGATTTTTCTTGTTGTGTAATGAAGTACAAAAGAATACTGTATAATTGTCTTTGCATAAATCCTCTTAGAGTTTCTTTCTGAAGATGGGCTCATGATACTAATCAATGTGGCACATAACGCAGGTCTTCACTTGAGCAATCAAGTTTGGGACACTGACTTGTATCTCAGTAATGAATAATATCTGAAGAGGTGCATGCCCCACTGCCAAGTAAATGTCTTCCACCTGCATTAGTGTATGTTCACTTGTATGATATATCTTTTTCAATCTAGCACTGGATCAAATCATTGAGACTTGCACCGATCTTTTTGTGAGACTGACTTTTTTTTAAAAAAAACATTTGAAATAAAAAACCACACACACACTCACATGCTATAATTGAGTTGTTCATTTCTTTCTGAATTCAGATTGTCCAGTGTAAAACGTGTTCTGAGGAAACTATGTTATGTGTACGTAGAATACTTCTGTTTATAGTGCATGGAATCTATATGAAAGGGACAGGATATGATAACTGGGACGGTAATAGGAACCATCACTTCCAAAACATTGGATGGAACAAACTATACACCATTAAAAAAATACAAAGATCTGATTTTTCAAATATTATTTCTTATTCTTAGTGAGAATAAGAGACGAAATATTTGGGCCTAATCATATGGTTGGTTTACAAATGTAGTCAAGTATTTGTTGGAATTTCGAGCATCATATTTTCACTAACATTAGCTTGAACAATGCCTTCATTGTGATGATTTCTCTATTTGCCCAGTTTTTTTATTTTTATTTTCAATAGTTTTGACTCATATCGAGTAATTGTCATGGTTCTCTTGTTTCTTTTAAGGTATATGAACTTTTTTCCTATTCCAAAGAATGGAACTGCAAAGTACTTATTTGAGAAGAGTGCCACCTATTTTGATGGGGACCTTGTCCCTAAAAGAGCAAGTGCTCTTCTTCCACATGCAAAACTTGTAAGTAATTTCGTTTTTTCCTGTCCTTCCTTATTTTCGTGATCATTAAGTCTGTGTTAAACATAATGTATTCTTAACTTACATCATATTTACTGATCGTGATAAAAATTTCAGGCTTATAGAAGTTATTAATATCTTCAAAATTCAGCTTCAATCTGTGTTTATCGCACCATAGAGCTTACAATAACAATTATAAATATCATTATTTTATTAAATTTATCACCCCTTAGTAATCTTTACAAAGCAGCTGTCAGATTATCCCTGTAATAAAATACAGCACTGCTTTTTGCTTCAAAGGAAGAACCTTGATTAGCAATTTTCCTACTTAGGTAAGGCAAACTGAAATTATGCTTACAAAAGAAGAATATGAGCATAGTAATATGGTGCATATATTAATCAACAATTTTTTGCGCTTGTTCCATAATCATTTTGAGTGATCTAAGCTTTTTAACAAATATGGGTGATACATAAGGATTGTGTTACAAATTTTCTTGTTTATATGGGGAAACTGTGCCAGTTTTTTAATCCTAACATTTCAGTCATCTTTCTATGGCTTTCATCTGATGGAAACCACAGAGGTATGTCTGAAACATTAGGTTTGAAAGATTCGATATAGTTCTTACCAGATAATCAAGATAACTTTGACAGCAATGGTGGAAGGCTACGCAATTATTCTGCCACATGTTGTTGTGAAGTAACATACAAAACTTCCAATTAACTACCCTTTGTGTTACCAGTGCCATTTTAATAGATATCTGTACCACGTATCGAAGTGTAACAGAAATATTAAATCCAAGAAACTGAAACAAGTAAAAGAAAAAGTAATAATTTTCCATTATTAAAAAGTATACTTACTGTTTGATGCTGTGATATATCCTTCACTAATTAGCCATCTGGATTGAAAAAAACTTGAAACTGGCACTTAACAAAATATTATGTTGATTCTAGGTTACAATCCTGATATCACCAGCAAAGAGGGCATACAGCTGGTACCAACATACAAGAGCCCACAGAGATCCTGTTGCTCTCAACTATTCATTCCATCAGGTCATCACTGCCAGTGACACCGCACCAAAGCCCCTACGGGAACTGAGGAACAGGTAGGCAGCAGATGTCTCTTTTTGGTGGAGGACATTCATAGACAATCCCTTCAAAAGTTGGCTTGCCTTACATTGGGAGGATGTGGGTTCGAATCCCTGTCCAGCCATCCATAGTTTCCATGGTTTCCTGAAATCGCTACAGGTGAATGATGGGATCGTTGCTTCAAAAAGGCCACAGCCAAAGTCTTTACAGTTCCTTGTCCACAGCCCTTTCCTGTCTCTAATGATATTGACATTGTCAAGGTGTAAAGCCGAAAGGAAAAAAAAATCTTTTGCATAGAAGTTTGTATTCCACTGATGGAAAACACTAGCTATTGATATAACAGCCGTAGTTAAGCAAATAAATTATAATTTTCTAATATAGCTCATATTTTGAATGCCTAAGATCTACATTTTCACTCTAAATTTTATGACATAACACTTCTATCTTTAAATAAACTCTTATCAGGCTTCCAGCCATGTAAAAATGTCACAATTATGGGATTTTCAAAGACATCTATTTCTTCCTTCATTTTCAACCAAAGATATATTGAATAACTGTTTATTTACTATGCCATGAAAAGCTTCGTTCTTATAGTTCTTTCTTTGTTAATCTATGAAAGTTTGTTCTCTCTGCAGTTTTTGGGATGTCCTGCAAAGATACCCGAGTGTTCCACAAGTGTCCTTTCACACTGTACCTTTCAGTGGATTCATAACCCTGATTCCTCTGTAAGTCTGTCTGTTCCACCCCATATAAGGACAGATTTGTTCTCTGATCCCTTTATACTGTTGATTAGAGATACATTCACAATTGTTTTGCCAGACAATAGTATTGCATTATCATATACAGGGTCCGGCAATAAAACCTCCCACATTTCACGTAGCGGGCGTGCAGGTTGTAGTGAGGATACTGATGTGGAATGTGTTTTGTTTTAAAGAGGTGTACCTGCCATTTTCAGTGTGCGCCATGTCATGGCTTGGTGAGCATCGTGCGTTTGTTGTGGACGAATTTATTCGTAACAGTTGTTCTCAGATTTTCGGAGACGATTCGAACTTGGCCTACATGATCGTGTCCCGGATAGAAAAACTATTCAACTGTGGGTGTCAAACTTTAGAAAGACAGGTTCAGCACTAAAAAAAAAAACTATAAGCCGTCCTCGGACTGCAACAACGCCGGAAA
Source organism: Vandiemenella viatica (assembly GCA_031002005.1). NCBI lineage: Eukaryota > Metazoa > Arthropoda > Insecta > Orthoptera > Morabidae > Vandiemenella > Vandiemenella viatica. Next base: position 112,635,530 of record CM061914.1, on the reverse strand, counting down.
ATTTGGCGCGTGTGAGTGTGTCTATGCAACATTCACCAATCTTTGGGGACACTTAAAGCCTATAGTGTACAAACATCGTCCCACAACACTGCAAGCACTTAAAGAGCCCATTACCAAAAAATTGGCAGCCATTCCAAGAGAAATGACGCGAAAATGTATGGAGAACTTTCTGGATAGACTTTGTCAATGTGTCAACAATGGAGGGCAGATATAATTTTTAAAACCAAATAATTAAAAATGGCAAAGTATGTATTTTTCATAAATAAAAGTAATTATTCTCTATCATATTTAGTTTTTATGTGACATCACATTAAAATGAGGGAGGTTTTATTGCCGGACCCTGTACATTTAATTCTGTTGTTAGCAGTATCCAAATTTGTCTTAACTGGTTCATAACAAGTTGTCCATTGCCGTTGTTCAAGCAACTGATACAGTCTTTTTCTTCCAAGGTCAGGTCATGGAGTAAATACTATTTTTTACTGAAGAGAACACCACATGAACAAGACTGATTCATTGTTGCTTGGATCAGTGACCCAGTAATTGCCAAAAAACTAATAAAAATGCCTCATGGCACATCATTACCAAGACTAATAATTAAGTGCAGTTAATAACTGAAAAATTATTTTGGTGTTAACTAAATTATATTTTCAAAGCAAATGGCAGGAAAAAAAATCTATTATGGGAACTGTTACTACTGATCTAAAAAGGATTTACTGTGATGTGCAACACAATTTTTCAACATTACTTTTAACCAATATAAATTGTAGAACAGTTATTCATGATATAATGCATATAACTATTTTAATGAATACTCACGTAAATGACTAAATCATAGAACAAGAAACAGTACTGTAAAAAAACTTTAAAGAATTTTGATTGGTTATTTTACTGTAATTTATTGCCCTTATATTAATATTACACATTACTTGGCTATATTGAGGTATAATGAGCTGACAGAAGACTATTATTCGCTGACAGTGGTGTGAATTAACAATGTAATAAAAGTAATGTTCCAAATAAAGCTAGAGCTGTACATTGATGTTTAAGAATGCTATCCATTGGCATTGATAATTTAAATTTTCTTCATGGGTTATTTGTTTTGAATTTAGGTTGTAGGTGGGAGAATATAATGAAGAAATTTATTTATGTAATCAGTGGCAGTCTTCATGGAAAATATATTTCTTTTTATTTCAGACTATGGTACTCCCATAATGGAAACCATTTTTTTCAAAGAGTAAACTAATGAGGAAAATTTTATTGTGTTTCTGGTCATGAAAATAAATACTCAGATTTTTAATCTTCGTTAATATTTCTTTATTCCAGATGCCTCAATCCTGGTAAATATGCCCAGCACTTGGAAAGGTGGCTAACATACTACCTGCCAAACCAATTGCATATTATTGATGGTGACCAACTCCGTTCAGACCCAGTAGAGACCATGAATGACTTGCAACGTTTTCTTAAAATACAGCCAGCATTCAACTACTCTCAGCACCTTAGGTGAGTAAAGGTTAAAATGAGATGACCTTAGTTAAGGAGAATTTTATATAGCACTTACATCTATCTGCTGTGTTATATAAATCAATATTATACTGATTGTAGAAATACGTGGTTGAAGTAGGAAGTTAAAATTTGTACCGGCTCTAAAATCCACTGCTTGATACACCATTTTCATCATTGAAGGAAAATAAATGTTTGCAGAAAAATTATAGATTTAGTTCCATTAAAATAAGATTGGATGATTAAACTCATTTAATTCTATGTAGTTATCTTTTTAGTACCAGATTTTTAATTTCATGATTTTTAAGGTGTCTAAGATTTGCATTTTCAGCTGAGGTTGGGTTCATTTTAGACCTAATTATTTTTTCTAAACAAATTTTTTATGTGATTTATAATTCCAACAAGATAGAAAGATAACAATCGGAGAGATTATCAAAATTACTTCAGAGGTAATACCATTTGTTATAACAGTTTGATAGAAATATTCCTTGTGTGAAAAAAATTAAAGATATAAATATTGACAACAATCAAAAGAAAGAACTGCCATGAGGCAATATTTATATGGAAAAAATAGGTGAAATACAACCAACACTCAACAAAGCTGAAGGGAGGAGGGCAGCAGAAACACGAAATAATACACAAGCAAAGAAAACACACTATTTCGGGGTTAACCCTTTGCAAGTAAAAACTTGAACAAAAAGGTTAACCCCGAAGTATTGTGTTTTGCGTGTTTGTGTATTACTTCGTGTTTCTGCTGCCCTCCTCCCTTTAGCTTTGGTGAGTGTTGGTTGTATTTCATCCATCCTTTCCATTTAAATATATAAATGTTAATTGTTTGCTTTGTAGGTATTGAAAACCCAATACTATGCAAAATTTCATATATAAGACAAACAGGAAAACATAAGGTCAATGATAGAGAGGGGAGAACAGTGGCACTGAAACAAAAAACACACACACACACTAAAATACATCATCTACGTCATTGCAGTTACCGAGGTGGTCTCTACAGAGGTGTTTGGTTAGTAGGGTAGGTTGGATGGTTTGCTCTGAGAACTTAGCTAGTTTTTGATGCATCTCATTTATTTGTAGGTGGGAAATAAAATCATTTGCTTTCGCACCCCTTATCTCTGTCTGGGATGTAGAGAGAAAATTTTAAGCCAAAGATTATAAATATGACGCTATGATGGAGTGTGGAAAAAATGCTGTGGGGTGATATTAATATGGAAAGGAAAGGTAAATAGACTCATCAGTTAATGAAGTTCAAGGAAGGAAAACACACATATAAAACACAATACTATAATGTCTTAATACTAATATGTCTTATACTAATTAATGTCTTATAATGCATCTAAGGGTTCTAGGCAATATAAATAAGAAAAGAAAGGGAAATTAACCCACCACATACCAAAGTGGACGCATGCGATGAGAGGGAACACTTATGCTGACAAACAACTACACAATATTTTAGCATCTGCCTTGTTCACAAGTAGAAAAACGGGCCATTAGGCTCGGAATGTGTGTACACAACAAATGTTACCTAATGACTCATTAGGTAACGTTCATTGTGTACACACCTTCCGAGCCTAATGGCCCGTTTTTTTACTTGTGAACAAGGCAGATGCCGAAATATTGTGTAGCTTTTAATATGTCTTATACTAATTAATGTTTTATTAAATACTCTGCAAGACATATATTTAAATGTAACACATTTTTTCTCAATCATAGGTACGACCCAAAGAAGGGCTTCTTCTGCCAGGTAATCAATGGTGACCACACAAAGTGTTTGGGGCGCAGCAAAGGCAGACAGTATCCTCCTATGGAAGATAAATCCTACAAACTGCTGCAAGTATGTGTTTTGAAATTTAGCAAAATTTTGACTAGTTTCCTCTTTAAGTGCAGTATAGTATAGCATGGATTTCAAGAAAATAAAAGTTGCTGAATAGCAAAACAAAAATTAGAATAGGGAATTAAACCACCACTTACTATAGGTGTCAGCATGAAAAAGATATGAAGCCATGTGAAACATTGTAATTATCAGGTGTACATCCTTCATCAGCAGAACAACTTGAAACTTCTACTGATTAAAATCTATGGGTATTGTTGATACATGTATAATGTTTTGCATTGGTTTCAGTTCTTACGAGTAAATGTAACTGATTCGTATTTGATTGCACAGATTTTGATATGTCTTGTTGTGTGCATATCTTTCAAATAAACTTCACACTGTGTCACATCGACACTGACTTGATACATTTTACTGGTACCTGATGGAATACCAGTAAGTGTATTTTCACAGTATGCAATGGATATCAGACCTCTTCTAGAGCAGTTCCCAACCATAGGTCAGATCTGTTATTGTATTTGGAAGTGCACACATATTTCTTCGCCATATTCATTCAGTGGGAAAAGACTCAAAGTTGACTGCAGGTATCTCAAATTTTAGAACATTTATTGCCATCATGTCATGCACAACTACAGAGCATGAATTTTGACCATGGATATCTCATGTTCTGTAACTGTAATCAAAATTGGGTGGCTTGTCATCACACGTCCACCTGATTGGTTTAAGTGGTATAGTGATCACACCTGATGGGTTTAGTTGGTTTATCATCAGGACTTGGCCAGCAGCTTGTTGTTGGTGCATGATTCCTAATCGCCAGATTTTCTAAAAAGGCCGGGACTATAATCCCAAACCTTTTCCACAGTAAGTATGGAGCGAGTGTGTAAGGTACTGTTGGTGGTTATTTGTGTGTCAGATATGAATGTTAAACTTAGTGGCCCCTTCCTGTCTTTTGAAAGAGAAGGCCTGGGTAATCCAGCATCCTGTTTCACCCTTTATGTTCTTTCATCCTTCATTTACAATGTAAACAACACACTACACTACACTTAACATATATATACAATCACACTATACTGATCACATGCATATTAATCAGTCATCCATGCTAAAAATAAAACTTACAGATACTTTTGTACTGAGCAAGGTGAGGGGAAACCAGCCCAGTTAAATTTACTCCTACAGTTGTCACCATGGTATTTATCTCATTTCTTCCACTTGTGAACAAAATTATTTGCCATCACTCATTGGTAGACTTTGTCTTCGGTATAACCATAATTATGTAATTCTTTCCTTCTGATCTGTTGAGTATTGTCAATTGAGCCTTTTTCAGATCTTCATTGTCGTCTGTTTGTTTAAATGTAGTTTTTCTGGTAGAAGTAAGTTGATCTTGTTCATCTTAACATTTTTGTCAACAGCATTTGATTTTCAATAAGTTGACTTATATCTGTTGTAAAATGGCAAAATATCATTAAGAATCCATGAAAGATATGGCTAAAATCTTGTCAAGATACAGATGGTATGGGGGGGAAAATCACTTATTAAAATGTAACTGATTCTACCAATATGTAAAACACTTGGAATACTTAATTGTAACTATTAACATTCCCACAATACGGCATCCCAGAGGCATTGTGTCTCAATTTACTACTAAGAAAATGCTTGCCACACTATCTTGATCCATTGTTGGAACCACATAAACACTATTTTACACTTTCCCACTACACTGATATCATAGAAAATAATAAATGTATGATTCTTATGGAAGTAATGTTTATTTCACTAAATGTTCTGTCATTGTTTTCATAGCGTTACTACCTGTCACACAACACGGCACTAGTGAAGCTGCTCAAGAAGTTGGGTCTGCGCACGATCCCTCAGTGGCTCAAAGATGACCTGAGTGACACAGTGGCATCGCCCCCATGACATCGACCCCCACGTCCTCATCACAGGGCGTATGGCCACAGAGGGTGGTAGCAATCATTCATTGCTTACTGATTTGGATATCTTTATGAGCATATCCAGCAAAGGATAAAAGCATAGAGAAAATGACTATTGTTATGTAATTATGAGATGGCGTTTATGCAGAACCAATAGTATTGAAGAAATGTATTGGAAATACTATTCCAGTTGACCAGAAGAACCTCTTTCCTTCTTGTTCGTTGTTGTATGAACTGCATGGAAAAATCTGTGTTTCCAGCAACCTTTGGCAGCTATTTGACTGTGCTCTGAATTTTATTCCACACGGAAAGAAGTGATTACAGTGTTGCAGAAAGGTATGTGTACTACTTCACCATGTGCAGCTGAGAGGAATGTTACTGATGTTATTTATGCATTTCGTACATTTTTGCCATCTGATATTTGGGTATTTCCATCATTTCATTTTCCATTGGGCAGCATATTTTTCAGTGTCCAATATGGCTTTGTTTCTACCAAGTTAATTTGAATTTCAGATGGTTGTTGAAGTGTCTGTAGTGTTGATTTCTCAGTACAAGTGTACTGATGTGTCCATGTTCGTAAAGAACATCATTGAACCAAATGACTGCTGTGCAGTGAATGTTAATGATGGGGCAGCTTATCTTAATTGTTTGAGTTTTCCTGTGAATAGTGACATATTTTTTTATTGTCTAATTTAAGAGTTTAATACTCTGAATTTTGTAAAAATATTTGTCTGTGTAACGTGAGAGAATTGTAAAAATTGTGTAGTAAGTGTTGGTAGATTCGTGATCTTAAATGAAACTGATAGAAATATGATTTCAATCTGTAGATAATTTTTAGCTATCTGTATGTAATATAATATTTTACTTAAGCTCATTTTGGGAGTTTTGTGTCATGAATGTGTTTATAATGAAGCATTGGATGAAATTTTTTTATTGAGGTAAATTTTCTTATTTGATGTAACCTGACCACACCTGGTGTAACTGTTATTTATATCAATTATTTTAAATGTATTTAAAAATTATATGCTGTGATGTCTATAGAATGTGACTGTATCCATTTTTATGAATGCTTCATTCTTGTACTGATGATATTTTGTTACATGAAGATTAAATGCTGCAGATATGAACTGAAAAAATAAGCATTAGTTTGAGTCTGAGTTCTGTTTTATGTGAAATTCAACTGTGATATTGAGTGTGACAGCAGTTTTAGTTGAAAAAAAGTATAAAAAAAACTGTGAAGTGTACTTCAAATATGATGAAATTTTTTGTTTGGTTGAGACAGTTCTGTTGCTAACTTTAAAAATATTACTGCAATATTTTCCTCGACATTATCTGTTTGTGGGATATTCATTTAATTACAAGTTTTCAAACAGATTACTGATATTTGGTTAGTGTACATCTACAATTGGTATTTTTCAATTCTAGACTCAAGATAACTGCCATCTTTAATATTTTTCTTATTCTTCATTGTTTTAATATTTCAGTTTTCTATCATTCCAACAAGTAATACATTTTATAGACAGCAGTTTTTCTTTCAAAACAGACAATGTACTTGTATCTGAATACAGGCATCTTTAATCATTTGCTCAGTTTTCAATGACAGAGGAAAAGAAAATTTAAATTCTGGAACTAGGCAATATTTCCATCATGTTTCCTAGCAATTCTCTGACATTTATTAAGTGTAAAAAGTCTTATCTAATAGCACACTATAATTTTATCAATATTTTGAAATGGGTGGATTAAAATCAAAGACAGGCAGCTAATTTATCAACTGTGAACTTCAGTAGATATGTATTTTTCAGTTTCATGTATACATTCTCAAAGCAATTTCTTTTTATTGATTCGATAATGGTTTTCTTATTTTATAAACTATTTGATTAATTTTTTTAAAAAATTATTTTCTTTCTTTTCTGCCTTTTCCAGTGAAAAGTAATTTTATTTTGTTGGAGTATATGCTAAATTGCCAACTTCCATTGACACCCATTTTCCCATTCATAGAATTTCTTTTAAAATTATTTTGAATGCAACGTAACCACTTACCTTTACAGATTTTAATTACAAATTCTTTCTGTCTTTATGATAAATTGTTCAGTATTTACCTTATTAATTTTTTTTAATGCCTTCCTTACCATCAAAGAAAAACCCTCCCACTTCCTTACATCTGACAAGTGCCAGCTTGGGGACTTGATCTTCTCTTCCCTTCTATGCACTACTCCTAATTTTTCTGTATATAGCTATCCAAACCTTATCAGCAGTATACACTAGAAGTACTCTCTCAACCTGCCTCCTGTCTTCCAATGATTCCCAACCCAGCTCCTTTATCATATCAGTTACTGATGCGTTAAGCAGTAATTTCCACCATTTTCAAGCAATGGTCTGACTAAAGTTTTGTAACCCATTTCCCTCACTTCTGTGGTACGTACCCTCAGCACCCTCTCTAGTAAATGGAGTATTTTTAAATCTATCTGTACAACCTGCTCAATGTGCCATGCCCAAAAGTTTACTATTAAATGTTATGCCAAAATGATTACACTTGAAGTCTTGACCCCCATCCCGTAAACATAATAAACTTTTATTTTGTTTATCTGTGTGCCTAATAAGCTGACTCTTCTTGGCATTTATCTTTATTCCATGCCGATCAACTTGGCTACATATTTTCTCTCAAATCCTCGTACCTGTTCACAGTCCTCTCCCACTTTAACTGTTCTGAGATTGAGTATTACACTTTGCATACACAAAGCATACTTAAAATATCTGATATTAATATACTGCAAGTGCTAGTATATTAACAGTGTTCCTAAAATCTTACATACTGGTAATAAAGGCAGAGTATTGTAACATTCAGTAAAAAAAAATAGTTTGTTTCAGCATATTTGAAAATGGTTCATTTTGTTGTAATTTATAGTCCTAAATATCTGGTGTAATATTTTTTTAAATGTGGTGAATTTGTACATACAGATGAGTCTCTGCCGAGGAATGTATATGAATTATTTGAAAATATGTAAGTTGTGCAACTTGTACATTAATGAAATGTCTGTACAGTTAATGCATGTTGACTTTTACTCTGTTAATGTTTCCGCAATGCAAGAAGATGGTGGTAAATGTACATTGTTAGTTTTCAGACCAGTGTGATAAATGGATATACTCTTCTGATATGTCTTTAGTAACAGTAGCGTATTTTGATACATGTTATGTGTGTATGATGCCAGTAAGGCACTGTTGTGGCTGATACGCATTGAATTTGGAGTTTTCAAATGTGAAATGAAAAACATTCCATGGTTTCACTGTTTCATTAGATACTGATTTTGTGTTCAGTATGCTTGACACTCAACCTAAACCTGTTCTGCAATAATTTCCCGTGGAAAGGTGCACTGGATAAATAACATCTGATTGGTGAGATAATAGTTCCTGATTGTTTGCCATTTTATGTACAGAAGGCTCAGAATTGTGAAGATAGTTAACCAGAATGGTATGATCAAATTTAAAAGTGTACTTATTCTTCAAACATTTAAGAAGAAGTCACAATACCCCAACATAGTATGTGAGAAAATGCCTTCTATACATATTAACGATGTCATTATTTGATTTAAATACACTGTTCAATTTCAGACACCTAGACCCAATGAACTGTTGAAAGTGACTATTTCATTTTGTATGTGGTTTAGACTTATGATAAAAAATATATATATATATATAAAAAGAAAAATTACCTCTAGCAAAGTTTAATTGTTAATAACTAATTGCCACTGCAAATAATGCCTGTCATATGAGTTTCGCCTCTTATTGTGGTATCATTAGCGACAATTAATTTAGCAGGTTTGTAGCAGCATATTTCTGCTTTTCTCAAGGCGTGTTGCTTTTGAAAACATATGCCAAGCTAATATCAGTTATTATTTAGTACAGTTAAAATGATAAAGTGCAGAGTAAAAAATAAAACTGATATTAGTGTGGCAGATGTCTCCTAAAGGAGCGTGCTTTGTGAGAAATTAGGAATGTGCAACTACAAAATTTGCTAACAGCAACATAAATTAAATATCACTGATGACACCTTGAAAAGAAATATTTAATATATATGACAGTAAAACCAAGAAAATAGTTGGATTGGCAGTTATTTATTAACTATTCGGTTATCTAAGGAACTGCAGAAAAATGGCCTGCAGCAACACCACGTTCTTACAAAATTAATCTTCAGTAGTGAATTTAGAAATCATTGGTGTTAGTTATCTAATGCATCAGTAATGTCAGTTTTGTGTTTACATGTATCAGTTTTCCTGTGTTTTTGTGACACTATGTTGTTGATACAGTTGGGATATTGTGCATTTCATTGGCAGCTGTTTTCTGAAAAGCCATTGACAGCTATATCTCATCAGACTGTTATCAGCTTCATTGGGCTCAAATTAATTGGAGAAAACAAGAAATAGTTTTATAGTGACCTTCTCGGCTTATAAACAAATTGCCACTTCTTTACATCTGTTGATTTGTGGTAATTAATTTAATACAGGCATCTTCCGGTGTGGCTAAAAATTTGAAAGAAATTTTTAATATCTTAATTCAGTATGTTTACATTATCTGCACAAGTAATTTTTATTCCTAAGATAAATAACTACCATTTTATGGATCTCTTGCAGATGAATGTTTGAATGTTGACCATGTTCAGATCATTAACACCTCAGTTTTATCTAGTCTTACTGCTTTATGACTTCAAGTGTTTTTCACATTGCTAGTTGGATCATTATGATGAAAACCGAAAGGAGCTTGTAGCCGCCGACTATTCTCAAAACTGGTTTGGATTGACAGAATTGTATTATAGTTCGTTGTTATTGTTTTCCTGTGCATTTTTATACTCTTACGTACATGTGGTTTACTAGCTCCTTTCCTTAAGAACTGTGCTATAAGGTAAAGCTTCACTTACAAAATATAAACCCAATTTCTAAAAAATTAGTTACTAATGATTGTTCATTATATATTCGTCAATTATTTTCAAATCAGAGTTTTGAGTTCAAGTCTGAAAAAACTATAGAAAATCTCAAACACAAGACTTGGAACACTTTTTCATTTCTCTGGGTTAGGAAATAATATACGTTCAATCAAGGAAAATAATTAATTTAAAAGTTGTATATTTCCTTTCTACTTTATGTCTTTTTTAAAAATCTTTTTTCATATTATTTCACTGTTTATCCTGAAAATCCTTGGGAAACTGACTTGGAGAGAATAGAAGATTTTGTTGGTAAAACTAAATACCTTCATCACTAACATACTCTGATATTGTGTGATGTTAGTACTGAAAATGAATTTAATTTCTGTCTTCCCTGTTTGGAATAGTATCAGAGAGTGAAGTATAGTTCTGGCATTGTCTTTTTCTTCTCTAGCTTTAGACCTTATTGAGGTTATTAGATGTGGGCTTGATGTAATTTGTGTGAGTGGAGACTTTCCCCGCGTACTGATGCAATAAGATTTTCTCGGGTTTCCTGTCATATGGTGTTGTATAAACACGACGTTTTGACAGCTAACTCTGCTGTCTTCATCAGATATCTTCTAGCTGTCGCAAGTTGACTGTTGCCACCTGACCGTCAGCTTGCGTCAGCTAGAAGATACCTGATGAAGACAGCAGAGCTAGCTGTCGAAACGTCGTGTTTATACAACACCATCTGGCTGGACAGCCGAGAGGATTTTATTGATGTAGTTTATTTCCTTGTCTTGTAACACAGAAGACTGTTTTACTGTGGTATTAATTGCGGGGGGTGGGAGTGGTGAACAGCAACATGAAAAAAGGATTGGAAAAAAACCTTAACAAGATAGCAAAGGATTGCCATACAAACAAAACACAAGTTTTGGGGTGAAGCCTTGATTATTCTTAGTGTTGCTTTTTTCTGTATTGATTTTTTTGCACGACCCAGTGTGTTCTTGTACCATTTACCTATTAGAAGATAACTAAACAAAAACACTACTTACTGCATTTGTATTATTCACAGTTCAGCTTGTGCTAGTTTCGTTTATTTTATTAAAAAAGAAAGAGAAAGTTTTAAAAGAGGAAAATAAATTATTGCGTGCATGTGTGTTTTTTAACGTTAACAACCCAAAGGGTGATTAGAATGTTCAGAAAGGATCACAAGACAATTAAGTGCTGGATGGTGAACAAATGTTGCCGTCAGTGGGGATATTTAATTACTTGTATGGGGTTAACGTGAATAAACAATGTTCTGGTAGAAAGTGTGATAGTTCTGTAATACTTGATTGAAACTAATTTAAAGATTGTTCCTGATTTATGGCAGCAGTCTGAATAACTACACTACAAAATGACAAGAATGAGGTTTAAGGTCACTGTTAAGTTTAATTATTTCACTGCTAAATTTTCACTTGCCGCCTATGGAACTAATAGCTCAAATTTACCAAGAAACATAATTAAATGAGGACTTCTTCTTTGAAGAGTACAAATCTATAGAAGCATATATCAGATTCATTCCAATAATAAATCAGTAAAACTTCTAAATTCAATTAAGCGTCCAATAATCTCTCTCTCTTTCAAAAGGATGCGACTTATAGTAATACTCTGAAAATTCTCTCCTATAAAGATATTTTCAACTAATTATAACTCATTTTGACTAAATTTTGCCCCGTCTTTTCCACTGAACTGATGTGACCCTGCTCCAGTGACAAACTGCCACAATATAATTAAAAGTCTTGGAATGGAAGGTCTATAAACACTTTTCGGCCTCATACATTATTGTTTTTGGAGCTTGATATTTCCACAAAACAATTGACTCCATCAAAATCAGTTCAACAACATTCTAAATTACACAAATGGCACAATTTACCAAGATAATCAACCTCTTATCCGTGTTTACTAATTTAATATTTATGAGGGAATTATGTTATTAAACTGTCCAGTCAGTCCGTTCATTCTCCAACTTACTATTTGTGCATATTTCACAAATATTTTTCTTCTTTCTGGGACACTGTAAAACTTGTTTGAAATCAAGCTTCCAAAAATTGCCATCAATCTAATTTACATCTCTAAAACTGTTTGACATGCACATGACCCCAAAATATTTCAAGCTCAAAGGTTTTAATTCTCTTTTCCACAAATATGAGTATATTTCCGCTAATAACCAAGTCTCATTACAAAGGAGGCTATTAAAATTAGTATGTTAGAGGTAGGACATCCGTTCTTTTTCTCTAATTCAATGTGGAATCCGAACCATGGAGCATCCTGGTATAGTTCATATGAACATAGGAAAGACCGTAAATGTTGCTGGTCACACTGGGATTCAAACTTTGAATCTTTAATTTCGAATCGGGCATCTTATTCACCAAGTTACCTTTTATTGTAGTTTATCTCAGAATATATTTTAGGTTTAGCCCATGTATTTCTTGACAGCATCACTAACTTATAAATACTTTCCAATGGAGCATCACACAGAATATTACACTTATGTTATTGATTCCAGATACGTGTAATTTACTTTGTTAATCATGGATTTCCTCTTTTCTCCATTTTATTTTCATTACTTGTGTTGTGACTGATGTAAGTGGAGCTTTACAAAGACTCGCCATAAGTGATTGTTCAAAAATGGTGCCATTTTACTTATGTACATGTAGAAATAGGAATCAAGTGAATTTAAGCTGTATCATCTATTGTAATAAATATTATGTGGAAAAAAAGAAAACAGATGACAATAAATACTGTAAATAAACGTAGCCCTTTTTTGGTACTTGCATCTCATAGGTTGCTAACCTTGTAGAGGTATGAGTACAATTTAGAAAAAGTTGTTAAGCCACCATTATTTAACCGAGAAATGCTTCAGAATGTTGCTTCATTTTGCTGGTACCAGCTTGTGTGCACAATGAATTTATTATAAAACTTCACACGCAGGTAAAATTAAAAGGCCACAGACATCTGATTACCATCTAAATATGATGATAATTCAGCTTTATAATTTATTAAAAACGGTAGCAACACAGAAAACTTAATTTCCTTACTTCTGTTTTCTGTCATAACTTACCTACTTTTTTCCCCATTAGGTTACATACTAATCCTGTCGTCATTTATTTTGTTGAGTTTTATTCATTCTCAACATTTTCATCACCAATTAGGGTCCCTTACTCTGCTGAGATATGCTAATGCCTAGTAATATTTCCTCACTGTACTGTCTTTTAAGCATTAAATAAATATTTAATTTCAAACAAACAACACTGTGCATCTGTCAGTATAATCACTTTTGGCATTCACTATTGAATATTACTCAAACGTTTGGAGAACTTTTGTTTAAATTGTGTTTGTCTTCATGATTAGTGTTTATAACAGTAGCAGCTTGTCGTTACAGGCTCTGAGGTGGAGCCGCCCCAAAAGTTATATTAAAATATGTTTTTAAGTATAGTAATACAAAATTTAAATTAACAGGAAGCATTTCAAGAATTTTCCACACATGTTTAAACAATGACAGTCAATATTTTTAGAACTGTTGACATAAAAGAATGTTTCTCAAACAGCTAGTATTTTTAAGGCTGCGGCTTTGGCACGCCGTTAAAGTGCATGTAGCATAGCATTGGGGCGTCACTTTTAGGGAGTGTAGCTCTAATGGGCTCCTAGTAGGCTCAAGTTGCAGAGCCTTCGACAGTCGTAACAACCCCATCACGATTTTCCTGTAATGCTAGTTACAATGTAGGGAATTCAGCAGAGTGGTTGAACTTCCACTCTTGAATCCCTGTGTCTGTATTTCCAGTTTATGCTTTCCTGCATCATTAACAGACGTTAAATATTTATATTTTGACAATGTAAAAGATACTTTTATATTTCGGGTGTTGCCCATTGTATCAACCATAGCACACCAAGTTTGTAAACATTCCACTAGAGTGCACTAGAATACGGTGATGTAAGTTTCACCATCTAGCAAGAATTTGTCAAACAATTAGATGAAAAATGCACGCGAATGGTATCGGTATCTAAGTTGCTAAACGTGTACGAGAAAGTGGGTTATTTGGAAGTTTCTTTTTGTGAGTGTGTTGTGCGGTTGAGCTTGAACTCTTTCTTGTGAGTTATATTTCGTTTTTGAGAATACCTGCATCTTTCAGGTGCTCTGAAGGCGGTTTACAATTTACTGGGGAAAAATTTGGAACACATATTGATTATTGTCATGAGAAGAAGGGACTGACACTTTGCACTTAGTCGGATTTGATACCATTTTTACTGCTACTACTTTAGGTACATTTTGACGGATTTCACAACATGTCTGTTGGATTGAACTGCCAAAAATACGTATTTTGAAACAGAATTGTAGGGGTCAAAAAATCTGCAGGACTCTCACCATCGAGACATTGACTGCAGTGGTAAAAGATTTGCAGCCTTCCGCAGTATAAAAACCACAAGCTGCCACTGGTTTATAATTATACAGTCATTTATCACTCTCTCTAAATGAAAGTCATTTTAAAGATAATAATTATTGCTTATTGGAAAATATGATGAAGATCATTCTTCTTTAATTGCATGTATCTATAAAAAAAAAGTGAGTGGGTTGACTGATCAGTAATGGAAGGGAGGTATTGGATTTTACATCGCTTTTGATTGGAAGAACTTAAGTATGTGGCCATTTTCGATGTCTGACTAGCCAAATGGGATAAAAGAGTTGATATGAGTATGCATATGCATAAGATTTATTTAAAACTTGCTATTCACTGGAAATTGAATTATACTGACCAGTAGTCCCACAAGGTCTTAATACAAGTATAATTGTTTGTGACGTGGGAAAGACACTGATAAGTTTATAAAAGGTGAGTTGGTAGGTGAGTAACTAGGTATGTCACTTTAGAATCTCCTAAGAACATGCGATCAATTTTAAATAGTGTACGTGACGGTAAGTACAAATATTTGAAGTGAAAGTAGTATTCATGTTGATGAACTTAAGTTAAAATATTTTGTTTTATTGCACCCACAGCTCTTAAAAGTCAGTCAATTCACGTTATATGTTGCAAGAATGCACTAACAATGGTTCAGAAACAGGCATCAGAAATGAGACTTTTGCAGCATGAGAGTAACTTTTTTTGGAGGGGGGATAATCAAGGTAAAAGCAAAACAGTGGTCCCATATTTTCCAGACATTTAGGCTGATGACAAAACTGTGACGAAAAACTGTACTTTTTACAAAGGATCATTCTAACTTCAAGAAACAGGAAGGGGACACGGAACCAGTTATGAAACACTTTGTATCCTTGTGATAATTGCTGGGAGATTACCCATAAGACATGAGTAGCAGAGAGAGAGAGATCTTTCATTAGGATACATTTTTTTTTGGATAGAAGTTCGATAAGTGAACTGAAAATTAAGCCATATAAGATGACTCATTCTTCCATTACAGTGGCGTGAACATATTTGTATTTTTCTCGGATGTTTCTACTCACTGAAGTGTGTAAACTCATACACATGCTGTTGAACAATGGTACAGATTATGCTAATCTCATATTAATCAATGATGAAAGTAACTGGTACAATAAATAAGTTTAGGCAGTAAAATCCTCCTGAAGCACAGATGGCGGTGCTTTATTCATTAAAGAACTTTATGGAGTAAAATTTTGCCTCCTCCCACACTTTACCGAGTCAGTAACCAGAGGAAATAAGATAGAAGTAATTTTACATGAATAATCATCAGTAAAGGAGGCCAAATTGATAGTGTTGCACTAGACCTTTCAAAGACCTTTGAGGGTGAGCCATAAAATGGTGGTTAACAAGATAAAAACTATGGGAGTGATTTGCTGGGTAAAAGAAATTTTAAAAGGTAGAAAGTAAAAAGTTAGGGTAGGAAATACAATATCAAAAGAAGTTGATGTAAATATGGGAGTGCCACAGGGTAGCATATTGGAACCATTGCTATTCGTTATTCCAATTAATGCTTGTGTTGGTAGTTTACTATCAGAAATTAGATTGTTTGCAAATGACATAATGTTATATAATAAGATCAAAATGGTAGAAGACTGTGAAAAGCTGCAGGGTGATCTGGACAGGATATCTAGCGGGGTAAGCCAACATGGAATGAAGATAAATGCAAAGAAGAGTCAGTTTATTAGGTACACAGATAAAGCTTGATTATAATTATACTGTGGGAAAAAATTGCTTGTTGAAGACTTGAAATGTAAATATCTTGGCATAAAATCTGATAACAAGCTCAACTGGGCAGGACACATAGGACAAGTAGTAGGAAAAGTTTTCAGAATCCTACACTTGTTGGAGAGAGTGATGAGGGGATTTACAAGATATGTAAGGGAATTGGGTTACAAAACATTGGTCAGACCATTGCTTGAATATGTTAGTGTAATGTGGGATCCACATTCTGAGTATCAAATACGGGATTTGGAGAGGGTGCATGAAGGGCCACTAGATTTGTCTGGAAATTACTGTAGAATACAATAAGTAACCGATATGATAAAAGAGCTGGAATGGGATTCATTTGAAGACAAGAGGAAGGTGAAGAGAGTCATGGGAATGTACAAGGGATATATTAGTGATGAGGTGTAGAAAGATAATGCTGTAAGAACGAAAACTAATGCATGGAAGGGAAGAACACAAGCTGGCTCTCGATTTCAGACACCAGGGTGTGGGAAGATTTTCTTTCGTAGATAAGGAGATCAGGGATTGGAATAAGTTAACTGAATAATTTACCTAAAACGTTGAAACAATTTGATGTTGAAATTTCGAGAGGGTTAAAGTAGGTGGGTAAAGGAAAGGAGAAATATGGATGTGTAGGAAAATCATCATGGGAGAGAGAGCTCCATTGGAATTAAATTAAATAGTACATTACCATGTTATGAATTTCACTGACGAATAGTATTTTGTAATTGAGGACTACATCACAAATAAAGTGATGCTTTTAGGTTTGGATCGCGGAATTTGATCACAGTGGTTTCAAATTCATATCATTCAAGCGTCAGATGGAAAATGTGAAAATTTAAAACACCACAAAAAGAAATATAAGAGGACAGAAAATCTGGGATAAATAATGAAGATGACAGTTATCAATAAACTCATTTCCCCTTACTAACATCAGATATTGAATAGATTTAAATAAAGTAAAATCCTAAAAGAAATAGCCAGTCTTTTTATCGAGTGTAGTGGAGATTGTGATTCCCCTAAAACAACATTCTTCTGCACTGACTACTAATGAATAATACTGCTGTAGTCATTTCTTTCCAAGCAGTAGCTAAGTTGTAATGTACCCTGTAGCATTAAGAATGGTTCATGAAATTTTCAAGCAGTAATTGGATTTTAATGCATCCTGGACCAAAAAGATACCACTAAAATTGTTTTGGAAAGTATTTCTAGCAGTGTTGCAGCAGAATCGCACAGTAATCCAGTAAAGGGCTTAATATATATAAACAATACTTCTGAATAAAGGTGAATTACATTAACTTAACAACAGTGTGTCCTTGGTAAGAGTGCAGTGACACATGCTTGACTCCATAACCGTTTGTTCGCTTACTATCTCGATGAGAGAACGAGGTTCATGTGTATTTTACAATGTGTAATTAACAAGTTTCTAGCACATGCAGGTGTTAAACCAACGAAATTTTTTTGCATGCACACTTTCAAAGGCTTATCGAAAAGAAAAACATATTCAAGAGATATAAGGCTAGGAAAAGTGTCCACCTGTTTATGTCTCTTTTGCCTTTCAAGTGCAGATAGGTTACAAAACTTTGGTCAGACCATTCATTGATTTAATAATATCTTGATGTAGTATTGGACCAACATTTTGGGTATCAAATACAGAAGTTGAAAGTGGTGCAAATAAGGATTGCTAGATTTGTCTCTGTAAATTACTTCAGAACGCAATCGGTAAATGATCATACTAGGAATTAGGATGAGACTCATTGGAAGATAGGAGGAGGGTGATTTGTGTGTAGAAAGGTGATGAGGCATGCAAAGGTATTGGTGGAAAAATTAAGACTGATGCATGGAATGGAGATGACCTTGACTGCAAGCTGGCACTCAATTTCAGACGTAAGGGTGCGGTAAAATTACCTCCGTAGGTAAGGGAGTCAGCGTTTGGTATGAATTACGAAGGTAAATGATTAATAATTTACCAAAATCGCTGAAAGAATTTAAAATAAAAATTAGTAGAGGATAAAATTAAGCATGTACAAGAAAGAGGAGTAACGGGTGTGTAGAGAAATTGCCATAGGATCGTGGTCACCATCGCAATCAAATTTATTAAAAAGATAACACGGAAATTGCGTCTGCGGTTACGTATGTTGTTTTCTTAACGGGTGTGTCTGGTATACTGATCTCGATACACAACGTAGTATCCCTTGGCATTGGCATTGCTCCTTTTGTTAACTGTGATGCAACCGCAGTAGCATCGCGTCATTGCTGGTAGCCTTGAGTCTTGTCACGATTTATTACCCGCAGAACTGGACTATACCGTATGCCGTATCCCGCTTTGTCGTTGGAATTACGAGCAACAGGAGATATAAACAGATTGACACTTTTCCTAGCCTCATATCTCTTGAATATTTTTTTAATTATAGAAATAGACTTCAAAAGTTATTTTATGAGATCTGGTATGGTCTTAATATGCTAACTACGGCTTTAGGTTTTTAAACAATTATAGGCGTTATTAGTCAATTTTATGAACAAATTTCACCAGAAACCAAATTTCGCAGTACTGATCTTTGTGGGCGGAATAAATTTGAAGGTGCGCTTAAAAGTTCTATATAGATCTGCAAATTCTCTCGTGTATACAAGACACTCTAAATTCACTATGCATTATTAGATATAGGCCTACTAGAGAATACAAACAAACAATTATAAGGTCAGTTTAGAAAAAGACAGTTTACTTCAGACTTTTGAATTAACGCACAGATGTCTTTGAAATTCGTGTCCTATACAATCATCAAACTTCCAGGATTCTGAAGCAACCTGTCTTTCGTTACGTTTATAATATTCCTTCACATTTTATATTACCAAGTCTGATGAGGTTTGGTTCCTTTATGACGATCTTATATATAATGAGTGTTTTAAAATTGAAACAAGGTATTTGAAGGCTAACATGAAACTGAATTCTAAATACGGACCTGATTTAAAAAAGCGAACGTTTACTTAAGCACTCACATTTGACAAAAATTAGTCTTGGAACACAGATAAATTGAGCTGTAAGTGCAGTACACTATTTTTTTTTTCGCTATGGGGTTTATGGCAACAAGCTTATTCTATATGGCGTCCGCAGCTTCAGAAAGATCGCTTTAGCTTTTCTGTAAACTTAAGAGTTTATGTATCAGTGAAAATTTTGAAAGAATTTTCAGATCGGAAGTTTCGGGAATAAAGGGGGAAAGGGAGGGGGGAAGGAGTATGGAACTGTTTCTATGGTTTTTGGCAAAAGTTTCCACAAATCTTTGGCTCAAAAGGAAAAACCGAGCGTGGTGTGTGAGCGGTAACGCTTTGGCCTCGCATTTGGGACGACGCGGGTTCGAATCCCCGTTCGGGCATCCAGATTTGGGTTTTCAATAGTTTCCCCAAATTATTCCAGGCGAATGCCGGAATGCTTACTTCAAAATCCATGGGCAAATTCATTCCCGTTCCTTGTCCCCAATCCCATTCCGCCTCTAATGACCCCGATGTTGACGAGGTGAAAAAAAAAAAAAAAAAGGTTCAAGAGGAAAATCCAAACATTTTAAGAGCATAGATTATCCTATTAGTCATTCTCTCTATTTTATGCAACTGCCTACACAAGGGCAGAATACTTCCAAGTTTTAGGATTTTAAGCAGTCCTTGGCTGGAGAATCTATGGCATAGATTGTCACTACTTCCAGGGCGATGACTCGCGGTGGTTTCTCGTTGCATTCCCCGGTGTGAAAATGTTCTTGAGTGTTATTGGATTACTGTGGTGGTGTGTGTGTTCGGTTTACGGTGTTGTTTGTATTGGGGATGAAGGGAAAGGATTAAAACCACCGCCAGACCATTCAGGCCTCGAGTCTTATGACGCCATCTGACGGACAAATCACTATCGTCAGTGTCGTATGCACTGGCTTCATACGCACTTCAGAAAGGTTTGTGGTTTACCCAGGACTTTGGTACACAATCTGGTGATCAGAAATCGTTCATCAGTCCAATCCTAATGACGTAACTATCCTCTACCACTTGAACTCGAGGAAATGACCTGATCGAATGGACTGATACGATCCAAGATAGTCAGAACAAATTGTGGGCTTCAGTCATAGATTATCATTTAGTTGTTCTACGTGGCAAGACTAAATATACTAACAGAATTTCATTGAAGCTTAGTGAATGAGACTTTTCCTGAATTTTCATCAAATAACACCGTTACAAGAGTGAATCTCAAAGGCAGCTGATATAAATCAAACTGGTACAGGACGTATCAGCTGGTCCCCATCCCCAATAATTTTTTGTAAGTTAAACTTATTTTGACCACTTATATGGAAAATGGCTTCATTTAGCATTATAACGGAAATGCATGACGCCAGCGAGAGATCAAAGATGTTACTCAATAAGGAGAATTCACCTCGTGTCTACGGAGATGCCACAACCTAATGATTTCCTTCGGCTGTAAAAAAAGAATAACTAAAATAGCAATTTTCTTGTTTTGCAGCAATATAACAGATTTAACCGTGATTGTATGTGAAGCTCATCTGGCACGAACACATCGCCATGTGCTGTCTGTTTAAAATACAAGATCTATCTATTTCCTAGACTCATCCAAATATTAGAATGACTAGAGTTTATTTCTTTTCTATTTATAGCAAACTGATTTTTAGAATATGAGAGAATTATCTTGTTCAAAATATTATACCTATCATAATCCCCCAACATTTACGATTTCTAAGCAAGATTCACTTTTACCGTAAGGTTTTCAGCATATAATCTTTTGTTATATATCGGCTTCAACTGTTAGACTTGCAGCCAGCTTTGTGTTCCAAGAGATCATAAAAGCTGTTGGTCGTTTCCATAACAACCGACTATGAGATGATTCACGTCCTCCACTTCTGCACAGTAACAGATAGCTGCTAGTTCATGCAAGAGTTCTTGGAAGAGGCCGTGATTAATTATTATGGTGGAGCTATAATGCCTGGAATTTGAGAGTCCATGCAGTTTTGTATTTTGAGAAACATTTGTGCCAGACGATGACAAAATAAATACTTAAATATCTGAATCTGGTTATTTTGCTCTCTTCTTTCTTTGCCAGTTGATCATAGACCTCGTTACGTTCGAAGCCACTGTGAGCTCTCAATATAACGCCCTTTACTATTCCTATAACCTTTATACTTCTTCCACGATTATACATCGCAGGAGTTTTCACTACAAGTTAAGATCTTGAGAACGCTTGAAGCATATACTCAACCACGGAATGGTGCTCTAAGTCATGCTCAATTTTAAGCCTTCAAATGTGACAAGTTACGTCGCTTTGCTTGTCGCTTATGTTGGTAACTTACATACGTCGTTTCTGTGCAGACTTGGCACGTAGAATGCACTCCCTACCTGTTCCATTTTATCCCATTTGAGAACAATCATGGAGATGTGGAACATTACATACCATTCTTAACAGTCTATTAATATTACCAACTATGGATTACAAGTTAGTTTATTAGAATTCCAAAATCACATACGATTTATAGAGCTAATTATGACCTCATTTCTTCCCATCTTAGTTACTATATTTGTTCTTATTAATTGCTACATTTATACACAGTCACAAAAAATCACATGTTAATAACTTTTTCAACCTACCCTGACATACCACAAAACACAAATCCCCCCATTTTGAACTGCATAAAGGAAATTCTTACACAGATTAAAATGGTCTATGAAGCAAAAACTCTCAGTTTGGATTTAAGTAAGATATTTTTGTCTCCTGAGGCAGAATATTGAATAAAGTAGCACCAGAGAATATTATCTCTCTCTGTACAACTGAAAATGATTTTTATCTTTATGTACGTTATATTTACTTCTAGTATCATAGCTCAGTATTGCGACTGAACTGTTCAATATTTTCTACTATGGAAGACAGCAGGAATTATACCGTACTGTGCTCGCATTGTAAGTGTTCCTAGCTTTCTAAACAGATTTCTGCATGATGTGTGTTGGCTTATTCCGCAGAGTTCGTTTTCGAGACTTAAAATACTTTCGGCGCTTGTGAAGAATTTCACCAGCAGATGGAATAACTAAGCAGGTTCCGGAAATACGCGGAATGTACCTTATTTTTTCTATATAACCTATTCTATTTGGTTTTCCAACCTTCGCTGTGAATTTCGATGGCATTAAGATACCGTTTTAAAATCTGTACTAGAATGCTTGCAATATTAACCAACCTGTATGAACCAGTCTACCTTCAATGGTATTAGTGTTTTCAGTATCCAGTAAGTATTTTTCTTTATTCCTTTATAAAGTTATGGCACTTTTTGAACAAACCTCGTAAATCGTCATACTACTACTCCATCTTTCGAGGTTTAATATTAACAAATTGCAAAGTCCTAGGACTGTCGTCTGGAAGTATCGATTTATAATTGTGTGCTATCAATGACGCCTCTGCATCTTGTGAAGTGAACAATAATGCTCGAGTGCGTTGTATCAGCCACAGTGGACTTTCGTATCGTTTAAACAGCGATTAATGTAATTTATTGGTGTGTAATCGATATGTTCGTAATAACTGTATTTTGAAAAGTATAACCTATAAATCAATGATAGATGAATGAACATTGTTTACATCCCGTCGCAGTCTGAAAATAATTAAGAAAAATACTTCATCCACAGAGCAAATTTTCTTATATTCATGAAGTAATCGATACTAGAAAATATTATTTGACAGTTACGATATACAGATGAATTAAGAATCCCCTTTTTAAGCAACTGATTTTCTTATCACAAGAATGTTTGTTTATGCATATTGGTTGATAAATTTTCGTTACTTTGCTTACAGACCATAATATACCTGGAGCATTGTATTCATGCAAAATTTTGATGAAATCACTTGGGATGTTTTAGTTTTGGTGTCTAGTATTGTGTCTGACTGGACGGAATGTGATATAGGTTTTAAATGGGTCTGTTAGAAAACAATATTTCTGCATGAAGTTTGAATATAAGTGTGGGTAGAAAAATGCAATAACATTGATAAATTTTGCAACAGCTCATCAAACGTTGTTGGTTTACGAAAGTAAATAATAACTTAAATGAAGATAGTCGTGTTGTAATCTACGTCTTCATATTATACACTCTGCAATTCACAGACGTAGGTGGAAGAGAGTGCTTCTAATCAAAACTAAACTAATATTTTCTGTGCATTCCAATCCCGAATAGCGTGAGGGAATAAAGAATTCATATAAGGATCAGTGTGGCATCTTATATCTCCAATCTTATCTCTCCTGTCATTGCGACCTAAATAGGTTGATAGACGAAGTATTACATCGCACTCGTAAATAAAAGAAGATATTCATGTTCATCAACAAATGTAAACGAAACATGTGTCATTTTTCTGCCAGACAATCCCAGCTCGATCTATATAACAATTAAGAACTCTGTAACGATACGGCTTTCATTAAATTTAACATCTGGCTGCTTCTTGAAAAAGTTTAATGTGTTTTCGTTCAGCATTTTTAGGCTTTAATTCTTTATTAAAAACGTACAAGAAAATATTTTTATATATGGGAATTAGGTGATAAGTTCTATTGCTATTACAGAGGACCGAACGCAGTGAGCATTAGGGAGGTCGCGGGTTCGAATACCCATCTGGCCATCGAGATTTGGGTTCTCCATGATTTCCCCAAATCACCCCAGGCGAATGCGGGGATGGTTCCTTTAAATGGGGTTATTACCATAGATTTCCATTTGATTTCTAACCTAAGCCAGTTGCATAGATTTTATTTGTAGGTAAAGAATTCGCAGAATGCATTGAGTTACCGAAAGAGGTGTTGATTAATTTACTTCATACAGTGAACAAAATTAAAAATGAAAAGTATGTGTGTAGGCAATTTTTCACCGGAACAAAAATTCCCCTGCAATTAATAATAATAGTTGTGTATAGATAGATCGATTCAAGACTGTAGTTTATTTTTAATAAAACTACTAGCATAGTTATAGGTCACAGAAGTGTTATTAGTTTTAAAAGATGACAATTCTATCATTAAATTATCCAATGCTAGATGGGTGAAGTGTTAATTTTGTGTGCAAACAAAGATTTTTTTCAGTAAATGATTCTTTGCGTCTGTATTAGATGTAGTCAGGATGCGAACAAAACAGATTTTCAGTATACACAAAAAAAATACAGAAAAATTCGAATGCTGGTTGTATTACTGTTCATTGTTTCTTATTTATTTTTCTATTTTAGAAAAAAAATGGAAGAGTATTGAGTGCCTCACACATCGTTAATGTCATTAAATAGTGTCTAAAAACAACAGATTAAATTGGGTGTGCTTTATTTCCGTCAGAAACAGCTGTTTTGTTATCTTCATTTCCGAGTTCCATTGGAGGAGAAGATAAAATAATAATGTGAATTCAGCGATAAAATTTGTCACTGTCAGCGCTAGCACTTAATTGGAATTAATGTGCATTATAAATGTCGAAACGTAAAATCAGCTTGTCCACTTTGTTGAACTATAAGTGTCCTGTTTTTCTTTTTAGCTCATGGCTTTGCAACTCGTCGACGTCGAGGTCATTAGAGGCGTAAAGGACTGGGGCAAGAAATGAGGAAGAATTTGGCGAGGGCCTTTTGAAGGAACCATCCCGGCTTTCGTCTGGAGTGATTTCGTGAAACCATGGAAAACGGAAATCTAGATGGGCGGACGAGGATTTGAACCTGCATGCTGCCGAATGCGGGGCCAGAGAGTTACTACTTACCACGCTCGGTCGTGTTACTCCCACGCCCATTTCCACCCGTAAGTTATATATTTTTGTTTGCACAACACCTGCGTGGCACCTGGTGGGAACTCTTGTTTTTGACGGAATAAAACCACATTGTGTTTATACTTAGCGACTGTGGAGGAGTGTTTACACAGCAAGTATATTTAATTGTTTTCTCTTCGCGCCTGTAGCCTTACTCATCACGTAAGAGGCTGCGATCGATGGGACCTGCGCAACAGGTGTCTGTTGGACGTCCTCGACCTTAACTTCCCACGCTTGGCAAAGTTTCAGCTCGCATTCGCCCACAGTGGCGTGATGCGACTGCGAAATAAGATCAGATAATATAAGGTGTGCTGAGCGACAGCAAAACGCCACAACTTACGTAACACGTTGGATACATTAGACGTTGTCGATAGGACTAACATGCAAGTGTTACCTGAGTGATACTAATGATCATCTACGACGTAATACGAAAACATGGGGAGTGTAGTTGGTCAACAAGATGGTTCCTCGTTCTAGAGAAACATCACAGTGTGCCAACGTGAAAAACTGGATTCCCACCCGAGAGGAACAGACGATGGGCCAATAATCATTTTTGTATTTTAAAAAAAAAAAAAATAATGAAAACCCGAGTAGGATTTTCAAGTAAAATCATAATCACGTCAATCACTAAAACCATTTCCCCCCCCCCCCCCTGTGATCTCAAAATCACACAATAACTTGAGAATAACTAAGCAGTGCAGAACAAAGCGCGATTAAGGATAATCACATAAATCCAGAAGCGCTTTCTATTAGGTTTTTCAATGAAGATCGTAAGCTCGATATCCCATTAATACCTGTAGCCAAAGCGATTTCAATAGAAGGTTAGTTACAGAGGTATACATTGTAAACGGGTTGCCTAGCAACATCTCGTCCAAGTACTCTTAATTAGAAGTATTATAATCAATTTTTCTTAAAAACACGGAGCGTGGTGGGTGAGCGGTAACGCATTCGGGTAGAATCGGCATCTAGTTTAGGGTTTTTCATGGTTTCCCCAAATCACTCCAGGCGAATGCTGGGTTGGTTCCTTCAAAAGGACATGTCGGAATTCCTTCCCATTCCTTGCCTCCAGTCCTTTCCCATCTCTAATCACCGAGGCGTAAAGCCGCAAGCAAAAATAAAATTAAAAAAATTAAAAAAATTGCTTGTTAAATGAATAATTATTTGGGATTTTTTCACCAAATTGAAGCTAAATTTTTCGTCGATATGATGGAAAACAGTTGCCTGCGTTAAGAGTCCTGTAACTGAGGATTACAGCAATTCAGTAACATGAGATGCGCCCGTTCTTGGCTCTGCGCAAACAAACACATTATAGATCATAGGTAATAATTTGGAATTAATGTCCGTATCTCACTCTAACTATACAAAGATCTACGTAATCTTCAGTTATCTGGATAAAATGATTCATTTCAGTCATGCAGCCGGCCGCAATTGTCATGTATTACTGATTTAATCACCAGTAGTAATGTTTCACACTGTACGGACGATAGAAGACGAACACAACACTTAATTAAAGCCGCTCATGCCATCGGCTGAACTCAAACCAGCGACTATAACAGCAAGGCCAAAGCGCTAGGCTCTGCTCAGTAAGGCAAAACAAACATTTCTGTTATCATCACTTCAAGACAAATGTCATCCACAAAAGATTTATAACTTTTAATTTTCTAAAATTATTATTCTTAGACTTTTCTGAGACTTTCGATAATAACGGTCTTATTAAGAATTGTTTGGAGAGACTGAGTCAAACCAACTTTATGGTCAATATTATTAGAATAGGTCAGGCAGATTTCATTGGAGCGTTTCCCTGCGTAGGCCATGATTCTTACACCGTCCTTCGCCATCCTACGACTTTACTTCATGTTTGTACAGAATTTCGGAAACATGTCATCTACAGTCGGTAAGCATATTCTTCCGTATCACTGAAAAACTTTTTCTGCCTTTGATTTGGCCTGGTTTCATTCGTAAGCATGTTATAAATGAACCCAGTTTTTCTCGGCGTTGTATATTTATGAATGTTTCTCGGGAAGCCAACCAAGTAATACTATTATTTATACACAAATTTCGCCGACATAAAGCTCCGTCGCCATCGTCAGGTGTAGTCCGTGAGAATTGAAGTTTGCCCAGAGCGCATTGTTCTACATCTACATCTATACTCTGCAATTCACAAGTATCGTGGGTGGCAGAGGGTGCTAAGCACCAATCCTAATTCTGTTCATTCCAATCCCGAACAGAACGAGGAAAGAAAGAATACATAAAAGTATCCGTACGGCATCTTATTTCTCGAATCTTATCCCTCCTGTCATTCCAACCTAACCAGGTTGGCGAAAGAAGTATTTCGTTGCACTCGTAAGTTAAAGATTTTCGCATATTCTCCAACAAATTCAAACGAAAACGACGTCGTCTGTCCGCCAAACAATCCCAGCCCAACCCACGTATCAGCTCTGTGATACTTACGTAAGGACTGTAACTATCGGTCATGAATTGAGCGGCTCTCCTCTGTACCTTCTCCAACGTATCAATCAATCCCTTGCGATACGGATCCCAAATTCCACAACAGTAATCCAAATGCGGACGCACTAGTGTTTTGTACGCTGTTTCGTTTGTATGAGTATTACAACCTCTCAAAATACGCCCTATGAATCGTAGTTTATAATTAGCTTTGCCTACAACGGAAGTTATGTGCAAGTCCCATTTCATGTTGCTTTGTATTATTACACCTAGATACTTCACGGAATCCACCGTGTCAACAACTGAATTGTTAACTTTGTACTTGTGAGCAAACAGGGTCTTTTTACTACTTATTTTCATTGCCTTGCACTTTTTGCAGTTAAGTGGAAGCTGCCATTTATGGCATCATTCCGAAATAACATCCAGATCGCGCTGAATTTCCTAGCAATCGTCAGAGCACCTCACTTTCCTATAGATAAGTGAGGTGTTGAAACATAACATAAGCATGTTGCCTCTTCAAAAGTCCCATCTTGAAATAGTCATCGCCAGATTATAATACTTGCACTACGTTATCGTCGGCTGATTCCCTAAAAATATATTCTGAGTGACAGGTGGGGAAAACAGGAAATGACTGTACTGCAGTCTTGGCTGACTCATGGATTAGTAATGGCAGCAAAATGTTTCAGAGTAAGTGAAGAAGAAAGCTCTCGCGAGAGTTAATTTATAATTGTGGCACCATTTTTCTGTATAGTACTTACTATAACAACTAAGAATCTCTGGTCGCTCTACATCAGTTATGTCAAAGATGCGGCCCGCACCGGGCCCTATCAATACGGCCCGCGATCGCAATGTGACACAGAAAGAAGAATCATGTTTTTTAGAGCTTTTAGACTTCACTCGATTCCGCTACAGAAGTTTTAAAATGCGCACACTACATTTATAAGTAATTTCAAGGGCAGCTCGTGCCTAGACAAGCGAGAGAGATAGATAGTAACGCCATCTCTTAGCAACAAGATGAATCTTCCACGCGCTTCGAGTCTAGACTAGAACCTTTCTTATCGATATAAAAGGAGTGCGTCGGCGCGACGTGAGTCAGTTGAGTTGATTGTAAAGGTATTGTGCATTTGTTTGTGTCGTGCGCGTGCGATATCCATAATTGCTGTGTCGAGTTCCATAATTGTTACGATTTTGGCATAATGTCACAAAAACGTAAAGTTGATAGTGAGTGCAGAGTTTTTCAGTCTAAATGGGAAATTGCATATTTTATCACAGGCACCAGTTCATTTGCAAAATGGAGTTCATAGATCTTCAATCGGACAGTATTTTGAAAGAAAAATTTAAAGAGGTTAATGCTCTTACATTTTATACACAATACTAGCTGGTACCCACGACTTCGTTCGTGATTGTAAAGAATTCATATTGACAGCTATAGACATCTAACCACCATAGTGCACGATGGGAGACTCGATACTATTACCACACACAAATACCAGTCTTCTGCGCTATGTAGTTCCGGCAGCAAAGTAAAATTTACGGATACACACAAGTCTTTGGATGAAATACGAAAATATTCATGATCGACCAATTTAAAACACCATATCTCACACACTCCCACAGTTACCGAATTTCGGCCAACGTTGTGATCGATGGGAGACTGTGTTTCTACCACACAAAAACGCCAGTGATCTGCGATTGATAGTTTTCACTTAAAAGTGATACACCGTGACACATGCGTCTTTGGCAGAAATATGAAATTGCCGCAGGTCGACCATTTTCATTCCCCATATCTTCCACACCCACATAGCTACAGACATCTAACAACCATAGTGAACGACAACAGACACGATTCTACTACCATACATAAACACCAATGCTCTATGCTATGTAGTCGTGGCAGAAAAGTGAAATCTGCGGAGACACATGCCTTTCGTCGAAATACGAAAATATCCTTGGTCGGCCACTTACAACCACCATATCTCCCACACAACAACAGTTTTCTGAAATTCGGCCGCCGTTGTGATCGAAAGGTGACTGTGTGTTACTACCACACACAAACGCCAGAGATCTGTGATCGATAGTTTTCGCTGAAAAGTTATACACCATGACACTTTTGTCTTTGGCAGAAATATGAAATTGCCACAGGACGACCACTTTCAACCTCCATATCTCCCACACCCCCATAGCTACCGAAATCTAATAACAATAGTGCACTACATGGGATACGATTCTACTACCAAACACAAACACCAATGCACTATGCTATGTAGTTGTGGCAGAAAAGTGACATATGCGAAGACAGACGAAATACGAAAATATCCTTGGTCCGCCACTTACAACCACCATATCTACCACAGTACCACAGTTTCTGAAATTCGGCCGCTGTTGTGATCGAAAGGTGACTCTGTGCTACTACTACACACAAACGCCAGTTATCTGTGATCTATAGTTTTCGCTGAAAAGTGATACACCATGAGACTTTTGTCTTTGGCAGAAGTATGAAACTGTCTCAGGTCGACCACTTTCAACCCCCATTTCTCCCACACCCCCATAGCTACCGACATCTAACAACCGTAGTGCACTACATGAGATACGATTCTACTACCAAACACAAACACCAATGCTCTATGCTATGTAGTTGTGGCAGAAAAGTGACATATGCGGAGACAGTCGAAATACGAAAATATCCTTGGTCGGCCACTTGCAACCACCATATCTACCACAGTACCACAGTTTCTGAAATTCGGCCGCTGTTGTGATCGAAAGGTGACTCTGTGCTACTGCTACACACAAACGCCAGTTATCTGTGATATGTAGTTTTCGTTGAAAAGTGATACACCATGACACTTTTGTCTTTGGCAGAAGTATGAAATTGCCGCAGGTCGACCACTTTCAACCCCCACTTCTCCCACACCCCCATAGCTACCGACATCTAACAACCATAGTGCACTACATGAGATACGATTCTACTACCAAACACAATCACCAATGCTCTATGCTATGTAGTTGTGGCAGAAAAGTGACATATGCGGAGACAGTCGAAATACGAAAATATCCTTGGTCCGCCACTTACAACCACCATATCTACCACAGTACCACAGTTTCTGAAATTCGGCCGCTGTTGTGATCGAAAGGTGACTCTGTGCTACTACTACACACAAACGCCAGTTATCTGTGATCTATAGTTTTCGCTGAAAAGTGATACACCATGACACTTTTGTCTTTGGCAGAAGTATGAAATTGCCACAGGTCGACCACTTTCAACCCCCATATCTCCCACACCCCCATAGCTACCGACATCTAACAACCATAGTGCACGACAGGAAAGACGATTCTACTACCACACACAAACACCAAAGGTCTATGTTATGTAGTTGTCGCAGGAAAGAGAAGTATACGGAAATACGAATTTTTGGTCGAAATATGAAAACGCCCTGCACTGACCAACTTTAATCATTATATCTCCCACTTCCCCACAGCTATCGGCATTCGGCCAACGATGTGGACGACAGGAAACTCCATGCTACTTCCACCCACAAACATCAGTGATCTGTGCTAGGTAGTGGTGGCTGAAAAGTGAAATATAGGGAAAAACACGTCTATTTTTATATATATATAAGATTTCAAGAGTTTGGATAACTACCAGGAATTAAAAAGCATCCAGCACGCATTCTGAGCATGTTTGGTTGCACCTATTTATGTGAGTAGATGTTTTCCGTCATTAAAATAAATAAGAACAAACATCGTACAAGACATACGAATGAACATCTCCAATCAATTCTTAAAATAATTACAACAAATATGATACCTGACATCAATGAGCTTGTCAAAAACAAGAGAAATCAGGTATCTGGATCCTCGAGCTCAAAATAATTAACCTCTTTTATAACTTTGATATGATTTTTAACAACCGTATACTATATACTGCACAATTAAATAAATAAAATGTTGTAATAATTCAGTACATGTTTTTTATTTGAATCTGGACCGCCTACACATTCTAAATTTAATATACGGCCCTCTGAAAAATTGAGTTTGACACCTATGCTCTACATGAAAGTTTAGCGGCAAGTTGCTCGATTTTAATGTCCTGTCACTGTTTGAGTTAGTGAATATGAAACGTGATCATATTTAAACCAAATGGTATTACATCCTTATCAATACTTCTTGAAGCTATTTGAACAATCAGTAGTATTCAGATAACGCTTAAGCCACCACTCTTCCTCCCTAAAATGTAAGGAGCGATATTAATGAGTTCAGTCCGTAAGGGGGCATCCATTAATTACGTGAGGTGAAATAGGGGGGGAGGGGTCCGGTGACATCTCACTAAACCTCACCAAGGGGGAGGGAGGGGGTCAACGAAAATCTCACGTGAGGTTTTGAAATTCTTGAAGAATGGTAGAGCTAAAAAAAGGGTTTACAAAGTTGAATTTAGGGGGGAGGGGAGAATATGGTAAGACCTAAAAAAAGGTTTCAAAAAGTTACGAGGTCGATTACTAGGGGGGAGTGTCTCCGTTAAAATCTCACGTCATTTTAGAGGGGGCGGGGTGCGACCAGATCTCACGAAGTCACGCCAGTGGGGGGGGTCAGGAATTCCGGGGAAACACCTCACGTCACGCCCCCTAATGCGAGAGTCTGATATGACACCTGGGAAACTCTGTCACCTCATTAGCTACACTTTGTCCGACTTTAATCAGCAGTATACGTCATTATTGTTTCATCATTGGATCAATTGTTTGTTCACTTTGGTGGTCTCCGATGCCTGACACGGGGTTAATTGTTTCGAGTCCTTAAGGAAGAAGAAATTTACCTCGTCAGAACTTGGGCGGCAGGGTGGGAGAGGCGATGGAGCACGTTTCCTAATCACCAGATTGTGCGCCAGAGTCTCCGGTTGTATCCCAAACCTCTTCGCAGTGCGCATGGAATGAGTGCATAAGACATGCGATTCGTCTATCGATGGAGACCATGAGCTTAACAGTCTCCTTGGTATCTTTCGTAAAAATAGACCTGAATGGATTGGCAACGGTTTTGACTCTCTCTTTACCTTCATGTTCCACACATAACAGTAATACGTAATTATACTTCTTTAACTGGTGAAGACAAGAGTAGCTTCCTCTAGGTTAGCTACGAAGTCTGGGTCGCCTGTTAGTGGAAATAATAATCATGATACATTGCTAGGTTAAAAGAATGTTGAACAACAGGTCATAGGTAGTCTGCGTTGTTCGTAAATCTTTTGACAAATGTTTTCCTTACATCATTTAATACGTTTAGCGGCTACCTTTATGTGACTGCAGCTCACAGTAATATGTGTAATAGAGAGTGAGAGTTTTCTGTCACCCGAATTCTTGAATTACGAAAAAAACAGAGAATAGTTAGTTCCGGAAGCTGACTGAGGTTAAGTTCCGTTTAGTTCATTATTAAAACTGTATAGGCAACTATGTAAAATATTTACAGTATAGGAAAAGGACTGAGTGTGTAATTGTGCATAGAAATAAAAAAAATACGCGAGCAGGTATACGTTTGGGAAGCTTGTATCCAAATAAAAAGGAGTAGTAGTCATTTCCCCCCCCCCCTGATTTGGCGGCTCAGAATTGAAGGAAGCTTCGCTCAACAGACGAGGCTGGGAATTCTTCTGTAGTAAGAGGATTAAATGTTTTCAGTATTATCAAAGGTTTCGCTTAGAAATCAGAGAGAGATCCTCACGACAGCAGTAACAGAGGACTCATGCCTGAAATGAAACGAAGGTAACAGCTTAATTACAATGAACTACGTATAGTTGTCAGTTAGTTACATAGTTATGTCTACTGTGGGTTATAGCGTCGTAGAGAAACGCTTCCAAAGACAAGTGTTTTTGTGCTTTATGCACTTTCTACAGCGGTGTTTTTAGAAATTATATATATTGCTAGCACTTTGTGACTCGTCGATATGGAGGTCATTAAAGCCGGTGGGGGATTGTGAGCAAAGAACAGGAAGAGATTTGTAAGGTTGTTGAGAAGTATTTGGAGTGAATATGTCTAACAGAAGTATTAAGGTATTATTGTAGTTTTCACCTGGAAATGATTTGAAGAATCTATGGAAAATCGAAGGTGCAAAACGTGATGTGCGAAATCATCGAATTAACTCCACAGCATGTAGGGATTGTTAGGTTGAGGAATGATGAACAAACAAAATGTCCCCCTCTACAGTCGATGACGGAAAGATACTAAATAATGTGGAAATCTCCACAGTGGTTTAGCCAAGCATTAAATCGTGTTATTGTTTGTAACTTAGAAAGTATTACTGCCTCTTAACCTTCGCCTTAAGTGGTTTTCAATCTAGCTGCAAGCCATTGCACTCTGTTGTAGAGTAACAACCTTCTATATGATCTGACCTTGCCGACTTTTCAAGTAACTGTCGCTTCATTTCTGGCTTTCCCACTCTTTACCTGTCTCTTGGTCATCGTCTCACTTGCAGAGAGGTGTCGAGCTATTTCTCTGTATTATATTTTAGAAATTCGGAGTTACTGAAGTGATTATTTCCCCTTATAACACCAATTTACGGTTCTATACATACGACGACGCAATATTTTTGAAGAAGTTCTTGCAGAGTAATGGCTTCAGACTTTTCCGTGACCTTGGTTTAAACTTTATTAATGAAAATATTGTAGCACACCAATAAACTTTTGTATAGCGATGAATGTTTTATTTTATATCAGTAGAGGCTGATGAAAAGAATTTTACAAAAAAAAAACATTACAAACAATGTCAGCTCTTCTTCCACTCTCAACGGAATGCTGCAATGTTCATTCCATTTATCATTATTTAGAAATATGAGATTTAGAAGTTCAATTTTAACCACTTTAAATTTTCTATAGTATTTTATATTACTTCTATCGACTCTAGATCGCTTTTAAAAAGTGCCACTAAGCTAATCTTGTTGTAATGAAAACAAACTACGGAAATAATTGTTTTTTCTTTATTTGTAGCTCAGCACAAGTCGACCGAGCGAGACTAACCGACGGGGTTAGCAGGTCGTCTTTTTCCATCAGGCTTCTCCTGCAATTATCTTTACAAGCTGGGATATTCCTTCTCTTTGTGAGAAGACTTAGTTTAATGAGCACACAAAGAATTACAGGCAGGCTCATACAAGACCATACAAGACGAGTATCCTCTTTACTGGAATGCGTTGTCTGGAGACTGCGCTCACCTCAATAGATCAGCGAGTCTCGATAATACCCGAAATATTAGTTACACTCACTGCCACCACTGCGCTGCTTGATTAACCGGAAAATTCAAATAAAGAATTCCATTTGATTTTATTTGCGCTTATATTGCTAAAAGAAAGTGTAAATTTCAAATAAATAGCTATTCGAATTTTATTTTATTTGTGCTCTTTTTTTTAACTGCTTTACGTCTCTCAACAGCGAGGTCTTTAGAGACGGGTTATTTGTGCTTATAATGTTAAAAGAAAGTGTAATTGCAATGCCAGCCAAAAGGTAATTGTCTGTTGTGGAAAGGTAACTGCACAAAAATATGAGCAGGGATAAAAAAAATATTAACGTGACGAAGAGATTAAAAAGTTACAACGGTACGTTCGTTTAAATTGACATGTTGCTTTTTGTTTATTTACAGCGACTAGATGCAGAAATTCATGTAAGATGAAGGACATCCGATGTTTACGCAATATTCTTTGTTGAAGTTATTAGAACTAGGTTACAACATAATCCAAGAATTTATTTCACAGAATATAAGAACGAATGAAGGTTATTAAAAACTCAGAGACAGTTTACACGAAACGTACGTAATCGCAAAATGTATCAAGTAATTAACTTAGTCCACAATCCGCTGGTTGGTTGGATCCTCCCGAAGGAGGCATACTGAGACTTTGTGTCAGAGGTTGGACGGCCAGTTCCTTTCCTCTGGGACCTACACTTTAACGTGGAATCCGAACCACGGAGCGTCCTGGCATAGCTCATATGATTAAACACAACTCTCAAAATTCCTGCGCCCGCTGGGATTCGAACCCGGGAGCGGAGCAAGTGCCATAACCACTGAGCTACCAGGACGCTTATATATCAATTAAATAAATAAAAGTTATTCGTTTTTTAAATTGTACTTTCCGTCATTTTAGGTAAAATGTACACAGACGGAAAAAAAAATCCCAACACCAAGAAAAAATTATTGTAGAGTAATGAAATTTGGACAATGCATTTGTCAAGTTAACATGTTTAATTGATTAAATTTTCAAGATCACAGGTTAATTTAAGCTCAAGAAAATGCATTTCAAATGTGAAATACTGTTAAATTAATAGCCGGTGTAACCTCCAGAATTTTGAATGCAAGCCTGCAAACGTGAATGCATTGTGTCATACAGGTTTCGAATGTCACTTTGTGGTATGGAGTTCCATGCTTGTTGTACTTGTGCTGTCAATACTGGGACGGTCAGTGCTGGCTGTGGATGATGCTGGAGTTGTCGTCCAATGATATCCCATACGTGTTCAATTGGAGACAGATCTGGTGATCTCGCAGGCCAAGGTAACATGTCGACACTCTGTAGAGCACGTTGCGAGACAACAGCGGTATGAGGGCGAGCGTTATCCTGTTGAAAAACTCCCCCTTGAATGCTGTTCATGAATGGCAGCACTACAGGTTGAATTACCAGACTGACGTACAAATTTGCAGTCAGTGTGTTTGGTATAACCACAAGAGTGCTCCTGCTGTCATAGGAAATTGCTCCCCAGACCATGACTCCAGGTGTAGGTCCAGTGTGTCTAGGCCGCAGACAGTTTGGTTGCAGGCGTTCCCCTGGCCTCCTTCTGACCAACACTCGGCCATCACTGGCACCAAGGCAGAACCTGCTTTCATCAGAAAACACAACAGATCTCCACTCCGTCCTCCAATGAGCTCTGGCTTGACACCACTGGAGTCGCAAACGGCGATGGCTTGTAGTCAGTGGAATGCACGCTACAGGGCGCCTGGCTCGGAGCTGTCCTTGAAGTAACCGATTTCTAACAGTTCGTTGTGTCACTGTGGTACCAACTGCAGCTCGAATTTCTGTAGTGCTGCCATTCATGAACAGCATTCAAGGGGGAGTTTTTCAACAGGATAACGCTCGCCCTCATACCGCTGTTGTCTCGCAACGTGCTCTACAGAGTGTCGACATGTTACCTTGGCCTGCGAGATCACCAGATCTGTCTCCAATTGAACACGTATGGGATATCATTGGACGACAACTCCAGCATCATCCACAGCCAGCACTGACCGTCCCAGTATTGACAGCACAAGTACAACAAGCATGGAACTCCATACCACAAAGTGACATTCGAAACCTGTATGACACAATGCATTCACGTTTGCAGGCTTGCATTCAAAATTCTGGAGGTTACACCGGCTATTAATTTAACAGTATTTCACATTTGAAATGCATTTTCTTGAGCTTAAATTAACCTGTGATCTTGAAAATTTAATCAATTAAACATGTTAACTTGACAAATGCATTGTCCAAATTTCATTACTCTACAATAATTTTTTCTTGGTGTTGGGATTTTTTTTTCCGTCTGTGTATTATTAAAAAATCCTAGATGAATAATGCGAGGATCTAACCAGAGTAAGGCTACGGCCACACTTGCGTTTTTTTTTCACGCCGAGACCCAGCGGGAAAAAAACGCGAAGTGGCAATCCCGCACACTATGTCACACTTGCGTGTTTTTCCCGCGCGTGAAAAACACGCAGCCTATCCCGCGCGTGCACATACCAGCAGTTTTTAAAGGTTCAGCTGCTTGTCAACTAGACTGCTCTCGAAATTATAAACAGAGTTTCAGAAAATCATAAGAATGCAGTAATTGCATTATGTGCCGCGGTAATAGTTGTGCGTCGCCGCCGTCGTGAGAGGAGAATTCTGTATAATATCATGCACAATGTTTATTAAAATATGAGTAAACTTACCTAAATTTGCTTTTGTTTCTTCATCAAAACCTTCCCACATGCCATCCAAAACGGCAGAAGTCACTGCTGTCCATGAAATCCTCTTGATATCTCTGTTTTTATAATCCGAATGTCTTGGGTCATACAAACAGGGATATTTTTGTACTTCCAGTATTAGCAGTTCATTATCTACGCAATCCATAATGAGAACAAACAATGAGAACGCAACAAACAAGTCAGTCACCGCGGCGTGTTTTTCACGCAAGTGTGGCCACTCACTGCAGCGTGAAATCCCGGTGAAAAATGGGCCGGGGCGCGTACTGCTGCGGACGACCTTGAACACGCGGCTCTCTCCCACTTCCCGCTGAGTGAAATCACGCCAGTGTGGCCGGCCTCATATACTTCAATGTAGTTCATATTGTCGCGGGATTTCACGCTCAAATCCTGCGTGAAAAAAACGCAAGTGTGGCCGTAGCCTAAAGTAATCATATCAGGAAAAATAATAACTATTATTTTTCCTTACAAGCATTTGCATTATAGGTGATACCCGTCTTTAATGACGGGCGTTAAAACTAGTTTTCCAATACGTAGACAACATCGCAAACGTCACAATAATTTATTCAAATGGTGTAACCACTATACACCGCTCATCCTTTCCAAATCCATAATAATGACCTGTGTACACTTTTTTTAAATTTGTTAATTGGGATTCAGTCATCATAGTTAGCGAGCGTGGTGGGAGGGTGGTTAACGCTCTGGCCTCGCATTCGGGAGGATGCCGGTTCGAATCCCCATCCGGGCATCCAGATTTGGGTTTTACATGGCTTCCCCAAATCACTCCAGGTAGAATGCCGGGATGCTTCCTTCAAGACGGCCATGGCCAAATTCCTTCCCGTTCCGTGACCCCAGTCCCATCCCGCCTCTAATGACCTCGACTTCGACGAGGGGTAAAGACGTAAGAAAAAAAATATATAGTACATGACCATCCACAGGCATCTGTTCACTTAACAGAGGAGGCTCAAGGGAACTGCCTTGCCATTACCTCTTCATACACAGAGGTCAGCTCAGAGAGGTAGGAAGGGAAGAGGTTATGAGGTGAGGAGCGAGGCTGGGGTAACATGACCTCGTAATGAAAAGGGTAGAGCTGAATATGAGGTAAGTCCGACAATTGTGATTCTCTTCTCTCCACGCGATCTTCTGTGGCTAGACCACGGCGAAAGGAGTGTCTATTGGTGGTGTTTCTATGAATCCTACAACCAGCCTGGTGGGTGAGTGCTTAACTTTCGAATTGGGCTTTCGGATCGACGTGGGTTCCATCTCCGGTCATCATAGAAAAACAACAAAGGTTCTGGATGGCAGTAGGGAGGCCAATCACATTTAAAAACTCATTCTAAACGAAGGTTGAATTAAAACAGTAAACAGCTAAAACGTGCCATATGGACAGGCGGCTTTGTAGGAATTTCCCATCCACATTAAAGCTATGCCGATATGCTTAAGATTTTTGGGACAAGACCAGCCAACAGAAAGAAATGTAAAACTTTAGCCACGTTGCTAACGTAATTGTTTAAAGTAAAGAACAGATCATCCACTAGGTCGACATCAGCCCTTAAAACGAGAAATAAAACAGTCTGTTAAAATAAAAGGCACCGAGGGTACACTACATGAATCACTTTCCGGTGGGTCCTCATATACTCCTAGATTTACTGTTATCGATTGGCTCTCCTTCCGGACGGAAAAAAACTAACGCACCTCCGGTTCATCTAGGACTGGTGTATTTTGAACAGACCTCATGTTTGTCACCTGTGAGAAAATAAAGTTAGAAATAAATAAGATATTTCCGATGCTGGCAGACAAAACGTATGTGAGTATTATCAGCAAAAATGTTTTATCTCTTTTATGAACATTCATTTCGCTAACGATTCCTTTTGAGTTTGTGCTGAAATGAAATTGTGGGATTGTCAGATTCATGAACTACTGAAGCTCGTTAATTCTGTTAGTATTGTGGCGGCATTTCAATCTTCCAGCGCATCACCAGAATTGTACTAAGGATGTAGGCTGTGGTTTTTAGCCCAGCGTATTTCGCGTTCCTACGAAAGTGTAAGCAAGTTTTTGTTTTGCTCTCTCTGCTGCTAACCAGTCCACTGAGAGTCGAGCTCGAGAATTCCACGGGTTACTCATGGGCGATGATTCACGCATTCGTTCGCGTTCAACAGATATGGCTGCCTTCAGCTGCTCAGCTGGTGAAGTAGCACCTGACAA
The DNA here is from genome assembly GCA_031002005.1 of Vandiemenella viatica. NCBI lineage: Eukaryota > Metazoa > Arthropoda > Insecta > Orthoptera > Morabidae > Vandiemenella > Vandiemenella viatica. The sequence goes on along the minus strand of CM061914.1, from coordinate 112,595,778 downwards.
CAGCTCGAAGGAAAACTACAGCGACGGAGCAGCAAACAAGGATATAACATAAATAATTGTACATCGGCAGGTCTACCGGAAAGACCTTCACATAGATCCTGGAAAACTTTCCACGAATAAACATTCGGTGGCCTTAAAGTTCTAGTATATTACGCCTGACCCAGTTTCTAAAGAGACATCAAAAACTTTACTAAAGCATACGATAGCGATTTCACTTTTTAAACATTAGAAACGTCTGCTCTGTATTTAACTAAAAGACAGAATTTACGAATCATTTGGCACTTGCAATGACCTATAAAACGACTAACAAAAGTATTTTGTAGTACATGTGCCATCTACGAACTTAAATAACTTTTTAATTTGTTACGTACTGGTAGAGAACTTACTCATATTTTGTAAACTAAAAGATTTCAGTTGGATTACTGTAAATCAGAGACTCTGACACACACAGATATATGTCCTGGGGGCAAAAAAGTGAAACACTCAGAAGGGGATGAGGAAATGAAATGAAACGGGTTGAGAGGATATCTGATGTTATTTCAATGTTAGCAAAATCAAGCCAAATTTACAAAGAACTTCCCATTATGAGCCCACTTATTAGTATAATGTTGCACCCCCTGTAGGCTGGATGCTTGCACTGATTCGGTTGGGAAGGGTGTAATAAAGCTGCTGCATCCTCTTCTGAGACAAGCTGGCCCACAACTTTTGTAACTGGTCCTTGATATCCTGGATACTGGACTGGGACGAGGTTGATGTCCGAGCTGGTCCAGCACAATTTCTATCAGAGACAGATCTCAGCATCACAGAAACTGTTCGTAGAGCTATATCACTGTCCTATTGAAAAATGGCACCAACACGCACGAGAGGTAAGACAGGAGGACACAAAATGTCCGAGACCTACCGTTATACAGTCAGAGTTCCCTCAGTTATTACCAGTCACGACCTGAAGTCGTAACCGATGGCTCCCCACACAATGACGTCATAAGCATCACCGCTACGCGTCTCCAAAACATTCGAAGAATGGGACCTCTCCCCAGGTCGCCACCATGCTCGCCGACGATGGTCATCCAAGGCTGTACAGAACTGCTGAACATAAGGAATAGCGTCGCATTATATTCAGCGAGAATCGCGGTTCAAAGATTTAGCAGCTGCTCGTTACACACATCACTGAGAAATTTAGAACAATTAAATGAAACCAATGTGATGCTACAAATAAAAGTTCCTTATAAATCAACACCTAATTGACATTAAAATTGAACAGTAATTAGTAAAAAACAAAAATTTGGAAGTTGACGGTTCTGAAATTGTACATGTTTTATATAATATTGTGACTAAAAGTTCACAATTTTTGTCAATAATATGCTCCAAATCTGAAGAGTGTTTGAGATATTAGTTATAAATTTTAAGAAACCAGATCAGTTATGCATGAAGTGAGCCATATGCGTCTTCGTCTCTGTCCTCAACAACGAACAATGATGCAGTGAATTGAAGTGTCACTGAGAAATAGATTACGTTGATTCGATGTCGTCCACAAAAAACCGGAACTCCGGCCGATGCCCACAAAATTCAGGTGCCATAGGAACTTAAGCTGACAGACGATATTAAGCACCAACAATTGATCAGTGAGATCAAAACGAAGACAATGATAGATGCGAAGAAAATTATCTTCTACGAGCAGCGACTTCCGACTAGATACCTACGACAACAAATAAAATTTCCGGATTTGAAATCTGGAAAATTCTAGAGAGAACTAGGAGAAGACAATACATTCTCGACGAATACCCGTAAGGTGATGTTTTGAGTCAGTTGCAGAGAGTAGGCAGTACTTTTACGAAAATGATAGCAGAGATGCTATAATGACGAAACGCGATCCTTACCACACTTCGATAGCTGAAATATTGTAACCTAATTTCGTTGACATGGTTTTTCTTGTCGATTTCAACAGGATGGTGAAAATTATTAAACCGTAAAATTATTTGTTTGTTGCAGAAACAATTTTCTGTTCGTCTCAGTTAGAGAAATTGCAACATTAATTGAGTAAAAATATATGGCTGTTAAAGGTCAAGCGAATTCTTTATGTGGTGTTTCGTGAAACCTCGTTTATATGTCAATAATCCAGAAATAATTTCCTAGCACAGATTCAAGATCCAAATTTTCATTGGTGAAACTGAGTCAAATATCAGCACAAATCTTATCAATAATTTCATCCAGAGGTCACAGGTGGCCATGCAAACTCTTGTTGCACATTTTTACTGATATTGCTATGATCATCCCATGAGCGATTAAATTGACAAGTAACTTAAAAGTTATCGTCTACATATCAACATAGTCCTTTGAGTCATGCACCTTCTCCAACAACGTTCCAGTATTCTTATGCCATCTGCACAAAAATGTTTTCTCACGAGCCTGGTGTCAAATATCAGTGACAGTACATATGACGCCATCTCACTAAACATTAGTTCCAGAAAGAAACTTTTTAAGGTCTGGAAATAGTGAAAACTTCAGGATACTAGACTATACGAATAGCGTACTATCTAAAACTCACATTCATGAATTGCAGCCATGGCAATGACAGATTTGTAACTTTGGGCTTCGTACTATTGATAAAGCACCTTTTTAACACATTGCATCTTCACTTCCAGCAATAGAAATAACCTTGACCTTCTTTGGAGGGGAAGAATCAGTGAGCTTTAACTATAGTTGTTTCGGTTCTTGGATAAAGTGGTAAGCTCACGTCAAATCCAGCCAGAAAGCGTTCAGCAAAATCCACTGTTTTGGCTTCAGAGAAGTCTAGATTTTCCGCAGACACTGCTATCTCAGTGCCTCTTAATCTGTTGTCAAACGTTCTGGCATCCAAAAGACGAAATTTTTATCACGTTCAATTTTGTTGTTTATGGCGACTTGGAGGTTGTTAGAGGCGGGAGAGTAAGGGCAAGAAACGGGGAGTAATTCGGCCATGGCCCTTTTAATGGAACCATTCCGGCATTCGCCTGGAGTGATTTGGGGAAAACAATGAAAAACCCAAATCTGGATGACCGAACGGTGATTCAAACCCACGTCTTTCCGAATGCGAGGTCAGATCGTTACCGCTTGGTTTCTTATGTTCAAATAGTTTTTCAGAATGCGATATGGTGATATGAGAATGCGTAATATCTCTTGAATTTTACAAACTACCTTTCACCGCTGACTGATGTACCCTATCCACATTTTCTCAATAACTGTCCTAGACATCCTGTGCGGGAATCATCTTCAGTGCTGGTTCTAACCCATTCCCTTTTCAAATACCGATACCAGATTTTTATTGTGCTGCGGGTAAGGGCATCTTCCCCCACGATTGCCATTATATCTTCATGAATGTCTGTTGGTGACATTTCTTTCTTACCCAAATATTTATCAGAGCACGAATGTCTTTTTGCTCCATTTCAAATTAAACGATAACTGATTCGTTTCAAGCACTTGTAAGGAATTTAAGGATTATATAGGCCTACGTAATTTTGGGCAATATTCTATAGATAATATAAAATAGATGAAATTTTCGCAAGGTTGTAGGATTTAGTTTTTCTAGTTAGACCACCTACTTCTGGTACGACCGTTGTATGTATCGCACTCTACTGACAAATGTCGTACTTCACTGAAGGTATGGTAAATTCAAAAAAAATATGACTAATAGGTGAATGAAACTGTGAAAACTGGAGGATAGAAGGGATAGATGAAAGGTAGAGAAAAATTTTGAGGAAAATCTGGGGACCACTGAAAAAGGAGAAAGGAGAGTTTAGGCACTGGAGGAATATAAACAAGGAAGAAGAAACTGAAAGGATGTCAGATACGATCAGAAAGAGTAGAATCGGTGTCCTTGGAGACTTAAAAACAGAATTTTCAGGGACAAGAATGGCTATAAGGGGTAAAGAAAGATATGAAGACATCACAAAGATGTAATACAATACAGAGCAATTTTCAGAAAACTGTTATAAAATGTCAAGGGTTTTCAGAAGAAGAGGAGAGGTATTAACACCTGGATCCAAGAAAGGAGGAAAGTGAAGGGGTGAAGGACTATAATGGAAGTCAAGAAAAGAAGCATCGAAAGGAATGCACAGGAATACTTAGATGACCAAAATCGAAGAGAAGAAGAAGAAGAAAAAACGAATCTTCTTAGATTTAGAGCATAATAGCTTTTTGGCCAATTTAAAAAAGAAAAAGGAATGAGTCTTTGGATATGTGTCTGGCTCAAAAACAAATCCGCTTGGCATCATAACGCAGAATCGACCCCGGATTTTCGCGTCATAAGGCGCGTGCGCGCTGTCTATCACTCCATGCGCCCTGTGGCCAATGGGAGCGCGTGCTGACACACCTGCTCCCCCTCCACGACCGCTGTGCCTGTAGTCTTCCACAGTCCTCGCCTCGCAGCCAGTCTGCACAGAGCGCCCGTGGGTAGAGCATCGCCAATTTCCAGTCCTCTGTCGCGGACTTCGTAAACTGAGAAAAGATCCGTCCTTATCTGCTACTACGCTCCTATTTCCTGTCCTCGAAGACCAGTCAATTAAAAATGGGCATTGTTAACAAGGTAAGTGATTTCTGCAGTAAATAATTATCACCCGAACATTAAAACACCGTTAACCTCTGCTTCGGTAGCGTATTCGAATCTTAACTTTGTCTTACACCGTCTCATAACAAATTTAAGTTTTACGTATCTTCATTACAAGAAAGGATTTCCTTTTCAAACCTGAAAGTCATTATATATGATACGGCAGAAACTTTCTCAATGAAGAATGCCTCATAAATCATTGATTGTTTTACCGATTTGAATTTTCTTTTGAAAAGCTTCATCAAAACTTAAAGTAATTAAAGAACATTATCAAAGTTTAGGAATGACGTGTATCGATTAATGCAGAACAATGTTTCTGTGACCCAATAATTCAAACAGCGTCGTTTCACTTTTTAGACTGCTGAAAAGTTTTGACTTGTTTATATGATGAAACCAGCACCCCGGAGACTGGAGCTGCAAAATGATGATGTACCCAATTAGTATTTCATTTGGTCTGTTGAAATCAAACCTATGGAACTGTATTGACATGACATTTCTAAGCAGAGCTACCGTACTTGATCCATCAAGGGGTCGACGTTCCGGTATTCGAGAACGTTCTGAACAGCTACCTGTTAGACGGGTGTCCTGTGATTTAGGCTACCTGCCGGGTGACGCGTCACCTATGCTTGCGTGGCAGCCACTTTCGCAAATAGTACGACGGCGTCTCTCTTCCAAGGCCAAGGGGAGCCGCTTTCAAAGGCCGGAGGTGCCAGCCCAGTTATCGTGCCTGTCCATAGTGACATTATGTACATTTACGGCCGCTGAAGATATCCTGTACCACTAGGGCGAAACGTGTCTGGTGAACAGGCATTAATCAAAACAGTTGATAGTAGGCCTATATGGAGTTTAATTAAAAGATGTTTATGGCATAATTTTTGATGAAATGAGTTTTTAGTGTAGAATGCCAGAGTTTTGCAACCTACTGCTCTGAATTGAGCAGAAGTTGATACAAATTGATATCCGGACGTTATAGCTGTTAGTGAGCGTAACAAAATACTATCCCTTCTTGATATTTTCGATTGCTTCAATATTCTCTTTTGCTTATATTAATTTCAGTAATTTACTGAGGGAGGAATATTTCAGGCAGCCCCTGCATTAGTAAATCCCACTTCTTTCTCGTTCCCCCCACTGTCTATAGTTCATTCCATTTTCTTCTATTATATCTTAACTATCGCGTGTTCACGAAAGATTCAGGGGTCCTAAAAACAGTCAAGCTCAGGATTATCCAGAGAGTGGAAGAGTGCATTGTAGACAACTGGAAGTCATGAGAAAACTAACACTTAATGTGTCAACTTTCCTCGTCGCTTGATCGAAAGAAGATCTGTTCGGATCTTAATCCTTGAAGTCTGATAAAAACTAAGTATTTGATTTAATTACTTGGTACCGGTAGTATATTTACCAGTGATGCATGCAAGGCACTTGGTTTATTGCTAAGGTAATAACTGGACATGGTTAAGTATGTTAATAATGTATTACGCGATTCACAACAGTCAAGATATTGAAGTACAGTCATGGACCTTGCACATTTACTACCAGCTTGTAAACATGGGGGAAATATTGCGGGCTCAGTTTCGATAAAATAACCTCCGTTTAGTAGTGGGAGATTAAGAAACGTTCCAAAAATATTTTCAAGCGTTAATTGCCTTTTATTTTCAAGCTCTCGCAATCGGAAAGTATCGGCTACCATTCCGGCCATAGCCTCCTAGAATTAAGTTTTCGATTGTTTGTAAAATCCACTAAAGCAAAAACGGATTGCCCCTTAATGTCACAACACCAAATCGTTTTTATTTCTGACCTCTCGAAATTACAACGAAGACTAAGTTTATTGACAGATAAAGTTAATTATCACAACAAATACCGTTGTGGTTTCATTTTGCGATGTAGGATACCTAATACATCAAATGATAGTGCTTGGGTGGAAATATTGTAATGAAAAGAGAGATTTTCCTTGTCGACAATCTTTCAATCGGTTCGATGCAAATCTCATTTCTTACAATCCTGTTTTATCTCTTCACCTGGAAATAACATCGTCACAACTCACGCTGTGCTTCATGTACTCTAATATTTGTTTTACTGTTCATTTCTTCGACAGAACTATTTTACTAACAAATTTACCATTTCCACTTTCCATTTACGAGAAATGATAAATACGTATTGCAAAAAAATCTAAGGCTACTCCGGTTGCCTTGGTGAATGAGTTTTTGATTCCCAAGCATTTGTCAAAAATGAGCTAACGTAATAATCCTACCTATTAAAGCTACTATCTCTAGGAGGCAGGAGATCAAAGGGACGGTGAACATCTCTAATGTAAATGACTGACGTGTTTTGACATTCTCTCGATGGAAGAAGCGATTATGTCACAAGGGCTGGAGTGCTTGAACAGGTGAGTGGAAACATTCGTTGAAGTTACATCATTACATCTCAGAAGCGCAGCGGTACCTTGCATAACAAACAGGTTCTCTTGAACTTCGTCATATCTACCCTTCCAGGCGAATGAACTTCTCTGATCGTCTCAGTAGTGTGACAGCAATTCACCTTTCTTCGAGTATTGTTTTGATGATATGTCTATTGCTGGGCGCATGTCGGCAATTAGAGGATAAAGCTCTTTCTCTCACGTAGTCTAAGACATAAATATAGAGAACTTTTGCTTTTTGGGGATGAATTGCCATACCTCAAATGCGAATTGAAGGCTAGGACGTTATCAGTTACCGGAGACTAAACGTTTCATATACTCTACGGGTTCTATCAGAAGTAGCTGGTCTGAACGAAAGATGATAGACATTTGTTGAACACGGATGGAAAAATCGTGTTCAGAATGTTGGCAATATAATAATAAGTAGACCAGGAACGAAACTCAGCAAAATTTCAAGTAAAGATACTAGGCCGTTGCTTCTGCAATGCAATGAACTGCGTGTGGAGAAATTACGCGACACAGCCATTGGAAAAGTCACGCGATCCAAAGGTCAGAAGATATCAGCTGTTGTGAAGAGCGTCAGCCGATTTTTAAAGTCGCAGTCTTGAATTCAGCGACAAGGATTATGTTTTGAAATAATTGCGTACTAACATTAGATATAACTTACGCAGCCTTCTTATTCAGGAATTTTGAAAGGATGCTATAAAGTGAAAACCTCATTTTGGTAGGTTAAGGATATATAGACAACAGCCAGAGGCAAAAGTGGGAATGAAACACTGAGCGTGGTGGTGTAACGGATAGCGTTCTGGCCTCGCATTCGGGAGGACGGCGGTTCGAATCCCCGTCCGGGCATCCAGATTTGGGTTTTCCATGGTTTCCCAAATCACTCCAGGCAAATGCCGGGATGCTTCCTGAAAAAGGCCATGGCCGAATTCCTTCCGATTCCGTGCCCCCATCCTTTCCCGTCTCTAAAGACCTCGCTGTTGAGAGACGTAAAGCAGTTAAAAAAAAAGGGAATGAAACAATGTATAATATAATGTTTCTTGTAGATGATCCAGAATATGAAGTAATAAAAATACTCGTGAACAGAGGATTAAAGACTACTTAAAGACGCGACAATAACTGAGGAAAACGCAGAAAAACAGCGCCGACTGCTAACTTGAACTGGAGTATGTTATTGTGAATATCTTCCGAGCTCAAGAGCCGCTTCCAAGCGGGGACTCCACTACTGGAAACTCGGATAAATTTGTTTACATGTACCAGTTAAATATTCAAATTACTGAAAAAGATATGGTTTATCAAGGCCCGACGCCTTTTAGATGAAATATGGGTGGTACGAATAAATACGAGAACATCGACGATAAGGGGCTATATTAAAAAGCTGTTTACAAATACAGCATTTCGGATATACGTACTTAGGAATGTTTGTATAAAGTTTGTGAAATGCAGCAGAAAAGAGACGGAGTGAAAAATGATTTCTAATAAGCTCTAATTATCTGTTGGTTTTTGACCAACAATCAACACTTTATGCGTTCAATAGTTTCTGATATCTTGACCAATAGCTATGTTCTAAAGAAACTGACATTTTTATCGTATTTCTTTTTAATTAATACTGATGAAGCAATGGTTTATTTACTGTCTACCTACTTCTCTGTTCACTTGTGTACTGTATTTTCGTTATTCAGTATACTACAGGGTTTTAGTTGAGCGTGAGAGTTACTGCGAGAGCACACATCTTTTGGTGTGTGTTTCTCAATTCTCCGCAGATCGATGTGCGGCCCCTAGGCAGTGGCACGGGGAAGCTTCATCGCTGCCCATGGAGTAACACGCGCCGAATAATTCGTGAAGAACTACCATATGAGCTTCCGAACTCAAATACCCGTTTCTGAATTCATTAACTCTCACCGCTCCCCCTTCCCCTCCTGAATTATTATATCATTTAACCGATTTCCCCGGGAGAGTTAAACAATTTAAATAGCGATTTATTGATATCGTTCAACCTATAAGACATACCACCAAATAGCAGTATGCACTGCAGGGTTGAAGCTGGTCCGGTAGCATAGGGGCTAGCGTGCTAGTCTTACGTACCAAAGGTCATCGATTCGAGTCCGGACTAGAGCATTGGCGGGTCTAATAAAGTGTTGTGTGTGTCTTGTATTGATCCATGAGCGTATCCAGCGAGGGGCTGCTGCCCCCCCCCCCCCCCCCCCAAAGAAAAATTAAGTTGCCTTCAGTACGCTTCGACGAGTGAAGAAATGGCTCAGGAGCACTTTGGGAGAGGAAAGATTGACTGGATTATGCCTGATGAGTGTGCAACGAAATTTCGTGAAAGAACACCGCAAAATAAATTTAAAAATTTCTAAGAATCTGAAACGATTAATGTTTACATAAAAAACTATAACTGAGTTACGATATTAATTTACTACATAGTTTAGATTAATTGATTGGATTACTATATTAATCAATAATAAAAATAGTTTCCTCAATAGGTTTGAGTTTCATTTTGTAAGAAATCGTCATGTTTCAGTCCCCCACCTCACTTCCTAGAAACAAATATGAGTTCCCCCCTCCCTCATAGTTCAAATCTTGCCCCCCTCTAGTTCTGATCCTGGATACGCTTTTGTATTGATCCGTAAAACAGTTGTTTACAGCTGATTCGAAACATGTTAAAAGTCTCACATTGTCTCTAGTCTTTCGCAGTGATGCGCGCTTTGTAAACCAGCATATAATTTTTGATGTCGTAGCAAAAAGATAAAATATCAGCACTAGTCAAACATGTCGTCGTAAGAAGCGACTTACAAAATGAATTCCTTCTCAACGTTGTCTCACATATTCCGTATAGTATTTAAGCATATGACATCCTTTTACCGCGATAACAGTTTTACGACTTCAATTGTAGTTTCATTCAGTACTCCGCATCTGACGTTACTTTAACTTAACTGGCAGCGTGATAATGTTGACCTTCAGCTTGAGCTGAATAAAAAACCACAAAGCGTAGTTCACATTAACAAGACACTTTGCCAAGGATGAATGTCAGGTTAAAAACCTACAAAAATTCCGTCTGAAGGATGGATTCGAACCAGGATCCTTTACACCCAGTCAAATATCTTACAGCGAGTCAAAACACTGGAAAAGAAAGTTCATAGTTTCGTCAGACTTAATATATCATGGGTTCGTGGGCTAATTGAAAAATTCACGACTGACATATTTCAGAATGACAGCAAACAAATATTGCTACCAGCAACATTCGTATCTCGGAATGACCGTGAAAATAAGATAAGAGAAATCAGGGCCAGAACCGATTGTTTACTGTATTCGTTTTTTCCACGAGCGATTAAGGAATGGAATAGAAACGATTTACCGGTCGAGTAAACTTAAAAGCCGACAGGAGTAGCTTTCGATAGAGCTCTCCGGCCATCCTGATCTGGGTTTTCCATCGTTTTCCCAGATCACTCCACGCGAATGCTGGGATGGTTCCTCACAATAGCCCATGGGCGCCTCCTGCCATATCCCGTATATCCCTTCCAAACTATTACCCTTCCGGATAGGTGCAATGCACCCTCCGCCACACACTTTTAGTGAATCGCGGAGTAATAGTAATAGTTTTCGTAATGTTCTGGTCTGTCTCATTGTCAGGCGGCGGCAACTTCTACCCGCATATTCAGTGGCCTTCTTCCAGTCTTCATCGATCCAGTCCTACAAGAAGTCGAGCGCTAATTTTTCCCCTATGATAACGAAGATAATGTGCCGACGCCTGTTGTAATTCATTAGCGACGAAGCGCGACCACTAGGTGCGTTGCGAAATTTTCTGCTACGCACTAAACTTTCTGCGCTCACGTGTCCAGCCTAGCCTTCCTCTGACATGTTTTCTTTTAGAGGCTCACTGTTGAATGGATCTTTACTGTTTGATTCACCTCTCAGTCACAGCTCGACACTGAAAGAACTTAGATCGGTTCTCTTTAATGCTGCAGTATGTATGGTAAACACACAATAATTATTTCTTTTTTCTCTACTAGTATCTGTAACCATGTCTGCATAAATAAATAATTTAATAATTTGTTTGTGCAACAGGGAAGTTTCTACCAGTTCCTTGTTTTGATCACCGATGGCAGTCTGATTATTCTATGTTACAATAATAAATAAAATTTGCAAACTATGGTAGAAAACTAGTATTTGTATGGAAAAGACAAACAAAATAAAACTGGTGCCGGGCTTTACGCCTAGTCGACGTCGAGATCATTAGAGGCGGGATGGGACTGGGGACAAGGAACGGGAAGGAATTCGGCCATGGCCTTTTGAAGGAAGCATCCCGGCATTCGCCTGGAGTGATTTAGGGAAACCACGGAAAACCCAAATCTGGATGCCCGGACGGGGATTGGAACAGGCGTCCTCCAGAATGCGAGGCAAAATAAACCCATCATTCATCAAAGATGAAATAATTTTACGGCGAAGACAAAACAAAACAAAAAATACTTTTGGTGACCCCTTAATTCATGTGGATTGATGTCACGTTTTCTTCCTCTTATGAGTAAAGCAATCACAAAAATCATTAAGTTTTTTGTGTTTATTTTGTCATTTCAGTAGTCCTGTCTTCAACCCTGGCAACTGATGGATTTATTTTCTCTACAGATTCAGAATTAATGTTACCTTTTGTCGTTTTTCACTTCTCTGTTACCTTCAGAAGTTTATATTTATTGGGATAAAGTAAAAATAATCGATCTTTGGTGGCATTCAATATCATTAGTTTGTCGATTACGTCGTCATCTACAGCTGCGGCAGGAATTTAAATTACTTCCTTCTTAACAGAGTGCTGTTTACTTTGAGAGAGGTATAAAACTTACTGCGTTTTGTGTCAGTATAAAGAATCTGGAGATCGTCATAACTTTCTTCCTGTGCCAATGTCCTGAGGATCATTACTTAAACACTTTGACCTCTGACATCAATCTGTCGTAACACTTTATTAAAACAGAAGCTGTTGGCTGTTGTAGGGAGAGTCGTTAACAAAAATGAATGCATGAATAAATCTCAATCTCCAACAATATCCCGCGACAACCGTATTGGACGTGAAAATCTCATTGCATCTCTAATTTCCTTTGAGTACAGTGGACTTCTTCAGAAAACACCTAGGTGATTCAATGCACGAGCTATCGTTGAAAATAAAAATTGGTCAGAGATTGTGGTGACACCAGAGACCTGAGAGGCTTTCGGTGTTAGGAGGACAAATTTCTGAAGATTATACAGTAAATCTTTTGTCATATATCTTTTGAAAATTAAATGAAATAAGTCCATCACAGCCATGAAAATATGTGAAACTCGTAGTGCGCACTAGATAGTTTTCTTGTCACTTACGTATTGACAGATAAAGCTGAGCATTCTCTATAATGATGCAGGTACTACGTTGAAGCTGATAAAATGAACAACACGATTCTGCTGCCCGAGCAAACTCCCCCCCCCCCCCCCCTACATCCCCTCCAAGTACTCCATTTTTCCTTTGATAGGGAGCCGTGGAGTCATTCTGAACGTTCAGCTTCGAATAATATTCCTCCTCTTTATCAGTGTTTGGTATTCGAGCAAGACACTTTACAAAATTAAATACGCGCCTTTGAGCTGACAGACCCAATTTAAGCACTTTCAGTTTGGACGTGGATCGGCTTTCTAATAACGCCGTTTGAATGTGTACTATGTGAAGATTACTTATCGTAATGAACAGGGTTCGGATCTTTATGACAAGTTATAATTTTTTCCTGCCTTCTTTTCGAGCTGTATCGCTGAATTAAACACTGATTAAAAGTTTTTAATTGTATTTAAATCTATTTTATAAAGCATATGAATGCATATTCAGGCCATTTTCATATTTTTGGTCATACGGTTATATTTTCAGGGCAAATCTGGTAATTTTTTAATAGTACCGGGTATTCACTAGAAATTTTAGACGAGAAGAAATTAAAATAACTATTCACAGAACTGTACTCCTATTATACATTGGAAGAAAGACCAACACTAATTGTCACTGAATTGGCCAGAATTCATCAGTCAAGAATGAATGTTATAAATTATAGTCACTTTCTAAACGTTAATGTTCTGCTCACCTTTTAATCTCGAAAATGTAACAGCAGCCTGCCTGTGTCGGGCCGCGTCAATCAGTGCCTCATTTTCGCCGATACTTTTGAAAATAATCCTTAGTCAATGTTAAATCTGCAGTGGATCAGTGAGTACCACCATACTGAAAACAAAATTTTCTGAAAGTGCCAAGTTACGTAAAGGAATTTAGAGAGGAGTGTTTTAGTACAGTTCTTTTCCGTAAATTATGTGAAATTAAAGTAACTTCAACAGCCGATTTAAAAATTAATTTCCCAATGGTGTACTGAGAGCGGGGGAGCAAATTATGCTGTCTACATCAAAGCGACACTACTAGATAAAAAAAAGATGTATAATTGATCATGTTTTGATGTGTAGTAAATTTAAATGTTTGGTCATATTTTATTACCAGTTTTTAAGGTCATATTTGCATGAAAATTTCTCTATTTTTTCGTAATAAAGATCCGAACCCTAGTAATGAAGGAAATTCTGTTTCTAGATCACTTTTTTCAGTATTGATGTTAGGAAACTTTATATGATGGTAGGATAGATGTCTTACGTGAATAGCTTCTCTCAGTTGGTCTGACGTAGGAAACCTATCTCAAGTTGCGGTAGCAGTTTTATTTTCGCCCAGCCAGTTATGAATGAGCCTCAGTCAGCGGTAAACTCGGTTCTATTTTGGGAATGAATGATGGCTGGCAGTTAGGTGTTTTTTTCTGCAAAATCGGTACTGCGGATGATATCTGCCCGCTGATAAACTGCTCCTAATAAGTTACTGCACCTAGTTGTTCCCAATTACCTACACGTTAGTTTTTTGAACTTTGTTCTATATATTTGGTTTCCAGACTAAACTCCTTTTCTTAACCTCACATTTCAGACAGTGCTACTTAATTTTCGATACTGTTTTTAGTACCCATGTTAATCTAGAATTTCTGACTCTTACCGTTCATCATATTTGAAACATAACAGAAACTATTTTTTAAAAAATCGAAATTTAACAATGATTTTCTACGCCCTAAGCACGAGTTACTGTTAGAAAACTTTGTCAGCTGACATCAAACCCTAACAGCATAGTCGGGAAAAAAATGCTCCAGTCCTCTAACTTTCCCACATTTACCTTTGGGAAATTTTTCTCAATAACTCCTGAACGACAAATTCAGTTTCTTCAGTTTGCTCTTTCAGATAAAACACAGTTAACAGTCGTCTGCCGGCTACGAAACTTACATTCATTTAAAATAAAATATGAAAATAATTTTCAAAATTTACACAAAATCGTTAAGACTTACAAATAAAAAATGCTAGTTGCTAATAACATAGTACTTGATACATTTAAATATAGATAGCTACTGAAATAATTATTATGAGATCTCTTAAATATTGTACAGGTTAATGTGCTGTCAAAAGGTATCATTAAACAACGCTGCCTTCTTAATTTCGCAGAAGTATTAATCTATTAATTGAAAAAGTCAGGTAAATTCGTCGGACAGTACGGTTTAAGTATAACTTTCCCTTTAAAGTTTCAGTATTCAGAATTAGTATCGTTAAGTAAAATGACGAATCAGGCAAATCTTTAAAACTAATCTGGATTGGAAACCGTATAGTTCTCTCTCAAACTTCCTTCAAATTGATTATATGATATCTTCCGCAATGATATGGTATTTAAAATCTTTAAATTAATCTAGCAGATGTTCTAAATTTTCATTTATCATTAGCTAATAAATATTAGCCTCCAAATCGACAAAGAAAACAGTTTAGCTTATGATATCAATAAACCTATCAATTAATTACAAGTAATAATTTTTGTGCCCCTTGTTTAATTTCTCTTTAAGAAATTCAATACGCAGCAAACTCTGTCAAACAATTCGTTGAATCAAAAATTCATTACTATTATGTTAAGTTAAAATAATATTGCTAAGTTGTTTGTAAATAAATCGTCTATGGACGTTATAAGGCACTGATGCTGCCAAACATCCATAATATTGGATCATTCCTTTGTCCCAACAAAAGTCTACGCCATATTGTAATTGGTCGTACTTAAGACGATGAGTTTATAAAACCATTAGATCTTTTTGCACTATGAAGGGATTCTACGATAAGCGTGGCGCCGCACTTTGATAATGGATTTTTATGTAACTCGACGAGACAAATAGAAAGTCTTGAATAAAATGTTCTGATATCTCGCTTAGTTCTCGAGATATCGTATCTCAAAAGTAAGATGGTTAGGTTGGAATGCAGCCTGGACGAGAAACTATGCCCTCAATGGATGTTTCGTTTTTCTTCCTAGCGGTTGTGGTTAGGTTGAAATGCGGCCTGGACCAGAAGAAAAATGTCGCCAAACGCACGAGGAACTGTACCTATAACTAATTTTTGATAGACGATATCTCGAGAACTAAGCGAGATATCAAAAACTGGGATTACTGGAGATCACGATTCCGCATTGGATTGGCGTTATAACACTGCAGTAGTCAAACGCAAGACAACGCTAGAAATACTTTCAGAAGTACATTTAACGGTGTCACGCTAGTCCGAGGTGTATTACAACCTAATTTCTACTTGAAAATAATGGTCCAGGCTGCATTACAGTGGAATTATGGCTTGAAAATAAAACTTCTTGTGATTGACTACAGCATTATTATTCCGTCATTAGTGAATGTTAAAGAGCAATCGCGATCTCCAGTAGACCTCCCCCGCCCCCCAACCCCCCATATTATTCTTCACTTTCGATTTGTTTAGTTACATAAGAATCAATCATCAAATTGAGTTCCGCGGTTATGATAGAGCTACCAATTGTGGTTTGAGCTCTTCTCAGCTTGTTGTATAATGTGTCTTTAAGCCAAGTTTAACGACAATTTGGCCTTCGCCTTGCCGCCTTGTTTCTTGCTAGGTCAACACTAGTTCACGTGGTAGAAAGAGTAAACATATGAAGATTTACCTGAGGTGCTTATCTCTTTGGAAGTTAATGTTGCAATCGGGGAAGTACAGGTGATGAAACGAAATGCAGTCACGAGCAGCTCGACCCCGGCCTCCTTGCGCAAGTCGTTAGTCCGTTGTTCGTTTTTCTTACTTCTTAGAAGTTGGAATGACCTGGAAGATGGCGTTCGAGGAAGTGATAATAGAAAGACGTCGCATCGTGTTGTTAGACCTTGACAATTTAGCTTCGCCTGGATGCTAAATTTTCCGTTTAATCGGTACGAAAGGCCGCGATGTTATTCTGTTCTTTAATGGTATATATAATTGTGAGTGAATTAAATTCCAACTAGATGACCCATGAAAAAATTCGCGAATATCATGATTAGTAAGGTTGGTGGTTTGTAATAGGATGAAAGAAGAACCGTCTCATTTGTATTAATTCTTTATTTGTTTAGTGTAATAGATACATAACAAAATTCGACACTAGTGAAGCAGTTTATTAATATTTCTGTGAGATGTGCTGCTGCTATCTAGCGGCTTGTGCTGAATTCTCTCATACGCGTGACCTTCAAGGGTCAAATTACGAAAAATTTCGTTCTTAATTTATAATGTTGCCTGGGAGGAGACCTTAATTTTTTAAATGATACCTCATTTTTCGATTTCGGTTAGGTATCAAGGGAGATAAATTGCTCGTAAAAGAAAAAAAGAAGTAAAAAAAAAAATACTCGTTATGGTAATAATGATACTTTTTTGCCCTGCAAGGGTCAAATTCCAAAAATTCCTTTCTTCAAATATGATGTGACCAAAGCAGACACTTTAATCTTTAAAATGATACCTCATTTATCTATATCGGTTGGATATCAAGAGAGATAAATGATTCGTGTCACTAAAACGCGTTGTAGAAATATTGATACTTTTGCCCTTTAAGGGTCGAATTCAGAAAAATTCCTTTCTTTATATGTGATGTCGCCATAGCGGAGATCTTAATCTTTAGAATGATACTTCATTTATCGATTTCGGTTAGGTATCTAGCGAGATAAATGACTCGTGACACAAAAAACCGTATTTTGGAAATATTGATTTTTTTCCCTTTCAGCCTTTTAGAAATAATATATTTGATGAACACACAGACAGGTTTCTATTTTTGTGATATATATTTTTTTTTCTTAAGCTGCCCATTCGCAATTCTACCTGTAGAAGCTTTGTTTATCAGATGAAAGTCTCTGGACCATGAGTGGGATGCGTAACAGCAGGAAGGACATGTTGGATGTTGCAAGATTTCCGGGTCAAACAGCATGGAGTAAATCATGTGTTGCTTAGGATCGTGAGTAAGAAAATCCTTGCCGGCCTCGGTAGCGTAGGGGCTAGAGTGCTAGCTCCACGTGGTCGCCGGTTCGAGTCCGGCCGAGGGCATGGGTGTTTAAGTGTTGTGTCTGTGAATGTCGTGTTCGTGTTGTAGTGTCCTTGTGATTACGCTTGAAAATATGTACACTGGAGAAACTAATGCATTGATAGAATCAGAATCACATTGAGCTGGCTGTGTGGCCTCAGTAGCCAAATGCCATTAAAAAAAAAAAAAAAAAAAAATCCTTCTTTAGTGCACGAAGTGGTTTGTAATTTTCACTTTTTCTCTCTCTAAAATCATTTAATTAGTCACGAAAGTACCACAAGATAATACAAATTTCATTTTATTTTCTGGTAATACAAGATGTACTTGTAAGAGCTTTCAAAAATTTCTGTTAGTATATAAAATGGTTTCAGTACTGGTTCTATCAGTCTTTCTGATTTACAGAAAACGCAGAGTTGGTATAGATTGACTCAAGATTTATGGCGGTTTGAGATTAATGGGAAACAGGTGTTGTCCACTCCCAAGCAGATATTGTAATCCTCACTGCCTATTTCGTTCAACACCCTTGCGTCATTCTAGCCTAATGGACCAATAAACAATTTTTTGATCCTCGCCTGATTTTTCTCTAAAACTATGGAAAGAAGACAAGTACAGACGTGTTTATTTTCCTTTTCCTTGATATGATGCGCTATGAGGACAGTTCTGATCCGCGGGAAAGTTTGAGGGAAGAAACCTGATTGGTCATCCAACTGCAGTCATTCAGCGAGGTCTTACAGACATGTGAATTAGTGGCATTAGATGTGCACCAAGCTCTCGATATTATTCCGAGTTCAGGTATGGCAGTAATTGGGTACTGTGTTCATTTTTTACCATCACAGTTTTTGCTAAAAAGCTGAAAATTAATTTAAAATAAGTATGAAGGTGACATTAAAGTTATGTGATAGCTTCCCCCCCCCCCTTCCCAGTCTTAAACAGGGCTAGATGTGGAAACTCAAGGCTCTTTAAACAATTAAGAATCTGTTCCCGTTTCTGTATATTAGGAAAAACATACTTAACGTACTTTGACTTTATAAAATAAGACAAGCAGGATTAGAAATGAAACAGACAGATACCAAATATACACATGTTATAATTTTTTAGTAATAATTACGAGATTACATTGCCACGTGATTAATTTCCTACTCTGCAAAGGAACGAATGACGTCACTGAAGTCCATATTTCTGCGCTCTGTCCAGCAAAGAGAGTGAACTAATAGTAAGCCTGTTCTGTTCTGTGATATTTCTTGAATAAATGTACACAAAAATATCCGGAGCGCTGTCCTCATAATTGGACAAAGTGTCCGGGAAGCATTTTTCCAGAAAGTATTTGTATAGCTCTACCCCTTTACCCATGTAGTCTTAAAGGGCACTCGTTTTCTAAACAACCGCCCGAATATCGCGGTCAGAAGATTTACAGGTTTTTGACATTCCAAACTATGTAGGATCTTGAGAAAATTGTGCTTTTTACCTAACTTTTCGTAAGAAGAGCCCTGTTGCTGCAATTCTGCAACCTAGCTTTTGATGATGAAGTTAAGACCGTAACTCGAGATCTTTCCATATACATACAGCGTCGAAATATCTATACAGAACATTCGGAAAATTCCCGTACAACTGTTCTATGATACACTACTCATTTCAGAAATATTTTGTCTTACAGGATTTTTGTATGGATCTTAATACAGTATACACAATAAAATATTAGAGTGAATTCAGTTACAATGCAAAACAAACGGAAACGACACCAACACAGTGTTGCCAGTTGAATTATTAAGAAACTAAATTTTGTCAGTTTGTTTCTATTTCTTTCGAGAGAGCTAACATTATTTTCCGTGTTCAGTTGCGCTCTGTGTGTATCAGCTAACAAGTTTGCCTGTGCGCAAGTTCGCCTACGTTCATAATGAAGGAGATAACATTATTTCCCCCTGCAATGAAACAGTTCACTAAAGCCATTCGCAGTATTCATTTCCAGGAATTGGTTAATTGCAGCCTAGTTGTGTCTACGTGGAGATTGCACAACAGAATCCAAGTGCCAGACTTCTGAGTTCTCTGCGAGGATGTGCTGCAATTAAGTTGGACGTTTATGTAGATGACTGACTCATTACTTGGCTCCAACGAGCTATTGCGACAGAGTCTTAAAAGCCGTATTTCCCGGAAAACTCCCCCGGCTATCCTCGCACACCATTTTGTTCTTGTCAGAGGCAATTGAAACGACCTTACGGAAATTTACACTTCGCGCTCTGCATCCCTCAAGAATATACTTCGCAGATTCGCATACTAGAATACTCAATGTTCTAGAGCGTTAATCGGAAAAAGTTTCTACATACATATTATCAATTTTTTTTAAGATATTCGTCTGTTCAACTTTAATATCAAGCAAGCAATTAAGAAAACTAAAAAAAAATAATAATAATAATATGGTACAAAGGAACAATTCAGCGATTTGGAAATGATATTGTTCTTTTTGCAGATAAGAATAAAGGGAATACAGATATTAGTGATTGCGATGAATTGTATAATGAGAGAATTATTAGCCTTGAATATACGGAAACAACAAAGATGTCATAAAATGCTGCAGGAATAATAAGAATAATTGCCAAATAAATATCGAAATAGGATTGGATGTAGTAGAAGAGGAATGAGAATTCGGTTACTTAAGAAATTGTCACTGATGGCCGAATCAGGAACAAAACCAAAAGCAGGTTAGCTCTCCAAGAGAAAACGGTGCTATACGGATGTTAACAATGTTAAAAAATTATGCAAAACAGCATACTAGATAGAAATGTTTTAAGACATGCGGATTTGGTTAGTTTGTTAAGGGCCGATGGGAAGAATATAATACGATACATTTCAGAAGAAAACGGAGATTGTAACGAGCCGCGCTGTCGCCACGTTACAAGGTGCATTTTTTATTATATATGTAATAATATAAGAGTAATTTACATAAATCTTGGGCGACCACGTGAATAGATTTTTGTTGTAATTTTATAAAGTACGCAAGATTCCAAGTGAGGACTGTAATGAAATGGTGAACTTATACAGTGTATCGTAGCAAAGCGAATATTAAAGAGTTATTGAGCTATGTAGGCTAGAAGCTAATCTTGGTCTTTCCGGATCAAGGCGACGGGACGTCGCGGATTTGGGTTTTTGCCGGACCACACACACTGCTCCCTGGGGATGGGTCACTCACCGAGCGGGAAAAGCCTGCCGTCCGAAACCCGAATGTTCTCTCGCCCCGGCGAACTTAGCCGAATATGTCCGACCTCTGTTGGATTCTTTGGCCAAATCACATATCGAGGATATCACGTGACATTAGGTGCCGACCTGAAGGTCCAATCAAAATGAGCGTATAACTCAAAATCCTGGGAATTTTTGTTGTATGTGAGCTTCGAGACTACAAATGGGCGGAGCAAGAAGTTTCCTCGTGGACCGAAGAGCGAGGAGCTGGACATTCTAACTTCGATCGCACCAGTCTGAGGTTGACTTGGGAAGTCGACTTCTTTCGCTAACTGCAGCTTGCCTTGCTGGAGCGAGCGTATCACCGCAACACAGCCGGTAATGCGATGATGCGCATTGCCAGACCAGAGATGCCTGTAGCCGACTTGTGAGATAATCTCACATATCGTGGGTCCGCTACACTCATCACAGACATCAGATGCAGAACTACAATGGTAATTGATTACGACCAAGCCATGTGATTGTGCATTCCGTGAAACAGAACCCGTAAGCGACTTTGAGAGGATAGGTCCATGTTCTCACTTTGTAATTGTAAAAACCCCTGAGCTAGCGGCATAATTTGCCAGAACTAGTTATTTTCGAATGATATATTGTTCATTCTGGCGCCCATGATTTTCTTTTTAACTGTAAAGTCACAGTATTATGATGCCTTTGTCTGAGGTAGTCATAACTTGTATTTTTCATTGTTTCCAGTTGTCATTATTTCTTGCATTTTGATTCTGAGATATTTAAAAGTAAATATATAATTGTTTGCTTGCCCATGACGGCTAATTGTAACTCTGAGCGTTGCTTTTATGATTTTGCCAATTTGTGTTAATGTTAACGGTAAATTCGCTCAGACTTGTAATCGCCAGTGATAAGAAAATAAATGTCATATTGTGACAATTTTTCCTGAATTCCAACTAACGTCGAGATTCTTGCAAAATTAAATAATTTTCACTCCTTCATAAAAATTAAAATTAAAAATCCACAATTATTGATCATAAAGGTATGAAATATAATTGTAACGTGGTTGGCCCACCAAGGTATCCACCACAAGATATATGAAGCAGATAACCGATGACGTAGATTTTAGGGGATGTTTTGAGATCGAAAGATACTAGTTCAGTATCGGAAGAGATAAATAATCGCAACAAACAAATGATAGATATAGTGAAATTGTTAAAGGCAGTTCCTCACACCGAAGATAGAGCCACAGAATGTGAAAATCGACTGATTTTTTTTTTTTTATTACTTGACTGTTCAATGTGACATCTAGATATGTCTTAAAGTCGATTTCCACCTGTCTATTTTTGTATTGTCAGATGTACTGATGTGAATAGTTTGTAAATTTTGGCAGCAGTAACATTGAGACGCGAATTCAATTTTTTTTTAATAAAGTTAATTCTACAGAACATATTCGAAATTAAGATACTCTAAACTTAGTCCCGACGTCATTTTTTCCCCGTTTCCTTGGACCATGCTTGCTGAATGAACGGTAACATTCACGATGACTCGATTTCAGTTCTTATTATTACTACGAAGAATATTTTGGTCCTCACTTGTTTTCCGAATCCTTAGTCGAATGTCAGGATTTTCCTCAAATAGAGGGCAGAGTTGATTGTCTTCGCGTTCCTTGTCGACAATTATACAATTTCTATAAAGACCTCGCAATCATTTATCCGAATGGGGGTGGTGATATCCAATAGTTGCCTCAAAAGGACTGTTTGTTTTATTCAGATACTGTGTTTGGTGGACCAGTTGCAACTTATTTTGATTGTATTACGATCTTTTACATATATTATTTTTCAATCATAGAATCCATTTTTTGACGAGTTGGTTGACTGGCTATCTGTACCAGGTACCACCAATTATCGTATCCACATGCGGGCACCTGTCAATTATCGGCTCCTTGACTAGTCAGTGACGTCACGCCAGAGTCGAAACTTTCCGTGCAGCTCTTGCGAGTGGGAAGTTGCGTGTTCAAGGATTTTTACCCACTGCCGCAGTGCGACAGGAATGACACTGTGTTACTGTGAGCGGAAGAGTGAATTCAGATACACAAGTCTTTGAATGTATCACAGAAGACCTGCTGATCTCACACAAAATAACAGAATGATACTATGACCAGTCGTTCAGAATATTTTGATTCAAGTTTTCTCTGGAGGGAGGGGTAATATTTAACTACATATATATGTGGGAATGGTTAATTTGCTAGTAGAGAGTTTTCTTGAAGGTAAGAATTGTAGAGAAACATAGACGTTACGTTTGGTGAATTGAGGATGTCGGTGGTAGTTATTATGTAGAGATCAGAGCAGGATATGAAGAAATTGATGACTGGTTGAATCTACACAGATCTGTGACACAAAAAGGTTTTTTCAAAAGTAATAAAAAGATCTCGTTTCTAAAGTTTAGGTGTGCTGACATCGTTGATTCATTCGTAATGACCTAACAACTGACCGGAACGGCGAAGAAACATGACAGCATTAAATACTGTTTTTAGTAAAACTAATAATTGTTATTTAATAAATACGACACTACAACTGTTGTTGGATATTATTTATTTCACGGACGCGTTTCGCCTCTCGTCGAGGTATGGGGGCGTCCATAAATTACGTGAGGTTAAATAGGGGGGGGGGGTCCGGAGAAATCTCACCAAGGGGGGGGGGGGGTCTATGGAAATCTCACGTGGAGGTTTTGGAAAAATTTGGATGTAGATAAAAAAAAAAAAAGAAAATATAAGGTCTACAAATTACGCGAAAGTCGATAAGTGTAGGTGTAATC
The DNA here is from genome assembly GCA_031002005.1 of Vandiemenella viatica. Taxonomy (NCBI): domain Eukaryota; kingdom Metazoa; phylum Arthropoda; class Insecta; order Orthoptera; family Morabidae; genus Vandiemenella; species Vandiemenella viatica. Next base: position 112,572,411 of record CM061914.1, on the reverse strand, counting down.
AGATTTTTTGGAAGGGTGAGACCTAAAAAAAAGGTCTCAAAAAGTTGAGATGGTGATTGCTAGGGGAGGTTCACGGACCAGATCTCACCAGAGGGGGAGGGGTCCGGAAATCCTGAAAAACACCTCACGTAATTTATCTTCAGCGCACAGTTTTGCTGTAATATGTGATTAGTTTTTAACTTTTGAATATAATGATTTTTTACATTTAACGAAATTATTCTTATATGGGAAGCATAATATTACTTGTATTTATATATCAGTTTTGAATTATTATGCGTCCTTGAAATAAATAATAATTATTAGTTTAACAAGCAACTGTGGAAGAAATGGCCTACAATAATCACCGTTTTTAGTGTTTTACATTGGGTAAAAGTACCAGAGAAATACTTAAAATGGTTCTAACTGTTTGTGGTAGTGAATCAATTATGGTAAGAATCTTTTTGAGTAGTATGAAAAATTTCGTAATGAAGAGAGAATAATGAAGAAAATTCTCGGCCAAGGCCATCTCTTGACAGTTCGAATTGAGAAAGCATTCGAAAACTGACTGAAATTCTTCGAAATGATTTTTGCCTGTAAACCAGGCTCATGACCGGTGTTAGTGGGTGAGTGGTAACGCTCTGGCCTCGTATTCCAGAGGACGCGGGTTCCAATACTCGTCCGGCTATACAGATTTCAGTTTTTAATGGTTTCCCCAAATAACTCTAGGTGAATGAATGCTGGGATGTTGCTTGAAAAGGTCATGGCCGAATTCTTTCCCGTTTCTAGTGCTTAGCCCTTTCCCGCCTTTAATGACATCGACATTGACAAAGCGTAAAGCCATAAAAAAAAAACAGGCTCGTCGAGTAGCGTGATAGAATTTCCGAATGCGCATGCCGTCTCATTTTAGCGGAAAATTTGGACCAATGAAAGATCCGGTAGCTTTGTAGCTCTTTATCAACGACTTATTTGTAAAAAAAAAAAAAAAAAAAAAAAAAAAAAAAAAAAAAAGAAAAAAAAAAAAAAGTAGTTTGGTGCTTCATCTCCTGATTTGGCTAACTTCGGATGAAAGAAAATTATACGGGATTCAAGTTTCGACGGCAATTTTCTAGTTCCGAAGAATAAGTGTCAAGATTGCTTCATAGAATTTACTTCGGTTCCATTAATGTATTGCTTAAAAGTTAACTTTGAACAAAAGTTAATGTAAACAAAAAATAAACAATACCTTCTATAGTGATATTATACATAATTGGAGCGATTTCACAAATTAACTGTAGCTATATTATTTGATATAGTGAAACAAACTATATAGAAAATCTCAAAAAGTTTTGTAGCCGCGTTTCAAATTTCTGCCTCGAGAGCGCAGACGTGAACAATCTGTCAAGATGGTTTTGAATAGATTGATAGGGACACGCTGTATCAAGTGTGGCATGAACTTGGTAATCGAATTGATATCTGCAGAATCAAACAGGAGATATATATATATATATAGATATATAGAACACTTGTCAAAAAACTTTTTGATTTTTTATATATGTTCCTAAAATTTTGTGACGATATGTCAATTAATATAGTTACAGTAAATTTGTCAAATCACTTCAATCAGTCATGATAACCCTGTATTTAATTTCACGTCAGCCACATTTCTTGTTTGACGTGTTTCAGCGCAGGTTGGCGCATTGACCTTCCAAATAACCTTTGCGAACTTTGACCGTATCACGATATCCATAAATGTCTGGCGGAGAAAGGTGGTTTCGTGTTCGTGTGGAGCTGAGCCAACCAGTTCAAGCGAAGCTATTCTCTTCCGGAAATAGATGGCTCGGCCGGCCCGGGTAGCAGATGGTACCACGATAAATCTGCATACGGTGGCGTTATTTCGCTTTCGGGAGCAGTTTAGGACGTTAGCGGTTGATGTGTTTTGGTCACGGAAAGGGAGAAAGGCATTGATAAAGTCCACTGCCATATACTCGTTCCAATTTATCTACCACAATTTTTAGCGCAGTAACCTCGGTTAAGTTCCATTGTGTTGGCATATGTGATACGTTTTATTACCTTGGCAGACATATCGTATATCTGTGTTTTCTGAAGCTGTTATACATAACCTACACTAACATTATACTCGTAAATGCTAGAGTAACTCGGTCTCTCTGTTTTTCCGTTTTTGCGACTAAACGGATAAACCAGTCTTGATAAAATATGATAAGGAAATACATATGTACCGTTAGGAAGGACATAGGGTACTTTTTCTGGATAAATAACATATTTTTCCATGAAATTTTGAAAATTAACCGAATAGTGACAGACAGACTGATAGCGTTTGTAAGTCCCTGTAATGTCATATCGGTCGCTGAGGCTTTTTTTCTCTCACAGTCAGTTTGTGGGACATCTTTCATGTTACTTACAGCTTTCTATATCCAATTCTAGCAATAAAATTATAAGTCCACGCTTACTAAGTTGCGGGTAACAGCAAGTTTGCTTTAACGTCTCTACTTCTGGAACTCTAAAAATATTTCGGTTGTCGCGACATTAGTCTCCCTAGGTACTTCTCTTCGTGTTCGGAGTATAAGTTAAATTGTAGGTGCCAGAGGAAAGTTTTTTGATTAGGTACTTCATACAGGTAACGAGCGTTGGATGTTATCACTTGGTTCTGTGCTCAAGATTATCAGACTTTGATTAACTCCCCGGACATTCTTTGATTCTCCACCTTTTCCCAAAGGTTGCCGTTTTTAATGATTGTTCCATCAACAACTCGTAAATTTTAAAGGAAAGAAATAAAAACTTTGGTTATTCATCAAGTGTGTTGAAAGTCTCATACGTTACTTTCTAACAAGGAACCTGTAAACAAAATTCTGCCTTTATATATGTATACATTCAGAGTATTTTTTGTTTTTGTGTCGATGGGTGTTCTTCTTATCTGTCTGATGGTTGATAAAGATTTTTTTTTTTATTCGTCTGTTCTACAAATATCATACCTACTCGGAAGGTTCACAAGATCTTCGTTCACAAGATACGGAAATGGTCCGTAAGGCTCGGCTAGCTTCGAATCCCACTAAGAAGTGAAAACAACGAAGAGTTTCTCTGGTCTGCTTGGACGAAGTCGCGGATTTTACCAGTAACAACAATGAAAGACACTCGTCATTTGGGGAGATATCTGCAGCGGCCTTGAAGCCGGAGGAATCGTGTCTCCACTTTGCGGCGACAGCCACTTGTTTTTTGCCCCGTGTTGGGCTCGGTCCGAAGCCCAGACGTGTATCTCCTGGCTGGTAGCTCGCTGTGGGAAACTCTCCCCAGCCCGTTCCCACTGCACGCGTCTTAGCGCGGGTGTTGAAAAGCGCTTCTGTGTGAACCGGTCTCCTGAACAATGCTGGAGGGCATCTGGGTGTTCACCTCGCCTGGTGGCAGGTTGTAAACAGTCTTGCGAAACTGACACTGGAGGCTTTTCCCCTTGTTCGGGTCTGGCTGCATGTCAAGAAACGTGTGACGTCACGCCGTGATGTAATGTTTACTGCGCCGGTCTGGGATGGAGGATCCTGCTGAACGGTCAACGAGCCTATTCGACCTAGGCATTGAGAGACACCGATTCGACTTCAGATTTTGAGAAATAGCTCCAAGCAAAGCTGGATCGATATTTTAATAACCTTTGGGTAGTTCCCTAAAACACAGATAGAGTTATCTCGTTTACTAGTTAGTCTTCCATTTATTTTATTCGAGCTGCTATTTGGAATTTTTACATTATCAAATTTCATAAAATGCGTTACCCCTGAAGACTGTACGTAAACTCGATAGTTCGGCAATTTTCGTCAAGCCCGAAGTGTTAATTATACTCGCCGCCACAATAGCTCTTCTTGGTTAACTAGCAAATTTCAACTATAAATAACAGCATTTGATATTAATTGCACTTATATTATTAAAAAGAAGTGTAAATTTCAAACAAGTAACTACATTTGAAATTATTTGCACTTACGTTCTTAAAAGGAAATATAACTGCAATGCTAGTTAAAAATCAATTGTCTATTGTGGAAGTAACTGCAAAAACATTCGAAAGGCAGAGATAAAAAATTACAATGAGAGGAAGAGATATAAAAACTTACTCTGCAACATTCGTTTAAATTTATATATTCCTTTTTGTTTATTTACGATGACTAGATGCAGAAATTGATGTAAGGGGGCGTCCATAAATTATGTGAGGTGAAATAGGGTGAGGGGGGATTCGGCGAAATCTCACCAAATCTCACCAGGATGAGAGGGTCTACGGAAATCTCACGTGAGGTTTTGGAAAAATTGGCGGACTGTAGAGCTATAAAAGTAAAAAGTTGCGTGGGCGATTTTGGGGGGGGGGGGGTTTCAAGGACCAGATCTCACCAGAGGGGGAGGGGGTCGGACCAGATCTCACGAAGTCTCACCAGATGGGGGGGGGGGAGGGTCCGGAAATCCGGAAAAACACCTCACGTAATTTATGGGCGCTCCCTAAGGAGAAGAGCATATTATGTTTTTTCTCTGTATCAGTTACTTAAAAATCGGGTCTCAACATAACCCAAGAATTTTTTTGACAGAAGGTATAAACAGGAAAGTTTGTCAAAAACTCAGAAAATTTTTGCACGAACTTAGGTCATCACGAAATATATCTATCAGTTAAATAACGGTTATTCGTTTTTGAAATTATACTTTTCGTAACAATTATCTTTTTCATGACAATAAAAATTAGTCATTCAAAATCAGATGCAGATATTAGAAACATCCTATCAAATACTCCGAGAATCTGACCAGACAAAGTTTACTCACATCATGAAAAAAGCCACTCGCTATTCGTTTTTCTTCAGAAATTTTTTCAGAACAAATTCCTACTTTTAACAGGTTTTTAATCTAATGTCTGATATTTTTCAGACTTCAGTAGCTGAAAGGGTATTCAGGGGTGTCGGTAGCTGATGCCAGTAGTTCGTAAGTACGTTGAGCAATCTGCATATATCTTTTTTTTTCCAGCAAAAAGAATAAGAAAAATTGATCAGGCTCACAGTTCCACAGATGCGGTTTTTTTTATTTTTTTTTATTTTTATTTTCGGTGATTAAATTTTGGTCGTGCACGATGCATAAATCGTCTGGATATAAAGAGAACATAATACCGCTGGTCTTTTTGCGTGTGTACGAATTTATATAAGCTGTGCGTGTGTCGGGGGGAATGGGGTGAAATTATATTCGTAAAGAGACCATCTTCCAGTTTTGAAGAATGTGAGCCAAAGTTTGCCATTTCGATGAGAAATTTTGGGACAAAGTCTTCCATCGGGATTTATTCACATTTCCTAAATCTATGTTTTCTCACCACAGGTCGCAGTTGATTTTCTTATCATTATTGTAAACTAACCTAAACTGCCATTCATGACCCCTGCTGCTAATAAAAAAGTAATTTCGCGTGGAAATAGAAAATCAAATGAAAAATAGAACATTTATGACAGCAATAAAGAAGCAAAAGTTTTGATAAGTGTTGTAAAAGAAGCATAAAATGCAAATAGGTGACTGCTACATGGAAAAAAAACTATCAATATCGAATGACTCGATCAGAACAAACGCATGTAATCATTTTCTGTCAAAGAAGTTGGTATTATCTTCACTATAATTCATAAATACGCAACATTATGTATGTACTTTAATAAAGAAAAGTCTTATATCATCACTTGCACAACCACAGTCCATAATGATCAGGCAAAAATGGACTAGCGATTTACGTTGGGGCCAAGCATTCAGGAGGACCAGGTTCGATTTGCAGTCCGGTTGTCCTGGCTTTGATTTTCAATGGTTTCGCGAAATCATTCAGGCAAATGTCGGTATGGTTCCTTCAAAAGGCCATGGCCAAATTCCTTCTCATTTCTTTCGCCCATCTTCACTCGATTTTAGCGACCTTGAAGTCGATGAGCCGATTGGGTTCTAATTAAAACAAAAAATCAGCGCCTGGTGTGGTTGGTTCCTTCAAAATGCTATGGTGGAATTCCTTCCCGTTTCTTGCCCGCTATTATCTTCCGCTTCTAATGACCTCTACGTTGACGAGGCATAAAGTCTGAAAGAGAGAAAAAACACAGCATACAGGTAAACATTATGTTTCTCGTCGCCAAAAAATATAGTTCACACTTGATATAACTTCATTGTTTTCAAACAAAATGATTTTTTTTTACGTTTCATCTTTTTCTAATTAAATTTCGCTGGCTTTAAGCAACAGATGCGTACTAAATTGTAAAAATTTACTGGTTTTTATCAGTTCATTTATGCTGGTATTTATCTACAGCTTGTTTGGGTTAACGTGAACTAGTTTGAAGACATTCCATTACCAGCCTTCAAGCTCCACCTTGCTTTTAAGTCTCATTTAAATGTGTTAAGTAAGAATGTAGTAAAAGATTACATATAATTTCAAAACCAAGAAACATCATCTTTGCCAGTCTCAGCTTTAAAGCTGGTCGGGTCCTCCCTCATTTCCACCCTCGATCTTCTATTAGTTTGGCATCCATTGAATTTTACTTGGTCTTCTAAACAATAACTAGAGTAGTTTTCACAGAAAATCCAACACGCAAAAACATATCCTACACAATGTAGATTCTATCTTAAACCAAAACTAGTTGGGGCCTTTATTATGATGTGAGTGCTATTTTCCTAACTGCGAGTTTGACTGCCGTGTAATTACAAACTCGCCCTTCTCTAAGACATATCTCGAAGAAAAAACAACTGCGTATCTTATTATTCACTGCTGCTGTCAGTGTTCTCCTTTCGTCTCCACTATATTGGATTCGAGACGTTCATGCCTGTTCCAAACTTTACAAAACACAGACACGACGCGTGGCCTTTGGTTTCCTCGCTCGACGGTTGGTCAGCCTGCGTTTCCTGCTAGGTGGGATTGGCACGCCTGCATGTGCCGCCGGTCTCTAGTCTGTGTCCTGGTAGTATCGATTCGGCAGGCGGCGCGAACGTTTCGTTTAGTATTTTGCATTCTGGAGGTTCCACAGCAGCAAACACTATACACAGAGTGTTGTCGCATTGTGGAGGAACCCGCTATGCGGGGAAAGAGTTTCTTCGGAACGGCGTCTGGGCTGTTTAGGCGATGGATCGACAGACTAGCAGAGGCCGGGGATCAGGTAAATGTGTTCACAGCTGTTGCCTGCTTCTCAATCAACAAAGTAGAATCGTTAGTCAACTCTACGAGACGATGCTTACATTGTGCACAGATACCCGGAATACTATCTCTATAGTTGTTTAAAAGAGTAAACGTTATCAAAGTTTTCTGGCGCGGTATTAATAGATTTTCATTGCTGAATCCGAACTGGTTTTCATCTGCTTCGTCATCTCAGCCTCATTTCCTTCAGAATACTGATTTTAGTGTTCGCGTGTTTAGATCGTCCATTCTTTGAAAAACGTTTCATCTACACCATTTCCCAGAATCTGCGCGCAGTGTAAAGCGATACTGGAAAGTCTGTTGTTGAACTTGTGGGAGGTATAAACAACTTGAGGAGATAGAAACACAATCTTCTTCGGGAGCAACTTGTAGACGCATTGCCGTATGCTGAGTGTTTACTTTTCTACACTATCCAACCAGAATTTCCTTATGTTCCATGTGGCCTTGTACATTCAAGTAGACAAGCATCCTGATAACATAAAACGGAACACCGCAGGGTAGCGTTTAGAATTACGTCTTAATAGAATTGTCATTCCACAGGTGGCGTGTTGATTATGTAAGAGTTTCATCGTCCAATGTCTTTGGTATTTATCCTTATTTACATATGTTCCGACACATGCATCCACGCTAAAATCCTCAACTATGCAATGTCACATGCAAATTAGAAAAGTATTAATTTCGTTATTAATATTTACCATTTTGCTACTTATTTGTGAGGTTTTTTTTTTTTTTAGTAGTCCCATCTACCAAAACATAAGTTCTAGTCTGCAGTAATGGAAACGTCAAATATGTCAGGGGCTTTAAGATTTAGCCAATGTTTCAGGATAAAATACTTAGGTGTTAGCAGATACAGTTTATGCTAATGAGTAATGTTTTAAAACATTCGTATTGTTATAGCTATAAATATTTTAATGTTTAACTTGTCGAAACAGTTTTGTACCAAATAAAAATCAAATAAAAAATGGTACTTTTTAGGCGTAATGATTGTACTTAATTGGATAATATATTATATTTTCAATGTGTATTCAATACAAAATTTTTAATATATTACGCCAAATTTTTCTAGTTGTACAGTCATGGTGCAGAATGGCATTTAAAAAAAGAACTAATTTTCCTTCACGGACATGTACTTTTGGTTCTGTCAATTGATATCTGCTTGAAGGGCAAACAACTTCTCTGTTTTATGTTGTGCTTGTTTGCGACTCTGCATTTAGTGATGTATTATGTTATGTTAGTCGTAATTGTACATTTCAGTATTTTCTTAAAAGATTTAGCTGATTTCACAGCCGTCATAATGTTACCAGAGTCTATTGAAGACTCAGCAGGACATTTCTGAAGACGGCCACGGACCGTGATCGAACCATCGGAATAAAATTGTTTCGTAATAGACACGGATCATATCTCGTGAACCATTTGGTAACATGGTATTTTCTTGTTCTCATTTTGCATGATGTGCGCTATACGTATGATTTCATCTAATTATTTTAGAAAGAAATTTATCTCATTGTGTACTATCATAGAGACTGCGAATGGCGAATACGTTAGGTTTTATGATAGTTGATTTCTTGTTTAGCTTTTAAGATTAATTTTTTATGCCGTATCTTTAGAAAGCAACTTCACCAGAACTGCATCCCTATAGCCGGATGCATTTCTCACAGGATTTAGTTCTACTTCCAGTCGCACTATCTAAATTTCGTTTCTACCCCCCCCCCCCCTTTTTAATCTTGCTGTCGTCAGTCTTGCAGTTGGTTTGAAGTCAGCCTCGATCTCCATCTTGCGCGTACTTCTTCATCTGAACATACCCCTTACAACCTACGTCCTCAATTATCTGCTTCATATCATCTAATCTTTGTCTTCCTCCGTTCCCTCCACTGATAAATTAACCAATCCCGCATGTCTTAAAACGCGACCCACCACCCTGTCTCCTCTTTCTGTAAGACTCTTCCACAAACTTTTTTTCGCACCTATAATTTCCATAACACGTTCATTTCGTCTTTTTCGGTCCACGTAATTTTCAGGATCCTTCTAGGACGCTACAGTTCAAATATTTCAATTTTCCTTCCTTACGTTATTCCTGAAGTTCATGCTCCTCTACCATAGAGCGCTCCACACAGTTTTAAAAAGTTCTTTTTGAGTCCCAGATCAATATTTGAACTTAAAAACTTTTTTCGCCATTGCTATTCAGCGTTAGCATTTCCACTTCGGCCAACAGCTGTAATTTTACTTCCTAAGTAACAGAATTCACTTCTATCGCATCCGATCCTATTTTTATATTTACCCTATTATTATTCCTAACATTTCTGCTACAATTCATCACTGTTGTCTTGCTTTGGTTTATATTTGGTCCAAAATCTTCCTTCAGTATTTTGTTCACGCCATTCAGTAACTTCTCAATTTTCTCAGTCTGTTCTGACAGCATGACATCAGCAGATCGTAGCATAATTATTTTTCCTCCTTGAACGCTTGTGCCACATTCAAATTTTTCCTTTACTCCCTTTATTGCTTCTTATACATATGAGAAGAATGAATGTAGGCTATAATCTTGTCTTTACGCTCTTTTCAACTGATGCATATCTCTCGTGATTCTCTACTTTGATTGTTTCTACCCCCATACGTTCTATAATATTACCTGGTAACTCAGATGAAGACTGCAGAATGTCAGCCGAAAGCTAATTCGACGAAATAAATACCTGTAAATGGTTCATGGGAAAGCGTAATGCTCCGAATGCACGCTGGGGAAAATATTTCTCTGCCGTCCGAACGAATCTATTAGCGTCTTCCATTTGAGCTGCCTCGCACGTGAGCAAGCGTTGCATGCACGGGTCTGCTACCGAAATAGATCAGCGCTCTGGCCACATTGCCAAAGGTCGGCGGTGATATCAGTCAACGAGCTCTCCTTCCACACAGTTATGAAACAGCAGCATAAGCCCTTACGGCATACTGGGACATATATGGCACATTCCACTTTCCCATTTGCGGAACTCATATTTGAGCACATATTTCGAAACTCCACGTTGAGACAGCTGTGCAAATAGCAAATGCGATCTGTTGAGAGAATAAGGAATTGCGAAGTATGAATCTTCGCTTTGCACTGTGAGCTGTTTACATCCAAGTTCGGTCATACAAACAGTTGTATTTGATAAAGTAAAAATTTTATTTCAGTGTTTATGTAATTTCTTGGAGGTAAAGGACATCTGTGGACAATTATAAAGAAGTAAGTTTATATATTTGTCCATTAGAATATACGTAATACTGAAAAAAAGTTTGTTTGTGTCAGATATGGCACAATATGCAGTCTAGCTTGTGTGAACAGCTTGCTCCTATGGAGAAGAAGAAATACGTACTACATGCTCCTAGTTTATTTCGAGGTAGCAGTTGCAGATGCTCTATACAAAACAAGGAAACCCTTATCCAAGAAACGTGGTAGGCCAAGAAATGAAATCCAAAAGTAGAAGATAGGTCCTGCGGCAGATCTTACGCAGCATCATGATGGGATAGAGTCTTGCACATCCGACTGGGATACCGTGGTCGTTGCAATTATCCAGATTGCAAAGGAAAATCCGATACAGCATGTCTGAAGTGCAGTGCAACATCATGCTTGGACAAGGAGAGAAACTGCTTCAAGTTTGACAACAAATAGACTAAACTTAAAATGAATTCGTGATATTTCTGATAATTGTGTACTCTAATGAACAGAAATTGCAATTATTTTACTAAATAAACTCAGTTCTGCTAGGATATATATATATATATTATTTATTTTTTTTGGTCGCGGCCTCAGCGGTCATGTTTGTGTAGTCCTGCTACCTTGGTTGCTCTGCTACTACGTGTCGCTATGTTGGGATTGTGTGATATTTTGGGGACACTTTTTAATGCGCTTTAGGGGTAAAAGGGCCTAAGGCGCCCTTATATCAAAACCCCCTCAGGTTTCGTGTTTCAGTCGGGGATCATCGTTGTGATCAGCTGCGTTAGCAGCTGGACGATTTTTCCCAGCTGGCTTTCTCATTGATCTGCGTGGTTGCAGCGCCAGAGCTGCGGGTGGCTCGTTGCTTCTGTCGGCGGCTGCAGTGGGAACCAGCTGTTCATCTGACTTCCGTGTGTGGTCCTACTAGCTTGGCGGGCTGTCCTGACCTTCTCTCCTCTCCTGTTGCTGGTCTGTTGTGGCTGGGTTGAGGTGGTCTTCTTCCTCCTTCGGCTCGAAAATGTTTCCTCTCCGGACAGCCTAAGTAGCAGGCGGTGTGGTCAGCACCACAGTTTGTACACGTTGGCGTGGCATCAAGCGGACGTGAGCACACCGTGGCACATATTTTCTAAATGTTGCATAATCTATCTCGAAACTATTATTGCACGCTGTCCCATATACGGCACAAGCCCATAAATCAAAAATAATTTCCTCCACCTAAGATATTTTTAAAAGTATTTTTCATGAAATCACGACTTTGGACTTAACAAGTGACATTTTGTTCAGAAAAATAAAATAATCATGCAGTAAAGAATTAAATCAGCTTATCGGAATTCGGCACTGTTTACAGGAAACTTCAGAACTGCGGAATCTGTTACTGTCATTTTGTAACTAAGTTTTAGTCACGCAGTACCGTAGTTCCAAATCTCAAACGCTAGCGACATAAGCAGTCAAGATGACTAATTTCACTACTGCGAAACGTGCGCGCTGTGTTCTGGTTTCACTGCAACAAATCTTCGTTAAGTTAGGCATAATTCAGTAATATAAAGATTCGTTTATTACCAACAAGACTGTAATACCTCATTCTCACAGCACTTTCGAATTTGCTCCCCTGATTGTGGATTAGCCTTACGGAGCCAGCTGCATGACCCAACTTAAACCTGTCGCTCCGGTCTGACATTCTGGAGGAAGCGGTTTCTAATCCCCATGGGATCACCCAGATTTTGGTTTTCCATGGTTTCCCAAATTACTTCAGGCGAATACCAGCATTGCTGCTTCAAAAACCCGTGCCGAATTCCTTCCCGTTCTTTGCCTACAGTTTTTTTCCTCTAATAACTTCCGAATTCGGAGTTTTAACGTTACATTTACATAATTATTTTGCAGTTCAGTGAACTGGTAATTTGATATATGGTGTATGGGGATTTTTGCAGTGTGTGACGCTATTTGTTTCAAATCTGGTATAGGTAATTTTATTAAATCTCTAAGGTATTAAGTCTACAATGAAACCTAAACAAAAACATGATTATATCTGTAACGTTTCTCTCTTATTAGCTTTATCTTTTTTGGCTTTAATTTTGTTTGAAACTCGCTCTATTCACTAGAGTCGTCTGTACATCGAAGTATTGGATACTAAAGTTGAAGGGTGTAAAGGGTAGAAACAAACAAATCTAATCTTCATATTCCATGTTATTACAGTCGGTGTGTAGTTCTCGTCCATGATCTTGTCTCCAGTTTTGGATTCGCGGCTTTAACATTCGTCACCCACATCAAGTCAGCGTCTCATGACTCAGAGTATTATTCCGTGGCGTAACAGAGCAAGGGGTCAGTCGGTCGACCTACTGTAAGCTATTGATTCCTGGTCTTGGGGAAAGTGATTGGAGACTGTAGAGGCGTCTTTGTGATTCTCCGTGGTTCTTGATGGCTACATCTTTCTGAAGTGCGCATTTTGATAAAATTGTATAAAACGGCTATCTATAATTAGAGATACCACAATCTTCGGGTGATTTCGAATTATCATATGGAAATGAAGGTACGATCCGCAGCTTAGGGAGCGTCCATAAACCACGTAGCTCCATTTTGGCCTCTTGTGAAACACCTCCCCTCCCCCTCCCCACGTAGCACGTAGATTTTCTCCCCTATTGATTCTATAATTTGTACTGTTTTCTCTTGTCAGACTATCGTAAATTGCATATGGAGTTAATTAAATGACTGAAATAAATATTTACACATCCTTTGAATGTTCTGTACCTAATAATAACTATGACAATATGAATGAAAAAATACGTGGTCTGGCTCGGAACCCGCCTCCCTCCCACCAAGTAGCCCAGCGTAGCTTTCCAGCCAACTCCCCCGCCCCCCCCCCCCCCCCCCTAGACCAATCTACGTAGTTTATGGACACCCCCTTAGTAGGTAAAGCAAATCCAAATCAACCTGAGGATATGTTCCTGCAAATTTAACAATCTCGCTTCTCTGCCAAATGAGTTGGGGGCTGGAGTATTCTCTTCGACAGGCGGTTGGTAGTGCCGATTACTGCCGAGTACACTCTTTGGCAAAAAAATTGACTGTCCGCGCCTGAGTCTAAGTCCCTTATTTCGCACAATGTGGCATCATTGCGCGTATTCAACTCAGCGCCATCTGTTATTCATTTCCTTAAGTCAAGCCTCGAACAAAGCAGGAAGACTCCGCCCGCCCATTGACGATTCTTCTTGGTAGTCCATTTATCATTCCCCACATTTCAGTAAAAAGCTATTGACCGATCTCGAAACAGGTAACGCATTTTCCTGTCCCTGCATTGACTATAATATTAGCCAAGATATCGCCGACCATACCTCAATCGGACGAAATTCGGTTCCAGCTACACTTTTCTTAAATTCTGATCGTGAAACATATCGTTAAAGTTGTAATTAACAAGATTGCAATAAAGCGCAGTAAAAATGAGGTTCAGTTATACATTTTATTCCAAATAATTAGCGTAAAATTATAACGATATTTATTTATATATTGATGTGGCTAATTAGTTGCAATAATGCAACACATAATGGGGTGTGTGGTCCGAGAAGTGGGTGTAAATATTCAAAGATCCAGAGTTTTTAGTTCTACAAAACTATTGAAACGATTATAAAGAGATTTTTCGGATAATTGTCTAATGCCAGTTGAATGTAACTGACTTCCGAGGCAGGATAAGGTTGTTTACCCACTGCACGAGTCGTCTGTGAACATGAGCTCCGTTTGCTTGTGGCTAACCATCTAGTCTTGTAAACGCGTGGTCCTCGGTTCGAGTCTAGTTTTTCCAATTATTTTTTTGCATTTATTTTAAACAAGTCGAACCTACAACTGCGTTATGCGTAAAATATAACATCGACTCTTACCTGCTTGCGTCAGGACATAACATACTTAAGGAAAGACTCGTAACTGAGTGCTTCTTAATAAACTGCACACGTAACTATGAAAGCTTTCACAGAGGTAACACTGAAAGAAATCTTCTCGGGCTTCAACATCGTAGAAATAGTGTCGTGTGGTTACGTTAGGTGGACTATAACGAGTTCGCACCATCTTCAAGGAGACGAAAAACTAAATAATATTACTATACCAATTTCTTATTATGCGTCTGGATTTACGATTCGTCGACTTCTAAGTCATTAAAGGTGGAAAGGGAATGGAGACAAGGAATGGGAAGGAATTCGGACCATGGGTTTTGGAAGAAATAATCCCGCCATTCACACGAAGTGACTTGGAGAAACGAAGGAAAATCCAAATCTGGATAGCCGGATATGAATTCAAACAAGCTTCCTCTCGAATGCGGAGCCATAGCGTTAACGCTCAGCCATTAGGTTCAGTTTTTCAATATCTTTCGTATTTGATCTATGATGCCGTCCATAAAATTATTTTAAAAAATCTATTGAAAAGTTAAAAATCGTAAATTAAAATATATGTGCAGAAGTGAGTTCATCTGATGAGAGCGGGATATCAAAAAAATCTCTGAAATCAGAAACGCAATTCAAATTTCATTTTCTCTCTCTCTACTCTTTTCGCCCCTCTCTCTTTTTTTAATTTTTTTTGCTAGGGCTTTACGGCTCGGCGACAGAAAGGTCATTAGAGGTGGGATCGGATTGGGGCAAGAAACGGGCAGGAACTCGGCCATGGCCTTTTCAAGGAAGCATCCGGGCGTTCGCCTGGAGTGACTTGGGGAAACCATGGAAAACCCAGATCTGGATGCCCGGACGCGGATTCAAACCCGCGCCCTCCCGAATACGAGGCCAGAACGTTAACCGTTCACGCACCACACCCGGTACTTTTTTTTAATTTTTAGCAGCTATCAAATTCAAAGTGAATATAAGCTCCCTCTTATATGGAAGATATTGTCATATTAATCCCGTTGTTTAATGAAGTAGTATTAAACCAAAAATGACGAGCAAAATTGATCGGTTTGCTAGTAACCAAATAGATAACATTTCAGTCTTTTCGTAGAAACGTTAAAAAAAAAAAAAAAAAAAATTCAATTCACATTCTACTTGAGCAAAGACCTCAAACCGGATGCTAAAACTACAGAAATTTGCAGTCTAAATAAAATTTGGTAAAATAAGAAATTTCAATGTAGTTATGATGTAATTCTCTATAATATTTTCTCATTTTTTTTCAAGTATGTCTTTCAGTAAAGATTAAGAGGTAGTTGGAATGAAATTATCACGCTGAGCAATAACACAGCTAATTGTTACAAAATTTTATAAATCGGCAGTACTACTCTCCGCAGCTAGAGTGTAATTCTAAAATATCATAGTAGACGGAAACGTAGTGTTTACAAAGCGTATAATACTGGTTTCCTTGTTCCTTGCCACACTGACATTCCCACACTGAATTTCAATTTTATGCCTCAGTTTTCCTCCTACAATGTTCTGATTGAATGCCTATAAGACTTTGCAATATTTAAACTTACAAAAGAAATTGTTGCTCGTCATTCTGAGACAGACATTATAATGTAAATTATTTGGGTTGGAATAAAATATACAGTAGCTACAGTTTGAATTTTGAAAAAAACCGTGCGGCAAGAGAATCAATTCTTATCACCGATCAAGAAAAACAAAGTTACTTTCATAGCGTTTGTTGATTTAGAAAAAAAGCTGTTGGTGATTTAAGGCGGGACAAAATGTTCAAACTTTTTTAAAAAAGTCAGGTCTTACGTATCGAGATAGAAAAATATTTTATAAGTGATATAAGAAGTGGCTATAATAAAAGTAGAGAATCATGAGAGTCACCAATCAGTTGAAAAGTGTATCAGATATGGTTGCAGTTCATCCTTACTAATATTCAACTTATATGTGGAGGAAGCTACAAAAGAAGTAAAAGAGGAATTTTAATGTGGCTTCATGAAAAAGTAGTTTCAAATATTGCCCCAGGAACCAGAGAGAACTTTTTAAAACTGTTTGTATGGAGCATAGCACCTTATGGTACCTGAAAGAAGAAAAATTGAAGCATTCGAAATGTGATGCTATAGGAGGATGCCGAAAAATAAGTGGACAGTTAAACCACGAAATTAATATGTTTCGTAAATGATGGCTGACGAAAGAAGTTTGTAGAAGAATCGTACACAAAGAAGAAACTGATTCGTGGGTGGTTTTTTAATACATTTGGGATTGGTTATGTATGAAGCAGATAACGGTGGACGTGTTTTAAGAGAGGTGTTTTGAGATGAAGGGGATAGTGCAAAATAAGATGGGATGGTGGTTTATATCAAACCAATCGAGAGACTGACGACAGTAAAATAAGAGATGAAATAAGACAGAAGGTGCCGGCCGATTGAGACCTATTCCCCTGAAACACATCGATGGGGCCGACAGCTTAGCGTCCAAATCCGGCGGACGAGTCACTGTCAGAAGTTCCATACGCGCTACAGAGAGGTTTGGGATTTAAACCAGGACTTTCGTGCACCATCTGATAATTAGTAATAATGCACCGCCACCGAAACATGCCCTAGTTCTAAAAAGTTCTTCAACCACCGGAGCTCAAATCAGGTGACGCCGCACATCATCACGGAGCTATAATGACCCGAAACGAGGAAGTTGGCTATAGAAGTGTAGCATTTACGATTATTATCTTTGCTTTAAGTAGATTTTTAAATAATTTTATGGATGTAATCGTAGACCAAATACGACTAGTAATGAAAAAGTGAAGCTAATGGTGTTGCATTCGGGAGGAGACGGCTTCGAATACCTCCACCTATCGAGATTTGGGTTTTCCAAAATCACTCCAGGCAAATGGTGGTATAGTTCCTTTAAAAAGCCAAGGCCGAATTTCTTCCAGTTCCTTTTCCGCAGTCCTTCCCCGCCTCTAACGACCTCGACGTTGACGAAACGTAGTGCCATAAGAAGGAAAAAAATTGAATGGGAAGGAGTCATCGTTAGTCGGGTTAATGCAAGCTGCGACCACAACAACTACTACTACTACAGCTACTGTAAAACGCTGAAAAAACTCAGAAGTTCAATTCAGAAACGAAGAAGACGAAATGTAAGCAAGGAAGCAAGCATTGCTCACGACATAGCTGGTCCACACGTTGCTTATCACACCGTCGATCTTCTGCAAAACTTTGGTTGGAAAATAATCACCCACCCATCATACAGTTGCAGACTTGGCCCACAGTGACTACCACCTTTTCCTAAGCTGCGAAAATATTTGACTGACTTAGATATTAAAGATGAAGTTCAATGCTTGCTCAAAGACATGAGGCGAGCATATATTCTTTTCCCTTTTTTGCTTATGGTTTTACGCGTTGTCGACATCGAGATCATTAGAGGCGTGAAAGGAGTTGTAGCAAGGATTTCTCCAATGGCCTTTTAAAGGAACCTTTCCAGTATTCACATAGAGTGATTTGGGGAAATCAGTGAAACCCAAATCTTGATGGCCGGACGAGGATTCGAACCCGCAACCTCCCGAATGAGAGGCCAGCGCGTCAGCGCTTATTCCACCACGCTCCATTATTTTTATAAACTGTCACTGCATCTACAATAATGCGTGTGCCGAATTGTGAAGATGGAGAAAAAATAAATGATTGCTCAATCTTTCCAAAAGAGTCGATCGTGATAAATTATTACGTGTTATTTAGTGTTATAAAGGTATTCTTCTTGGCCGAAGGAAATAGGAAGTTGGCACTTACTTCCTCTTAGACGTTGTCACATCTACTTATTCCAGTGTTGCCACGATTTCTGACTTCTGGCAGTGCTGTGGTAATTTCCTATTCAAGGAAACGTATCTTACAGCTAGGCGGTATCAAGAGAACAGACACATTGCCTAAATAGAAATTTACTTTCCTTCCCCGTCTATCTATCATATTTTTATTTGACTGATTATTTCTGTTATAACAGTTTGATTCTTTATATAGATCATCATTAACTATTCAACTTGAAATGTTGTATCTTTATATATGTGTGTTTACTTTTATTGTATAATGGACGGGGTAGGTTTACCCGTAATGCAAAATGGTTGAACGGTTAAGCATTGGCCTGCGGAGGTGAGGGTACTGGGTACGATCCCACCTCAAGTTGAGTATTTTTACATTGACTATCCTCTTCTCACTTGTTGTAAAATACATATCATATATATAAAAGTAAACATTATTATATTTTACATCAAATTGTTTAAAAACAAACTCCGATGAAAACATTTTTTTGATTAGTTCATAGGCCTCATTGGCGGTTAAAGGTGTGTTTGTGGAATTTAAAATATTGCTCATCCAATATAATGTGACGAGTTTAGTTGACTTTAGTTCCGTAAAGGCAGAGAGTTTGATTGGAGTTGTTGCTGTAGAGTTTCTCACTTGTAATGTCAAAGAAACTATTTTTTTCTGTTATTTTAACTTCATGTTGCGGAATTTTTATTGAAAATAACTCGTCATGACATCAGGAGAAATACCATCAAAATCGTTTACTCACTTGGGCTGTTGCAAGTTATTTTGCAAAACAAGAACACATCGCGGACAATTTTGTCTCATGTTCGGTACTAATTACATAAATGACACGTGGGCAACTGGTAACGAAATATTGCATTGAAATCATTAGCATTAATATGCGTAATTATATGATTTTTTAACGATCATTTCAACAGAACGGATAACTCTATAATCCTAAATAAGATTTGTTAATGCTAATTGCTCTATAATTATTGATCTTATAACTCCATACATACTCTGCACTGGAGGTATTTCCTCATTTTAGCCTTACGCCAGCACCATCAGTTACCAACAGTTTCTATCATTAGTGACACTTACTTTTTCTTTTGAGCCATCACGTGAATAAGTCACTATGGACTCCATACTGATCCTGAATTTACGCAAACGGGGTTTATTCTTGGAGTTTTACGCAAACACAGTAAACATCTGTTTCCAGTTGTATCGCTGGGAAGTGTTCCGCCTGAATGAAATTTCAATTGTAAGCAAGTACTGAGCCTCCAAGGCTGTTGATTGCACATACATGATTTTTTTGTCCAACGTTATTTTTCCTGATGCCTTAACAAGACATTTTCAATTAAAAAGGCATAACTCACACGAAATTAAAATCACAGGAAGAAAACCCAACAAAAACCGTTAAAAAAATAGTTTCTTTGACATTTCAAGTGAGAAACTCTACAGCAACAACTCAAATCAAACTCTCTGCCTTTACGGAACTAAAGTCAACTAAACTCGTCACATTATATTGGATGAGCAATATTTTAAATTCCACAACACACCTTTAACCGCCAATGAGGCCTATGAACTAATCAAAAAAATGTTTTCATCGGAGTTTGTTTTTTAAACAATTTGATGTAAAATATAATAATGTTTACTTTTATATATATGATATGTATTTTACAACAAGTGAGAAGAGGATAGTCAATGTAAAAATACTCAACTTGAGGTGGGATCGTACCCAGTACCCTCACCTCCGCAGGCCAATGCTTAACCGTTCAACCATTTTGCATTACGGGTAAACCTACCCCGTCCATTATACAATAAAAGTAAACACACATATATAAAGATACAACATTTCAAGTTGAATAGTTAATGATGATCTATATAAAGAATCAAACTGTTATAACAGAAATAATCAGTCAAATAAAAATATGATAGATAGACGGGGAAGGAAAGTAAATTTCTATTTAGGCAATGTGTCTGTTCTCTTGATACCGCCTAGCTGTAAGATACGTTTCCTTGAATAGGAAATTACCACAGCACTGCCAGAAGTCAGAAATCGTGGCAACACTGGAATAAGGAGATGTGACAACGTCTAAGAGGAAGTAAGTGCCAACTTCCTATTTCCTTCGGCCAAGAAGAATACCTTTATAACACTAAATAACACGTAATAATTTATCACGATCGACTCTTTTGGAAAGATTGAGCAATCATTTATTTTTTCTCCATCTTCACAATTCGGCACACGCATTATTGTAGATGCAGTGACAGTTTATAAAAATAATGGAGCGTGGTGGAATAAGCGCTGACGCGCTGGCCTCTCATTCGGGAGGTTGCGGGTTCGAATCCTCGTCCGGCCATCAAGATTTGGGTTTCACTGATTTCCCCAAATCACTCTATGTGAATACTGGAAAGGTTCCTTTAAAAGGCCATTGGAGAAATCCTTGCTACAACTCCTTTCACGCCTCTAATGATCTCGATGTCGACAACGCGTAAAACCATAAGCAAAAAAGGGAAAAGAATATATGCTCGCCTCATGTCTTTGAGCAAGCATTGAACTTCATCTTTAATATCTAAGTCAGTCAAATATTTTCGCAGCTTAGGAAAAGGTGGTAGTCACTGTGGGCCAAGTCTGCAACTGTATGATGGGTGGGTGATTATTTTCCAACCAAAGTTTTGCAGAAGATCGACGGTGTGATAAGCAACGTGTGGACCAGCTATGTCGTGAGCAATGCTTGCTTCCTTGCTTACATTTCGTCTTCTTCGTTTCTGAATTGAACTTCTGAGTTTTTTCAGCGTTTTACAGTAGCTGTAGTAGTAGTAGTTGTTGTGGTCGCAGCTTGCATTAACCCGACTAACGATGACTCCTTCCCATTCAATTTTTTTCCTTCTTATGGCACTACGTTTCGTCAACGTCGAGGTCGTTAGAGGCGGGGAAGGACTGCGGAAAAGGAACTGGAAGAAATTCGGCCTTGGCTTTTTAAAGGAACTATACCACCATTTGCCTGGAGTGATTTTGGAAAACCCAAATCTCGATAGGTGGAGGTATTCGAAGCCGTCTCCTCCCGAATGCAACACCATTAGCTTCACTTTTTCATTACTAGTCGTATTTGGTCTACGATTACATCCATAAAATTATTTAAAAATCTACTTAAAGCAAAGATAATAATCGTAAATGCTACACTTCTATAGCCAACTTCCTCGTTTCGGGTCATTATAGCTCCGTGATGATGTGCGGCGTCACCTGATTTGAGCTCCGGTGGTTGAAGAACTTTTTAGAACTAGGGCATGTTTCGGTGGCGGTGCATTATTACTAATTATCAGATGGTGCACGAAAGTCCTGGTTTAAATCCCAAACCTCTCTGTAGCGCGTATGGAACTTCTGACAGTGACTCGTCCGCCGGATTTGGACGCTAAGCTGTCGGCCCCATCGATGTGTTTCAGGGGAATAGGTCTCAATCGGCCGGCACCTTCTGTCTTATTTCATCTCTTATTTTACTGTCGTCAGTCTCTCGATTGGTTTGATATAAACCACCATCCCATCTTATTTTGCACTATCCCCTTCATCTCAAAACACCTCTCTTAAAACACGTCCACCGTTATCTGCTTCATACATAACCAATCCCAAATGTATTAAAAAACCACCCACGAATCAGTTTCTTCTTTGTGTACGATTCTTCTACAAACTTCTTTCGTCAGCCATCATTTACGAAACATATTAATTTCGTGGTTTAACTGTCCACTTATTTTTCGGCATCCTCCTATAGCATCACATTTCGAATGCTTCAATTTTTCTTCTTTCAGGTACCATAAGGTGCTATGCTCCATACAAACAGTTTTAAAAAGTTCTCTCTGGTTCCTGGGGCAATATTTGAAACTACTTTTTCATGAAGCCACATTAAAATTCCTCTTTTACTTCTTTTGTAGCTTCCTCCACATATAAGTTGAATATTAGTAAGGATGAACTGCAACCATATCTGATACACTTTTCAACTGATTGGTGACTCTCATGATTCTCTACTTTTATTATAGCCACTTCTTATATCACTTATAAAATATTTTTCTATCTCGATACGTAAGACCTGACTTTTTTAAAAAAGTTTGAACATTTTGTCCCGCCTTAAATCACCAACAGCTTTTTTTCTAAATCAACAAACGCTATGAAAGTAACTTTGTTTTTCTTGATCGGTGATAAGAATTGATTCTCTTGCCGCACGGTTTTTTCAAAATTCAAACTGTAGCTACTGTATATTTTATTCCAACCCAAATAATTTACATTATAATGTCTGTCTCAGAATGACGAGCAACAATTTCTTTTGTAAGTTTAAATATTGCAAAGTCTTATAGGCATTCAATCAGAACATTGTAGGAGGAAAACTGAGGCATAAAATTGAAATTCAGTGTGGGAATGTCAGTGTGGCAAGGAACAAGGAAACCAGTATTATACGCTTTGTAAACACTACGTTTCCGTCTACTATGATATTTTAGAATTACACTCTAGCTGCGGAGAGTAGTACTGCCGATTTATAAAATTTTGTAACAATTAGCTGTGTTATTGCTCAGCGTGATAATTTCATTCCAACTACCTCTTAATCTTTACTGAAAGACATACTTGAAAAAAATGAGAAAATATTATAGAGAATTACATCATAACTACATTGAAATTTCTTATTTTACCAAATTTTATTTAGACTGCAAATTTCTGTAGTTTTAGCATCCGGTTTGAGGTCTTTGCTCAAGTAGAATGTGAATTGAATTTTTTTTTTTTTTTTTTTTTTTTTTAACGTTTCTACGAAAAGACTGAAATGTTATCTATTTGGTTACTAGCAAACCGATCAATTTTGCTCGTCATTTTTGGTTTAATACTACTTCATTAAACAACGGGATTAATATGACAATATCTTCCATATAAGAGGGAGCTTATATTCACTTTGAATTTGATAGCTGCTAAAAATTAAAAAAAAGTACCGGGTGTGGTGCGTGAACGGTTAACGTTCTGGCCTCGTATTCGGGAGGGCGCGGGTTTGAATCCGCGTCCGGGCATCCAGATCTGGGTTTTCCATGGTTTCCCCAAGTCACTCCAGGCGAACGCCCGGATGCTTCCTTGAAAAGGCCATGGCCGAGTTCCTGCCCGTTTCTTGCCCCAATCCGATCCCACCTCTAATGACCTTTCTGTCGCCGAGCCGTAAAGCCCTAGCAAAAAAAATTAAAAAAAGAGAGAGGGGCGAAAAGAGTAGAGAGAGAGAAAATGAAATTTGAATTGCGTTTCTGATTTCAGAGATTTTTTTGATATCCCGCTCTCATCAGATGAACTCACTTCTGCACATATATTTTAATTTACGATTTTTAACTTTTCAATAGATTTTTTAAAATAATTTTATGGACGGCATCATAGATCAAATACGAAAGATATTGAAAAACTGAACCTAATGGCTGAGCGTTAACGCTATGGCTCCGCATTCGAGAGGAAGCTTGTTTGAATTCATATCCGGCTATCCAGATTTGGATTTTCCTTCGTTTCTCCAAGTCACTTCGTGTGAATGGCGGGATTATTTCTTCCAAAACCCATGGTCCGAATTCCTTCCCATTCCTTGTCTCCATTCCCTTTCCACCTTTAATGACTTAGAAGTCGACGAATCGTAAATCCAGACGCATAATAAGAAATTGGTATAGTAATATTATTTAGTTTTTCGTCTCCTTGAAGATGGTGCGAACTCGTTATAGTCCACCTAACGTAACCACACGACACTATTTCTACGATGTTGAAGCCCGAGAAGATTTCTTTCAGTGTTACCTCTGTGAAAGCTTTCATAGTTACGTGTGCAGTTTATTAAGAAGCACTCAGTTACGAGTCTTTCCTTAAGTATGTTATGTCCTGACGCAAGCAGGTAAGAGTCGATGTTATATTTTACGCATAACGCAGTTGTAGGTTCGACTTGTTTAAAATAAATGCAAAAAAATAATTGGAAAAATTAGACTCGAACCGAGGACCACGCGTTTACAAGACTAGATGGTTAGCCACAAGCAAACGGAGCTCATGTTCACAGACGACTCGTGCAGTGGGTAAACAACCTTATCCTGCCTCGGAAGTCAGTTACATTCAACTGGCATTAGACAATTATCCGAAAAATCTCTTTATAATCGTTTCAATAGTTTTGTAGAACTAAAAACTCTGGATCTTTGAATATTTACACCCACTTCTCGGACCACACACCCCATTATGTGTTGCATTATTGCAACTAATTAGCCACATCAATATATAAATAAATATCGTTATAATTTTACGCTAATTATTTGGAATAAAATGTATAACTGAACCTCATTTTTACTGCGCTTTATTGCAATCTTGTTAATTACAACTTTAACGATATGTTTCACGATCAGAATTTAAGAAAAGTGTAGCTGGAACCGAATTTCGTCCGATTGAGGTATGGTCGGCGATATCTTGGCTAATATTATAGTCAATGCAGGGACAGGAAAATGCGTTACCTGTTTCGAGATCGGTCAATAGCTTTTTACTGAAATGTGGGGAATGATAAATGGACTACCAAGAAGAATCGTCAATGGGCGGGCGGAGTCTTCCTGCTTTGTTCGAGGCTTGACTTAAGGAAATGAATAACAGATGGCGCTGAGGTGAATACGCGCAATGATGCCACATTGTGCGAAATAAGGGACTTAGACTCAGGCGCGGACAGTCAATTTTTTTGCCAAAGAGTGTACATGGAACGGAATATTGAACTCTTCCTCTGTCAGCCAAGATGCAGGTTCGATTCCCCGTCCAGCCGTCCTGATTTCGTTTTTCCATGATTTCACGAAATCACGAAGTCGAATGGTTTCTTCAAAAGGCCATTACTGAATTTCTTCCCCACCTTGGCCACAATCCTATCTCGCTTCTGATGACCACGACAACGACTATGCGTAAAGCCACAAAAAAAAAAAAATCTCTTAAAGAGCCTTAACGGAATTGACCGAGATAAACATCTGGATATACGAATAGTGATTTGATATCTTTCCTAATGTCATGCACAAATAGTACTATTTGGAGATTTTGTGATTTCACTTTCTCAGCACTTTGGCTGTATAATAAACAATCAGCAATACGGTTTGTTGTCGAAGCCTGATACGTTCTCAAAAGTGTATGGCCGACCGACTTTTCATATTCTCACGAGATGTAGTTGATTACGAGTCCCGTCTTTTGTTAAAGGCAAGTATCCTCGGTTACAAAAAAAGAAAGTCAAACCTACAGTTTAGTATCACTGAGAAACAAGTCGATGAACAACAATAGGAATTATTGTTTCGTTCCTTTTCGGATATCTCTAGAAGTTGATGTTTCACAGGCAACTAATTGCGTAGCAAGATTTTATAAATCGACTAGAATTAAACGACTTGGATATAACAGGTATTTTGGCCAAAATATATCTACCCACCGTTAAGTGTGAACGTCGTATCGGTGGTGGTGGGTTAATGGCAATTCTCTGGCCTCTCATTCGGAAGGACACGGGTTCGAAACCCTTTCCGGCCATCCAGATTTGGGTTTTCCATGGTTTCCCCAAATCAATCAAGGTGAATGCCCAGATGGTTCCTTGAGAATGCCCTGGCTGAATTCCTTCCCCCAGTCCTTTCCCGACTCTTAAGGACCTAGTCTTCTACGAGGCGGAAAGGTAACTAGTTTAGGTAACTATCGTAGAGAAACCAATTTTTGAACTGGGATTGATTGGGCTAACATACTTGTTTTCGTGCCTAAAATTCCTGTTAAACTACTGCCTGCGAGGAGATAAGTTGTGGTATACAAGGAACTTTGTACCTAGTGCTAAATCCTCTTCCATATTATGCCCGGAGTAATGAAAATTTCAGACTGTTTTTTCCTACTGGACAAGTTCATGGTGGATGATTCATTGCTATCGTCGAAATACAACAGTACGGATTCCACTTTGTTTTAACGATGCATAGATTTTGTGAAGTGTTTTGTATGAAATATTTTTGTGAAGGTAGAGAGACGTTAATGTTTTTAAATTCCCTGCAACTCCGCCATATATGCGTATACTTGACGCTATACGCTATAAGGTCGTAAAATTGTGGAACTTGTGACTTTACGCGTGTATTTCGGAGGATTCCTGACATTTGCTGCGTTGAGAGTTCTGCAAGAATTTTCTTGGTCATTTGAATAAGTTTGGTTTATCCTGAGTGATAAAGGCCTTACGAAGTTTTCTGTAGCCTGAGTTGGCCCATTACAGTTCTTTTCAGTCTGCTGATCTTTTCAGTCTGCTGATCTTTTCACTTTGTTCATTTTTATCCTAATATGTTAAACTTCTATAGTAGCTCGTTTTGATCATAAAGGCGGCCACTCATCTTGTAACGCTTTCGTCAGTGTTCACAGATAACTATATGTTATTCTACCTCAGATACTGAAGTGATTTTTTGTTGTTTTTTTTTCCCCTCGTGTAAGGGTTGAATCAGAATAAAAGCAGGTTTTTTAAATGAAGAATGACCGTTGATATTTCATTTGAAGCCATATTTACTGACACAAAAGACGGGTTATAAGATAAATATTAAGTTACGTGACAGCAGTTGGAACGGAAGTATGGAGCCTTTGCAGGAAGTAGTTCATAACTCTCCACAAAATTTCCAGATCGATCAGTTGCACTTCTGGGTGAATGGAATCCTTTAACTCTTCAAATGTTTCTGGCGTTTCTTGGTGGAAATCGCGCTTTAGCTCTCCCCACAAAAAAAAGGTCGTGGTTAACCACAGACACATTGTCGAAAAGTAATGAAAAATATCTGTACGAGCAATGGACCAGTGGTGCTATTTATTTAGATTCAAAAATGTGTACATCCCTGGGTAACCATTGCTCGTAGCAGGATTTGGGCTCCTCAATATCGCCTCTCTCAATGTTTCTTCTGTTCGTGCTTTCGTGCGGTGCTGACCTGAAAGATTTTGTACACAAAAAAAGAGGCTCTGCAGTCGACTAATAGGTTCAGTACTTTTATCGTATACAAACAACTGTTTGGATGCACCAAGGCAACTAAAACCTCCCGGAGAGTTTTAAGCAGGTCATTTTGTCGTTTCCTTCATAAGTGTAACTGTACGCGTGAGTATTGTGCTGGAATGTGTGTTGATTGTGTTGGGGATGAGTGATAAAGAAGGGTGGAGATGAAGCACATTGCCTGTCTACTTCGACCTCGTACACCTCCGAAGGTCGACAAGGGTCCGTCGAGTTTTACATCGCCAACTTGTCAGTTACTAATATATTGAAATACTTCTCCCACCGACGTGCTTGGGTAGCAATGTTAAGATCGGGTTAATGAGCTGTTGTACTGAATTCTTCATTTTCTTGTATCGTTAAGCGATGGAATGCTCAAAGTCGAGTTTTAGTGCAATGCATCCTTTGCTACCCACACTTTTCAATGAATTATGTGGATGTAGATTCACTATCAACCTCGCTCAATAGGCATTGCTTAGAGGTTTGGGATTTAAGGTAAAAAATTAGGTGATTAGCAAACGTGCACCATCACCTCTCATTTCCTGATGGTCTGATCAGTGGTCAAATCTTTCCGCCCCCGGGGTTCCAACTTGCTGAGAACTTTTCGAGCGCCATACATTGCAGTTCCTATTAGTAACACTTTTTGTTTCTCTGAAGAAATAAGGGTTTTTTATTGCCAAATACGCAGGTACATGTCCACCAGATTAGAAGTGGATATTAACATTGCTTGGAAGTGATTCTTACCAGAGTGATAAATCTTTTTATTATTTCTCCATACTAAAAAGTGCAGTTAAGCGGGTCAGTGGCCTGATGTCTGAGTTGTACTCGGGAGGTTTTTTATCTCGCATACGTACGAACAGTATAAATGTGACGTAGGATGCAGATAGCGACACGACACATGTCGTGGCAGAAGGTTACCTATCTTATATTGTGCTGTCAGACTGTTGTCACTGTGAACTGCGTATCTGCTAACCTAGACACACTGTAGTTCCATTCAGCAGTTTTATCGGTTAAGGCTTGACACTTTTGAAGAAATTATTATTTTGTCTCGTAATGTGGAACTTAGCCGTAAGAGTTTGTATAACATGACGCAAGCGCTGCAATTGTACCAGTTTAATGAAACAAAAGAGAATTTTTCTCGTGAAAGTTTATACTTTGTCACTGTTACTACTGAAAGACTGTTTTATCTCGACATTCTCCTACGCCATGTTAATGGATTTCATTCATTTTTTTCTTTGTCGCAACCAACATGCCATATAAATGGGCTGATGTAATAATCTTTGATTCCATACAACACACCCTTCGGAACAGTCTATAATAGTTCTAAGTGACTAAAATCAGTATGGGCATAATGCATCGAGTGCAAAATTCGAACGAGAGTGATTATTTTGTTTCTTGAATCAAGAGCCCATGAATCATCCAGATGTGTTAAGAAAAACCCCAATGATGCCTAACAAAGTAACTTTTTCAAGCTAGTTTCGTAATGCCACAATTGTGGAATAAATTTTCAAATTTTTCGTAATTGTTACAAGCCAATAAAAAGGAATTGCCACTGTTTTCTACGTCTTCCGTTTTCTGTAGATATGTTACATTAGTTTGTAATTTTTTTCAATTTACTTTTTGTTTTTTCACCGAGCATCTGGAATATATTTGTATCCAGACCTGCTTTTCGGCTAATGTTATGACCGAGCGTGGTGAGAGGTAGCTAACTCTCTGGCTTCGCATTCGGGAGGAAGCAGGTTCGAATCCTCGTTCGGCTATACAGATTTGGGTTTTCCTTGGTTTCCCCAGATCAGTTCAGGTGAATACGGAGATGGTTCCTTGAAAAGGCCATGGTCGAATTCCTTCCCGTCACTTGCCTCCCACCTCTAATGACCTCGACGTCGACGAAGCGTAAAGCCGAAAACAAAAATTCAGTGTTAATTTCGAAGCGATCACCAGTTGGAGTTTCAAAAAACATAGATTCAAATTGTTTCTTTTTTCACCACTGTTTCTACATGATGGTCTTATGAGTTCAGCGACTCGTGAAATTTAAATTTTTCTTAGCACGAACCTTATAGTTTTACCATAGGATTATTATTATTATTACTGGCATCAATATAATTATTATGTCGGACAGATTGAACCTCTTTCTCGTCCCCTAACATAACTTTGTCAAAGAAACCTACAAGTTAAAGTGGAATTCTAGCGAGGGAGCATTCTTTCCGTACGGCTAAAAAAGTATGTTTTCATGCATGGCTCAGTGCTACCTGATTGGAACTTTCGGTACAAAATTGCCTATTTTATGTAACGGAGCATGTTACTTTTTATAATTTATTATGGCATTTCCATTTATTGGTATGACATGCTCAAAGATTTGTAAACACACAATTTACAGATGAGCAGCGATGCACATTGTTATGTGAAAATTCAGGACAAATGTTTTCTTAAACACCGAGCGTGGGGGTTAACGTTCTGGCCTCGCATTCGGGAGGACGCGGGTTCGAATCCCCGTCCGGGCATCCAGATTTGGGTTTTCCATGGTTTCCCCAAATCACTCCAGGCGAATGCCGGAATGGTTCCTTCAAAAAGGCCATGGCTGAATTCCTTCCCGTTCCTTGTCCCCAGTCCCATCCCGCCTCTAATGACCTTAGCCGTCGACGAGGCGTAAAGCAATAAGCAAAAATAAAAAAAGTAAAAAAAAGTTTTCTTAAAAAAAAATTGCAGCGTAGAAATCTTCACTCATATGCCTCATCGAATCTCAAAGGAAAAAAGTCGCTGGAATTTGTATGTGTACGGTGCACATTTCGGTAATTTCACAATCGAAGCTATCAGTAGAATAGGAAGGTGTTAGACCGAAATATTGTCTCCACCTTTAAGGAAGCTATGCCTGGAATTGAATAAAAGCACAAAAAATGGAATTTAATGCTGTACAAAAGTGAAACGAAACGATGAATGAGGGGGAGGTGAGGGTAGGGTATTACAAAAAGGGATAGGGTAGTGGGTGAATACCTGGAGAATTAGTTTGTAAGCAAACGAAACAGTTAAAGGGCAAACTGTAGTGGAAGACAAATACAAGCAGATAGTTGAGATCGTAGTTTAATGCGCATCTGGAGAGCCTGCTTATGTTAACGCTCTGACCGGGTATTCGGGCGGACGTAGGTTCGAATCATCCTCATCCGCCCAATCCGATTTCGGTTTTCTAGGGTTTACCGCTTTAACTCCAGGCGAATGCCGAGACGATTCCTTTAAAAGGCTATGACCGAATTGCTTACCGTTGCTCATTTTCAGTCCCCTTCTACCCTATACGAATTTACTTTATGCGCGATCATGATTACGTAGTTTTACATATTTCCTTGAGTCACCGCGGATAATGCTGGGGTTCCCTTCGGTTTTCATATCACACAATTTTTTTTTTTTTTAATTTGAAAAAGTCAAATTAAACCTAAACCATCTCCGACCCCCACAAAAAAGTGACAACACTCATTGCCATCCTCGACATCATAGCTACGTCGCAACACGAGAAATTCTCAAAACTTATCTCTGTTCAAGTATACTCTGCTTCAAGATGTAATTGTCGCAATAAATGAACACGATAAAGTTGGACAAGAAAACTTATATAAATCGCTAATCACGCTTAATTAATTTCAATTCGATACATTTTACAATTCCATACACGTACAAAATGTGTTTCGTCATATCGTGACCGACCAGTTCTGTTGACTCGTCGAATTATACATTTTTTTTTATTTTTTTTTACAAAAATCGCTATTTTAGATATACATTAAGGACCTGATTGATTTGTTTCGGAGGGGAACAATAAGCAGGATTGAAGAGACATTTTATTTTAACCCGGTTACTACACGACTGGAACATCTCCACAAAGCCAAGAACATTAACGTTATCTCTGCCACAAATCTGCAAGGTCGCTTGCTTACCCGTTATGGCGCTCCTATTTGAATTTCAAATCTGCACTGTTTGCGACAAAGCCGCCACTATGTGGGCAACACGCAATTTGATGAGCGAATTTTAATGTCGTTGCGAAATAATGTTGAGACATACAGTGTGTTGTAACTACGTTCCCTTGTTGTGTTATCTTTGTTGCTTCCTCTTTAAACATTCGCGGAATTAAGTATCTGGTTAATGTGATACTGTCAAATGGGTCTTTGTTTCGTCATATGCTATTACGTGTTACAGTATTTCGATAACTGTGTAGCCAGAAAATCTTTCCTTCGGTCATAGCAGTTGTCACATGTAATGAATATTACTGAAGTTTTATTTCTTGGATCACCGAATTGAAAAAATAAAAAATAATAATAATAAAACTGAAAGATTGCGGTGTATGTTCCTTTGAAATCGTTGGAGGTGTGGTGCCAAATGTTGTAGATTAACAGTTTGATGAAAGTCCTTACCATCATCTGACAGAGAAGTCTGGTGGCTTAGTGATAAAAATTTCTGGCATACGATCGAAAGGTTCTGGTTCGAATTACTGTTTCAGCGGGGATTCTTATAAGTTTTTATCCTATCCTTCACCATTGATAATGATCGTTTTGTGTTTTTGAAATGACCTAGAGCGCTTCCGTGGTTCGGATAGCAGGTACATTTTTATGCTCACTTTACTATGCAGTGGATTAGGTTAGCCCCACTTAAGGTCCATCCACAGATTACGTCACATGAATTTCGTGATTTTTTGACAACTCCCTCCCCCCATGTCACAGGTTGTCACATTTGTGGGGACCTCCCCCTCCCCTGGTGTGACGTCACATATTTTGAAATTTTAAATTTATAAATTAAAACAGCACTTCCGAAATGATTAATGTATTTCTAGTTAATCATATCATCAATAAATCAAACATTTAAGAAAATATTAAAAAAATGAATTAATGATACTAAATTGAGTCGTCATGTGTCCATGGCTTTTGAACCCATTCCTTGATACTGTTTATTATTGGCATAATAGTCACTTCATTCTTGATTTCGATAGTGTTGGGAACATTCGATGTGTAAACATCATCTTCCGCCACGAGCCAAAAAGTTATACAAATTATGCATTTGATGTCACAAAGTTTATGACCATCCCCACCCCCCTTGTCACACTTTGCTGACCCCCCCCCCCCCCCAAAAATCAAAGTGTGACGTAATTTATGGATGACCCCTTATCTGAGACTAAACGGAATTGCCATGTTCTTAGACAGCAGAAACATCTGTGACTACAGTAATAATAATAATTTCGTATAGTCTTCATAATGTAGTGACAGATTTTACCAGCTGAGCAATTAGCCTCTCATAGTCACCTTCTCCTCACTCGGTAGTCCTACTGGTTGAACGGGACCTATATCTTAACGTGGAATTCAAACTGCGCAATGTTTCAGCTTATTTCACATTAACGCAGCTGTGCCAGAGATTTATTGATGCATACACACTTCTACGATGTGACACACGCCTACCAAGACGCTCTGTGACGCCCTTAAACAGTTAAATTCACATTTTATCTGTAACATTGAATGTTTATTATTCCTTTCACCTTTTACTGTAATTTCTTTTACGGACCTGAAGCTACATTTTTCAACTACGTTTACGACCTGCATAATAAATATTTTAACCGTATATTCACTAAATTTTATCACCATGCAAATATGTTGGTCATCTGTAACATCTTTTGCTCACGGCTTAGTAAGTTTAGCTATAGAGAAGGGTTTCTCAAAGTGTGTTACGCGAACCCCTGGGGGTTCGCGATAAGATTTACGTTATGGCGGCTGAATGACTGTCTCAAGCATGCAACATGCTCAATGGTGAACAGACACTGAACATGAGCAAAATTCTCCTAAAATTGACTCGACCTGCTGCAAGTAACAAGACCATCAATAACATTAATTAGTAGCAATTGCTCTTTATGACTGTATTTCTTTAAAAAAATAAAAATCCTTATTTAAAAAAAAATTGGAATCTCGGCTCTTAAGGGGGGCTCGCCATTACCAGGGAAATGTTTAGGGGATACGTGGAACTAAAAGTTTGAGAAACCCTTACAGAGGAATGGAACTCCGTTTTTCATGAAGCCATTAACTCAAATTCAAACTTCAGTGTAGGAAAATCTATACAGAATTTAACGTAGGATGAATTAAAAAATGAAACATTAAACGAAAACTGATGTAACTTTTCCCAAAACATTTTCGCAGAATTCGTAAGAATTTGAGATCGTTTATGGCTCACTGACTGGGAAAATAAAAACTTTTTTGTTAATGGTGAAAGCTTTCATGCTTCTTGCTCTGTCATTTTGTACGAAGGTATCTTGGGAATGAACGTTGTGAACTGCAACATAGCAATTTTTTTAACCGCTTTTCAGACGTTAGTTGTTTCAGCCAGAACAAGTGAATAGTCACCGTTTGGTTAGATACAGGGTGTCAGTTATCTCGTAATCCCACAGTAGATTGTCAAGGCCTTTCACGGACCAACTACTCTTTCTGGTCTCATCGCAGCCTGCAGTGTTCTGATATTCAAGCTGTATGAAGGATCCATTCTAAATCCTCAACGACTCAGACAATACCCATTGTGATCCTTCTAGCGTAGCGTGTGACCCTTCCGTTAATGACTTGTCCGCATTCTTGTTCCCGTTTCGTAGCCTACTATTCGATCATAACCTGCTTCGTTGTTTACATATCTTTTTCCGTGGCGTGTGTGTGTGGGAGGAGTGGGGGAGGAAGGGGCTTAATATCAGCGAAGTACTTTTAATAGATAGTACTTGCAGTCATATTATACTATAACGTAATGTTTGACTCCATTGCATTGTGAAAGCGTGTTTCGAGT
The DNA here is from genome assembly GCA_031002005.1 of Vandiemenella viatica. Lineage (NCBI taxonomy): Eukaryota > Metazoa > Arthropoda > Insecta > Orthoptera > Morabidae > Vandiemenella > Vandiemenella viatica. The sequence goes on along the minus strand of CM061914.1, from coordinate 112,538,680 downwards.
CATGAATCCGGCAAAATAGTGAAATTTTTGAAATGATAACTTCTACAAGCGCATTACGCGATGTTTGGATGGGGGTAAATCTGCGAGTTCGTGACGTCACCTTCACCATCACGCCACCTGTTGCGCGTATGATATACGCGTTGGACGCTTTTCGCTAAATCTTCATACAAACAGTTTTTATCAGATTTTGATGCAAGTTAGTATTCGCATACTGTAAAACAAATATAAAAAACAATGTTTGATTTACAGAAGCCTAAAGCCTCTCCTCCTTTCCCCCTCACCTTAATTTCTGTCGCCGTTGTTCCTACAAACCCACAGTTTTTATCCGATTTTGATAGTAATTGATACACTTATACTTCAAAACAAGGCAGTCTGGTAGCTCAGCTCAGTGGTTAAGACGCTTCCGAAAGTTCTCTCCGGTCGCGGGCTCAAATCGCGTGGCGAGTAGGAATTTTTAGGAATTGTATTTCATTATACGAGCTACACCGGAACGTTCTGTGGTTCTGATTCCACGTTAAACTGTAGGCCCTCAGGAAAGGAATTAGCTTTCTTGCCTCTGACACACTAGCGTGGTAATTCTCCTTCGGGAAGATTCGACGAACCGTCGGGTCGTGGACTAAGTTAGGTGTTTCTTTTTTTAAATAAAAACTTCCTTAGGCGCGTTGGGTGATTTTTGAATGGGTAAAATCTTATGATTTGGCATTACCGACATGTTAATGTTAACAGTATATCTGTTGCGGTCGGGTGGCTAAGTGGTTAAGGTTCTGACTGGCGAACGAATGGTTCCCGGTTCGAATCTCTTGTCTCGGCGGGGATTTTCATAGACCATTATCCCAACCTTCACCTCTGGGATAGCCTGAGGTGTACTGTGAAGTACGTCAGAACACTTCCGTGGTTCGAATTCCACGTTAAACTGTAGGTCCCTTGTATCTGGTAGCACTACCGGGTTGGATTTAGGCGGCTAAGGCAGGGGTGCAATGCAATAGCCACCAGGTCAATAAGTCGACACGGAATTATTATTTAGTATATCTGTAGCTATAAGTATGAGGTGTTGCTTGTATGATATTGATAGTTTTTAAGTTTTCACTTCCTTCGGTAGTTCCCAATTACCTACTTTTTTTCCTTTCTCTAGGAACATAGGTATTAAACAATTTTTCTGGTACAGAATTATATAGTTACAGCTTGCATGTGAGCTTTCTGTCTGCCCCTCATAACGCGGCAGAATGTATGCCATAGCAGAAAGTACTCTTTATCGCAGATCATTTAAATTCAGTCCACTCAGAACACTAAAGATTGCATGTTGAAATAGCAATCAAGATAATGTGAAGAAAATAGTGATAAACGCCAGGTGAATACGAAAGGTATTTGTTGTGGTAATAATAATACTTCTAGCATCTGCCGAAGAGTTTTAAAACCGTTCAAATGTCTTTGATACGGTGATTGAATGATTTGGGAGTTGATTGGAAACGTATTGGTCGTAGATTTGAATTGCTTTGTAGGCCTATATATAAAGTGTGTAAAGCTGCATGGTTGGGATTTCACACGAAATTTTCGGTGTTATTTACGCGTTGGGCTAACCTATTAGAGATTACGCTACGAGCGAGGTAAAATCCGCGTGACTTGGATTTTTTTGTTGGTAATTAAATCAATACTTATTTAATGGCGCTGATGTTTCTTGAACAAGTTCTGAGGAAATCGGAGATAACTGTATTCAGAGCTGTCATTCACTATCAACATTGCGAAAAGTAGTTTATTTTCTCGCTGAAGAATTTGGGTTTTGTTTCTATTTGGAAATAAGATGCAGTGTCATTAATGATTTGAGAAGTTAGTGCCGCACGATGTTGCAGCTTACTTTTATAGAAACATTATCCTTTTCCTTCAAACGTAAACCTTACCTCCTAAATATGTCATGGAAAAAGCAACTTAGTGGATAGTGATTCCACTTAAAACATTCATTAAAAGTTTTGCAACGCGATCGTATGTTTCATTTGCGGTTTATTCCGTTGATAACATTATCAGTAATATGACCTGCTTGCTTCGTAAACCAGCTACGTCGTTATCTTTAATGCAGATAACATTGTTTCAGAGCGTCATACGAAATGCATGTAATACTGCAATATGAAAAATTTCACCATTTTTTCGGGGATCTGTAATGTAGTTCGGACGGGTAGTGTGGTGTATATGTAAAGAATTATTATTTGTAGCATTGTATAACTGTGTTAAACACTGTGGATTTTTCTTTTTGATTAGAGTGTTCCTGTACGCCCGCACTGTTTGCTACTACCAGAAGAATACAAATTATTTGTACCTCAGTTCATTTGCTTATCCGTTTCTGGTTACATGACTTTGTTTTGTTTCTTTTATATTTCTCTTTCCTATGGGTAATACTAAGCACTTAGGATTATTACTCAATTGTTGGATGGATGTTAAAAGAAAGTAGCCGATGTGCGGCTTAGGAAGGCCGAATGTGTACCGACTTTTTTTCCCTTTTTTAAAACAATCCTTGGTTACTTATTTTTCTTAAGTGTGTTATTCGTCATCCTTTAGATAACGATCCAGTTGAAAAAAGGTTACCAATTTCTCATTTTAACATCAGATATCCTCCCTTTTCCTTTCAGGACCATTCTCGAATTTACTAATAAATTTTACCTACTTCTTGACTAAATGCTCGCCGTTTTGTGGTTTTGAAAGCCAAGTCATGGAGCTTTATTCAATTCCTTCATTCAATAAGATCAGAAATATATATATATATTTTCGATAGTCCTCGTGGTTTTTACGGCATTGACTTACTGTACTGAAGTATTTACAACTTCTGTTGGAACTCCCAATCGTTTGACATAAGTACAGTCATTAGTGACGACTTTAATTTAGCCGCAAATTAAGCAGCAAGGCTATGACTAAATCTGAATGCGGCTTGCAATGCACTCTGGTGTCAAGTCTAGCAGTTGTCTTGAGTTCTGTACTTATTTCAGTTGCGTCCTGTGATTATTTTTTTTTTTTCGTCCATATTTGCTGATAGGTGACTTTGACCGAGAATATGTCTGCGCTTGAAACTGTTCTTCTTTTCATGACCGTTCTGGTCGTTGCGACATATTGTTCTACGAGTATTTATAGTATGAAGTGATTCACCCACCTGGAAACGCAGTTGTAAACGTTTTCTCAACTTCGATTTCCATCATTTTGACCCTGTTTGTAGAGTAACGCGACTAAAAAAGAGTGGAGTGGAAAGTACTATTCCAGGTAACCAAGCTATCGGCGTTCCCTGTACAGATAACTTGAAGTGCCGTCATATGTTGTAATACTCATTTGGTCCTTCGCTTCTTCAGTTTCAATTTATGAAGTGAGTCATGTGTTGGCACTGGTAGCATAATTTCTCTGCTGTACCTTAAATCGACACTAATTTAGCTTGGTCAAATGTCCTGGTTTTGGTAACTACGAGAAATGTAGCACTTTCATTCTTGCCGGAACTATGAACTACGTTACATCATACACCACTTTTCGGCAATTTGCGTCACTGATAGTGAATCGGCAAGTATAAACAAACTCAAAAAATCTCATGACGCGTATCACCCTCCGATGGCTATCTAAGATATATCACTTAGCAACAGCAGGCTACAGCAAACATCAGTCTTAATGTTCTGCGAAAACAGGTAATATGAACTTACTGAGAACTTTCTCACTGTACTCTTTGTGATTGGTGTATCACTGCGCATTAACTTCGTTCGGTTGCTGGAATGTTGCATTACTCACGCACCAAGAATAGGATTTGTTCCACGGATATTTGATTCAAGAATACTTAGAGTAGTACTTTGTTACCACTATACCAACGGATCCGTTAGCAATAGAACACGTAAGGGGATTTTATAAATATTAAGTCTGCCCCAATCATATCTCTTCTTTCTCGGTTTTTCTTAACTCCTGTTGGAAAGCATTCAGTGATCGTGTTTCATATAAATTTTAATGTTTTGATGCGTGCTTTTCTAAACCTTCTTCCTGTCTGTAAAGGTATATTACTCTGTTTGGTGTAAGAGGCGCATCGCTCGTCTATAACTGTTCACTCTTTTCCACAGGAATTCTACTTTTCTAAGTAAATAGATACTGTTGTAGATCTGTGCTATTTAGGCATATATTGGAATAGTTTAAACCAGAGAGAAAGGCCCCCCCCCCCCAATTGTAGCAGTACACTTTAAGCTGCCTGTAAATCTGTTGTTGAGAAGTAATGCCCAGAATTTTTACATTGTCAAATTGTATGAGCCCCAAGTTTGAGAATAATTCCTCAATTAAAATCGTATTAAAACATTAGAACAATAGGAGGATCTACACTAAGATTAGCATGATCAGGAAATAGCTAAACTGCTATTAAAATATTTATTTTGGATGTTTTCTTTTTAAACAATTTGGTGGTTTAGAACGGTGAATAATTTGTATACAAAGTGCATTTAACACTTTTGACTGTTATAATTGCCTGTGACTTCTAGGTGATATAAAAAGCTTGGAACTACTGTAAAAATCAATCGCCTCAATTGTTTTGATTATAGCAATACCTCTTTATTATACGAAAACAATATTCTGAAGAGAATGGTTAAGTATTCTTCTAGTTCAGTATAGCTGTCGAAGATCTGAAAAGTTTGAGCGTATGGTATATGCTATTCTTTTTAAAGACTTCTGATCAAATTTACGGCAAACTGAAATTATTCGGTTAATCAGCTTGAAAAGTATATTGCTCAATGTTTGTAACATATTTTGGCTACTTCTAATGGTGCGAGATTGCACAGTTAATGAGTCATTGTACGGTAGGCATATGTCGTTGGCATCGTTACTACCATACAGATTATGATTTTTTTATTTTTTTAATAGGGCTTATGCCAAGAAGCAGTTTGTTTGTTTCTAATGCTTTCAGTATCAACGAGCTGTCAATCACAATCACTCTCACCATCTTGTCTATATTTTCCACCCAGTACGAATTGCAATATCACGGAATAATATAAATGAGAGATATATCGCTGCAACTTTCTCACACGTACATTATTCTCGTTCTTGGTTGTGACGTCAGTTCTATTGTTTTTTCAGATGAACTTGGAGGGTGCCGAAATGCGCGAGCGAGCTGCCCGCATCTGCAGGGATTACTTGCACGGTGCCTGGAAGGCAGTCACTGCTAGAGACATTCAACTCAAGAGGATCAGGTGAGAACACCTTCAGCGATAACATTTGATAACTATCAATCTGATATTACCGAAATACGAACTCTCTTTGTAAGCTGTCTGGCAGGAGTCTTATTTCGGACTGACAGGTGGAATTAGTGATTGTTGGAATTTTACAGCTCCTTAACATGACCCTCTCCAACGAACCTTGAATTCTTTTTTTGAAATAAACTGTTAACGCTCCTCAGCTCGGATTCGACGTTAAATGTGTAACCACTACAGAACTAGAATGCTCAGCAACATTAAACTTTGAAGGCGTGTCCGCTGAATTATTGCCCATATTGAAGTACAAAGATGGCATTCAAAAATTAATAGTAAACTTTTGTCGCCTTAAATGGACTGCAGGCAATATATCCAATGTAATGAAGAAAAATCTGTGACTACGAGCACAATCTTTCATGGCGTGCAGGGAAAGTGTCTGTCCCCCACTGGAAGTATCTCTGAATCGGGGTGACGAAATCTATCCTAAGTAATGAATATTCCGCTCAAGAAAATTGCTGGGGGATAACAATTGTGTACTTGTTTCTTATCGTTATCGTCAATTACAGAAGAACTTTCACGTGTTCCGATAAATTCCATTGAAATCTGCCTAACAACTGATAATCATGATGAATATCTTTCGGTGACTGATACTCAAATGTAAATGTTCGGTAGTTTCATAATCAGGAAGATCGCACAGATTACAGGATAAAAAAATTAAAGATAAGGACAATCGATTTTTCAGAAATTTTGTACAAAAGTCGTACAAATTCAAATTATAATCTGATTTAGAGCCTAATGAGAGAAACAAGTGCGAGATGCTGAATGACATCTTGGAATAATTACTGATCTTTTAATTCGTCCAGTACGGGTCTACCTATAAATTAAGTCACAAAATTCACGATTCCCCAACCCCCTTTTGTACATTTTGTGGACCCTGTCTCTCGTTGTAACATTACATATTTCGCAATTTTAAATTTAGTACTTCCAACGTGATGTCAGGAAGCTTATCACTCACCCTCATCCATCCGCCTACCCATAGCCCGCTCTCCCTCCATCATGTGACGCCATGTTACATGTGACGAAGTTGATGGATGCCCTAACCGGCGTACAAATTGTAGCCTCCATTGATGTGAGTGAAATGCTCAAAATATAAAACGACATAGAAGTATCGAATTTCATAACTAATGAAACATGTCGCCATGAGGATTTGGTGAAAGACTGAGGATAATTGAGTAGACTTAGTAAAAAATGGAGTAAGATTAGAAAGATGGCCATATCTTATTAGATAATGCCAACATGCGTAATGCGAACTTGAACTAAATTTCAAAACATTTACAGCAAAGAGCGTGACAAAGAATTGTTTTCCATGAGTAAAATTTAAGTCCTTGATGGGAACGATTTTCAGACGTATTTGGGCTAGCAATACAAAGCAGAATACATTTGGATTGACATATAACCTTTGCCTGAGGTAAAGCTGAATCTACATTGCGATATGTAAGTTGAATTTTGAACAATTAAATGAAATAGATAATGTCGTAGAGAGGTTTATATTCTTAGATCTTAGGTACGTGTTGTGTTGTATGGGTTCCCAATTGCAGGGGGTTAATTAATATCAACAAAGTACAGAGAGGGCAGATAGTTTTGCGATTGCTGGCCACAGTCCGATGAAGGTGACACACATTTGATTTGAAAAGTGGGATTGCTTTTATTAACATACAGACGACTTAGTTTTCGACTGAATTTATTTGCAAATTTGAAAAATAACTTCGAGTTAAGAATATTGGGAAAAATATTTCGGCCACCAACCTATTTGAGTTACAATAACAGAGGTTAAATGCGTTAAATAAGGTACCTTACTAATCTCTATATGTATTCTTCCTTTCCTCGTTTCTGTAGGGATTAATTTTGGTGCAAAGCATCCTTTTCCACCCACAGATTTGTAAATTGCTAGACGACCGAAACGATAAACATTGGCAAGAATTTTTTTTTTACCGGAAAATGCAATGCAGTTAAAATTAGGGAAACATCAAAAGTATGTAATTGTTTTGCTGCTTTTTTTATAAATGATAGATTATAATTTGAGCTCCAGTGTCCCCGAACATCAAAATATTGTATTAGAGACTGTGGAGAATTCTCGTATATCTTTAATTCTGACACGTTAGGCATCTGTTCGTTACCAACTGGTGTGATCCAGTCTGATCACTCGTAGATACAGACGTGATTAACATAATCTATCTTGTTTATCGGTTGAAATGTAACCACGCTACAAATGGACTCCGTTACAACTCATATCTTCCTGACTATCCCAGGTTTCGTGTATCTAAATAGCATTCCAGAATGTCCTGCCACTTGATAACAGAAGAAAAAGTCGCCTTGGGTCTTAGGAGCTGAGGAATTCAGAGGGGTGATGTTCCTTATCTTCAAGATGTGATCCTCCGCACACAAGAAGTCCATTTGCCATATGGACTCTCACATGTCACCGACTAAAATGATATGTCACGAATAGGGTAGAGTGGTGATTAGATCAGTGGAATTTTGGGGATGGTAGGTCTATTTCAGCTGATTATGTTTATCTAGTGCTGTCCTTGTAATGAAACGAAATACAATAGAATTAAAATACTTTGGTGGAGGTAGTTTTTAACTGGCTATGTTAAAAGAATTTGAGAGAAAAGTAATGAGAACTTTCTTTTTCGATAATCAAAGCAGAAACACTAGGATGAATTCGCAGCATTGTTTCCCATAAGTCTTCCCCTTGCAAAATGTGTAAATTTGTGTCGTAGATTGTATAATAGGTTTATAAATGTATTCTACTTACATCATCAGCTTTGTGGATTGTCCGGCATATCCTCTGCCATTTTTAAAGGTCTCTAGGAACTTCTTTCTCATTAATGAACTGTCTTGACTCTGTTTTCTACGCCTGGCCCATTTATTTTATCCGTGATCTTCAAATAGATCTCCTTCGATTTATTTAGTAGCGCTACTTTTCGCATTTTGCCCTCTTCCATTCTCTTGAGGTGCCCCATTGCAATATTTTCTTTGTTCCGTGGTTCGGATTCCACGTTAAACTGTAGGTCCCCTGTACCCGGCAGGATTGTCGGGTTAGGTTAAGGCGGCTACGATAGGGGCGGAATGCGCAACCAATAAAAACCCTATCTCCAGGTCATTACGACCACACGGAATTATAATTATTTTCTTTGTTAGCGTCTCTTCTAATACTTCAACCTTCAACATTTCCCAGATTTTTTTCCTTCTAATTCTGTCTTTCCTTCTGACACTTTCTATGCCTCTCAGAAATCTCCATCTTTACTGCCTAATCTCTTCGACCATGTCCAGGTTTCAGACCCATAGGTCAACATTTGGTTGGTAGTGCAATTTTAAGCCATTTGTGAAAGGATGGGTTAGTTGATTGTGTTAATGTTCTATTCGTGTAGAAAACCTCGTAAAGTGCTTGTTGAATGCAATTTTTCGTTTTTTTTTTGCGTTGTAAGTGTTGTATGTAAGGATGATTTTTACATGCATTCGAGGCCTAAGTTTTGGAAAGACACCTAGTTGATCGTGAAGCTCAGTGTTTCGAACAAGTCAACACCGTAAGTAACTTATACTTTAACTCTGTTTTGGATTCTGTCACACTTTTGGTACACGATCAGCTGTCTCTCTGGTTAAAATTTTTCTCACCGCCCGCACTCTGGCCTACTTTCTTCGGGTCCATTTCTAAAAGTAATCTGCTCGAGTCTGGCATGTAGAGGCAAATGTTTTAGTATTCCGCCAAGCAACGGAAAGAAAGTCCAGAAATTAACGATCTTTTATTTTTGGTTTGTGAAGTATGACGATGCCGTCAATTTCTGAAATAATTAAGTACCTTCAAGTGTAGCAATATCGCATACTATCTTCACCCTCTATTCTTCAAGAAGTTGTTGTTTTTCACTTGGTATTTCTCTGTTGTGGTTTCTAGTCCACTGTTTACATTTTCAAGCAGAATCGCATTGTAGAAGTGGACTTCAGACTTTTCCACTACTCGTCCGTCAAGGATGATGCTACGAGATAAGTCTCAGCCCATTGCAGTGATTTTCCCCTGTTTATCGTCATAAACCGTCCGATGTCTTCGTACTTTAATTGGTCCAGATAAACAGCGTGAACAATATCTTGAAGCTTCCATGACGAAATATACCATACACTGAAGTCTTAAACACACTGTGCTGTGGACTACATTGTAATCATATCGTCAGCAAATAATTATACGTTAGTATATCCTATGACTAATTTTATGATCTTTGCTTTTTGTCCATATAAGGTAAGCGGAAGTTAAGCATTTCTTTTTTCCAATTTCGAAGGTTCTGACCATACTATTAAATAACTATGCATTTTAAAGCCATTTTATTTTTCCTGAATATTTCTAATACATCTGTATACATAAAAGGCAACGCTTGTGTGTGTCCTAGATTAAAAAACTACTGGACCGATTCATGTGCGGTTTTTTGCAAAAGGTTTAAAGCTATAGAAATCCTCGATCTGACCAGTAGAAAGAAACATCACTCATTCAAAAGAACTAAGTGTGTGCTTGAAAGCATCAGAACTGTGGAGAAGTTTTAATTTCATTTACGACGAAATTACAAAACTATTTTCTGCAGAACATTTTGGTATAAAATTAATGGATATTGGAAATGGGTAAATTAGGGGGTCCATTAATTGCGTGAGGTGTTTTTCCGGAATTTCAGACACGCCCCTCTGGCGAGACTTTGTGGGTTCCGGTCGGACTCCCCCCCTCTAAAATGACGTGAGATTTTGACGGAGACCCCCCCTCCCTCCCTAGTAATCGACCTCGTAACTTTTTGAAACTTTTTTTTTTTTTTTTTTTTTTTTTTTTTTGCGTCTCATGCTTCCAAGGACGGCTAAACCCCAACTTTTGGACGAAATACTCCCCCTAAAGTCGACTTTGGCGGATTTTTTTTTTTTTTTTTTAGCTCTAAAATCCTACAAGAATTTCAAAGCCTCACGTGAGATTTCCGTTGACCCACCCCTCTCCCCCTTGGTTAGGTTTCGTGAGATTTCGCCGGACACCCCCCTCCTCCGCCCCCCATATTTCACCTCACGGAATGAACCTCGTGGACAATTATTAGTTGCATGCTCCTGTGTATTGAAACGAATAGATTTATCTGTATGTAAGCTGAATGAAACCGCCGAATACATTGTAAATCCAACAAGAGGATTGCAATAAACTTAGTTCAATAAAACGGTAATTACAATTTCTGTAACCAAAACATTAAAATGATATATATATATATATTTAAAAAATGCTATCAAACTTGCAAGTAATAGATTTCTTTATCAACCAACGATATAATATACGTAAAGTTCCTAAATATTTTGTCGTATGTACCGAAAACCAACACGTGTCAATTTTAGTTTAGCGTCTCGCTGTACCGCATAAAAAACTTTTGTTGTAAAACGCACCACGATTCGTTGAGTTTGATTAGAGCTCAATTTTTAGGAACATAAATTCGTAACCCCTGTCGATTTATGTTACACGCAAGAATTTATGTAACTATGCTCCGCACAGTGGTTATCCGTAACAGAAATATTCTTCTAGTGTAAATTACGACTGAAGACGTTTATTTATTTCTTCGTGATCATATTTATACATTCACGTTCAGTAGAAAGTAAAAATAGTAAAAGTGCTTCCGGTCGAGGCGATTTTGTTAACAAGGTATGCACTTTCGGCTATGGCGAGCACACACGCTCTTCAAAACTGTTCCCCAGAGAGAGAGAGAGAGAGAGAGAGAGAGAGAGAGAGAGAGAAAGGGGGGGGGGTTAATGATGAGAAAGGGCTCTGTAGTCTTTTCACGCATGGATATCTAACCCATGCCTTACAATTTAGATAAAATTTCTTTTCGTTTGTTACTTTCCGCTTATACGCAATGCATCGACCATCAGAATCCAACTCCGCTCATCTCTACCGTCAAATGCCATTCTAGATTTGGTACCCATCTTCCATTGTAATTGCTTTGTTAAACATGGAGGTTTTGTCCTCAATTTAGAGTATGAGAGGCTATGGGTATACTCTTGGTAAATGTTTTCTGATGTCTGTAATTTGCACCAACACCTATGCACAGTTAATTAGCGTTGTGGTTCCACTCTAGTTATCGCGCTGTCTGACGGATACCGCAAAAACAATTTAAACCACTTCAGAAAATTGCTGCCGAAGAAGCGTTCAAAGGTCGAAATCTGAAATGGGCTCGAGTACAATATATTTCGGAATGATTATAAAGAATGCGATAAAGTGACTGTAGTCTTGCTTGCGCATTGGAAATTGCGATTTTCGTGTAGCAACATAAGCGGACGTTGAAGTTACGTTAAATTGCAATCTGGACTAGAATTCTTTCCAGTTCCTTGTGCAATGTAAAAATAAAATAAAAAACCAACAAAAGGAAGATGTACCAATCATAAAGTACGTGAAGCATAATGAAATGAACGTGCGACATGAATGGTCGCGTTTGAGTTCCATTTGCACCCTATTTCTACGCAAACTCTAAGTTGCCAATTTCGTACTTGAAATGTCTGAGGATTGCCAGCTGTGGAAAGATATCGGACTTAAACATCACTGTAAACAGCCATATAAACAAAATGGCCCATAAGATTCTAAATCCCCGAGTTACTGGTTTCTCGTAGGGATTTGACCATCGCGGGATGATAATTTCTTGCATATTTTGTTAGCATGGTGATCACTTCCGCTGTCGCTTCTAAGTGAAGGAGTGGAGGATGCCGTTTCTTAAAATCGACTGTAGCATACCTGCAACTTAAATGTTAAAGCAGGACCTACGCGAAGAACAAAAGGAATTTATAGAATACCAGTAAAAAATGACTAAAGTATTGAAATAGATTCAAAATATACAGAAATAAATGGGGGAAATATCTGGAGAAATACTTTCAACAAAGTTCTACCTTCTGACATCACCACAATGTGGAATAGAGTTGTGAATGAGTTAATTCCGACAAACAAGAAACAACAAACACCGTAGCTTAGGACAATAGTGATTCCTGTGGCAACATTTCACTTGCGATGAAGCCAAGAATCTATGAACTTGGCTAAGGTCTAAATTTGTTTTGACAGGACATCCATTACCGACATTTCAATGATGTATTCAGTACTACCCGATTTAAAGAGATTTCCAAATTAATATATATATATATATATATATATATATATATATACATACAACAACTTTTGATAGGTCAGCGTTTTACAGACGCCACAGCAAGTAGGGACCGTCCATAAACTACGTGGCTCGGTCTAGGGGGGGACGGGTTGAGTAGCAGTATTGGATTAACCACGTAGCAGGAGTTAGCAAATGCTACGGGCCTGGCGCCTTCTGGGGGGCCTCGCGCTCTGGGGGACCTCCCCGTCAGGCACACATGTGAATATTTATTTCCGTCATTTAATTAACTCTGTAGTATACAATAGTCGAACAAGAGAAAACAGTGGAAAATTTCTTCTGGAATCAGTAAGGAAATAAGCTACGTGCCACGCCACGTCAGGCTACGCGAGAGGGAAATGGGGGGGGGGGGGATTCACAGGAAGCCAAAATGGAGCTGCATTGTTTGTGGACCCTACCGAAGATAAGTTATTAAGATTTCATATAACATTGAAAACTAAGGCCTGCATACCGTGGACATCGAACAGATGTAAATAAAATTTTGGGAACACGTTAAACAGAAGTTTTTGAAAGTGTTAGGAATGAAATATAAAATAAACCATGTACTTTGAATACTGTGACTATTTCGGTTACTTGTCAGTGTTATGTGATGTGAATACTAAATGTAATTCTGTTACCTAGGCAACAAATAAGATGAATTTGTAGTTTAAAAAAGGGAGAAGTGGCGAGTGGGTACAAGGCGACAGAATAAAACATTTTGCCAGAATTTGTTTGTTTTACTACAATTAATAACTGAAGTTCTTAACAAAACATACCTTAAAGCATGCTGATACGAACAGATCTGGTTTTGTCTGAGATGAGATTCGTATCAAGACCTGAAAAAATTATGGCAGTGTCGAGATTCAAACAGTTGCCTTCTCCATTCAGTGTTAAACATGTTAGTCACCAAGCTGAAACAGATTCTACTCTTTTTCGGATCGTATCTTCAGTGTCAACATATCTGGTGTTGGTCTTGGCTGTATATGATGGTTGGTTTTGGCCTTGCCTTTTGGAATCTGACGTATCTGCGGAGCATAGTAAACTTTTCCATGTGTCGCTGATAATGTGATGATGTATGCAACGACCTTAACCTCCGTATCACGCAAGTACTCTGTTACTGCAACTTCTAAAAGCCGATTGAAGATATTTGTATTCCTTGTTTTCATATTTTTCTAAAGCATGAGAAAATATCTAACGGAAAACAGTAGGTACACCAAATTGATTCAGTACTGTTCAGTGCAGTTTGAGAACAATTACGTGTATGGAAAAGAAATATCTGTAGCATAAAAAAAAGTTCCGAACGTTTACTCAGATAAAGAGCATGCAAAGGACAAAAGAAAGAAAAGTAATAATAATGCATATGGCGTTGTTACCGGGAGTCCGATTTGACAAGAGTACAGATTTGACGCGCATGCGCCTCTGTAGAGGGTAACTAACTTAACTCGGTAGCCGGTAATACTATTGGGTAAAGGGGACCAACAATTTAACGTGGAATCCGAAGGACGCTCATACAAACTATGTTAAACAACCTAATTACTTCGCTTGTATCACATAAATCATATGGCATGTTTATCGTGATGCGTCAGGATTTCTGTAGCGTTTCTGGCAGCACAATTTAACCGTGACTCATGAAAGGAATGCTTTCGATGTATACGTACTGTTCAAGTTAAGCCACCCAAAGAAGCAACGACGAGATCAGGAACTTCATAGGCTACAACATTCCATAGATTCATCTGAAAATGAGAATCACTAGTTTTTCTTATCTGATTTAGCATAAACTGACTGCTTCTCTTTTATATTATGAACAAATGGAAACAAAAGTTTGTGTAAAAATCTTATTAAAAATTTTAAACTTATCTTCCTACTGTAATCTTTTAAAAATGCGAATAAATTACGAAGTTTAACTTCTATCATGTGGCTTTAGGCTATCTTTTTTCTTTTCTTTTTAACAAAGATTTTTGTGCAATGCATTATTTGGTAAAATTATCTGCATAGTTTTTGGGAGTAGAGATGTGTAGTTGTTTAGGCCTTTTCACCCTCCTGACCTTGTTAGGCGCTTGGAACCCTGTCTGGTTTGCCCCCTGAAACCGGTTTGACCACATGCAACTGGCTGACCTGTTCCTACACGTCCCCAAGCTTCCTAGTTTTTTATCCTGTTGTCACCCACTCTCGCTTCGTGTCATATCTGGGGGGACCGCTCCCAGTTATCGACCTGTGCTCCGCTGGTGTTCACGTCGCAATCTGTCCAGCATATTTCTTTCATTGAAAGGACAATAAAGTTACTTGCCTACATTCACAAGGATACACGTTCCCGACAAATAACTCGGCTACGAAAACTGAATTAATTCTAGGAAACTGTCTAATCATTGTACTTTTTTTATTTTAGTTATGTTTTTGGGTGAGCTGGGTGACTTACTACGTGTCAAAGGTAGGGTCGTCATGACGAGATTAGCGACGTGTAGGACCTCCAAAATTACCTGTAATACAGCCTTCAGCTGATCGACGTTCAGATGCTCTAAACGTCAATGCAGTATGATACCAGACATATCATATTTCAACAACCATTTCACTGCTTTATCACAGTTTTACTCTGTCAAGAACATATAATAAGGTATTAGGAGTAAACTGGGACCTGCAAATTCTTTCTACAAATTTTTAGTCCATCGTTTGATTAATAAAAACGAATGAAGTTAAGAGTATTCATCTTTGTTTTCCCTTCCACAGAGAGGCAAGTCGCTGGTTAATCAGTTTGTAATTCGGTATAGTAAACGCACGCCGGATTTTCATTTCTTTTAAAAAAAAATTTTTCCCGGTCATAACTTTAATAAGGCTGCTTATCCTACCAACATTAATTTTATTTTGGGTGTTTTAAAAACTGATTCCATCGTTGACTGAAAGCTTTGACCCATTTGTACACAATTTAATTTCCTGGGGAAGCTTCTTGGATTCTTTCCCGTAATGACATGATCAAGGGAGAAATTGAAGTTGGAAGGTGAGTACATATGAGCAGTTAGGGTTTCAAACTTACAGGTCTATAACAGATATTTTTCGGTCAAACGTCCAATAGTTCTGGCTAGACTTCAAAAATCGTATGTACTATATTTTGCCATAGCAGTTTGTCACGTAGAGTCGTTTTCCTTGTCTGCAAATATTCCTTTCTTCGTGTAGTAAGATATCCGAATGTACGGCTCTGTAGGTGTGCTGTAGGGTAACCTGCCTTTCGAAAGATCCGAGCTCGATTCCCAATAAAGAGTTCGGTTTTCCTAGGTTTCCCGAAATCACCGCAGGCAAATATCGGGATATTTAATTCAATCTCCGAGCTGCTCTTTGTTTCCAGTCCTCTTCCGGCTTTAATGGTCTCGAAATCGACGAGCCGTAGAGCTGTGGTTAAGAAAAGGTCGATAATAATCTTTTGCAACACGGTTGGTCAATAATAAACTAGTTTCATGTCTAACGACACGAATGCATCATGGATCGACAATATTATTGTTTAGTGCTATTACTGAACCGTACCTCGTCCGTCATTTTTCAGTGACCGGTGATGTTGAGAAAGGAAAGGTGAGCGTATATTTGATCCAGGCGAAATTTCTTATAACCCTGTTATCTCGGGGAGTGCTGAGACGCGCCATTTTCTGCAGACATGTTTTTTTTCCTTGTTGTGCATTCCTCAGCACAAAAGGTTCCGGTTCTGCTGAGTTGGCTGCCATCGGCACTGCACAGAAACAAGCACTGCTTTTGTTTTGCCGAACTGTTTTGCATTGCTAGCCTTCCCGAGGTTCAGATTAAGAATGAAATCAGATCCGATTCATAAAACTTATAGTACTACCCACCACAAACGTTTCAGTTCCACGACATCGGATCTTCATTTTATACTTTTCTGAAGGCGATTACTTACACTAATTTCGGTTTGCTAATGATTATGTACTCAGTTGCTTCCCTATGATTGATCTTTTGAGATATTTGTGTGTAAGAGTGTAAGATCATTATTATTATTGAATGGTGTAATAATTTTTTTATAGTAGTGTAAGTAAAAAGCGCTGTTCAGAGAATTAGACACACATTTCAGAATTGCTTGGCTCTTAGGCGGTTGTTCGTGACATTTCATAAAAATTACTGGAGTGATATGGTCGTATATCAGTAATCTCTTGGTTTCACTCAGATTGCAATTTCTTTGTGGTAATTATTTTGCACTGCAACTTAGGCGAAAGATTAAAAATAGTACCTATTTTAGAAATAGTTTATCCTCAAATCCATTTCGAAAAGGCAAGGCTACAATTTATTTTAAAATACGGAAATCTGAGAACACCGCTGAGCTGGAATGTAATATCGCTGCTCATTATAGATATTCCGATAGTCCTCTATAGAAAGTAATGTTATTGTAAACCTTCGTAAACACATGCTAAACGACGTATTTTACTTCATTCCTGGACAAGCGGTTTATAAAAAAACTTTTTCTCTAATTTTTAATTTCGCCGAATTGAATTTCTCAAGTTCGAAAATAATTTTTAAGGTCATCCTCTACGTGGTCAAAAGGAAAGGAGAGTTGGTGAACTAAATCCTAAATGTTTCTACGGTGCATATGGAGAGGAATGATTATGACAACTTGCTTTGGTAATTTGTCAGTCGGATGGAGTCTAAATCACGACTTTTTGTAATTATTATTATTATTTTCAAGGATAAAAACATAGTTAATGGTTATAGGTAGAGATAAAAACCGTCGTATTTGAGTTAAGAATATGAACTATAGAAATGTTTAAAGTATTGACGTTTATATAAAAAAAAATAGTTACAGGTATTACAGCTTCAGAAGAACGCACTCAGTGAAATTTAATACTAATTGCAGATGGTAAGACAGCTAGGTCGGCTTTTTGGCGAGGGTTTCGTGTCGTCTGAGGTCTGGTTACGTAGATAACTTCAACCAGGCACGCAGCCAGATAAGATAACAAACAGCCACCTCTTCCGTCGGCTCAGAGATGCGTTTCCTCTGCTGTATCACTGCTCAGTAGTCAGTACAATGATGAACATAGCTCCTTGCAGCTTCATCCCTACTGGGATAAAATATCTTAACTAACCCTGAAGGAAGAACATAACAAATGCGTAATACGTTCCCAACTTTTAAAAAATACGGCAGGAGTCAAACTTTGCTATATATTAGTAAATGTTATGAATAGCTCGCTGGATGAGCACAGATTTAATACTGTTTATAATTAAAGTGACCAATTTCTTTTACAATGAAAAGGAGTACGAGAAAATTTAAGAAAAGAGTACAACTTAAATAAATGAAACATTTTATTAATTCAAACAAAATACACTAATAATGACTACATCCCTTTTAATTATTTAATTAAACAAGATTTTTTTTTTGTCTTTCTAATAACATATATTGGAAATTTCGGCGCAAGAAATTTCCTTCATATTGAATTTTACGATAAGTACCAGTGGCGTAACTAGGCCAACAAGGGCCCCGGTGCAAAAAATTTATTTTGGGCCCTCAGGCCAGACGGGCGACCTTTTTTTTGCTTTGTGTGCTGGTAGGGACCCCCTGAACTGAGGATGGGGCCCTTGAATTGTTCTTTAAGGGCCCCTGAGCAGTGGTTGGGGTCTAAACTGCGCTTGAGGGCCCCTAGAGGTGCGCTTAGGGGCCCCTTGAGGTATGCTTGAGGGCCTCCTGAGCGTGAGGTCCCCGGTGCACTGCACCGCCTAGCCCCATAGTAGCTACGCCCCTGATAAGTACTGCAGCTGGAGTATCAACGTTCAATACTGATTTCTTACTAGTCCAAACATCATTGCCAAATGAAAAAAACTCTTCCAACTGTTGCATTAGTTCCAGAGCAACACAACAAACACTCAACAAGAATATCTAAATTTTCATATGGCATGTGTTCATTTTTTGAAATGGTTAAATATTTCCACCCATCTTTTATCAATTTCAACATGTTGATTTTCCCATTGTTCTAATTTATCAGAATTTAAATATACCGGTACATTCAGTCTTCTTTTCTTCAAACAGACAATTGTCATCGATTTTAATTTCAGGCATTTCATTCGATAAAAACTCAACTCAATTTTCAATATCTACCGAATTTACTGCGATGAAGTAAAAAAACACCATTGAAAACTGTTATTTCCTGTGATATTTGTTTCAGACCATCATTCAACATGTTGGAAACATGTTTGTAAAGTTTCTGCACTTAGCCTATTTGATAAACTTTTCCCTTGCCCAGATTTAACAATTTTCTTTTTATTATTAAAGGGATAACTTTTTCTTCAAATCGTGATTTATTTTGGACAAAATCATTCAAAATATACTAACTTCTGTAGCTGAAATATGTTTATCTTCAATCTTTTGAATTGTTTTGTGGAAAAAAGAAGCCTGATTATGTACAAAATACATTAATATCTCCGATAACTCATAATTGAAAAAAGATTCCAGAATTTTTAGACATTTGTCTGAACTTAAAAAAGGACAGGTAGGAGGACCCTTTTCAAGAAAGGACAGAAGCTACAAAAGGAGGACTGTACTTCCTAAAGGACGACGATTGGTCACCTTATTATAATAGCTGCGAATGAACTCTTTGTTGCTTCATATCTTGGCTATCACCTTTCAACCATTTACATTTTGTTTCTAAATAATACCGTTCACCATTTATAGTGAAAAAAGAACCTCGAGTGCAAGATCTTTACCTAAGCTGATAAATTACAACTTGGAATAAAAATAATTTTACAAAATTTCATAAAATGCTTGTAGTTAGCGATGGAGACCAATAATAATTATTATTTTTTTTACAAACTTTTTTTGGCAGGAACAATGGAACAATGAAACGAGCTTTGTACTTTTCTGTTCATCTTTATAATAGTTCCAAAATTTGCTCGTTTCTGCAGATTTAATAATTTATATTTTACAGCTGCTGGAAACAAATAGTAGGTAGGTATACTAAGTGACATGGTTCCATTCCTGACCTTCCTCAACCCAACATTTTTCGTTTCGTAGAAGGCAGAAAACCTGTGCATTTTCCTAACTGTCAATAAGGATATGATAAAGGATATGATAACAAATGTTGCTAATCATTTGCTTTTACTTTTCTCCTTGCATTTTTCCATGAAAAGATAAACATCTGTTTAGTAAGGTTGCAGGACATTGTGTGTTTTGAATGAATGGATAGTGTTGCAATTATTATTAAACGTGTATGTATAAGCTTTGATCAAATGATCTTGATGTGGTAGTAACTAATGTCATCCAAAAATCTGTGAATCATTTGAAGAAAAATAAATTGATACTTACATACTATTTTTTAAAAAGAAATTTGTAATGCTAAAACATCGTATAGTAGCAGAACAAAAAAAGAAATGCACTCACTTGTCGGATAAAAAACACACAATGGTATGTGACATCTTAAATGTGCATAGCTACTTAGCTGATATTATTTTAAGTACTTTTCTACTGGTATACATTCAACAATTTTTAATTTACAGTTGATGTAAACAAGTTCACATTTCACCACTCTACAATCTGTGCTTTTGTTTCATGGTTTCTTTACACCAATCTCCAGCATAACACCACATAATGGTAAATTTTTTGAATTATGCGTTTGACCAACAATCTTTTTGCGGTGGTTCTGGATAAACTTCAGGCGATATCTTGTCTAAAAAACATAAATCATATTACGAGAAAAACGGCTTATGTTTATCAGAATTATTGCGGCGTGGCCATGATTGTGTAATGCTATCACAATTTAGTAGCTCAGTCTGCCTAATACCCATATACTTTCAGGTTGTAATTAACTGCACTGGAAGCAGTCTTCTTACATATGTATTGCAATTCGAACTGTAACACTCTCCGAACTATTCAAATCTCATTGGGCCAAAAGTTTTGCGAATCCTGAGAGTTTTTAGAATGTTTCAGCAAAATCTTCAAGCTGTTTTGCAACAAGACTAATAAATGGCAATATTACCCATATTATCAAATTGAGTCCTGTTCGGTTAGTAGACATTGGGTGCTGAAACTGTTTTCGGAGAGTATATAGTAGAAAGATCTTAACTCAATACCATTTAAAATTTACAGATTTTTTTTTTTTTTTTTTTTTTTTCAAGCCATTGCCCCTCACCATTCCCCACACATTCACCACATCGATCAGTTAATAACCAACTTTCTCTCGGTTACGAGACTACATAGGATGCTCACTATAGGTGGGAGAGAGTGTTGTTCACGAGTGTCCCTTTTTGATGATACTTGGCTCATTCCATGAGCTACTGAGCTGTTACAGAAGTTTGTTGTTATTAATTTTTTTTTTCTCTCCACAGTGGTGGCCTGAGCAACTGGCTGTTTCATGTATCATTGCCTGCGGACTGCCCTCCCAAGGGCTCCGAGCCACCTCAGGTGCTGTTGCGGCTGTATGGCCAGACACATGGGGAGCGAGCATTGGAAGCACTTGTCACAGAGTCCGTCATTTTCACCCTGCTTTCTGAGCGGAGGTTGGGACCCAAGCTGCATGGTATCTTCCCCGGTGGTCGCATCGAGGAATACATACCAGTAAGTTACAATCATGTATGGCAGTCTATTGCAACCACAGTACAGTCTATCTGTAGAGTACCAGTATAGAAAATATGAATTATCACACCATTCTTGAAATTGACATGATAAACACTACAAAATACAAAACGCACCAAAAGCTTGAGGAATGGTGACTTCCTGAATTTTTCCCTTACCTACAAGAATACTCTCTTGTAAATTATGATCAGCTTCACTACCCTAAATGAAACAGTTACTAAATGTTTTTACATCAGTCACACTATTTAATGCACATGTATAAACAGACATGGAGGTAAGGTGAAAGGAAAGATCTCACCCATTTTGTACATCTTGAAAAACCAAATGTAAAGATATTTTCGTTAGTAAGGTCATGGCCAAAAATATTATTTTTGTGGAGTGTTTTATTGCTGTTCCCCTCTTTCCTCCAACATTGGTAGGTGTGTTTTGTCTTTCATTTCCATGTGAATATTGCCTTGCAGAATTTCTTCCTGCTCCATTATTGTTCAGTAGTTACTGTGATGCATATAATGTATAGATGGTATGTAATCATTTAGGAGGTTCCTTGTTAATTAGAATGGAATAAGTAACAGAAAGTAGAGTACTTGTTACTTTAAACAGTTGTTTTCTTTCTACAGAAAGAAAAAAATAATTTCTCTTGAAACTGATGAGCATACAAACTTACATTTAGTAACTTTAATCACATTATTTCTAATATTTGTTTTATACACATACTACACATATAACAAAGTTGTTGTTTACATTTATGCCATTCATTTATTTCTGCTTTGAATAGGCAAGGGCACTTACAACAAAGGAAATGTCAAATCCAAAGTTGAGCCCTCTGATTGCTGAGCGCATGGCGCAAATTCACAAGATGAATGTTCCCATCAGCAAGGAACCACGATGGTTGTGGGACACAATTAACAGGTACACATTTAAATATTTTAATTAGTTTAGAAATTAAAAATAAAGCATGATACACATTTAAAAAAAAAAAAAAAAAAAACAAACTGCTTACAAATAATATATTCTTTATTTAAAGGAAATAATATATACATCTTGCAGAAATTCACAATTGAGGTACAAAGCATTTTCTTCGTATTTAAGTTTTGTTGGAAAATTGTTACTTAAGAGAGAGACAAGATTAACTAAAATAAAATACAAATCTGTTTACTCTAAAATAGTCAATTTATACTGACTAAAATTTGTACTGAACGTGGTGAGTGAGCTGTAACGCTCTGGCCTCGTATTCGGGAGGACGCTGGTTCGAATCCCTGTCTGGGCATCCAGATTTGGGTTTTCCATGGTTTCCCCAAATCACTCCAGGCGAATGCTGGGATGCTTCCTTCAAAAGGCTATGGCCGAATTCCTCCCCATTCCTTGCCCCAGTCCCATCCCTACCTCTAGTGACCACCACATCGACGAGGTGTAAAGCCATAAGTAAAAAAAAAAATTGTATAGTAAAAAAGTAAACCAGCAATTGCTAAAGGTGACAGCAGCCAGTGAATGAACCTACACTGTAGAAGGAACATGACAAAATACTAATTGCCGAGCAAAGTTTTTGGTCACATGGAAACTTAAATTTTTTAGCAAGTGCTTGACACCTCATATTTATTAGTTTCACAATTAGTTTGCCAGCTTACACGTCCTCATGTCAGAGCTTCTGTCATTTGGCAAGCTGAAATTTACTTTTTACCTCATTACTGAAAAGGTGTAGGTATTAAAGATTGTCTAACAAAATTCTATACATCATTGAATTTTTTATTTATGTATTAATCTTGAACAATTTTAGTGCAAGTTGTTTTCTTCTCTGGCTTTTAACTGGACTGTGATTTTTATATTTGTAGATAAAGTTTTAAAAATGGATATGTTGCTTGATATTTTAGATGGCTGCAGTCTGCACAGGGAATATTATCAGAGGAAGATCTAAATACTGAAACCACACCTTGCATCAAGAAAATTAAAACATATAATCTGTCTGGTGAAGTTAAATGGCTCACGTAAGTCTACATAATAATATGTCACTTTTAGACAATAAAGCTAACAAAGGATGGGGAGTAGACCCATCACTGACCAAAGATGAGTTTAGGAGGGCCACAACAAATACACACAAAAAAGATAGGAATGTGATGAGTGGTACGGTAGGTCCTGGTGATGCACATCTCCCTTGCCAAATGACTTCTCTGTTGGCTTGAATAATGTTTTAAACTGAAATATGTTTAAATTATGTTTGTCTCTTCTTAATATATGTTCATCACTGTCATTCTACCTTATCCTTTCACTGGATAAAAGCTTTTCCCTTTTCATTATTATTGTTACTGTATCACTTTTACATTGCTTAGTGGAACTCTACTAACTGTTCACAATAGTCAATTCTTAGTTATTGCTTTCTGTACTATTTAATTCACGAGAACAATGCAGCATAAATATATACATTACCACTGGGTTTAGTTTGGTACTTAAATTAATCTCAAAACACTGCACGTGACCACATTGTATTTTAAAAACTTCCAAAAATATTTTGTTTATGGTGTAAATTGTATTCTTAGTTCAATCAAGTGAAAGCGAAGTTTTTATATGTTGGAAATGGAAAAGGCAAATTGCCAGCAGGGCACAAGGTCCATCTTGGTTAATAACAACAAAAAATAATAAAGGAAGCAGATAAATTTGATAGTCATGTAGCTTCAACTGTATCAAAATGATATTAAACTATATTAGATCATTTAGAATTTACACATAGTTAATTGGGGATAAAGACATTTCTTATATTAATAAAAATAATGATCAGGAAAATGCTTTAAGGCAATAAAACTAAGGAAGGATAGGGAAATATGACCAACACTTACTACAGATGAAGGTGGCTGGGACGATGAACACAAAAAAACAAACACAAGAGCAGCACAATATTTCGGCCTACAGCCTTATACGTGCAGAAGTATGGCGGAGTCAGATGTGTACACAGGGACCGCCGTCCAAATTGGCAAGATATCTACTTGTGTAAAGTCTCCTTCTCTCCCTAAGGTATTTGGAAAGTTCTGAACTCTTCTGTTATTAGTCTCATTTCCTTCTCAGACCATATTTAGTATATTTAAGACCTCAGCAATAATTCCATTCTACATCCATCCTTGAACTATTAATATAATTTCTCTTCTCGAATCTCATCTTGAAAATTAGTTCTTCCACTAAGGCAAGCAGCCAAGGTAATTATCTTTTCTTTAGTATCTTCCAATAACTCATGACTATCATCACTGCTTGGCAAAGGTTTGTAGTAGTCTTTGTTAACCAATATAATTATCCTTTCAACAGTTCTTGTTTTATACCTCTGTTATAACCTCGTGGTCTAGCAGTCCTTCCTTAAACCAAGATTTTACTCCAACTAAATGTAGTTTGTGCATCTCTATCAAGTTGCTGAACTCTCTTACAGTGTTCATTTGTAGCAGTCTTATAACTAACTTCGATACAAACTTATCTCCTTACCATCCTCATTGTAATATCACACATACTTATTGTTTCATCAGTTTTAAGTATTTATTAATGCATTTATTATTCCATCCGTGCTGTGTATCTATGAGGTATATCCCTTTTGTCAGCAATTTTTATCCCCTTGGCCATAGCCTAAAAAAAAAAAAGGCAGTCCTAATCTCCTTCATAAATGGAAGTATTTTTAATTTCTTGTTGCAGGTCTTTCCTGAAGAAGGTGCAGTCACCAGTTGTATTCTGCCACAATGACATGCAGGAGGGAAATATCTTGCTACACAACCACAACCTCACCGAGCAGCAGGCCCTGAGCTCTCCACGACTCGTCCTCATTGATTTCGAGTACTGCTCTTACAACTACCGTGCTTTTGACATAGCCAATCATTTCATTGAATGGGTGTATGACTACACGCATCCTACTCATCCATTCTTCTCAGCTAACTACAAGCAATATCCCAGTCAAGAGCAGCAGGTAGGTAGGATAATGATGGGAGGGAATTGAAATCCCGTGTTGCCTTCAAGGTAGCTGCGTTGTGTTAGTCCCTCCATATCACAAAAAGTTCTTCACAGAAATGTGTCGAATATTGGTCAACAGATTTTTTCAGAGAGATTTGAACAATTATTATTCAAACCTACCTTTTTTGTATTACAAAGTAGGGGAGATTTTTTGCTGTGGTATGTGCTGCTACATGTCTGATTATGCAGCAATTCTTAGAAACAACTATCTTTGATACACAGGTAGTTGTGTATCGGAGATAATACTGAATATTTCTAAGAAATTTCAGAAGCAGCTTTAGTGTGGTTATGATCCTTATAAACTAAGAATTTCATTCATCTTATTTGGAGAACTGTTGAGATTGAACTATCAAGGTATATATGTCCTAAATTTCCATACTTTGTACCATTTATATGCATCAGAAACCTTTATACCCAGAATTTAAATAAGTCATGCTCCAGCTTAATAAAAATAAGACCTTTTCTTTATCAGTGTCTTTATCTAAGAAAAATTACTGGTAAGAAAGAGTAAGTTAAAGTTCCATAATCATTTCTGTTCATGTTTCTAGAGATTGCAGTGATGGGCGATGTAAAATTTTTTATTTACATTTCTCATTGTTATTGGTTGTACGATTTATTAGTCCCTGTCCTATGCATTACTACCTGTGAAATCCTGTCTCTATTCCTACTCGTCGGAAACAAATTTTTTTGTGTGTGTGTGTGTGTGTGTGCACCTGAGGGACAGTCTGGATATTCTGTGGATACCTGGCTCTATATACTATATCTGCTGAATTGAAAACTAAAAAAAAAAAATTTTGAATTTTTAAGAGTGGCTGCCATGTATATCATAAAATGTTAACCAATATGGCTGAAACTGGACCACATCGAACGACAATTTCAGATAGTGTGCACATCTTGAGTTCAGCAATCCACAACCAAGCATAAGTTGTGTAAAAATTCAGATGATTTGATTTCATTAGACAAGAACACCACTTCCATGTGCTGTGATATTCCCCATCTCTTATGCTATTAAATTGCATATATAGAACTGATGATTGTGTCAAAGATTCTTAAAAAAAGTATTTAAAACTGTCATCAGTCATCTTTCATTAATCATTACACAAATTCTTTCAAATTGTTGAAACCAGTATTCACTGTATCATCTTGCATTTTGATTGTTCTGTAATTTAGCAAACTATTCTTTTCACGTTTTATTGGTAGATCTGTTCAACAATTTTTACGATCTTGCAAAAGAAAAATGGTGAAAGTATATTTCTACACCTTATTTCTGAGTGAAGACTCTCACTTCCATTTGCATGTTTTTGTTTGTGTAAAAATGGGGAAAAATCAAGTTTGACTTCATCCCCATACTTGAAAAATTATGTTCATTAAAAAAAATTAACACCACATCAATCAGATATCTGTATTGACATGCTCCAACAAAGAATGAAAGCTATGTTTACTGAATACATTTTGATCATTTTTGCAAATTTATATGAAGTGCATGCAATCACAGCTTTAATGTTACAGCACAGATTCTGATTCATTTCACTATTTGAATACTACTTATCATAGGGCATGTATATCACATTCATTACAGTCTTGTGTTTAATGAGAATGCATGAGCTGAATGAAAACTATAAAAAGCTTCCAAATCTAATTTCCATCAATCAAGTTTCTATCATTTTCCCTTTCTTTGTTTCTAGTTGTTACAGGCACATGAATATGTTTGAAATTATGAAAATATTTCAAGTAAAAGGATCTAATCAGTATTTGGTTGCTAATTCATGCAATTATATTAAATATTTGTTTTATAGTTATAGTGCCATATGTTACTTTTGTTTTAAAATAACTTTAAAATTTAAGAACGAAAACTTTCCCGGCGTATGACTGCAATGTAGTCTTCACGGTTGTAACACCGGATTGTGTTGTGGAAACATGATATTTTGACAGCTAGCTCCGCCATCTTCTTCAGATGTCTCTACACCTGAAGAAGACGGCGGAGCTAGCTGTCGATATATCATGTTTCCACAACACAATCCGGCGGTACACCCATGAAGACTACATTGCAACTTTCAAATGACTAAGATATAAAATTAAAAGTTACAAAATAGCTTCACTAGAAATTTATTGCTGAGAAAAAAAGTCTAGTGTGCAATTCATGTCAAAAGAAATCTAGTGGTAATTCATAAACAGCATAATTTCTGCAGCTTGTTGCTGTTCATGACTTGTTTATAACTTTTTAAAATTCTGTTAGTGGTGGTTTTTTTTTTTGCATGCAACTAAACAACCAAAAACTGACAACATTCTGGGTATCAACATAAAAAGTTTTTTTTACTAAGGAGTACTTACCAATCTAAGCATGATTATAACTGGAATCATGATGAAACAAAATTCAAAATCTACATTAATCACACTCTCTAGGCTGATTCTAAATATTAAAAAATGTCTGAATGCTATGCAAACAAACAGAGGATGCTATTGCAGAGTTTAATTTTATTCATAACAAGTTTTGTTTTCTTTTGCATGTTTACTGCAGAAAGTTCTTTAGTTTTATACCATTCTGGATAGTTGCAGTATTACAAACAATACAGGAACGCTATGTCTAAAAGCACTGATACCCTTTTAAGTTAATGTAAACATTCTTACTCTTGATTTGTTATGGTTGCTCCAACCCAGTTATAGTTAAGAGGTATTTGTTTATTTGCATAACATTTAGCATTTCCGCCTAATTTATGGCTTATGTATGAGTTTCAGATTTCTTTCACAAGGTAAGAACCATAACTTCAAGAAATTACTTAGACATAATCGTATATTTCAAAGACATTTGAAGAACAATTTTGGTATTATCATTTATTAACAACTTAAGGTTTACAATCTGTTTCTATTTGCCAATAGATTACTGAATGCAGCTAGCTACAGATGGTATGTTGGAAACAAATTTAGCTCTGAATTTTGAATACTAATATTTCTTTTGCCTAGGTGTAATTATGATTTAAAGACTGAAAACATTTCTTTGATGTTTTCTAGAAAAACCAAATTTGGTACAATATTCAGTGTTGTTCCCTAAAAAGGTTTTTTTATCAGCATATGCTTAATTCCATTCTTAAACTCTAAAATGGTTTACTGGAGATATTCATTGCAAGGAAAATTCCAGTTTGGAGTATTAGTCTTGCTGAAATGGAAACTATGGTAGCTTTACATCCCTTTTCTCTTGAGGATATTGGAGAAATAGAAACTATTAACAAATATAAATAAGGAATGAAAATACTGGAGATGGATGAAACAGACACAACATAACATGAAAATGGAACACATGAGAAAATTTCAGGCTTAAACCCTGCTTTACAGCAAACCAGACATTTTGTTGGTTCACAGGCTTTTATTGGAATCTTTACAGCCAGATGTTTTATTGGTTTACCATGGTTTCCTTTCTGTGTGGCTGAATCCTTTAGTCATTTAGAATTGTCTCATTTTAACCACATTGCAGTTCCAGTTTTTTGATAAGGTGCTAATTACCTCAATATCAACAAACCATAAATCATTAGTGATAACAGCTTTTTTGTGTATAGCTTCCAAGGTATTAAGCTTGGCATATTACAATGGGGTACTTGACACTAACTATGAAACCATGAAACCTTAATTTACATTCATAGAGTAAGTTGTAAGCTTACTTAAAAACATACTATTTTTAATAAAATAAAAATGTAAAAAAGACAGCTGTTCATCACGTGACACGAAACACCAATCGGAGCTCATGACGACAGTGTTCAGCTCGTGCCAGTTTAGCTGCCGTGTATTTTCATATTTTGACTATCTATCCGTCGCTTATTTAAGTTTGTTAAGGTTTCAGGGCTGGTTGTGAAACAGTTGTTCTTATACTCGCAGTGGAAGTTGGTTTTATCAAGGCAAATGGCTCTAATTTTCCCAGAATTGACGTGATGATGCTGGGAATGTTTTTTTGCATCAAACACAGATTTCTGCTCAGCAGAATTCTGGAACGCAAAACGTCCAAGTAAATACTTGTTATACATTATTACGTTATACAAAATACCATATTATGATAAAATGTTAGAATATAAGGTATTTTAGAAGCATTTTGTGTTAGTGGAGCGTTTTACTTAATACAGATTGGTAATTTGCCATTTTAATCAACAGGTCAAGTTTCGAGTATTTCATTGTAGTATCTTTTAAAATGTGTTTAATATGACTGTTGCTTTGCAGAATCATGTGTAGTATTTAATGTAATTACTATTTAAAAAAATTCTTGAGTGATTTCGACAACTATTTTTTGCTGCTCTGAGTTAGTTAAAGAAGTTTGTTCACATTCGTTCGACACTATTTTTTTCTGCACTAATGATGTGAATATAAAGCTTTTTCTTTCTATATTAGCGCTTATACAAGATTTTGTATAGCTAGAAAAATATTTTGATCATATTTTCTAAGAAAATCGTAAACTATCATCCAATTCAGGTCAAAATATTTTTTGATACTTGTTGAAGCGGGGATTCTACGATAACTGTAGCACCGCAATTTGGTGATAGATTCTTAAGTAATGTGACAAATCAAAAGTAAGGAATAAAAATTTTTGATATCTCGCTTAGTTCTCAAGATATATTGTCTCAAAAGAGAGGTGGTTAGGTAGAAATGCGGCCTCGACCAGAAGAAAAATTTCTCCAAATCTAAATTCGATGATGGATTCTTCAGTAACTCAAAGAGACAAATCAAAAGTAAAGAATAATTTTTTTGATTCATGAGTACTTTTGATACTGATCCCATTATATGATACTCCATATAGTTTTCCATATAGTTTGGAACTATATCAATAAAAAAAATTGATACATATACAATGAACAGCATTTTAACCTCCAGGGTCGTAATTTATTTACCAATAAAAATTTAAGTTTTTCACAGCACAAAATATTGAGGTACATAGTTTATGTAACATAATAAAATATTAAGACCAAACTTAAGTCAAAATGGTCTTCACAAAAATATATTGAGGATGTTGTAGACATATAAGCCGGATCGCGTCGTGCAAACATTAACCACTTTTTCCACACTACTTCGTTGCGTGGAACAAACAATAACAAACTATTTGTTTGGTGTATTAAAGGTCGTGTTTACACACAGAGGTACCACACACCATTTGTAAACTTTAGAACTCATTTTATTAATAAAATAAGCACATCACCTATATGTTTACAATGACATGAGCTAACAACTGACGTCACAAGAGACTAACTGACAACTGGGAGCGTTTTGGTGCCAATATTCAAATCATCGCATAAACATGCAAAATTTTACTATTTTCTGTTCGTTATTTCAAGAAATATTTTTTTCGTTTATAGTAGACAATAGCTACAATACTGACTACTTTCCCAAAATTAGTCAAGTACCCCATTGCTCAGCCATGATTTAGTATCTCTATGCTGCCTTGTGTGGTCTGGTGACTCTCAAGGCATGCAGTGAACGAGGGAAGCTGGGTGGTATGAAGCATACCAGCTTCAAGTAAATTGGTTGCATGAGCATGCAATCCCACATCCTCTCTTGTCCTTTTTGTCTTACTGATTGTAATGCACTTATGACCCCTTTCTCTCATTAACTTTAATGAAGCAGATAACTGCCACCAAGCTTGCACCTAGGTGTCAGTGTGTTTCTTGGCCAGGATACGCATCGAGTATTAGGCCACATGATGATAGAGTTTAAATTTGCTGCACAATCCACCTCTATCTTGGCTACCCTAACCAACTGCAATGTTCTAGCTTACTCTACATGAACAAAGCAAAACTTCAGTTGCTTTTAAACTTTGTGTTTTGCTGTTGACAAAGTGTTTAAACACAATTTAAAAAAAAATGTATTTTTTAATGCACTTCCTGTTGTAATGTGATCTATGATTTGGGGAAATCGTAGAAAAATGAAAATTGGCATGGCTGTCAGGGATTTGAACTCCCACCACACCATAATTTTATGGGATGACAAAATTTTTGTATCAAAAAATGAACCAAAGATCCAAAGTATTTGGAATATTTGTATTTAGATAATCCTTATGTTAATGATTTCAGTATATTGTAAGATTTGCATCTTACGGTCAATTAGGAAAAAGTAATAACTACTAACATGAGGTTTTAAGATTCATCAGTCTATGGAAAGAAGTAAAACCATTACAGCTAATGCATTATTAATCTATTGGCAAAATATATTCTTTCCATTTACTTCAGGAAGCATCTTTAGTAATGAATAAGCAAAATTGTAGCTGAAAGTTTTGTACTGGAATAGACAAAGAGTGGGAGGAAATGCTGGAATTAATCATATTTCTTCCAGGCCTGTGTAGAGAGGGCAACATACTCTTGTTTAATGGCTGAGAATCGATGATATGAGGCATCTGTCTCGATTCGTCTTGTGGTATTTTTGTGTTCTTCCATTTCCCAGTTGGGTGTTCGCTGAGCGAATCCTGAGTGACTGACCCCGCTGTGGTCCGATCTTCTTGAGACTGCAGGAGCCTGACTGACAACTGGCCGGAACAGTAAAAATTATGAGAACACTGTAACAAAACAAAAGTGGAGTATCTGAGCCCGGTTGTGGATCTAATCCTAGGAAAGAGTGCGGTTCTTACAGTTATATTTTCATGGCAGGGACACCCAATTAACTGATTAAATTTATCCATCTGATTTAATTTGGCTACTGAAATAATTTTCACATAGTTTATTTAAAAACATTTATATTACCACATGTACAAATTCTAATCCTCTACCTTCCTGCTCTCTACTTCACATATCACCACAGTTACACAAGATTTCTGAAGCTTCTGTACTGCAGGTGCAGGTAAACTTTTCTGTTGAAACTGCAGTAATCAATCAGAAATGTTCTTAACATGGTGTAGTTGTTGCTATTTGTAGAATTTGTCATAATTAAACTCTTCTGTAGTATTCATTCTTAAGCAAGAAGTCACTACCAAGATTTTCACAAGTCTGTCAACAACAACAAAAGACATTTAATTACGGATTGCGTTTTACAGTAAAATTTAAAACATAAAAACTTCTTTTTTGTGTATAATATTTTGACACAAAGTATATTGTCAGTCTGAATGTTTTTAACAGAATCTTGATCTTAATAAAACTAACCTTGAAACATTTTTGCATAGCTCTCATTTTTATTCATTAAATGCATACCATTGTATCATACACTCATTTTATGATTCTTTTCATTGATTTACACTGAGTTCTTCTTGTTCTATGTACTTTGATCTTTTCCTTTGATTGCTGTCATGTAAATTTTAAGTTCTCTATCACTCAATGCTGTAGTTCTCAAAAATAGTTTTTATTCTATTATCTTTCTCATTTTCATACTGAACACTTCTTAAAACTGGTACAATCATAAGATGTAGACCTAAAGCTTTTTCAAAGTTTTTGACAAAATAAACACTATTTTGTGCTTCATATTACTGCAATTTATTAAAATCTACTTAATTTCAATTCTGCACCTGCATTTTATACATGTTTATTTTAACTTTACCTCTTTCTTTGTGTGGTATTTAGTTTTCATTCTTTAATGCTTACAATCTACTGCTATCATTATTCCTTTTTTAAATTTACATTTATAATTTAAGTGTTAGTCAACAATAAAAATATGTTCATAGATCTGATCACATCTACACTGAGATAATTAACATTCCAGCATGGCAAACTGTACTCGAATTCCTAGGGTGTTTGCCAGTTTGTAGATATGAATAAAGTATAGTTTACAGATTTTTTTCTTTCGTTTGATACAGAATTTATCAACAGACTAATGTGTGCACAAGTTCAGTACAATAACAAACTTTTGGAATACAATTGGTAATAATTATTATTTCTAGTTGGTATGGTCATGCATCTTTAGAGTATCAGTAAATCATGTCTTGAAACTGTAATTATGGAGGAAAATGGTGCAGTGTGCCATGCTAAAATTGACTTTTGGCTGAAAAAACATTCTCAAATATTTATAAGCATGAGTAAATGCTTTACATTGGACTATTCCCATATTCATTACTGAGAAATGCAACTGTGATGAAACACAATTCATTCTTTTCATACATAATGTATTTTCATTACCATTAGCTCATTTAATTCTGGTAAGTAAAATAAATTGTACATCAGTAATGACTCATTTTTCATTACATCAGATTTTTTCTCTGCATCCCAATATAAACAATCTTTTATTCTTCAGTCTTCTCAGTTGTAGTTCTCAGGATTACTTAAAAATCCACAATATTTTATAGTATCAGTATTTTAAATAATTACTAAGGTTTATTTTCATAAATTTACACTGATATGATGCACTAAAAAGAGTAACTACTTCATCCTGCTTTCATAGTACACAATCTACAGTTATAGACAATGTTTTTTAAAGTTACACTGTTAAAAACAGTTAAATTTTTACACTTTTTACATTCAATTCAGTTTCATCATCAATTGCTTGCTTTTATTTTAAAAATTTCTGACTTGATAATACATATTCAGCAGTGAAAATTGTAAATTGTATTGTCCCTTGAAGGGAACTGCAAAAAAATGTACTATTAAAAGATCTCTTACTTGTAAAAAGAATTGACAACTTTTAAAATCACATATTAAATTTTCAAACACAATTGCCCTCCTTATAACTGACAACTAAAAAGAACTGCTTGTATTATTTTGTTGTTCATGTTCCTCACAGCTGGTGTTCGCGAGGTCTTACCTAAGGGCACTGCACCAGATAGAACCCACCCCTGAAGAGGAAGCAGCTCTCTTGAAGGAAGTGCAAGCTTTTACACTTGCATCACACGTGTTCTGGGGTCTATGGGCCATTGTCAATGCAAAGCTCTCGCAAATTCCGTTTGGATATTGGGTAAGATTTTTTTTTTTTTAATTTCTCAAAATGGTAGTCACATTTGATATTTTAATTTTGTGGTCATCCGCCATATCTTCCACTTTTGTCATACTTTCCTCTACTATTTGTCTCCATCAAAACCTTGTACTCTGTATCTATTTACACCTAGTACATACATCTAGCCTACGGTATTCTGATAGCTTTTCTTATCTTTCCATCATTCAAGAGCACAATCTTTGACATTTTAGCCTTTACTCTTATAACATGCTACATCAATTGCAACCTTTTGTTTTAATTTCTTCTAATGTAGCAATCTTTAATCTTTCCTTAAAGTTTTCATTTCTGATTGTGTCCTCTCTTGTAACATTTTACATGCCTCATCTCTGCAATATACTTCAGTTTCCCTTCGTTCATATGTCGATATTGGAGGGTAGTAAACTTAATAGACCAAGTTAAATATGCAATCACAAATTGCTGATGTAGTCTATGAAAAATGTGGCTATGCCCAACAACATTCTGCTATTGACAGTGTTGTATCTTATTAAAGTCCACAATAAAAATTATTATGCAGACGTCAGTAAAAGCAAGATTTGGTATGCTTAAATATCAAGTAAAACTAATTGCTGTGGTTGATAATTCTTTTTTAGCATGGAATTGGACCTAATTTTACAGGAAATTTCATGAAAAATGAATTGTTATTATTTAACCTTTTGCATTAACAATGCAAATATCTTGGAATTACTTTTGATAACAAACTTAACTGGGCAGGACACATAGGACAGGTGGTAGGAAAAGGTTTCAGAGTTCTGCACTTGTTGGAGAGAGTTATGAGGGGATGTACGAGAGAAGTCAAGGAATTGGGTTACAAAACTTTGGTCAGACCATTGCTCGAATATGGTAGTGTAGTATGGGACCCTCATTTTACGTATCAAATACAGGAGTTGGAGAGGGTGCAAAGAAGGGCTGCTAGATTTGTTTCTGGAAATTATCGCAGAATGCAATCAGTGACGGATATGATAAAGGAGCTGGAATGGATTCATTGCAAGACAGGAGGAGGATGAGGAGGGTCATTGGAGTGTACAGGGCATATACTGGTGATGAGGCATGGAAAGATATTGCAGTAGGTATGAAAAGTAGTGCATGGAAGGGAAAAGATGACCATGACCACAAGCTGGCACTCGATTTCAGGCACAAGGGTGTAGGAAGATTCTCTTTTTTAGGTAAGGGTGTCAGGGATTGGAATGAGTTACCAAGAGAAACGATGAATAATTTACCGAAAACTTTGAAGGAATTTAAAGAAAAAATTTGTAGAGGGCAAATGTAGATGGGTGCAGGATAGGGGGAAGATAGCTGTGTAGGGAAATTGCCACCGGAGCCTGTGCTCCATTGCAATTAAATTAAATTAAATTAAATTAAATTAAATTAAGTACAACAAAGAAAGGGAAAGTAGACTCATTATTTACCATAGGTGAAAGCTGGGGAAAAAAAGGGGGGGGAGGACCACAGCAAACTCGGAAAACTAAGACAAACGTAATTTTATTATAATTTGGTTTTAAACCATATTCATACAGTGAGAGTAGAATCATTTGGTAAAGGATGAGTGAGCACACGAAGGCTTACTGCGCGACTGGCTAGGCCTTGGGGAACTGTGTGATGGTGGTAGGGGTGCAGAGATAAGATAATGCGAAGTGAACTATTGATAACTTTAGAAAAGCAATATCACTAGCATTGATGGAACACACAAATAGATATGCATAAATACGAATCTTTAAAATTTAATTATAATAGTGAATAAATGAAGGCATAATAATAGAAAAATATATATATAAAAAATGATGGGTTTATTGGTTGGGTCTTTTCAGAGTTTGAGGTCAGCTGAATGTCTGATGTCCAGGATATTTTGGTAAGCTAGTTCCCATTCACAGAGTTCAGAAGCAATGGTAGTTGGTTTTTAGAACTGCAGAGAGAGAGTAATTAGGTGGAGAAAGGATGTGCACGTAATTTTTGTTTCAATTATTTTTAATGATTTACATCATCCAAACATTTGCATATTTATCAAAGCAAAATAAATAATTTGGAGAATTTGTTTCGAAACAAATTTGTAATCCCAAAAGATCGAATAGCAGTAAAATAACATACCGACAGAAAAAAAAATATTTCGTGAATTGTGGGCTCAAACTTACAACCTACTGCTCAGGAACATACCAAATCAACATGCACGGCTAAACCGATGTTATTAAAAATGGTGTTCTATAGCAAAATAAGGCATTAAACACAATTTTTACACCTTTTAATCCCCAATTTCTCTTAAATGGAAGCCCAGCAGGCAGAACTGCTTTAGAGCAAGAAACCAGAGGTGACGTACTATTTTTCACACTTCTTCTTTCTACAATAGCAATTTCCACACTGAAGACCTCTCCTTGTTAGTGTAATTCAAAACTTAAAATTTTACATTCTGTATCTCCTAATGTATTGAAGCTTCAAGGTTAAAATATTTTAAACGTTTCTGAATGCAGTTTCCTATATGATAGTGATGCTATCCTACAGCTGTAATGGCTCTTTAGTTGTCTATCTACTGTTTCAAATATTCCTTCTTAATCTATCTTGCCAAACC
This sequence comes from Vandiemenella viatica, assembly GCA_031002005.1. Taxonomy (NCBI): domain Eukaryota; kingdom Metazoa; phylum Arthropoda; class Insecta; order Orthoptera; family Morabidae; genus Vandiemenella; species Vandiemenella viatica. The sequence goes on along the minus strand of CM061914.1, from coordinate 112,502,347 downwards.
ACACAACCGGATGTTACCATTTATCTATATTTCACGTTAATTTACTTTTTCCATTCTGGCCAAAGTATTGCATAGATTTTTACAAAAACTTATGAATTCTGCTTATAAAAAATTCTACTTTAAAAAAAAATATACTTCCCATTCTGTATTTAGCTGAAATACACAACATGGAAACAATTTTTTTATATTCAAAATCATATTTTTCCTAAAAAAATGCTACTTAACTTTTACCTCCCAATTTCAAATTTTTACATCATGTGCTACAAAATTTAGTGCATATTTTAAGCTAAAAATCTTTTTGGTATTTTAAAACTGAGAGCTTGAAAATTATTTAACTATTTATTTTCGATCTTTGCAACATGTGGGGGATTCAACTTCAAAACCAATCATCTCTTCAATACAATTTTATATCCACAAAGTGTCATACCTCATGATCCTTATAGCTTATTGTACCTCTGAGTATGTATGTAGCATTTTCTATTTGAAAATAAGGAAAAACTCATTATATGGCCAATGTTTACTAACGTTTTGATTGAATTTCACTGTTTACTTCTACTTATCCCTTGAAAACTGTAAGAAAATGCTTCTAAATATACTTTTCCATTGTATTGAAGTTAGCTTGATACACTTTAAACAAATTTTTATTTATTAACAAAATTAGGTTATATGACACTCTGACAGGATATAATGTGAAACAAGAGTTGAAATTATTTGAGTCTTATTTTCATTGTCACTATTTTATAAGTAATTGGTTTGTAGAAGTCTGATATAGACTGCGCAATCATTTAAAAACAAAGATAGTATCTTCAGGGAACCACAAAGTCTAGAGTTTCATCAAAATTCAAACATTAAAATTTTGCATATTTTGTGCTACTATGTACAGAAAAGGTAAAAATTAAGAAGTGAATTATGAATCAAATAAATTTCCCAGTTTAATAAGATAATCTTGATTTGGGTTATAAGAATAAGTTACCCGGAAAAATTGTAATTTAGTATGCGAGTTTATCTGATGTACAGTAAATGATTAAAGTTACAGTATTATGTATTATAAGACTGATGACAATTTACAATTCCCGAACTGAAAGCACCATGTTGGTTTCTCTATTTTTGCAGGAGTATGCATATGAAAGGTTTGAAGCTTACTATTACGCAAAGAGTAAACTTCTCAGTAGTGCAACAACAGAAACTGGGACCAAGAGGAAGATTGGAGACTTGGAAGAATAAGGAACGTCTTTGGTTACAGAATGCATGTGGAGTGAAGATCACGATAACTAATCTTACAGCTCTCTTAGATCTGTAATGAAAAGTTAAACATATTTGTTTATATGTACCAGTATTGGTGTTTTCATTCCTGCATGGAGGAAAATGGCCTGTTTGGTTTTCAAAATCATGTTAAAAAGTAATGTGATTAAGCAACATTCCTGCAACATTTCACTGAAACATTCCTGAAGGTTTCGTTTGGTATGCAGTAAACAGTCTGTCTTTAAGTTTGTAGAAATTGAGGAGCAATACAAAAGTTTCCTTATCCAGAAATAATTTGTTTTCCTTCAGAAATACAGCAGTAATTTTAGGGATAAAGCTGTATATCTTACATACTTATATATATATATATATATATACTTAACAGCAAGGTAGCAGTCAATGTGAAGTTTGCTGCTCTGTAATAGAAAAAGTTATGGATGGTGCCTAAGTGCATTTGACTGGTACTTTGTTGCAGGAATGGTAATGTTGACTGATATAAGAGGCTGCTGAACAGAAATGCTGGATTACAAACAGTAAATTTTTGGGCACTGTGTGCCTACTATGAGACTGTTTTTTAACTGTAATCTCATTGTTCATGTAAATTATGTTTTAACTTATATTGTATATAATTTTAAAGATTTCTGTGTATATATGTTGTCACTAAATTAATGTATGTTGTATGTGTAACCTTTTAATACTTGAATGAAACTAAGGAAAAAGGAAGAAGCTTTTATGTGATATAAATAAAAAAGGATAGAGAAAATAACCCACCACTTACCAAAGTTGAGGGTTGCAATGAGTGAAACACATGTTACATGGTCACAAAAATACAATATTTCAGTATAAAACTTTCTTCATGCACTAGACAATGACCTATTTATTTCTGGAGCTGTCTACAATAAATGTTACTCATGTTTTATTAATGAAGCAGAGAATAAAATTAATGTTTTAGTTTTTTTCTGTTGATCATTAGTATGACACTCAAGGACATTTTTCTGGCTTAGAAAATATTGCAGCAACTGCACCATCTTCAGTTCCATGAGCTCTACTGCTTGATCACCTTCACATAACAAAGCTTGCTTGCACATCAATTCTTTTGCAAGTTTCTCCATGTTCACTTTGTTTCAAATTATGAATAGCTAAAGAAAATTTGATTCATTCACCTCTCCTCCAAGCTGATTTCTCATTCCAAATCAAGATTCTCCTTCTGCAACTTGGCTGTCTGTTCTTCATATGTCATGGTGAGACTACGTATTGGAGAAAATTACTTGGTGATAAGAGACCAACTAAATCTCCTGACATGCCAGCAGCTGGTGGTCCATTAGGCTGAATCACATCAGTTCCACATCCCATTGCTACTTCAAATACATCATAGGGATTGGTAACATCAGTGTTAAGAGTTAAAGGTCACTTCCTGCAGTGAACTTGTGATCTCTGCCACATCCAACAACACACTTGTCACTGCAGTTTACTGATTCCATATTTCAATTATGTGAATTAACAAACAAAATTTACTATAACATAACCTTAGGTATTTGCACAACTCCAGAACCAAATACCTCATTCTTTAGTGCATGAAAAAGGTGTTATTCCAAAATATTGTATTTTTGTGTCAGTCTTGTGTGTTATTAACTCATCGCAGCCCACAATTTTGGCAAGTTATGGGTTATTTTCCCTATCCTTTGTTACTTGTAACACTTGAGAAATTCCTGTGTAAAACAGCATTGTATTGTGACTGTCTTTTTTGATGTATATATTTTAATTAATTGTAATAAAATCAGACTGAAATTTATGAAGGTGTTTCATACATTATTTCACTAATGGGCATAGATAAAGCTTCATCCTGAGATTGTGTGGAAACCATGGGATTCACTTTAGAATGTACATTTCTTCAGAAATGCCATAAGTATACCAAATAGTTGTAATTACCAAATTAAAATTACTTTGTGGTGGGAATTAACTTGATCGAACAAACAACCAGGTGTAACGCTGTGCAAAACTAGTATTTTAAAAACTATTAAAAGTAAGGGAAGAAGTAATAAATGTTTAATGGATGGTAAAACAGTTATTACTGGGAATTGTTAGGCATTCCCTTCATTTAAAATGATGAATGCAAAGTCAGAAATTCAGTGTCACCAATCAATGAACTGGTATTGTATTGTAGGTGAATATAAGATAATTGCTGCAGTTATGGAAATTAATTTGAAAATTTTGCACCACACACAAACATTTGACTAAAGTTTGTTAAAACATATCTGTTGACATGGTATTACTAGCTTCAAAAAAAAAAAAAAAAAAGTTAATATATACCGTATTTTATGGACTACTAGCTGTTACCGGTGACTTCGTATGTGTGTACTTAGAATTTCATTGCCAGAATTGAATATAGAAAGCTGTAAGTAACGTAAGATTTGTCCCAAACAACACCGAGTTGGCGTAATTTGACATCACTATCTCATTCTACTGTCGAACCTGTCTCATGAAGCAAATCACTTTCTAACATTTTTAAAACCAGAAAAACAAACTAAGATACGGGGATGTGGGGAAAGGGGGGAGGGTGGTGGTTAACTGAGGACAGCTTTTTCAGCTTGGTCTATCTTTCTTTCTTCAGCATGAGCATCAGATTCTTGGGTTATAATAACTTCAGCTGCTCATGCTCTTCCAGAGCTATACCTTACGTCAGGTTTACTCCTGCAAGGCATGTAAAAAAAGAAGACAAAATAAACTGATGCCAGAAATTTTTAGGCAGACATGAAGTAATAGTACAGTACAGTGCAGAGCAAATTGGCATCTATACTAAATAATATGTTTTGTCTTTATAAACGAAATTTACTGACAAACCATTCACTAATAGACTGCACAAGAAGTACAGCTTAAGCAACTGACCTAACATTCCAGACTAAACATGCCTCCATCTGTCTGTCACCATTCAATAAGTTCTCAATTTCGTGACTAAAACTGTTATTCATACCAAAAAAAAATCCTATGTCCTCCCCACAGGTACAAGTATTTTCTTGTGTGAGAACGAAGGCTTTCACGGCGTATCGATGAAATATAGTCTTCGCGGGTTTTCCGCCGTATGTTGTTGAAGAGAGACAACAACGAGCTTTCGGCGGCTGGCTCTGCCGCCATCTTCAGGTTAGATTGTGCTGCAGGGAGTACCAGCGCTGCACTGGTACTCCCTGCAGCACAATCTAGCCTGAAGATGGCGGCAGAGCCAGCCGCCGAAAGCTCGTTGTTGTCTCTCTTCAACAACATACGGCGGAAAACCCGCAAAGACTACATTTCAAGTATTTCCTTGTCAAATTCCATCAATATCGGTGTAGCCATTTAGTTATCAAAATGTAAAAAGACACTTAGGCATTTATAACATTCAGATCACACAGAGAATGACTGCGGAGAAACAAAGCCTCAGGGATCGATACAGCAAAAAAAAAAAAAAAAAAAAAAAAAAAATTTTTTTGTAAAGGTATGCCATTGTTAGACTACGATTTTCCGTGCATTGCATCCCTAAGATTGCCAGATCTACAGTTTAACATGGAATCTGAACAACTGAACATCCTGATGTGGCTTATACAATAAAAAATAATTCTTAATTTTTTTTTTTGCAATCTGGACTTCAACCGTAGACCATGCTCCAAACATTACTAATCAAGTGCATTAACCACTGAGTTATCAAATTGCTATAACAAATTCTATGCATCTATCGCCATTCAGTTATTTTTAAGCCTATTACACTCCTGGTGATTAATTTCACACATTATTACAAAATCGGATTATAAGCTTCATTTAATAAAATTCTATTTGGTTAAGCAACTATGAAGAAATAAATTACCAGAACACTGAGAGAAAGAGATGTATTGCATTTAAATTAATATATTAAATGCTAATTGCTTTTTGTTTATTTATAATCAGTCATCGTGGATGTTTTCTTATACTCTGTCCATTGATTCGCCGTTACAGTAAACTTAGAAATATGCATATTACATCATGTTTAAGGTTATGAGCGTTACCAAATAACGATTGCTTAGTTATGAAGAAATGAACTGCGAGAACACATATTCAACTTGTTATTTGAATTTAATTTTTTAATTGCACTGTGGACCTTGCTCTGGTGGAAATTTCCCTACACATCCATCTTCCCCCTTTCCTGCACCCACCTACATTTGCCCTCTACAAATTTCAACTTTAAATTCTTTCAACATTTTTGTTAAATAATTTCAATCTCTGACACCCTTACCTAAAACAGAAAATCTTCCTACCCCCTTGTACCTGAAATCCAGTGCCAGTTTGTGGTCATGGTCATATTTTCCCTTCCATGCATTACTTTTCATTCTTACACCTATATCTTTTCAGGCCTCATCACCAATATATGCATATTACACTCCCATGACCGTCTTCACTCTCCTCCTGTCTTCCAATGAGTACCATTTCAGCTCTTTTAACAAATCTGTTACTGATTGTGTTCTGCAGTAATTACCAGAAACAAATCTAGCAGCCCTTTTTTGCACCCTCTCCAGGTCCTGTATTTGATACTCAAAATTTGGATCCCACAATAAACCACCGTATTCAACCAATGGTATGACCAAAGTTTTGTAACCCAATTCCTTAACTTCTCTCGTGCATCCCCTCATCACTCTCTCCAACGAGTGCAGAACTTTGAAACCTTTTCCTACCACCTGTCTAATGTGTCCCGCCCCGTTTAAGCTTGTTATCAAATGTAATGCCAAGATATTTACATTTCAAGTCTTCAACAAGCAATTCTTTCCCCACCTTATAATCATAATCAACCTTTAGTTTTTTGTCTGTGTATATAATAAGCTGACTCTTCTTTGCATTTATCTTCATCCCATGTTTACTAACTCAACTAGATATCCTGTCCAGATCACCCTGCAGCTGTTTACAGTCCTCTGCCGTTTTGATCCTTTTATAGGGTAAAGCATTATATCATCTGCAAACAACCTAATTTCCAATAGTAAACAATCACCACAATTATTTATCAGAATAATGAATAGCAATGAACCCAATATATGTTACCATGTGGCATGCCCATTTTTACTTCCACTTTTTTTGATAATGCATTTCATATCCCAACTTTTTATTTTTCTAACTTTTAAAAATTCTTGAGACTATTTACATTTGTGGTAGATTCTCTGTCACTGTTATAGTAAGCCTGAAGAAAAGAATTGTCAGAACTCTGCATCGAGCCCGTCATTTTTGACGGGCCTAGATGTTAGTGAATGACATCAACATTTTTCTTTGACTATAAACTAGAGGAATTACTCTCTTTATAGTATCAGTCTTTCCCCATATTTCCAACACATTATAATTCCATTAAATGGGAGAAAATGTATGTATATAGGCATACCATATTATCCGGTTTATTCAAATTGAAGACAGCCTCAGTTTACTTAGGGTGTTCATTTACTACTATATAATAGCTTCTTTGAAGGCTTCTGTTAAAAATAATAAAATGATAATGAACAGGATAAATGCCAAATACTGCAAATCAATCTATCTTTTAGTATTTAGCATGAAAATAATCTTTCTTTTCTGAACTTTTATAAGGTTATTTTGAAAACCATTTTCAAAACAAAAACAACAAATGAAATTTATAATTCAGTAATCTCAATTGCATTCGCCGATAACACTGCATAGTAGTACTTCCTATTTTCTTTTTGTTATGTGATAAAAATTATTAAGCAATTTAAAACTACAATATTTATTTTAGCTCAAAAATTTAAAATAATTATTTTCCTAGTTTACCCTAATTTTGGTACCAAGTTTCTAGTTTAATCAAAAGAAAAGAAAAAATATCAAGGAAGAAAATCAAAAAATTTATTTTTCTAGGAATAAATAATTACAATATAGATAGTTATTCATAACTGCACAATGGAGAAGTACAAAATTTTAATTGCGATGGAGCACATGTTGTGGTCGCAATTTCTCTACATACCCATTTCTCCAATCTCCCTTTCCAGTACCTGTCTACTCTTGCGCTCCATGAATTTCAACTTTAAATTCTTTCAGCGTTTTTGTTAAATTATTCGTGACTAATTTATGGAAACAGGTAATAAAATAAAAAGAAATCTGTTAAAATGTGTCATAATTCAGAAAAACTTAAAAACACTTAAAATAGATGATTCTTTAGTCTTGCAAATACATGACAATATAAACTTAAACACGTGTCAGCGAAGCTTGTGTGTGTGGGAAGATGTGGCCCGCAGATGCATTTGAATTTGCCCGCCAACAACAGCTGTCTGGAATATGCTAGCTCAAAAACCTCCTCAAAGGACTCATTGATGTTTGGTCGCGTTGATTTTTTATTGTATTTAAATATCTATTATAACTATAGGCAAGTTTTATATGGGCCACAGATTAACACGTGATCCGCAGGCTAAGCCACATTACATATATAGACACTTAGACAGTACGGACAGTACTGATGTTTTCATGTAGAATTAAAGGACGATGACATAATCCTTGAACAAGTAACGAAATTAAAAACGGTTGAAGAAATACAGGACACCCGATGGGGCGATGGAATCCAAAACAGGCAAGTCTGTCAAATATATTACGATTTACTTTTAATTGCGATTATTTTGAAAAGACATTTTATTAAAATACATCGCGTTAATCCAATGTTTATAGTTAGTTTAACGAATTGTAGATGGGCCAAAGGAGATAAGAATTTTATAAGTAGGAAGCCAGATACAGTATAGAGAACATCGTAGTTTACAGCAATAATCAGAGACAATATATATATTAATTAGGTTCGTGTTTATCGAAAGGAAATACTTTGGGAAATATATTATCTCTGATAGAGAAGATGCAATGGAGTATTATTTTGTTCAAATTCCTCAACTAATTCTGAGTTATTGATGAATGAATACTGGAAGTATTGTTGTTGATGCTTTTTATTTAGTGAAGAAGTAAACAATCAATAAAATGAATGAACCGACATGCTGTTTATTCTTAATTCGAAAAATAATAAAAATGGGAATTAGCTAGTAAATTTGTGTAATTTTAAGTAAAAAAAAGAGTTGATACCATGAATCACCTTGCAACTAAAATTATGATATAACCTCTTCCATATGAAATTTCTCGTTTAGATCAGCATGTGACGTGTCATTTCTCTTAGGGTATCAAACGTCAGAAGTATATTACAGTCACGGATTGCGTTTTAAACTCCGTTGTCTTATTTTGAAATGTCAGTTAAATTTGTATACAGTAGTAAAGATTTTGTGTGGAAAACGGCCTGGGACACGACAGCGTCGCATTGTGACAGCAAATTCGACAATCTTTTAAAATCTGCGTGGCTTAGAGCAGTAGAGTGTGGTTACTTTAGGTACAGGCTTGATATTCGGCATTCTAAAATATTACCAGGAAAACTGTCATTATATGCGCAGGTAAGCGAGGATTGTACAAAACCTTTTATTTTCATAATCAGATGCTATGTAAAAAAAATTAACTAACACACATTTTTATCAGCTCAACACGGATCGAGCTCGGAATAGGAGGCCTGCAGAGGAAATTAGAAGTCTCACACAACCATTTGATCATCAGAAATTTAACTTTATGCAGATAGGCGAAAAGGAAATGCTTTTTGAATTGAAGAGGGAAACTGACACTACAGATGATGAGCACTTAATAATTGTAAATGTCAGCCCAATAGAATTTGGGCATTCATTACTATTACCTTTCCGAAGCAACTGTTTACCACAGCTCACAACTGCTGAAAGTATTCAGTTAGCAATAGAAATTACACTTTTAAGCTCAAATCCGTAAGTAATCTAACGATATGTTACTTGAATTTGACTAGTTATGTACAAATGTTTCACAGGGAGGGTCTTCTGCATAAGGATCAGTGCTATATTATAAGTTACCTCGTACTTCATTTATGTTCTTCACTTCTTGTGTCTGTATGTTGCAAGATATTTTTGTGGGACTGTTTGCTTTTTTTACGAATCCAACATATTTTATGTTCCAAGTTAGTAACGCTGTCATTTTTATGACCATCTTGACTATGTCTTTTTGTTACCCTCAGGAATACATTTTTGGCATCTTGTATACTTTCTCACTCGTAAGCAGTTCTTGCCTTTATATTAATTTTTTGTTGAAAGTAAAGGAAAAGAATAAAAATTTTTGATTCCTCTCTTAGTTCTGAAGTTATTGTATCTCGAAATTGAGGTGGTTAGGTTGAAAGTCACTAGGAAATACACGGTGAAAATGAACAATAGATGTTTTGTTACCGAACGTGGTGGGTGAACGGTTAACATTCTGGCCTCACATTCGGGAGGACGCTGGTTCAAATCCCCATCCAGGCATCCAGAATTGGTTTTTACATGGTTTCCTCAAATCATATATGAACCATAGTAGATAAATTATAATAATTCCTTCCATTTATGAATAGGGTAAGGATTTAATTGCTCTCATATTGTCTTAGATAAGTCAACATGCCATTTTTTCTGAGTGTATCAAAGTGAAGTATCTTTCTCCACAACCCGAAGGTTGTTTGGAACCTGCCGAAGAAGTCATACTAGTAATTAGGATGGCCAGTTACTTTCCTCTGGGAACTACAGTTTAACATTGAATCCGAACCATGGATTGACCTGGAATTGCTCATATGATCAAACACAACTCTTAAAAATTCCTGCTCCCACTGCTATTTGAACTCTGGACTGGAACAGCAAACTCTTGAAAACAAACGCCTTAACCACTTTTTGTAGCTAATCACATTTTTTATTGAAAAATAATGTAATTACATTCAAAATCTTTAATTTCTGAGATGATGATGAAGATAGTTTCCAGTAGGTAACCTCTGGTTGCCAAGCTCCTTCGTTATCACAGCATTCCTGGTCCAAGAAGTTCTACATGTTAACAAATTATTTTCAAGTACCAGCTATGTTTTCTTCCTTCTGTGATTAGTTAGATTCATCTAGTTGTGAATTATAGATTTCCCTGGATTGCTGTCTGTAGACATTATCCACAAGATGTGTAGTTTTTATATTTTACCGCAGTGGAAATCGTTTATATCAGTGCCTTTCTTTCTTACTACAAACTGTTTAACCACTGAGATCCACTGAAGGTATCATAGTATGCCATGATTTACATGGAGAAGTTTAATGGACCAAAGTGCAAAAGTTACAGTAAAAATTCTGAAAATAATGAAACTCTTCAGAAATTGTGGTGAGAGATTGGTATAATCTGCAAATATGGCTCAAGAAGGAAGAGCCACTTATATATGTAGGAGCAGCTAAAAAATAGCAGAGCTTTAAAAATAGAAGAGAGAGTGCAAAACATTACTCTCTAGCCATGAGATAGGGGCAGGCGCATTTCTTCAGGATCAGGTAGATACAGGCTACAAGGTCATTAGTGTTTTTACGCCTGGATTGATGTTGCATCTTCATGGAGAAGAATCGGGTAATGATTATTATCACCATTTTTCATTTGCAACAACTTTTGCATACATGATTTATTTTAATTGTTTGATGTAAATTGTTCAGATCTTCCCTCAAAACTTTATTTCCATTCCCTAGTTTGAATCCTGGTCTCAGCCAGAACTTGTATAGGCCTTGAAACTAATCTTCACCACTGGAAAAGCTTTACAATGTTCATGTGAAGTATGCTATGATTTATATCTATAGTTCACCTTTACGTGGTAGCATTACCAGGTTAGGTTAGAGCAACCATGTCAGAGGTGCATGCCCAGTGAATCTCAGTGGTGGACAAACTAATTAGGGTCTCCTGGCTAATATTGCCATATACATTTATTTTACTCTCTTAGTTACATATTGTAGCGTTTCATATGGAGGAAAACAACTTCTTGATCATACTGTTGTAATCATTAAAAAACATCAAGGCTGAATTTTATTAGTGACCATTTGCCCATGACTTTGTTCGTGTTTGTAAAGAATTTTGATTGATAGACATGCCACTACCATATTGCATGATAGGAGACTCGAGGCTAATAATGCACATAAACACCAAAATCTGTGCAGGCTTTCACTGCAAAGTGAAATATAGAGACACATGTCTTTAGTTAAAATATGAAAATACCCTCGGTCAACTACTTTCAACCTTCATATCTCCCACATCCCCAAAGCTACCAACAATCAACCACAATAGTGCATGATGGGAGACCCGAGGCTACTACAATACATAAACACTAGTGATCTGTGCTATTTAGTTGTGTTTTCAAAGTGAAATATAAGGACAAACACGTATTTGGTTGAAATAACAAAATACCCTGTGTCGATCACTCTCACACCACCACAGCTACCGACATGCATGATGAGAGACTTGATGCTACTACTACACACAAACACCAGTGGTCTGCACTAGTTGTGACTGGAAAGTGTTCTGTCCTGTGATGCCCCAGTGTCCCCTCTTTCTCCTATCGTGGCTCCTCACAAACTCTTGTTTCCAAATTGGTTATTGCAAGTTGAAAGTCGAAGCCTATGATTGATTGAAGAATCAAATTTACTGCCACTTTCTGATAAATACCCCTCTTCTCTCATAGATACATTACATTTCATAGGCTTTTTTCAAACATTTTGGCTGGGGTCCCTGTAATATTTTACACAAAAAAAACCTCTGATTTAATGGCTATCAGAACAGCCCACCCAGGTAGAAATACAATACAATACATTAATTTTTCAAGGATCCCACTAGAAGACACTGGCTCGGGGAATGTGGAAAGTTGTCAATTTACAGTTAAATAATTGCATAGCAAAATAATACGACATCAGAAGATGTACAGTCGTAACATACATGGTAAATTAATTATGTCAACTACATTTACACAAACCTTGACAGCATAGAAGGAGTTCTCAATTAAAAATTTGTTTAATTTTTTTACTGAATTTAATCTTATCTTCTGCTAGACATTTAAGATGTGTTGGGAGCTTATTGAATATATGTATCCCTGAATAACGGACTCGTTTTTGAACAGGTGTCAATAACTTTTACTTCTAGTGCCATATTTGTGTATTTTACTATGTTTTAAACAGAGTATAATTTGTGACTAAAAAGGGCATTAATGCATATATATATATATATAAACTCGGCCACCAATATTAAAATCCCTAACTTCTTGAAAAGCTCTCTACATGAAGTTCTACATTTAATCCCACACATAATTCTTATTATTCACTTTTGGGCTCTGAACACTATGTCTCTATGAGTAGAATTGCCCCAGTATATTATTCCATCTGACATTAAGGAGTGAAAATAAGCAAAATATACTAGTTTCCTCAAACAGAAATCACCTATACCTGAAATGGGGTGCAGTCACATTTGCAATTCGTACAATCACTTCAGTAAGTCAGAGACATGTACCTTCCGATTTAAAGCATTAGAGCCGGAAATGCAGAAGCACAAGAGGTGAAAATGTATATGGAAGTGAATTGAGACCATTGATATTTGTTATTCTGATGTATGATTGTGTTGATGCTTTACAGTCAGAAGTTAGGTTGTTTGCATATGTCGTAATGGTATATAATACGATCAAAACAGGAGAAGACTGAATAGCTGCAGGCTAACCTGGCCAGAATATTTAACTGGATAGGTCAACATGGAATGAACATAAATGCCAAGAAGAGTCAGGTTATTAGATATACAGATAAAAATTTGAAGGTTGGTTATGATTATAGGGGGAAAAGAATTGCTTACTTATTGAAGACTTGAAATGTAAATATCTTATCTTGGCATAACTTTTGATGATAAACTTATTTGGGCAGAATTTACTAGAGAAGTGAGGGATCTTTGCTACCCAGTCTGTAACTGATATTGTTAAAAAGCTGGAGTGGAAGTCATTGAAACCAGAAGGTCGAAGAGAGTACAGAGAGTGTAAAGGCATATGTTGTTGATGAGGCTTGGAAAAAATATTAATAAAATTTTTAGGATTAATGCATGGAAGAAATGCATAAGGGACTGGGAATACTTTCTTTTGAGGATATGGGAGTTAGGAATTGGAACAAATTACCAGTGGAAGTTATGAATAATTTAGTAATAATGCTGTAAGAAATTAAAATTTGTAAAAGCCAAACATAGATTGGTGGGAGAATTTATGCTCAAAGGATGTAAAATAATAAGAAAGGGATAGCAATGGACAGAATGAACACCTAGTCAGATTCTGATCACACAGATCGAGCATGGAACAAATGCAACCTCAATATGATACTCCTACACCATCAGTCAAATCATACAGTGGTCACTTTCATAGACTTTAGGAAAGCATATGATTCAGTTGACCACTCCACGCTGTTTAATAATGTGAATTTGGTACCGAGCGGGGCAGTGTAACGGTTAGCGTTCTCGCCTCGCATTCGGGAGGACGGCGGTTCGAATCCCCGTCCGGGCATCCAGATTTGGGTTTTCCATGGTTTCCCCAAATCACTCCAGGCAAATGCCGGGATGCTTCCTTCAAAAAGGCCATGGCCGAATTCCTTCCCATTCCTTGCCCCCCATCCTTTCCCGTCTCTAAAGACCTCGATGTTAAAAAGAGACGTAAAGCAGTTAAAAAAAAAAAAAGTGTATTTGGTGTGGATAATAAAACCACTAAGTTAATCCAAAAACTTCGACACATGCAACTTCAAAAGCGAAATTTATGGGTGAAATCTTTGAATAATTTAAAATTAAGACTGGTATAAGACAAGGGGATGGGTTATCACCCCCTGTTCAACATGGTACTAGACAATATCATTAGCATATGGGCTAAAGAAATACATGAAGTATATATGGGAACTCAGGATGATCGGATGAACATTAAATGCCTTGCCTTTGTGGATGATCTAGCAATAAATACCAAAACTGCTGAGGAAGTCAGACATGATATTGAGATGCTTCACGAGATCACCATCGAAACCAGCCCCCAAATCTCATATGAGAAAACATAGTATATGGATTTCAAAAGCATAAAGCTGAGGCCACTCATGATCAAATATGGCACTGTCACACAAATGAAACACTTTAAGTAGATAAGGGAAATTACTGGGAGTGCTGGAAATGAGAAAGAGGCCCACGGAAAAACTGCGTAGAGCCTATGCAATTGCTTGAAATATTTACAATATAAAATCACTTTTCACCAAAGTCAAACTCCATCACTACCACAATGTTGTTCTTTCAGGAGCACTGTTTGCGATGGAGACATCGTCATTAACTGATAATGTCAAAGGGATCAAAAAAAATGGAAGGATCAAAGATGGCATTTGGATGTGCAAAATCTTTTTAAAAAATGTATTCACTGACCGTATGATTCACCTCATTTGCCTGGAAAAGACTTATGAAATACTATGGACATATGGCATGACTGTATGACTCACGATTGACCAAGAAAATCTATCATGTCATCAATGGACCCTGACAAACAAAAGCATGCTGTTTTTTTTAGATACCCAATAGGACCTCACAGACGTCAACTTAAAACCTCTGACATCTATACAGAGTATATATATTGACAGATAATCGATTCAAATAAGATGGTACCAAAGGCCCCAGCAACAAGGAATCTGAAACTTGGAAATGCTTGGACATGGGGGATGCAACAAGCCCATAGCAAAAGGATGATGAAGTTTTGAGAATATATAAAAATAAGAAGGACATTGCAAATTAATGGTTCTATGCACTCCTTAGTGGGCTAAATGATGAAATGAATATGAAAAAAGGAGTAAATAGGTGACTAAGGAAATTGCAACTGATACACTCCATTGAAATTAAGTTAAATGAAATTACCTCCTCTAAATATTGCTTGTGCAAAATTAATGCCCCAACACCATAAGTTGGAATGTTAACTGTGTGTCCAGATAAAGGCTGACACTACAGTCTTAAGCCAAAAAAAGTGTTTAACATTCTCCCTAATTTTTTTCACCTCCTTTCTGCTTTAATTCTGGCACATTAAGAGAATACCAGGTCTAAATGTTTGATATTAAAGCACGTGTGTAACATTTTAAATAAAGTGAAGTGTATTTCTGTTTTTGTGTTTGTCTAGGTCCTCTTGCCTTAATACATCTATTTCTTTATAAAAGTAAATAACATTTTGTCAGTATTGTTTGTAAAATTTTACACTTAATATCTTCCTAGAATCACTCAGATTTTTTTCTCTTTTATTTCATCTTTGTAGTTTTATGGTGCTATGATGAAATTTTCATATTACAGGGCATTTCGTGGAGGTTTCAACAGCCTATGTGGTTATGCATCAGTGAATCACCTGCATTATCATGTTTACTATTTAAATCAAGTGATGCTTCTTGAAACCATAGTAAGTGCAGACTTTCTGACCACATCCTTTTACATATGAAAAAGATAGACTATAATGAACAATTATCTGCATACTAGTCTCAATAAACAAAAAGTTATCCATCCCAGTAAAGTTAACTCCTTATTATCTCTTGCCTATAGAAAAATACATGAATGTTTTAATCTGACATCTGCTGTCTAAGAATCAGTACTTACCATATCCAGGAAGTGATTGCATGTACTTCCACATTTGTTGTCTGTATTCTCTTCATTCTCCATGTGGAGGCATGCTGATTTATTAAAAGTTCATGTTTCAGTCATCTTGCTGTGGCTTTCATAAGGTGATAGGTTGTAAGCCACAGCGAGATGTCTAAAAATAGATTTTAAAAAATAATTCTGACTCCCTTGATAACCAAGAGAATCCACTGTTTCAAATAAACTTTTCAGCACCTCCCTTGATAATTTATTGCAGTCCCCAATGTAATTATCTACAAATTACCCTTTTCTCACTCCCTAGTTAGACTACTGTCATTGTAAACTCATTGCTTTCACGTACTGCTACTAATTCATATCCGAGTGTTACTCAGAAAATCAGAAAGGTGGAAATGGAGACTTCCTCAGAAAGCAATTTCATAGAAATCTATGTGGCTACAGTGCCAAAGTTTGCACACTAAACACAACATTTGATTATGATCATTGTCAGATGATGATGATCTATTTGGATCAATAGGAAGCTGTCTACTGTGGCATTTGCTGTACATATCCCCAATTTACAGGCACAGCCTCTCCCATACTCATGCCAATCAACTGTACCTGTGACTCCATGTTATTAGTATACAGGGCAAGAGCCATTTTATTCAAAGCTGTTCTGATAGTACAGTTGGAACATCTTAAATTGTACCCCAGCAAGATGAATACACAGACAGGCAAATGCAGCCAGTGAAACTGTGTGCAATGCAAGAAGAGATGCCAAAGGCATTTGCTTTCTTCCCATATTCACATAACTTATGTGGAAAAATAGGAAGTATTATGGCTCCACAGGATATTAAGTACATTTACCATCCACTGGTGATGATGAGGATTTGTTTCAATCCAAAAAATAAAAAAAGGATGATGTTGGACAATAACTCCTTGTATCTATAGTATCTCCTCCAAAAGCAGAAAATTCTACATCAAACAGACAGTCCAGACTATTGAAGACTGATGTGCTGAACACCAGTGCAACTATTCTGAAAGGAAAACAGTTCCTGAATATATGCAGCAGTGGCCACAACTTGATTTCACTATTGTCAAAATATTAGCAAAGGTGTCCATTTTTTAATACCGAGATTAGGAAAGCATCAGTATCTGTGTGCATAACATAATTTATAGGGGCAGTGTACTACATCTAAGTGTTTCCTGGAAACCAGCCCATGCCACACTGCTGCAGGAACAATGTGAAGGCCAGAATAAGCTAGGAAACAACATGGCAGAGACCTTGAGATGGAGCCTCAGGCCAAACTAATTGGTCTATGTTTGGAGGAGAATCAACCTGTAACAATTTACCCTGAACAGGTAATGATACAGTAGCAGACTATTTCTTGGTACACACAAATTGCAGTTGCATGATGCTAACTGCAGATAAAGTGGTTGAAACATTGTGTCTAAGTAAACAAATTTTGACAGTATACTTGCAAAGATTTCTATGGAGGCAGAAACCATTAACATGGACTTCCACAGTAAAATTTGAAACATCACATTCCATAAGAATTGGATCCAAAAAGTACTGAGTAACATTAAAAACATTATAGTCCCTTCAAAACTGTAATACAATTTGAAAGTGTGGTCTACCTCTGACTAAGTTGCTGATTAGTGTCTGGTAACTATAAACAGGAAATAACTTTGTATCAACTATCGTATGGTTACTCCATGATTCACATTTGAGCATTTTGGCATTACACTAATGCAGTATCCAATCAAAAACAGGTAAGAGGGAGTGTGCTGGGAATTAGGATTATTGTAAAAATATCACCACAGATATTAGAAGCTACAAAAATTATACAAATTGGGTTTGCATTATCTTAAGATACCCTTACACTGATCAGCCAGATCATTATGACCACCTACCGTATAGCTGTATGTTTGTCTTTGGCTTGTATAACAGTGGCGAAGTGTCCTGGCATGGAAGCAGTAAGGCCTTGATAGGTCGCTGGAGAGAGTTGGCATCACATCTGCACACACAAGTCACCAAATCCTGTAAAATCCGGGTAGAGGGTCGATGAACTCTGATGCTACGTCCAATCACATCACACATGTGTTTGATCGGGCTCAGATCTGGTGAGTTTGGGGTCCAGTACATGAATTGGAACTCATCACTGTGTTCCTCAAACCACTCCATCACACTCCTGGCCTTGTGACATGGCACATTATCTTGTTGACAAATGCCACTGCCATTGGGAAACATGGTTGTCATGAAGGGGTGTACATGGTCTGCAACCAGTGTACGATACTTATTGGTCATCATGGTGCCTTACTTGAGCTCCACTGGACCCATGGATGTCCGCATGAATGTTCCCCAGAGCATAATTGAACCGCCGCCAACTTGTCTCCCTCCTGCAGTACAGGTGTCAAGATAGCTGTCCTCCTGGAAAATGACAGATTTGAACCCTCAATGATGAAGAAGGTATCGGGATTCATCAGACCATGCAATGCTCTGCCACTGCTCCAACATCCAGTGACGATGGTCACATGCCTATTTCAGTCATAGTTGCTGATGTTGTGGTGTTAACATTGGCACATGCATGGGCCGTCGGCTGCGGAGACTCATTGTTAGGAGTGCACTGTGTGTTCAGACATACTTGTACTCTGCCCAGCATTGTCTGATGTTAGTTCTGCCACAGTTCACTGCCTGTCCTGTTTAACCAATCTGCCCAGCCCTGTAATGAGGGGTGGCTGCCCAACCCCTCGACATTTGGATGTGGTTTCACCTTGGTTTTGTCACTTGTCGAAGACACCCACCACAGCATTTCTCAAACACCCGACATGTCATGTAGTTCCAAAATGCTCGTGCTGAGCCTCTGGGCCATCACAATCTGCCCTTGGTCAATCTCAGATAGATCACATGCCTTCCCCATTCTAAACACGGACAGCACGCTCACTGATACTACATGCGTCTGTCTGACTAGCAGTCATTCCTCGTCAGGTGACACTGCTATCATCTTGAGGGTTTATATTTATAGTAGGTAGGTAATCATAATGTTCTGATTGATCATTTTTCCTGATGAACAGTGGATTAGCAGTTAGGCCTATATAAAAAACTGCACAATGAAGACAGTATATGAGGTGTGTATTTGTACAAGTGACATATCCAGTAATAGGATAGGATTAACCTGTGGTATGATTGGAATAGGCAGTGATGGCTGTATGGATCATGCAAGTTTTGCAGTGATGTTTATTGCATGGGAAAGATCCATGTGGTAGTCTATGGGAGTATTTGTGTATCAAAATGTTCTTGAGATTGGGTAGTCTGCTGAAGCATGTGTGAGGAGCAGGGCTAGCAATTTGGAAAGAAGGATATGCACTTCAGGGAAGGAACATAGAAAGTCATGTTCACAGTGAAGACTTGAAGCCAAGAGAGAACTGGCTGATGAATAAGGAGCCATGGTCCACTTTAGGAGGTGCAAAAATGAATGTAACTTTCCTAGAATATCAGTCATTCATATGAGTGTGGGTGCCTGTGTGAGCTTACTGATGTTTCTATTTTCATGAGAAAGGGCGTAGCCTGAAATTTTTTGTGGAGTGTTTTTTTTTTTTGTCACTGCAGAGTTTATTTTATTTTCCATTTCCATATTCATGTTAGAATGTATTATAAATAATGTTGCACAGTAACATTTAAAAATACATATAATTTTTATATTCCTAGAAATTAAATTGCTTTATACAATCGACAACATCCACTTATTAATGTGCCGCACAGCTCATCCTCTTTCTGAGGATGTGTTTGTTTGAAAGCAAACTTCCATCAACTACTGGCTTGCTAGGCTGTTGTAGTTTTAAGAGGAAGCAGGTGTTTTGCCTTCTGTCTGTGAAATATTTAACTTATATTCTGTGTGATAAGTGTATTTTTTTGTGAAATGTGTAGCTTATGAGGTTGGAATTGGGGACCATCCCAGCATTCACCGAGGAGATTGCAGAAAAACTGCCTAAGAACCTTAATCAGGCAGCTGGTAAGCTGGGCTCTGGATTTGATTGTAGGCTTATTGTATCTTAATCATCCAGAGTAATTACACCTTAATACAGACAAGACAAGCTGGTCTTAATATTGTCAAAGGTTTTAAATTCAATTTCAGATTCATGACTTTTGTGCAAATATTGCAGAGTATCAACTTTAAATAGTATTTATGCACTTAAAACTCCTCTTTTTTTTTTACCAAAAGAATATAACTTAATTATTTGGATTTTTTACATTATATTATTTATTAGTTATGGATGATTCACAAAATTTTGTGTGCTGAATTTCATTTACTAATTCAGTGCAATTAATTGACAGCCCTTGACTCAACTTGGTGGACCTTGCTATGAACTAGTGGATTATCCAGCAAAGGGATTCGTTTTCCAACTGATTGAAGGTAGTAATCCAGAACAAACAGCAAGGTAGGAGTCAGATTATCTGGGTTTTACTTCTCTTTATCTACTCATAACTTGAGCTCTGCTTTGTCTTGATTAATTTGTGTATTCACGCTTCCATGATCATTAGAGATTCATGCAATTCTTTCTATCTTTAATAATTATAAAAGCCATCTGAAAAAGTGCAGCTCATATACAAACTTTGAAGTGATGAAAGATGTATGCAAACAGAGGTATACAATTTAATTTCCAGCCATTTTACTTCCTTTCAGCCATATTTTACTGTGTTGTTGTTCCAATATTAAGAGGAAGAACAATTAACCATTTAAAATTATTTTGACATTTAAGGGTTAACTGGCTTGCTTTATGTGAGTCATTTGATGGAGGTTTGTAATCAAACACATCAAATGACAAAACTTCCATTTCTTTGACTAAGATCCCTCTGGGAATGATACAGAGGAGGTAATTACTGTGTGGGCACAGAATCGATAACACCATTTCTCAGATGGACCCACATTTAGTCTACATCATCAATACCCAGAAACATCAGCAATGTTTTCTAAAAAACATCAGGAAGTGTGGAGTAATGTTGAATAAGTTATAGTGTTTAATGGAGTAGTATTCTTGTTAGGTGCTTCACAAGTTTGACAGTTTTATCTGATAGTTCAAAAATAATGTAACTTTACTCTCCTGCAGCGCATTAATTGTTTAGAAAGTACTTTGAATAATTTTCACTAAATTCTTGAATCAGAACTAGTGGTTAGTTCCTGGATATGAACTCTAGCAGGCTTGATTGGAAATATTTTGAGTCACCTGTAGCAAGATGCTATGCCAAGGAGGCCGAATGACTTGGCGCATGGGGATGGGTTTCACCAACCTGCAGCGAATCATCACCACAACATCCTCTGCCGTTTTTGGGATTCTTCTGCCGCTCCTTACAATCTTCTGCTGTTATTACTTAGAAACTTCCTGACACCACTGGGATTAAATCTACCAGTCGCAGAACTGGTTGGAATGCGGGGAAATCTTGCAGAAAAGAATTAGCGCTGCGAACATTTAACTTCTATTTATTGGCCACAATGTTACAGAAGATATGGCCGAGGAGTGGGTCCACTTCGCTTTCAAGTAATGGTAATTTCCCCAGGCAGACGAAAAAGTTAAAGTTAGGCAGCGGGGGATCCATGCGAGAGCCAATGTGAATCCTACCATGTTTCCAAGTCAAGAGAGCTTGCGAACTGCCCCGACCGACCTCGCAACCTCGGATTCGCGTCAGCGAAGTTCGGAAATTGCCGATTCGCGTCATCGAATTCTGCGGCAGAAACAACCGGTGAGCAGTCAGCAGCCCGGCCTGCACCTCGCTTCATGAATTCAACTTTGAATAAAGTTAATAATTTTGAACTCTCACAGCTAGTCTCTTCCAAGTTCTGTTCAAATACTATGAACACCCTTTATTAATGAATGTAGCATTAAACCCCAAAAACTTCTCCATAACTGAGATGAACATATGCCACATTCTAAGCTCTGTGAAAAACAATAATACACACCTGTTGGTGGAGGACAATGTATGACATATGTAGAATAAAATATATGTATCTGAATTAATATTTAGATGCTTTCCTTTAAATGCCCTTGTTACTATTAGACTACTTCCAGATTGAAATGAAGTCTTCACGGGTGTACCACCGGATAGTGTACACCCATGAAGACTTCATTTCAAGCATATGCTGGGAAAGTCTCCGTTCTTACTTCCAGATTCTTCACTGAAAGTTGCTTACTCATTAAACGTTGTAGCTTAAGGAATTCATTTTGAAAGGTGTAACACAGTTCCCTCACTCTATTGGATATTTTGTTTTGATCAAGCATTGGAAATTGTTATAACTATCCTTTGTTTTTCCATTTTCATAGGCTACTTTTACTTAAATTACATTCTGATTTATACAGTTATTTCATAGATTTTTTAAATTATTTGATTCAGTTATACATGGGTTTTATTGTACAATTGCCAGAGATATCTACAAGTTAACCAGCTACCTACAGCAGAGCGATATAGCACACAATGTGTACATAACAAGAGCAAAAAGGCTTACATCCTGTTACTGTGATCCTAATGTCCGTGACAGTGTTCGTGTTTACGTGTGGGCCAGAAAATCATCTGCGGGTATGTATATATTTCTTATTTTCCCCGGTTTGAATCCCCGTCCGGGCATCCAGATTTGGGTTTTCCATGGTTTCCCAAATCACTCCAGGCAAATGCCGGAATGCTTTCTTCAAAAGGACATGGCAGAATTCCTTCCCATTCCTTGCCCCCCATCCTTTCCTGTCTCTAAAGACTTTGCTGTTAAGAGATGTTAAACACTTAAAAAAACAAAACTTATTTTCCCATGCACAGTTTTCTAATTAGAATCCATAGCCATATAATAGTAGATGGTTGTTATTAGTCTAATATAGGATATTTCAAAAAGACTATAAGGTAAAGAAGTTGGGTTTTGATGCTAACAGTAGCTGTTCGAGACATTAGGCAAACTTTTTTACAGCTCTTTATGATCATGATGTTGTTAGAGGGGAGGAATGAGGATTAGGGACAAGGAATGAGAATGAATTCAACCGTAGTTTTTGAAGGAACCATGCCTTCATTCACCCGCAGTGATTTTGGAAAACTATGGGTATCTGGATGAGGGATATGAATCCTTCCAAATGTGAAGCATTGTAGCTGAACCACATGGCTCGGTGCTCCCCAGTTGCAGGTGTTCTTGAACCTATGGCAATGTTGGTTGGGTAAAACAGGATAAATATTGCTCTGTGGGGGTTTTACAAATGAGGTTAGGTTAGTGATAATGGAGAGTGTGGGAAACAGTGTTTAATGAAATGTGGGATATAGTATAGCAGCCTAAGGAAGGTGGTGAAATAGGAACAGCATAACAAGATGAAACTGATGCAGATCCTACTTTGCCATATTTGACCACAGTTGAACCCAGCTGTGAGATGTGTATGCTTAGAGTGTGTTAAAAAGGATCTGCCTGTTGACACCATTGGTAAATAATAGAATTTATTAATTTACCACAAACAGTAATGAAAACAGTGTATTTGTTAAAGAAAGAAGAAAAACACAATGAGATTTTTCCTAAGATCTTTCCAGAGATGGAGGATGAGTTGGTGGAAAAGTGTTGATATTGATCTGCAAGGACTACTAACTGCTGATATTCATAGTTGATAGTCATGAGTTGCTGGGTGTAGAGTTCTGAGGTAATGCAAAAGAATAATGAATGTTTGAGTGTTTATTATAGTTATTTATTTATTTATTTATTGCTCACAGAAAAGTACATCACATCTACTACAAAAAACATTGATAATATACAAATTACTAGAAAAATTTGTCAAAAATTAAAATTAATATTTCTGTTGATGTGTCACTCATATAGATGAGACCTTTGTGTAGAAACTAAAATACTCAGAACTTACACTTGGGAGTAGTATGGTCATTATTGGTGGAGGCTTGAATGTTATAGCTTTGGACTTGCGTGGAAGTAGGGCAAATGCCATAAGAAAGTAGAGTTTGCAAAAACCTTAGTGAGGGAAGAAGGCTTCACACAAGTGTTGAAGAAATAATCATGGGACAATACATGTTGACATGTGTTGATAACAATTTGGTGTCTCAAAAACTACAGAAGGAATTAGTCACCATGAAGCCGTACTGATGGATATAAGGGCCATTGGCCAAAATTCGACATAGTTTTATGTATGTTCATAAGATAAGGCACTGGTTCCAGATATGAAGAAAGGTTTCAGGGAAAAGTTCAGTGTGTGGAAGTGGAGACCAATACATTGGAAAGGAAGTGGGAAATTGTTAAAAGAGACAATAAAAATTGGAGAAGAAATGCTTTTCCAAAACAAACAAAAAATTGTGGAATCTGAATACTGTAATAGGAAGGTGAGAAGGCTAGACAGGTTGGGAAGAAGAGAAACTGGTACAGCAAGAAAGTGGAGAGGCAATCATAAACCCCTAAAACAAATAAACAAGAGTTGATAGCATCAAAGAAGGATGCCAAAGATACACTTATGAAGAATATTATGGCTGGAGGATAAATACTGAATGGTGCAACTACAAGTCATAAGGCTATGTTAGGAAATTGAGGGGCTAAAAGTATTAAACAAATTTTAGGTAAAAATAGGGAAGAAGTTACAAATGATCTGAAAATGGATAATTAAGCAATTGGTTTTATGAGACAATTAAAGACTACCATGCAGAGAGGGAAGAGGAAATATCAAAGTAGGAGTTAAATTATTAAAGTAGAGATTAGCTGATTAGGAACATGAAAAAAGATTCTGATGATATGTGTAAACTAGGGAGACTGTAAGAGTGTAGGAGTGCTGATATGAATAATATTATTACAGATGTGTTAAAGAAAGATGGATAAGACATCTACCATACCAAAAAATATTAAGTTTGAGTTTGGGAACTTGCCTCACACCACAGAACTGGAAAACTCCAATAAAAGTACCAATTCATGAAAGTTGGGAGCCAGAATGGTTGGTAGTTACAGATTAAATGTTTGACTGCAATGGATCTGTCATTTGATAATAAGCTTGTTTTGGCCAAGGACATTGAAAAGGTATTAGGAAAAGGTTTCAAATCTACATTTTTAGAGAGGGTAATGGGGATGGGTACAAGTGAACTAAGAGAACTGGATTGTTAAACCTTGGTCAGGCCCTTTCTTGAGTATGGTGGGATGGTATGGAACCCCCACTTGGTTATCAAATGCAGCAGTTGGAAAGAATGGCACCTACATGTGTCTGGTCTGTAGAAGTGACCATAAAACATATTGAATAATTGATATAATGAGAGAGATTTGTTGTGATTCATTTGAAGACAGCAGGTGGGTAAATAGAAAAGATGGTACTTGTAAGGCAGTGAGGCTTTAAAAAATAACTAGTATTGTATGTGGAAGTGAACAGAGGGCCATGGCCACAAATTAGCACTTAGTATCAGGCCTAAGAAAGTGTGAAGTTTTTTTTATTGGTGGTTTGTCAGGGACTGATATAAGTTATTTAAAGAGGTACTAAGTGATATGCGCTAGGGAGGAAATGAATTTAAAGCAAAAACATGTGTTAAACATAAATATATGCTCCAGTGACAATACACATACGTCACTCTTTTTTTTAAAAATTTTTTTTTTTTTAAATCTTAACTACTTTTTAAAAATATTTTTGGTAATTTATTCTGCCCCTTGTTAGAGGTTGGAACATCTGCATTACCAGTTGCTATATTCAGTACTTTTTTTCTCCAAAATATAAATCCAGAAAACCAGTGTCAGATCTAGGATTTTGGTTCAGGGAAGGGCTTGAGCAGATTTCATTTGCGGGGGAGGGGGGGGTGCTTGAACAGTTTTTGGTTTGAGGGGGGGCCTTGAGTTTCAGCAGAGCTAAGAAAAAAAAGGTCTCCAAAATTATGATGTGGGGGGTGGATCTGCCACAGCAGAAAACTATAAAGTGAATGATTAAGTTTCTTCTGTCGTCAATTTTTGGAATTTTCTCCATAGATACTTGTGCATGAGTTCTAATGTGAGGTTCATTTCTTGTATGCTGTTGATTTTATTTTATTCATATTTGGAATATTCTGTAGGTTTTAGTGCATATATGCTGCAGTACAACACAACAGCATGTAACTAGACTGCCTTATTTGTATTTTTCACACACAGAGAGACTCTCCACTTGAATAACACATGATATCATGCAGTAGTGATATTGTTGCAGGGAAACTGCTGACAGTACCGCTCACACCAGCTTATTTTCAGCCTTTTATCAGATTGACTTAGTACATTTCATAAAGTGAGCATTAGTTAAATTCACCACCAATGACTAGTGTTTGGAAATTATCTTTTAGCTCAGGCATTTATCTAGTATGATCTGCTGTAACAAAGATTTCTTGTCAAGAGTAAACTAGGATTTCAAAAACAAGGAATGACAGGGAAAATGCTCATTCAAAAAATCATTGCTAATCCATGGTTTTCCAAAATCACTCCATGCAATTGCAGGGATGGAACATTAAAATGGCCATGGTCGAATTCCTTTTCTGCATGTAGTGGCCTCAGTGTTGATGAATATACAGATGCCCATGTTATTATAACCTGACTTTTTCATATTGCTTCTCTGTCATTTTTATTTTTAATAAAATAACATAAAATAAAATTCTCTGTCATTTACTAAGCATGCATGCAACATTTAATCATGATATCATTACAAAATAACTGAACTATTAAAAAATATATAATATAATTGGATTTTTTTCTCAAATTACTACATCCTTCTCAGTTGTTATCCATCTCTGTTTCGTAACAAAAAAGTGAAATATTATCAGCTGATGTATGTTTGTTAGAGTTCTATGTAAAGGGAATATTGTTTTTCATCTTCAGTGAAATGAGCAATGTTTCTTCTTAGTAAACATTCATTATATTTGATTCCTTGGTAGCTACTCTTTCTCTCTCCTCAAGCTTTGTATTATTCACTGATGGAATGATTTTTATAGGTGCTAAGGAGAGCTCAGCTTTTAACCCAGCTCTGTGTGAACTGTTTGGTCACCTAAGCATTAAAAGTGAGTACATTATTATGACTAATTTGCTTGTGAATTTAGTAATAATGGAGTTATAATTCCAGCAAATTCTTAGATATTTAATATCAGTTTAGAGAAATAATGTATGATTTACAGTTGAAAGCAAAGAAGGATGGGGAAAGTGAAACCATCATCTATGAAAGTTAAAAACAAGAAGGTTGTGAGAAACCTGGGTGGGGAGAAAGCAATGAATGCAATTTGCAGTATTTTGAGGGTACCTTTAATCTTGTGGGATGCTGATGAAATGGAAGACAAATTAATGAATGTGCCAATTGTTACCATTGATATTGCCTTAACCAGGGTCGGCTTAAGGAATTTCTGGGCCCCTGTGAAGTTTGATTTTTGGGCCCCTTACTTCTTTTCTAGATGTACTTTTGTCTACACTTTTGATAATTTTCGTGACTTTGTACACACACACACACACACAGAGATATATATATATATTGCGTACAAACGGGCCAGCAGTTTATTGAGAATTAGTTGAACCGGAAAACTTCGCGGACTCTTTGGTGTTTTATCAATGCATCTCATATGGATCTCCCAACTACTGTCACTTTCATTTCTGGCTAAGCCCTGCTGCCCATTGTGTCAAATGAAATTGTTTTTGTATTCAATTTTATAGCTATTGTATTTATAATGCACTTTTTGTATACTACAGTTCTTTTCTTGGCTTTCTTTGCTAGTACACATGGGTTTTCGGGGCTGGAGACAGGTGAGCAGGCATACACATTTTAATTCAATAACTTTTTATATGTAACGTCAAAAGATGAATGAGTTTATTCGAATGAAATTACATAAATTGCTGAAATTGGTTCAGAGCAATACACGCCTTTAAATAGTCCTATTTTAACTACATCAGATGCGACTTTCTCAAAACTGAATCTGATGAAGGACTTCTCCTGCAACTCCACCCTTTGGAAACGTCTATTGTGAACACAGCTTATTAACATTCTAAATTTGTAGCTTATTTATTTTAACAGGAAAATTGTTCGTTAAGCAAGGACAAATTTTGAAGAGGA
Source organism: Vandiemenella viatica (assembly GCA_031002005.1). NCBI lineage: Eukaryota > Metazoa > Arthropoda > Insecta > Orthoptera > Morabidae > Vandiemenella > Vandiemenella viatica. The sequence goes on along the minus strand of CM061914.1, from coordinate 112,474,636 downwards.
TCGTGGCTGGGCCCCCTCAAGCTAGGGGCCCCCCACGACTGCGGTCCTTGCGGTAGCCTTAAACTGGCCCTGGCCTTAACATGTGGTTCACCATCCTCCCACATGATTACAAATTCTCCAAAAATATTGTGGCTTGCGTTTGTCTACTTTTTTTATGTTGTAACAGTGATCCTTCCATCAACTTTGTAAACGATTAATTTACTTTATCATTTTCCATTTTCTATTACCTAAGGGCATCATAACTTATTTTTGGCATCATCTGATATAGTTGATTTTATTACTATGTTCTTTGTTGGCATCCTGTATGTTTAGGCATCTGTTTGTGAAAATAAGAGAACTTAGCTAATTTTTAATTAATAAAAATAAATGAACAGTTTATTTTACCATGAAACTGGGTTTATAATATGGAGGATGAACTTTTTATTTGTGTTGAGAATTAATATAATGTTCTCAGTTGACTATCTGAGTGATCAAGGTGTTTCACGTGATTTTATGGTGATCAAAATCTCTGTCGCCAACTTCTGGTGAAGTGATTTTAATGTTATGACTGTCAGAATTTATACTTTGCTTGTAGTAGCAAATAGTTTGTTGAAATTGAGGATTCTGTTCCCGTGTTCACCATATCCACATGAAGATTTTTTTGTAAGAGTAGCCTCTTTTTAGAGCTGTTAAAAAGGTATGTTTGAGTTGTGTATCCTGGAAGACAGCTGACAGCATAGATTCTGCTGATTCCATCTTCTTTCTTTTGTTAGTATCTACAATTGTGTGACTACCTAGGTAGAACTACTTAGGTGTAAACCCCCATTTTGTGTCATATAAAATAGATATTATTACTAAAATTAGAGGGAAAAATGCTTTTGAGCAGAGAAAATAATGAACTATAGGGAAAGTAAATCAAACACTTAGCTAAGATGAAGGTGGAAGGGCAGTGACAAACACAAAAAAAGATGAACAAATTTTTTGTGCTTATCTAACAATTTTCCCCTAGATAAATTTTCCAGTTTTCATATTTGTGGCTTAACCACATTGGTCACAAATGTTGCCTTTTTGGCCCTTTTCACATTCTTTCATCAGTTCTTCATTAGCAGTTTAGTATTTCCATTTACACTTGCGTTTAAAACAAATATTATAATTTTAAATTGTCTAATCTGATAGCACAAGTAGTTTCAAATAACGTACGCATTTGTCATTTGGCCAGCTGTCAAGACTCTTTTTTTTAACTGTAATCTGTAGCGGATCTACGAATTTTCTGAGCCAGGGCAAAAACTTGAGATTGCTCCTTCAAAAATGAATTTGCCACCCGGGGCAGTGTAGAGCTAATGTTTGATTTGCTGCCCCACTGTGGTTTCTGCTCGGGGAAAGTAGAGCACACTACTTTGTCATTTACCACCCTTTTCAAACATGATTTTGCTGCCCCCCCCCCCCCCCGAATTTGCCGCACAGGGCAAGTGTCCCAGTTTGCTCCCCTTCCCTTTTCCCCTAGATCCAGCACTGGATGGAATGATGGGCTAAGTCCTAAATTTTATACATTTTTGGGCCCATCCTTTTTTTCTTTTGTACTGACAAAATCTTAATCTTTCTTAAATGTTGTTTCTCTCAGAACTTGAAAAGATAAGCAGAATATATATCTGTTTTCTACAACATTAAATTCATCAGCAACAAAATAGCATAGTGAATTTTTTGGTTATTCACCTTACTTACTGATTAAATTTTTTTTTTTTTTTTTTTTTTTTTTTTTTTTTTTTTTTTTTTTTTTTTTTTTTTTAGCTTCACAGATACACAATTTCAATAGAAGAAATAAGATTAATTTATACAACAAATTCAATTGCCATTAAAACAAAGAGGAGTTAATTATTCTGGGACATGTCTGTTTAATAAACTTCCTAAAAGTATAAAATGGTTTGTAGATAAGAAAGATGTATTTACAGAAAAAAATGAGGGAATATATTATTGCAATTTTTAAAATATGTTTCTAACATATAATACTTTATCACTATAATCATCTTGCATCTATATATGTTTATTTCAAATCTCAGAGGTCCTTCTTCAGCAAGGGTCTATGGAACAAGAGTAATAAACAAATAAATAAAATAACAGTGGTAATAATAAGTAATGTTTCTTTACAGCTGAAGCTGCATATGAATCTATCACAGAAGCTGAAGTGGGTAAAATACTTAATGACATTTGTGAAGAACCATTTATGCAAGTGCGAGAGGCAGTGAAGCAGATGTTTAGTCTGTAAAATCTTCCTAGCATGTGAGATAATTTTAAAATATTTCACTTTCATTCACCTGGCACATGACTTATACACAAACAATTTTAACTACATGTTTCAACATCTTTTCAGATTGTGGGGTATGATATTTGGTTGTATTTTATTATGTACAATATAGATTACAATTTAATAAAAAGTAGAGAATATTGAGCTTTGATTATGCTCCTAATTGTTTATTAGTCACTTCAGAATTAATACCACTGTTGTCATAACTGATTGAAATATGTTATATTAATTATGTGATTCCTTGGAAAAGATTTTAATTTTAATTGCAATGGAGCACACACTCTAGTCGCAATTTCCCTACACACCCATTTTCCCTCTTACAATGATGAGCATTTGGGATTTTGTAATAGAAGAAAGAAATGCAAGCATGTTCCTTATTCCAGGAACAGTGTTTAGTGTTATGTACATAGAAAAATGAAAAGATCTAAGAAATGAACATTTTCATTGTTATTTACCTTTTATTTGGACATACTGGTAACAACAACTAATCAAAGACTTCTGAAAAATTCAAGTCTTTTAAATGAGAGCACATCAAGTTATTGTTATTTTTAATCATGTTTGTTTACACCACATTTTAAGTATCACTGGAGGGAGTGCTAGTTCAGTGAACTACAATTTTTTTTATTTATGTTTGTAATTGACACATTTATGTTTCAAGAGACTGTTTACATACTGACATTTTTTTCATAATGATTAAAAAATAAATGTTAAAAAAAAACTTCTCTGATGTGTGTAAACAAGCAATAGATACAGTAGAACCAGTTATGTATTGGTTTTGTAAACTTTCTGTGTCCATTTTTCATATTCCAGCATGACACATGTCACTCAACGAGTGAAAGATATCATTCAGGGACAACTGTGCCAGAAGCTTCCTAAGGCACAGGGCCAAAACCCACTTTCTTGGAGTAATGAGGTGTTTATTTGTGAGATATGATTCAAGATATAGAAGACCAAACTGAGTGGGAGGTCTGGCTCATTAGCCTACTTACTTCCAGGCAAAACAAAAGGAAAACCCTTTGCATTCTCTCACACTCACACACACACACACAGACGACACACACACACAGAGAGAGAGAGAGAGAGTGCAAGTTACTCTTATACACAGTGGATTCTATACACAGATTGTGTATTAAATTGTAAATTAAAAAATCAATAAAAAGTGATTTTTAAGTAGAAAACTTTGTGAAATTGTCTTTAAAAAGGTAAGTAAACATAACTGAAAAATCATTTAAATAGAATTATTGTAGGTCTAAAGAAAATTTCAAAAACTTGAAAAAAAAGGATTTTCATGACGTACTTATTTCACAGTTTATGAAATTATCCACTGACTTATAAATTAGATGTTTTTTATGGGACAGATGAACAAACAAGTGAATTCATAAGGGTCCCATTTTTCACTCGGAAGGTGTGGAATCCTAAAAAAAAATATGAGGAGGGGAATTTGAATAGAGGCACATATAGAAAAAGTTTATTCAATGATACTTTAATGCTTGCAAGATCCAGCAATGCTATTAGTCATGTAAATACTTTCCTTGTTGATGAGAGGTCTCTCCTGAAAGGTTTAGTTTTTGTATAAATGAATGCTATTTTTCTCAGCATTGTTTATTTATCATTGTGTTATTTGTGTTGTGATGTCTCAGGTTCTGTGCTATTACATCTTCCATTGTGATAATTGTCCATTGTGATAATTGGTTGCTTCATTCACTGTCCTTACAATGATTATAACATAAGCATACTTTTCTTCATATATAATTAAATGTTTAATAAAATATTTATGACAAGCTATTAACACTCACTACATAAATATAATGGGGGAAAAAAGACAACATTATCATTGTATTTCCAACATCACAACTGTCTGAGTATTATACGGGACTCAAATGCTCTATAATGATGGAAACAAACAAAGCAAGTTTCATTTAATGGAGAGAATGTGAATATTGTATGTTTGCATTCATCTTGCAGTTTGCTGTCACAGCTTTCCTGTCTGCACACTTTGCCTGGTGGCTGAGCAGTAATGCTTGGGCCTAGGATTTAGGAGGACATGAGTTCAAAAACTCATCCAGTCTTCTAGATTTCAGTTTTCCACGGTTTCCTGAAATCATTCCAGGCAAATGCCAGAATGGTACCTTCAAAAGGCTATGGCTGTATTACTTTCTGCTCCTTGCCCCCAATCCTCCCGCACCGCTACTAGCCATGACATTGACAAGGCATTAAGCCATAAGCACAACCCTTTTTGCAGTATTAGCAAGTGACAGGTTTAATATCTCTGTCTTATTCTTATTCACATTGGCTGTAGAATCAGTTACAGTTCCTTTTTTATTGTTATTTTGATTTAAATTTGTATTTCTCTTAAAAGTTTCATTTTTCTATAGGTATCAGTTTAATGCTTTAAAGTTCATAGCTTCCAGAGGGGCTTACCTCACAGATAAAATACATTTAAGACAGAGCACAAATCCAATTAGCAAATTAAAGTTTGTCTCCATAAGAGAGATTACATTATTGAATTGCTATGTGGAGATTAGCTTTTGAATGTGCACAAAATATTTAGCTAGTATAGATATGGAGAACTAAGGCACTCTATTGCACTTTTTATCTTATGTATAGGACTTCAGATATTATTATTGCTGAGTTTCCTTAACTTTTTCTTACAGTAATAACAGTTTCATTTCAGTCTTCTGTTGAACTTTAAAACTTAGGGTGAATATAGTATATTTGATATAGATTTGTAGTAGTATGTAAAGGTGAGTGTCCTTAATACAACCTCATTCTTCTAATATTTTCCTGGTTGGCATTCTGCCTTTATCATTGCGAGTAATTGCAGCCAGTCTGTATGTGCAGGCAATATAAAAATACCCAAGAGACATTGACCTAGTTCCACCTGGCAAGCTACCTGAGCACCACATGTGAAGCAGACCGGTGGCACACTTTGGCATTTGGGTCGAGGGGGTGGACAGCTAGCGAGGGATCGTAAACGATCATGTAGATTAATGATGTGTGCTGCACTTTGTGGTTACTATTATTCCATTTTGACATACACGATAGTTCAGAAACAGGAGGAAAGTTCTACGCAGAATTGGGAGAGTTTGCTGCTCTGTAACTCCTTACGTTTCTGATATGAAAGTAAACTACTTGAGTAACTTATACATGACGGAACACTTTTCTTACTTTCCAACCTGGCTGTACTTCCACTTTGCTCTTTTGATTCTTTTTATGTTAAATATGCTTTCCACAATATTTTAAAAAGTAAATCGTAGTTAGAAGAATTGCTTTGTTGAATTTTTATCCCTCCAAAGTCATGACTTATTAAATTGGAATCTCATTTTTCATTTTTTTCAGAAGGACTTTTAAATTATGAAAGTGATGGTATATACTTGTAGTGTTATTCAATATGCATAGAATCCAAATCTACATGTACCTATAATGACTCAATCTACCTACAAAAATAGGTTAGATGGTAACAATCTTATAACTGATTTTATTTCAAAACTGTTGTGGTGATCTATGAAAAAATCTGATTACTTCAGTTACAATTCACTTTGTCATGAAGAGATATTTCATGATGATTCTGAAAATTCTGGACAATGATATGTATGTTAGGCTACAGTGCTTTCACTGTCATGTGTGTTCAGGAATTAATTTAAAACTATTATGATATTTGTACAGTTTAAAATGGCTTTATTTATTTTCGTATAAAAAATTAAAACATTGTGTGCTCCATGATCTGGCAGGTAACAGTTCATTTCTGCAAACTACTGTTTTATAGGATATGGTTGGCCTCATAGTTCACTTGAATGGTATCCATACTAAAAACCTTTCCACAGAACATATGAGAAAGTTAGTAATATCACAGTAACAGATCTATGAAATGTTTGATCATATATGTAAGCTGGCAGAAGATAACTCTATAATCAATGATAAGAAGAGTTAATTGAAGAAATCTCGAGGTACGAGGAAAGCAAAATGTAAAGTAGGTGCCAAAACTTTCTACCAAGGAATGATTGAAATAAACAAAAAACCTTTTTCCTACAAATCTTCACAGACTTCAGTTCATTTGAATGCCCTTGAAAGCAATAATTCAAGTTTTGTCTGCAGAATGCTCATAAATTTCATTATGCAACCTTTCATCAGTGTTAAATTTCATACTCCAACTTTTTTTTATTTTCAGTTAACATAGCAGGTAATAGTGACTGGCGGCTAGGTAAAGTGAGGGAGGATGGTGGGAAGAATTCTTGAACCCACACTCCTTCACAGCAGCTATGGTTACTGTTGTTGAGTGAACTGGGTCATTTTATGAAGGAGAATATTTCGATTCGGTTGTCGTGTCTCTTCTTGATGGCATCGTACAAGTTCTACAACTGGCTTGCTTAGTTTTTCTGCATTTGAAGTCAGGTATAAAGGTTGCTACAGATTCCCCCCCCCCCCCAAATTGCTGATATCTTCTTAGTCGACAGTGTCACCTTTGTTGTCCTTGGCTTTGGATTGTCACAATTACAACAGTCTCTGTTTCTTGTTGTGTTAAATGATCATAGAACAGAAACACGGTTTCATTCCTTGTAACTGTAAACATCAGTACTTCTTCTTGATTCTGATGTCAACAGTTCAAAATCATCTCACAGAAATCATCGCATTAGTACTTGAGAAGGACTGGTAGAATTTGGGATACCCCTATGGAGATGAACTGCCCATGAGAATGCTCTCAAGGAAGAATTTGGCATACCATGGTATTTGGAAGCTATAGGCTTGCTGAATGCACTGCACTATCGGTTATAGAAACATTCTTTGCTGACTGCACCTCCGCCGATTGATCCGTATTCTGCGGCTAAAGATTATACGTTAGTCCATTTATTGATGGTGTTATCTGGTGCAATCCCTATTTTTTTTCGCCATCTCTGGAACATTGCTAGGCCGGCAACTTTTGATGTCTTCCCTGTGTATTTAGGAACAGCTGAATTAGATACACCAGTCTAGGATCATGTAGCGCTCATTTTCACCCTGATGATGGTGATTATTTGCCTCAGTATGGACTCAACAGGCACTGGAAACGTTGGGAAGCTATACCGATTCACAACCCTTGACCAGTGTATCACCTCGCATGAAGATTTGAAAACAGAAAGGGGACTCAGAGGCTCGAGTATCTTTTCCTTGAGATTGAGATCAGGATACCTTGTTGGTCAGTGTAACAAATTCGCCTCCATGGAGTCTTCATCTAACCATTCGGATACATACTTCCCTGGAGTCTTTATGCAACTTTTCAAATACAATCTGGTAGTGATGGCACAATCCATTATCTTGTTGGAGAAATGGTGTCTGGAAGGATGTTGTAGATGAACAAACGAAAGCCCATGGTTGTCAAGCATATCACACCTGTGAGGTATGATGTAACACCTGCAAGTGATCTCATTTCAGTCCACGTAAACAGTCCCCAGATGAGAATGTCACCTTTACCAGCTTGAATAGTATCCTGCTGGCAAGAAAACCCCATCACTTCCTAGTCGTTGTGCCATACAGGTTCTCTGCCATCATTACGAACAAAGGTGAACCTCGACTCATCATCAGCTAAGGCTATGTTTTTACACATTTCTGGTATCTGATGATGAAGCTCTAGTGACCATGCTAATCTTTCTGCCATGTGATGTGCAGTCAACAGAGGTTTCTTTGTGGGATGATGGCTTTTGTACCCCATAGCCAGTACATGCTTTGGGATGGTGTTGTTGCTTAGACTTGTTGTGCACTAGCGTTAAATTTCTGAGTCTCTTGCACTATGGTTCGTCTATCCGCTGTTAAAATACGAGTTAGTCTATGATAACTTCACCCTTCCTGTTACCCACATGCAACTGGCCCTGTCAGGGTTGGTTTTATCGGAATCGACGCACTCGTGGTACCCACTTAACAGAGTTGGTCGTGATAGATCCAGTGTCAAGACAGCTTCCTAGATGGATAGGTCTATTTGTTTAGCCATAACGAATTGTCCACGACTATTACCGATACCGTGAGCATCATTCCTTGTTACCGGGTCTCTGCTTTCGTCAATTCATTAGTTTACAGGATCGCCTACAGCGGTTTGCATAACGATTCCGAGTATATGTACATTTCCTCCAAATAGTCAAGGCACTCTGGGCGCTTTATGGATATAATTCTGGGGGATGAATAGGCCGGTACCCACAAGAAGCATGCGCCGAATTGATGAATTACGTGAGGTGAAATAGGAGGGGGGGGGGGATCCGGCGAAATCTCACCAAGGGGGAGAGGGGGTTAACGGAAATGTCACGTGAGATTTTCGAAAATTTCTTAGGACTGTAGAGCTAAAAAAAAGGTATATAAATGACGCGAAAGTCGATTTTAGTGGGAGGGGGGGGGGTATTCATTGAAAAGTGGGGATGTTACCGGACTTGGAAGGGTGAGACCTGAAAAAAAGGTATCAAAAAGTTGCGAGTGTAATTTCTAGAGGGCGGGCGGGGGGGGGGGGGGGTCTTCACGGACCAAATTGTACCAGAGGGGGGAGGGGGATCCGGAAATCCGGAAAAACACCTCACGTAATGTATGGATGCCTGCTAGGCGGACGCAGCTGAGTATGTCGAAATTTCCGTATCAGTCATTAGGTCTTTTCATGTCTTTGTCGTTCTTATTCTAAATGATCGCAGAGGCATAGCTAGTGCTGCTCCAAAGTACGCTCCAAAATTTGTTGTTTTGTTTAATCTGATATTTATACCGCGTCAAAGGAGCATAAAAGAATTGGCTTCGAAACCTGGTTTCACACGTGCTTCGGACATGTGCAATCCATCAATGCTGTTTCTCTATAACTGAAGTGTTGATAAAATAATCTTTCCATTTAACATTCATGATTGATCAAAGTTTCCACTCATGAAAACGTTCCAGTTTTATGATATTACGGCACACAAGGCCACAGGGTATGGCATGATGAAATGACAATTGCTTGGAATACGATGAGTTTAGTACTCACTGTTACATCTGTACCTATTCACGAATATTCTGTGTGACAATCGACCAAAAGCAGCACGAATTCGCTTACCACGTCATGCTCACAGCTGCACTGCTCGCTCGGAATGCTTCCAAGATAGGAAAAATCGTTTACATGATCCGGCGGTATACTGGAGCATGCTATGTTGCACTCTGGACGGGTAGTCCCAGGGACAGGTTGAGTACATACTTTCGTTTTTGAAGCTTTAATGTCGGGGCTGAAAAGATCACAAGCACTCTTAAAACAGTTCACTCACTGCAGAAACTTCTCGGGTATAAGAACAGATGGTGCAGTGTAATCCTCATATTACATTTCAGTTATCCTGCATTGTCTTTGCTAGCGAAGTATTATTATTATAAATTTAATTGCGATAGAGCACACGCTCCATTGGCAGTTCAGTTAGTCATCTATTTACCCCTTTTATTTTTTAATTATATTATCTGAGTGCTAAATTCCTACCCCATCTGCTTTTGATTTACAAATTTTAATTTTAAATTCTTTCATCATTTTTGGTACATTATTCATCACTTAGTAATTTGTTTCAATCCCTGATACCCTTACCCACAAAAGAAAATTTTCCCACTCTCGCATGCATGAAATCGAGTGTCAGATTGTGGATATGGTCATCTTTTCCCTTCAATGCACTATTCCTAATTCTTCGACCAATATCATTCCGCGCCCCACCACCAACATATGCCTTGTACATTCCCAGCACTCTCTTCACACTCCTCGCATCTTCCAATGACTCCCAATCCAGCTCCTTTATCATATCAGTTACCGACTGGGTCCTGCGATAATTTCCACAAACAAATCTAGCTTCTCGTCTTTGCCCGCCTTCCAACTCCTGTTTTTGATACAAAAAATGTGGGTTCCAAATTACACTACCATATTCAACCAATGGTCTGACCAAAGTTTGCAATAGCCAATTTAGAGAGTGATTTCTACGCCAGGGTTGTTATTAGATGTTTCACAACGCATTGCACCCAGTTATAGAGCGCAATCAATGTTTCAATCCACGTATTACTGGGAATGTATCAGAGACGCTATTTTGATAAGCAACCAGTCCAGACCATGGAGGAAGGAATAATATGGAGACGACGCAAGAGACCTTTACCACGCATGGGAGTGAAGCAGGCCGGCGGAGGAGTGGGGGGGCATGGCCGGAGTGGTGGGGGCTTGACCGCTTCCCAACAAACACGGGGAATATGTACAAACACCTCAAGGGGACTCTAGGATAAACGTGACGCCGCAATCTGGTGATGGATTATTATGTAACTCGATGAGACAAATAAAAAATGAAGAATAAAATTTTTTGATATCCTGCTTAGTTTTCGAGATATTCTGTCTCAAATGTGAAATGGTTTTGGTTGAAATTCAGAAGAAAAAATTATTCAAAGTCAAATTTTATGATGAATTTTTATTTAAAAAGACGAGACAAATAAAAAATAAAGAGTAAAATTTTTCGATATTTCACCTAGTTCTCGAGATATACTGTCTCAAAAGTGAGGTGTCTTGAGTTGAAATGCAGAAGAAAAATTTCGCAAAAGTCAAATTTAATGATGGATTCTTATGTAACACGACGAAAAAACTCGATAATAAGGAATAAATGTTTTCGATATCTTGCTTAGTTTGGGGGATATACAACATCCAAATTGAGGGGTTTAGGTTTGGATGCAGGCTGGACCAAAAAATTAATTCTGTCAAAGCCACAATGATTACATGGTTGACATGCAGAATGGATATTTCAGTTTTATTACTACCACTTGTGGTGTAGTCTGAAATGTGTCCTAGACCAGAAAAAAAAGTAAGAGGACCCACTCTAGGGATGAGCAACCCAGACATTTTGTAGGCTGGTACCAGAAATAAAATGTTTATTCAGTCACCTTAATGAACATTCTCTTGATCAAGATGTGTTGTCTAATTTCACAGCCCTACTTATTAGGACAATTGTAAAAAAATTATCTCTCAGTTAGATTTAGATACGGGGGGGGGGGGGGGGGGGGGGGGAGAATGTTGTACAAAAAAGGAGACTAAATTAGAAACACATTCCCCAAATTATTTTGTTCAAAGGCCAATAACTTCTTTATTTATGAGCCCATTTTTATTTCTGCATGAACCTGTTTCGACATAAATAGATGAGAAAGATTTCAAAATCGGGTAAAAATAGGTATAGGACGTATTTACAAACAGAAACAAGTTCTTATATGAAGCTTTAAAAAATAACCTAAGTCAATGGCCTGCCATAGCTATTTAAAAAATTAATAAAACTCACAGCTTCTCACATAACAGTTAATTTCATCATCCATTGTCAGTATAATCAGCAACTTGACGAAAGAAATCGTAATAGTAAATTCACTGAATCGCGAAGTAAAACACGCCCCTTTAAATCTCATTTTAAACACTCGTTAAAAAATAATGCTAGTCTATTATGTGCAAAATAGCAAGTTTGCTGATTTTCTACACTACACCAAGAAAAATTTGAGAACAAAGTCATCCCTTGAGAGCTATGACTAAATATTTATAGACGTGCTGCAAAATTTGCGGTGTCTACCGCTCACTTCAACAACGATAATTACAATTCAACTTACTTATGAAATGATATTCCAGGTTCTTTCCTGTCTGGCCTATTTGTGCAACCGTACGCAACACAAGCTGGCATTTTTAAACACTTATACACAATACTAAATGAAATAATCACTGCATCTACCACAATGTGAACACCTTAATTGTTGGGAAGCGCCATATGGTCGCTGCCGGTGCTGCCACCATGCGGGAGAGTTTAGTGCTTGCTTCACCGATTTAACGTCACTTCTCCTCCATATAATTCCTTCCTCCATGGTCCAGACCTGCCATCTTGGAGTGCCTGAACTGATTTCACGAAATGCTATGGATAACCAAAACGTTCCATTTTGTATAAAAAGACGCTATTTAATAACACAATTAGGAAATGTTGCTGCTCAGTGAGTTCAAATATAGTCCTTCTTTAAAAATATGAATGGTCGAAGCCACTTCATATTTGAAGTTGGGTGCCGTGACGTTAATGTTTTTAACGCAGAGCCAAACAATCCCCTATTACAATACCTGTATAACTATCTGCATTTTCGTTGAAAGAATAGGTCACTCTAGAGCAGTGTTTCTCAATTTTTTTTTCAATCCGAGGACCATTGAAATGTCAAAAATAATTCTACGCACCACTAACTTATGAGGGCTAATTTTTCATCTATGGTCTATTATTAACCAACTCTATCAATTGCTACCGGTTCGTACCGCGGTTTCTTAAAACATACACCTTCGATAAGGCCCTCATAAAACTGTTATTAACGCAATCTTTAAAGGAACGCCGCTCTTTTTGAGTCTAACAGGAACGTATGTAGTGAATAGGCTGTAATAGTATCAATACAGTCATATCCTCCTCACATCACGGTAATACCAGATTTTTGCCTGGCCGTTCAAATATACATGACTTTTACAAAGTTTGAATTATATGCTTATGGCTTACACTCTCATATAGCCTGGTTCTGTATCCATTTTATATGAAAATTGTTTAGTAATTTCTTTTTGATATGATATATTTAATTCAATTAGAATTAAATGTTTAATATTCTGCCTGCTGACTCCCTGTTGCATCTTCACAGAGCACTGATGTTCCGCGGACCACAAGTTCAGAAACTTTAACTATGGAAAAATGTGTTACATTTCTAATGGTAAACAGGATGGCCTCATTTCTTTCCGCTTACCACGCCGAATACATTTTATTTCAGTTAATTTTAAAATACATTTCAGGTTTGTTTCTCCTAACCTCAAATCCAGTACGTTTATTACTTTGAGGATATAGTTCAAGGGAAAAGCGTTCTGCCATGTGGCAGATGACCATGATTATTACACAGCACGTCTTCTTCACAGCAGTCGACAGTTTACGACGAGTTTATCGCTCACTGGACATTGGGACCCCTCAGTGGTTGCGGCTTTTTCAAATGTTTGGACACTCACAGACCGACTTGCGAGCCGTGATTATTTGCTTCGTGAAACGTTCTCTTTACGCATGTGGCTTGTGTCCTAGTTCAGTTGAGTCTAGACAGGTTTTTTTCGACCTAGAAACAGATTGCGCAGACTAATTCAGACGACGTCAGTTATGTTTAAATGTGATTCTTATTGTAAAATCCCCAAAATTAAGCATTAGATCATATGTAAATAAATGAAATTAGAATATGAAGTTAGATCGTCGATGTCATAATAAATCACACGATACATCTATTTACATATTTTAAATATTTACACATAATGACATAGCGAGGAAGGAATACTGCAATAATCAGCTTGAAAAATCAAATACATTTTAACATGATGAAGAAAATTTAATTTTCTTTAGTCGCCAATAACAGAAGGAGGGAGGAATGCCATTCTATTATCCAATTTCAAACCTTGTTGGTAAATTAAATACTGGGGACAGTATTCATTTCAAATAGACAAAAAAAAAAATTATAAGAAATTAGTACAAAGCACTTTAACTTACTTAAAATTTAAGGAAGTTGAGTTAATTAATTAATTAATTTAAAACAGAAGACACACATACTCCTGTTTTGAAATATTCCCATATCAAAAGTTTAAAAACAAAGCTTTCTTGTTTAATATCATTTTCTCAGACTCATATTCTTTAGTTCTTGATATTAAAAACCTTCCAGGAAATTTTGTTCATCAGTAAGATTATATACGGCTGTTTCTTTAGCGTTTGTAGATAAATAATTATACACATCAGTTTTGGTTGCAAACTTTACAATATCGCATGGCCATATATTTTTATATATATAAAGATGTTTGTTTGTTCTGCTTACAAATCCACAGTTTTCATCCCATCTGTATGAAATTTGCACACTTATCCTTTGAAACAAGGAGAAAAATACTGTCTACATTTGGTTGAAAAATTATCTGTATAAATAATACGCGTTGTCTTATAATTTCGAAAAATTACTGAACGGTGATATACAGACGCGTAGGCTGTGTCTCTGTACTACCTTTCCATATAGCGGTCTGGTAGCTCAGTGGTTAAAGCGCTTGATTACTGCTGTTTGGATCGTGGTCTGCGCTTCAAATCTCCGCGGAGGGAAAGATTTTTAAAAATTGTTTTTGATCGTAAGAGTCACGCCTGGACCGTCGGTTGTTCGGATTGATTGTTAAACTGTAGATATCACAAATTTAGGGATGCAATGCGAGACAATTCATAGGTAATCTTGCAGTGTACAATTTTTTATGATATATTGATCCCTCAGGGGTTGTTCGCAATCAGTGTGTGTGTGTGTGTGTGTGTGATCTGCAGTAATAATACTATAAATGCGGAAGAAAGTCTCTGTCTTTTGTTACATTTTGACGAATGAATGGCTATACCTATATTGATGGAATTTGACAAGAAAATCTGCAGGCAGGGCACAGGACTTTTTTTTTTTGGTATGAAAGTCACGAAAGTTAGAGAACTTATCGAATGGTAACAGAGAGAAGGATGTGTACCAGTTTATTTTGCCTTCTTTTTTGACTTGCCTTGCGGGAGTAACTGGCCTAAGGTGTAACTCTAACAGAGCACGAGCAGCTAAAGTTATTAGAACCCATGAATCGGATGTTGATGCTGAAGAAAGCTGCCATTAGTTAACACCCCCCCCCTCCCCCCCCACATCCCTGCACCATCGTATGTTTTTTTTTCTGTTTTTAAATATGTTGGAAATTGATTCTCTTCAAGAGACAGGTTCGACGGTAGAATGATATAGTGATGGCTTTTCTGTCATATTATGCCCACTCGGTGTTGTTTGGGACCAATCCTTTGTTACCAACAACTTTGTATATTCATTTCTGGCAAAGAAATTCTTAACCCACGCGTACGAAGTTGCGGGTATCAGCTATATATATATATTGTAACGATTCGCTAAGCTCCCTGTTACATATAACTTTTTATTGTATATAAAGTAAAGGAATAGAATATTTTTCCATTTCTTGGGATGTCCACTGCATGTTCGAAAGATGCGTTTGAAAGGATAAGAGGCAAGGATTTTACGCTTCAGTGAAGGGCAGACGGGCTGGCGCCTTTTTGACAGAGTGGTAAGAGGATTAGGGGTTTCTCTCGGGCCGGCGGTAAACAGAATTCCTTCCTCCCGAAGGAGGCATCGGCTCTCGAAGATTGCCGAGACTTAACGCGGCGAAGAGAAGCACAGATTCACATGACGTCAGATGGTCAGCCAATCACAGTGAACATAGTACTAAGATTCGGGGAATTTTATGTTCTATGTCGTCTTCGAGCCACAAGAGGCGGAGTCAGAGTTTACCTCCATGGCGGCAGAAAAAGACGAGACACTTCCTGCCGGACTTCCCTCCAGTTGGGAGCCCAGACAAGTCACTGGTGACTTGCGGTCCATGTGTGCTGGGCTGACTTGTGTCCTGGAGACCATCTGAGGCGCACTTCTGACTTGCGACTTGCCGCATATTGCTGGCGTGGCCAGTTACGACGCTCAGCGCTACCTGCCGTGGAACGGTAATGTGTTTCTTCGAAGCCATTCAGCCTGCAACTTCCGTGAAACTGTACCCGTAAGCGCATCTGAGATAAAGATCCTTGCTCTGATCTGATAAACCACTGAGCTAGACTGTGTAACTGTCGAATGCAGTTAAATCATTCGTGGCGTCCCAACCTATTAAAATTCATTACTGTTTGCTATCATCTTAACTGGTAACATACTTTGTATTAGAATAATTGTGAGATTTTTAAAGTACAACTATACTTGTTTGCTTGCATTTAAAGGGCTCATTGTACGTCTGAGCGTTGCTTAGAAAGTTGCAAAACCTCTTGTTTATTAACGTAATGGTAAATACGCTCAGATTTGTAGATGCCATTGTAAATATCTTTATTAAAATGTCTTTTTGTGACAGTTTTCAAATCCCAGAATCATCCAATTCTCATTTAAATAATTTACATTTTGACATTCAATTATAGTATCCTATATAGCGTAAAATATTAAGAATTGATTAATAATTCTCCCCCCCCCCCTGGTGATACGCTACAATATATATTCAAAAATACTGGACCTTAATCCAATGTGTCTAGCAGAACTAACAACGAAATTTTAATGTTCGCATTCTTATTCCAAAATATGAAAGGTACACTTGAAGAAATAACTATGGAATTATGAAACTTTTAAGAAAATGACGTATCTGAGTCGCCTGGTACAGTAGCAAATCAGAAATAAACTGATACAGAAAAAATAAGAGTGAAAGCAAAATCATCAGGCCTTTGTTTTTTTATTCATTTTTTTCCCCTCAATAAACAAATGAAGCATTGGAAGTTTGATTTGTAATGGATGTATAGGGAACCATTATACCCTCGAGTTATCTGTTACAGAACGTATTTCTGTCATACTGTGATTGAGTTATTATAGTGATCAATATCTGTATCTGAGTAAGACGTTCTTCATCGAACGCAACATTCCTCCAGTTCCCCACTGTCTCGACGTAGTCCAAACATCATATACAGAAGAAACTAAACAGATTTCATATAAGAACGGAATATAACGTATTTACTATACTGCATTCCGAAAGAAGTGTTCCTAAATATTTTCAGTAGTAACTCAACCAGAGAAAGAAGACAACACGTTTTAAAGAGAGTATTTTGAAAGAAATGTTTCAGAATTCAAGGTGAAACTGGGGAAAGAAATAGATACTTGTAGAATTCAGGCCACTGAGAAATTTCAGAGCAGGATTGATGCTACAAGGCTGGACAAATTGCGGAATGAACATGTGAGAAAAACAGGTAAAGAGAAACTTGCATGGGATAGAATCGAAGACTCCTGAGTTATGGACACATGAAGAAGATGAGTGATGCAGGAGGAAGTGAGGAAGAAAATGTATAATTTGAAACTGAAAGCAAATAAGCCTTGACGAAGACCATGGAGTAAATGGATTAAGGTAGTAGAAAACATCCGGCCAGGATGATATTGATGAAACTCTAAACACTTTTCGATTCGCGGAAATACTCTTTCAGATTTCACAGGTAAAATAATAAATGCTTCTTCCTTCTGAATACGATAATGATACATCGCTTGCATGATGGAGGATTCCTGTTCCAACGCCTTCATCTTGGAGAAATTTTCGTTGACAACTGACGCTATTGTTCATTGGCTAATCAACCTCGCACGGTTCTGACTCCGCCAATCAGATTACTCGCTGCTAAAATGCACGCCAAACACGTTGTCACGCTTCTAGTTTTCTCCAAACACTAAGCAGTTTAACCACTGAATGCTTTAACTGTGGCTGAAACTAATTACTTTAAAATTACCAGGAACTTTAATCTATATCTATAAAACGAAAACCGAATATATTGGTTCCACAAAAACTAAAAAACAACTGCGCAGATTTCAATGGGGGTTTCACCGTTAAAAAGATTAAAATCTCAATTGAATTGTTTCTTATGTCTCATACTTCAACGTAACATATCGCCGGAACAGTAAGTGAAAATCTGAACGTATTGCGTGAAACACCAAAGATGAAATACTAACTAGATGCATACGTCACAATTCGTAAAAAATAATAGTCATGTTATGGCATGTAACGTTTCGTTCCATAAATTTTGGTTTTTAGTCCTTAAACTCGTATGGAATGCGAAGAGGAAACTAAGTAAAGTGGAAAATATGTAAATTAATTTTAATGATATAATGAAAAAAATATTTCGATATCTTCTTTGTTTCTTGAAGCTACTATCTCAGGCAGCACAGCTACCACCTCTAATGTTTGGAAGTGTAATTATATTCGCTGTTGATAGAATTTAATGCATATTTAATGGGTTTGAACATGAAAGTTAACTGTTTAAAATCTTTAATGCAGATCGTTCCGAGAACTTAGTTGCTTCTTGAAATTACGATCTCAGGCCGCACAGTTACAATCTCTGATATTTGGAAGTGAAATTAAATTCACTGTTAATAGTAAGTAATGCATATTTGATGGGTTTGAGCATGAAAGTGAACTGTTTAAAAGCTTTCCGGTATTTTTATAATTTATTGTTGAACGATTCCGTCTTTACGACATTTTCTGAAATATTCATTATTTCTATTGCTACACGAATCGCTGTGGTTATTTTGATGAAGCTTGGTACATGTGTTACTGATAGGATAGCTTTGTAACGGGCAAGTTTTGGGTCAAAAGATTTAGTTGTGTGATTTAGAATTAAAACGAGTGTTTGGCGAGTCGAGACAGTACGCCAGAGTTACGTGTCGTCTGCACGCGAGTAATGAGTCAGGTTTTGCTGACGAAAACGATCAGCGCATACCACAGCCAGGGACACTGGCCTGTCAATTGCCGAAAGAAGTCTAGAATGTTCGATACGAGCAATATAAAGAGCGCAGGACATGCGTTCGGTCTTCTCAGTGACAGATTGACAGTAGGAACGTCACTATGCCAGTTAGCGAATAGAAAATAGTCTCTCTCTCTCCAATAGCCTGGTCTCGCGTTAGTGTCGACAATGCTGCAACACTTGGTGGAATCCACCGATAGCCATTCTACATGTATGTAATTGTTCCATCATCTACTAGTACTTCAGAAGATGTGAATCCAATAGAAGCCTACGGGGATAGCCTCGCAGACGGCGTCAAAACGGATGATATGTATTCAGTCAAGGACGAGCAATATACAGTATCGTAAAGCAGTTAGGCTGTGTTCTCACTGGTGGAATATAAGAGATCCTGCTATTTGCCATAGTAAGCCTAAGTTGGTGAATCCATATTAACAACCACACAGGTCTGTGGCCTTAATCACATTGGTGTCAGAACCTGATATTAGTAAATAGCCTTACAGCTGAGCTGGAGAGTGGAGCCGAGGTCACCGGAGGTCAGCAGCAGCAACTCCATTAAAGGTTAGTACCTGTGTTTCCAGACACTCTCTGCCGATTCCAAATTACGCCCACAGAAGAGGAGCTAAACCACTCGGCTAGTCCGTTACAGCTTAAAATACTGCAGAAATAAATCAACTCCATCTCTTTTCAGCTACACCGGAGATTAGCTGTTTTAAAGATGTGTAGAAAATGTAGCTACTGTAATGAAATTTGATTCACAACTACAGAAAACTGACGTCTGTTATAAACTTCCATATTCACTGTGTGGAGAAATCAATCGATACCATACTGGGCAACGTCTGGAACTCTGCTAGTATTTTATAAAATCCTTCTCAAAAGTTAATCACGGATTTTATCGTGCTCGCATACCTCAAATTGACAAAGTAATTTGATAAATCACTTTGATTTCACAGATAATATGTAAACGACATAACTATCCATACGTTACTGCCATAACCCCGGAAATGGAAAGTTTTCCAGTAGCAGCCTCCTCTGCCAACGGTTGTTTACACATTCTTGCCACGTGCGGCGGAAAGTGGGGAGAAGTGCATACTTCCGTAACCACCGCATCCTGGCAGACTGCGAAATGACATGTGATTTGCGTAATCTCGACCAGCTGGCTCCATGCATTCACAAACTCGGTTTAGTCTCAACGAGTGGAAAGCGCTCGTGCACCATAGATCTCCGGAAGCATCTAACCAGACTAAACGTTGGTTGACATCGGTGATCTTGCATCTGGAGCCTAAGCCTCAATTTCAACTGCTAAAAATACTGGTTATAAATTTCCACTGTTATTTCTCTGGGTAAAATGCGGATCCACTTTTCATACCGAACCTGGCTGAAGACAAAGTTATAGGTGCTGAGAACGGTTCGGTAATACTCAAGAGCACAATAGTGCTAACACCGCGGCAAAGCTATTTGTAATTTCACATGGTAGCAAACCTTATAAATTAAAAAAATAATTACCAGCAAGGATTTATTAGTATGCTCACTCATTGTATGCGTATTATCGATCCAGTAATTTAATTTAATTTAATTGCAATTGAGCACAGGCTCCGGTGGCAATATCCCTACACACCCATCTTCCCCCTATCCTGCACCAACCTACATTTGCCCTCTACAAATTTTATCTTTAAATTCTTTCAAAGTTTTCGGTAAATTATTCATCATTTCTCTTGGTAACTCATTCCAATCCCTGACACCATTACCTAAAAAAGAGAATCTTCCCACACCCTTGTGCCTGAAATCGAGTGCCAGTTTGTGGTCATTGTCATCTTTTCCTTTCCATGCACTAGTTTCCATACCTATTGTAATATCTTTCCATGCCTCATCGCCATTATATTCCCTGTACACTCCCCTGACCCTCCTCATCCTCCTCCTGTCTTGCAATGAATCCCATTCCACCTCCTTTATCATATCCGTCACTGATTGCATTCTGCGATAATTTCCAGAAACAAACTAGCAGCCCTTTTTTTGCACCCTCTCCAACTCCTGTATTTGATACGTAAAATGAGGGTCCCATACTACACTACCATATTCGAGCAATGGTCTGACCAAAGTTTTGTAACCCAATTCCTTTACTTCTCTCGTACATCCCCTCATCACTCTCTCCCACTCTGCAGAACTTTGAATCCTTTTCCTACCACCTGTCCTATGTGTCCTGCCCAGTTAAGCTTGTTATCAAATGTAATGCCAAGATATTTACATTTCAAGTCTTCAGCAAGCAATTCTTTCCCCACCTTATATTCATAATGAACCTTTTGTTTTTTATTTGTGTATCTAACAACTAATCCTTTGTTCAATTATATAGCTCAATTTTCCATATTAACTAATTTATTTAACTTGAAGTAATGTTTTTAATGATTCTATTAATATTACTGGCCAAGACTTCATATAAACCTTTCTGTGTTCAGTTGATTGGGAGTGATGTATCACACCAATATCATAGCTAATTTAGAAATTAACAATTTCTCTGATTTCCTTCTTTCGTATAGAATGTTAGTTATGATGTGGAATTCTTATTTTAAGAATAAAATATCAGAAGCAAAAACTATCCATCCTTCACGACTACTGTAAAATCCATTCTTTTAAGAATACCATTATGGATCGCGTACTGAAATTGCAATAATTCCAGTCCACATTACCCGCCAGTGTTGCTCATTGCGCTGAGGCAGGCGCTGCACACTTGATCGGGAAGGTACACGACTCCGCGAACTGACCGTCTTAACTGCGGTATTTAGTCGGTTTTCCGTAGGCGAGGCGAGACGAGACGGGACGTTTGATGTTTTACCGACTGGCGGTGGGTCGAGGCGAGACGTCCATGCTAGCTTATGCGGCAAAGATGAGAGGCCTCTCCTAACAGGGGCCGAGAGACGCGCCATAAGAACGCGGCTTTGGGTTAACGCGTCTGAGTGGAGATCGAAAGGTCCCCGATTCGAATCCCTGTCCGGGCGGGGATTTTCAGAGGCGCTTAAACCGACCTTCACCTCTGGCACAGCTTGCTGTGCAATGTGAAGTACGCTACAAAGCTTCCGTGGTTCGGATTTCACGTTAAACCATGTAGCCGGTAGGATTGCCGGGTAAGGTTAAGGCGGCTACGGCAGGGGCGGAATGCGCAGCCAATAGAAACCCTGTCTCCAGGTCATTACGACCACACGGAATTATTATTATTATTACTTCCCTCCATAGTAAGTAGTGTGATCTGGCAGTAGGTAGAAGATTTATTTTTTATTTATTTTCCATATGCAACATAGCCCAGCAGCTAGTATCTAATCTGGGCCCTTATTTCCATTCTTTAACATGTGCATATATTTTATCTTATATATAACGTACTAACATATAAACAAAGAATCCAAGAAAATTTTGATTCAATTTGCAATATCTATTACATCTACTGTGATTAAACAAATGGGTACCACACCAATACTACATCTACTTAATTACTACTAACATTACTACTAACATTACTACTACTACTAATAATAATAATATCATTGCTACTACTACTTATACTACTATTACCACCACCAATTGTCACAGCCGCACTTCAGTCCACTAATGTTCATTTTTCTTGGTGTTGTGTGCGCTCAAAGGTAGAGCCCCCTGGAACCGGCAGCAAAGTCAGCCGCCCAGGCCATCAAGAGTTGACCTCCTGGAATACCAAGACAGTCCCAGCTGTCGCTCAGAAGACAGCCTCTCTGGAGCACACTGAAGTTCCTCCGACGATTGATGTTGCTCATTGTCGTAGGATATCTTCCGTCAATCCGGTGTTGTGAAAGCCAAGACTTCCAGCATCATTGTTCCCTCTGCAGTGTTTCTGGAATTAGCTTCCTCTATTCCACGAGTTGTAATTGTGTTCTCCTCTTCTGCTATCTGTGGCCTTTGATTTCGCTCGGCATTTTTCCTTTTTATAAATTTCTCCTTCCAAAATTTTGAGGCTAGATCAGCTGCCTCGTCCAGCAAATGCCACAAACTTTCGTCGCGCAGTATGTCAAATATTCTCTACCTTGCAGCCGAGCTGTTGGTGTTCTCTCAAACTGGCTGTTATTTCACATTCCCATACCACGTGCTCCGGCGTACTTTCTTCCCCACATTCGCACCTGTTTGAATCTATTGTATGGCCCGTGACCTGTAATGTAGTGACCAATCCGGGAGAGGGTTGAAGGTACTTCAACTTTAACCTCTCCTCTACGGATGGGAACATATCATATGCTTCGACCTGTTTCACTGTTGTTCCATTCTTGTTGCCATTCCGCCAATAGAAGCTTCCGAATGTGCATCTCCGATGTTGCTTGCTGCCTACAATTTCTGCTACCTTATCTTGTTTCCCCTTTCTGAGCCAGTATATGGCACCCCGTTTCCTTACTTCAAGGTCCAGGGCCATACACCAATGGCAACGGTTAATGAATTTGTTGCCACGGTTCTGTGTGCTCCTGTCAATCTTAAAAGTATTCCTCGTTGGACACGTCTGACTCGCTGTTTTGTTTTATTTTTCTTAGATGCTTTGCCCACCCACTTGCTGTGTAGAAGAGGCTTGACTTCAGTAGGAGCATGCGTCCGTAAAACCAAGCTCCAAATTCTACCACGCCTACGAAGAGTAAAACTCATGAAAGACAGACGACCTCAAAATGTTGGGAACACGGTATTGAAGAGGAAGAAGAATCTTATATTCTTACGTGCTGCCATACCAGTTTCCATTCATTTCGTGACACAAACTACTGTGGGTTGTTTAGGGATCTGTAATCAAAATGACAAACCTTTAAAATTTCGTCATATCCTCCACCAGTCAGAGCATTGTTATTCCGCCGCCGTGTAATCGTTTTAGGTGAACTTTCAGTGGAAGATCTGGCCGGAAAACATATCCGGAGACTGACTCTAAAAGCAATTAAGGGATCTCAACAAAAAACAATGGAACGAAACCTTTTTAAGCGTACCACGTTGACTGTGGTCGGCGTATTGTTCAACAGTTATTCAAGAATTAAGTCAAATTTGGCACATTTTCATTTCGAGACATGAGTTTCCAAGTCGTTAACGTTGTGTTTCACCTCTAATTTTACAATTATAAGACAAAAAACATTTGAAAGAATTCAAATTTTACCTGGTCGATCGACTTTCGCTCGATATTAATACTAATAATCTTGTTTTCTTTCTATATTGCGAGAAAGACGTTGATTTCCAGTGTTAATAGTACTTCTAATGTAGGCCTACTGGGACTCTTGAATCGATACAGAAAAGCTGTTGTTTTGTGGTCCACGCCGACAAACTCAAAGGTTAGGTCCTGAGTTTCGTGCACAGTAATAGTAAATAATAATAGTTGTTTTGTAACAAATTTTGATGCTGGTAATATCAACACCTCACATATCTGATAATTCGAACCATGTGTTTTGTATAAAAGATAGAGTAGGACGCAACGTAAACTTAATACAGAAATTATTAAACCCTATTGGTATGCGTGCCCAATTCTTAGATATAATATTCAACTACACAGGAAACATCGTCCACCCCAGTACTTAGCTAGATATGTTGATGTGCGTAAACCTACCATTGAAACCTCAGAATATTAAATACGTCATGTAATAAACAAAATTCTTCCTTATCATTACAAAGGTAATACTGCAATCATGTATCCAAATTAATAATACTACTCAATTTACATGTTAAAAAAAATGCTATTATTGCCAGAAGCTATTCACTGAGATACAATAATTCCATTCGCCATTGCATCAGTGAATAAGGAAAACGTTTATTTTTTTTCCTCAGTTATTGTCGATATTTCATTGAGCATAATATTTTCATTCGAGTCCCTGTCTTGGCGGGAGTTTTCAAAGGCCCTTAACCCAATCTTCACCTATGGCACAGCTTGCTATGTAACGAGTACACCAGAATGCTTCGTGGTTCGGAATCCACGTTAGACTATAGGTCCCTTTACAAGGTAGGCTTACATAACCCTTGATACCAGGCTTAGTACACGACCTTCTGTAGGATCCACTGATATCCCCTTCTTCTAGCTATGGTGGAGCGATTTTTTGTCATACGTTAAATAACATTTTTAGTTGTCAGAGTTGATTTCAGGTCATTTCTTTCATTTAAGAAATGCTTCTAAATACCATACCTAGTAACTGCTAACAATTTGACATTTTTACGCGTATTTTCTTGATTACAGATATTGCACTATAATGCACAACACTACCACCAAAGATATATACATAAAAAAATAAGATTCCTTTCTACCGTGCAAAACTGACTGCATTGCTTTCAGCTTTGCAGATTCCTTTGGAAAGAAAACAGATATGGTAAAATCGTTACTTTAGAAATAAAAACCGAACTTTTTCGTAACCCTAGAAGCTTTCTGGTTATAATTGCGCGTGTCACTGGACCAATGAACGGAATTCCTAGCATAGTTTCAAAGCGACGAACGCGGCAGTTTCCGTTACAACGCGTAACTCATCTTTGGCCCAAATCTTGTGACTTTTGTGATGACAGACGGATGGCTGCCAGGAGCAAGTAGGTCGGCCGTGGGTGGCGTATTTACGTCTACTTCCTATACCTCAGTGAGTCATCTGCGTTAAAAACACCATTTTCTTAGGTGCAGTTTGAATAACTTCACCATAATACAGCAGAACAGTATCCAGTCCAGGAAGAGATTAAGTCGGATTTTGGTATGGGAGTTGTTATTTTTTGGGCTTTACGCCTCGTCTACATCGAGGTCATTAGAGGAGGGAGAGGATTGGGGTGAGGACCAGGAAGGAATTCGCCAATGGCCTTTTGAAGTAAACCATCGTGGCATTCGCCTGGAGTGATTTCTGGAAATCTTGAAAAACTGAAATCTGGATGGTCGGATGGGGATTTGAACTCAAGCACTCCCAAATGCCAGGCCTAGAGCGTTACCACTCACCCTCATTATCATTGTCAGCCAGTTCGATAATTTACTGATGTGGCCTTTTAAAGTCATGAGTTCAGGTCGAACAATCTCTGCCAGTTAATTCATATTGACTTAAAATGCATATGATGGAAATAGGAACTATCAAGTAAAACGGTATTTTGAATAAAGCAATTCCAGATTTCTGTTGCTACAAAGACTCCTCTGTCACCTCTTAGTTCCTCTTGAATTTATTACTATTATTCTTTAATTTTTTTTTCCAGTCAGAGAATTCTTTAGTAACATATGAAAATATTCACCTTGATCAATGCTATTTTATGGTCAAGATGGTCTTTTCCCATCCACATACGACTTCCAGTTCTCCTCAGAAAATCCACCTGAGCTTCATCATAAATACCATAAATAGTAATTTGTTAAGTTGCAAGACGGAGGGCCAAAAACAAAAGCAGTTATCATAGATTATATAAAAACACCAATATCTTTCTTCATCAGTGAATGCCCAATACACACCCAGCATTCTCCTCACCTGCCTTACAATTACTCCAGTCATACCTCCCTCCTCAGTTAATGATTCTGTTCTCCAATAATTTCCACAAACAAAACTGGCTGCCCTCCTTTGAACCGCCTGCAACTCTGTATTTGATACCCACAGCATACCCTGCCAAACTCCAGCGTCCGACAAAGTTTTTGAATTACAATTTTTTTACTTGCTCGGAACATTCCATCATACCAGTAGGTATTTACTCAGAAATCTCTCCACATCACATGCCCATTGTATCCTGCTTAAATAAATTTGTTATCAAATGATATGCCAAGATATTTGCAATTGATGCCTTCATCAAACACTTCCTCCTTCATCCGATAATCATAAAAAAACTTTATTGTCGTCTGCAAACAACCTAACTTCGGACTGTAAACCAAGAACACAATGACTTATTAAAATATGAACAGCTGTGGTCCAAGTGGAACTTCTGTTTTCACTTTCATTTCTGTAGATTCTGTGTTTCTTATCCGAACTTCGTATTTTCTTACCCTTAAGAATACCGGCACCCAAAAAATTACTTTCTAGTTTACTCACAACCATTATACGGCTCAATTTTTTAGTGCTATCAGCTTGGCTTCTCTAGTCGAATTTGACCGAACCCGGTGGTTGAGTGGCAACGCTCTGGCCTCACATTCCGGAGGACGCGGGGTCAAATCCCCGTCGACTATCCAGATTTTGGTTCCATTGACTTTCTTTTTACTTTGGTTTATTTAATACCTATTGTAATTATAGGCAATTATTACGTGGCCCACGAGCTAACATAGAATCGAATTGTGGCCCATTTCCACAATTGGTTGGACAGCCTTGGGCTATACCAAACCACTTGTTTTGATCTCAGTAGTTCCAATTACCAAAATTTAAACCAAAAACTTTTACATGTTACAAGCCACACTTCAAGCATCAGTATTTTCACTTAGTTCTCCATAGAATCAATTTTGTTGAGTTTTTCGTTTATTTATTCACTTCTTACGTGGTTTTGTTTTAAATGGTCGTTATTCCTTTCGAAATAACTTCAGACTAAAACTAAAGACTGTAGACAATAGAGTGACACTTGTTTTGCGACGATCAGAAGACTGCATTGACAGTGGCGATACCACCGCACGACTGCTACCCTGTGATTCGACACCGCTCCAGTCGCTCACTTGCGGTTTCATGTGCATCACTGGATTGCCAGGCAGACGCTGTTTCCAACAGTATACGATTTCTGTATTACGACTTGGCTTTTATTAGGGTATGGCCAGTCGATCCGATGCGTCATCACTATAACCCTTTGAACATTACTGTTTCGTACACTATGAGGTGTTTGTTTGTTGTTAACTGTCATTTACTTGGTATTCGGTACGTTACGGGCCATGAACGATTTTGCTTTGATAGTACCAGCCCGTGAATCTGATTTAAAGGATGTGGTGCTGATGGTAATTCTCACTTATTAGACTTTTCACTTTGTATTCCATTTTATTCAGTCCTTATGACAGATATTAACATATTTTATATACAACCACTCAAGTTTATACAGAATGAAACAATTTTCCTCGGCCACACTGCATTTGTGCGTGAAACACTCCAACTGCTACTATTTTGTTGAAACTCTCTCCTCCCATCGAGCGGGGCACGGCCACCGACCCAGCTGTCCTGAATTTACACCTATAAGTGACTTCCTGCTGCCGACCCTCGCAGGTGAGTAGCTCTAACACTAATAATATTTATTCTTACGTCAACTAAACAAAACACTGCGCTCGTGGAACCTCAGATACAAAATTATAACACAGTTTCATAAAGATTTCTATATATGTGTGTGTGTGTGTGTATGTCTCAACACAAAATCGATAGCGTTTAAGAAGAGATGTCGATTTATACCACAAAGAGTGTCCTTGCTTCACCGAATAGTAATTTATACTGCGTGGACGCATCGAAAAGGAAACAAAATGACGCGGCGTACCACTACTCCGCTCATGAAACGAAATTGTCCCTATTTGGCATAAGAAATTCGTTCTTCTTCTTGAAACCGAATGGATGTGAATGACAGAATCCGAGTGCAATACCACTGTGCAGCCCCCAATTTTGTTATCATCCGGTTTTCTGGCGCGCCACCATTATGGACTCTAATTACAAGCAGTTGAACAAGTGGATAACGCGGCTATAAAAGGTACCTGGAGATGAGACTGCTGGATAGAAGAGGTTGTGGTCTACATCGATTGATAGGTTTCGTGAAGGAAAAGAGTCTCACCTATTGCAGGATGTGCGGGACCAGAAGGCAGCAGCCACGGTCTACCCTGGTTGGCGGTCCTCCAATCCTCACGCACAACGGGACGGACACTGCGTATTTCTGCGTGCTTGTTGGCCGGCCCCTCACCTGCAGCCGACTCCAAACTGCCAAGGACGGTGGAGACAGAATTAACACGGAAGAGCCGCGGCCAGTTCATAACCCTCCTGTGCTTACGTCTCTCCCCTTCAGCAGCCACTGGTGAGGTTTTTACTGAGTATTGCAGGAATACTGATCGAGGGAAGCAGGGATACACAGAAAGCGTGTAGCATTTGATGAAACAGTAAAAAGGTTGGAAATTGATCTCCTCATTGCCGATCTACCTTTAATTTCTAATCCACCAATTCGAGGTCTTTTTCTTTTGTCTTGTGCTTTTTTATTTTCGTCTCATGCTTCCTGAATTTTCTTCACAATCAGAAACAAAGTTAGTTCGCATTTTCTTGCTCAGACACATTAGATACTTTTTTCTATTCAAATCGGGTGTCTCTACATACACATCAGTTATTTCACTAGCCGAGTCCAACAGTTTATTTTCATAGGGACTATCAAAACCGATCTCATTTAATCCAGCTCTTAGAATAGTTTCTTCCATTTCTTCTCCTGCCAAATCTTTGTTGCTTTTCATTAAAAATCCCTCCTCAGTTTTATTCGCCACTATACCTACAATTATTCAAATGGTGTTGTCAGAGCTAGATAACGATAAGTAACAACGCTGATACTGCCTATTTAGTAATCACCAGTTGTTCTAAACGATGAAAAGTAAAGCCAAACAAAACACACACTGACGAGGAAATGTAAAATAATTCTGTAGTACACACGGTGCAACCTCAGATCTATTTGATTTTTGCATCAAAAATATAAACAGTATTTGACACCAGTATTTTAACCATTTAAAAGTTCTACCAGCATGTAATGTCAAGCATTATGCATATTTATTCCCAGTACTACGTTTATTCGATCTAGTTTTTGGAATTATTTCTTTAAAATATTACTTTTATTATTCATAAGTTAATAAAAAATCTCCGATTACTGCCACTGGTCAACTGCGAAATTCTCTAGCTGCATAAGATTATTACTTTCAATGTTTTCGTACTTGCCGCTAGACGAGTCAATCCGAAGATTCAAACTTTGTTTAAGATGTCAGTTTGTGTGTTTAAAGACATTCTGTTGTTCTATCACAGTAACGAAAAATGATGTTACTACTCCTTATTACAACTACCTCTTAAACTATGTAAGGTTATTGTAAGTGGATGATCTGGTGTGATGCTTTTACCAACAGTTACGTTGCTTAATGTTCTAAAATGAAAGCTTGAAAAAGAATAGGAGTAATAAGAGTCAATATACTCTGAAATTTAATAATACTTTAAATTAGTATTTTACTTTTTAATAACGAAAAATCTACTGTGTTCGCTCTTTGTATTCAGATATTTATTCACACAACTCCTCACACAATTCTCAAGTCCCGCAGCTTTCACAAACTGTCTAAGAACTTCATACATTAAAATTAACAGACTTATATATTTATTCCGGATTTTTCCTACACAGTTTAATTAATTTTTATAAAACTGCAGTCCATACGATTTGGAACAAACTATTTGATTTGATAGACAGCGATGATCCTTGCTATACGTTAACAAAACATACAGCCACTCCCTATTCAAAGAACTTTATCATAAACAAATATTCGGTTCAAATAATTGCTTCACAATTGCTGTGTCGGACGGTGTAGCGAAAACAACAGATCTCCGTTTACCTTGGGGTACGGAACACTTTAAGTGAAGGAATGTTACGTGATAGAGGATTGGGGGAGAAATAGAAATGAAAATTTGAGGGGTGATGATACTAGCCTCATTAATATGACAGTCAGAGATGGACAATAAATAAAAGTAGCTGGAAAGAAACTGGTGACAGTGGATATAGGATTGCTGATGTTGATGTTGCAAAAAGCTAACAAATGTACTTTAACAAAGAAAGAGTAAGACAATGACGAGAATGACGATGTTTGCTACGAAAGTTTATAACAAGAGGCTCAAATGGGGATAAACAAGTGATTTTTTGAAAAGGAGTTAATTCCACGCATATGGAAGAAACTAGAAACAGAAGTGGATAGAGAGTAGGCCAGCAGCTTGCGCCTGAATACATGCCTCCAGGCGCGACATGGAAGAGTCACAGAGCACTGTGTGATCCGCAATTGTCAATTAGTACAGTACCGATATTCAGGCAGAAGCAGCGAGAATAGTTTACATTAGGTCGTTCTTCTCCAGCTTATCCCTCCTTAATTAGCTAGGCTATAACTTTTTCTTACTTTTCTTCGTAGCTCTTCTCTGTCCGCAACGTCTCCTTCGAATCCTGTATGATACAGTCATTCATATCCTCCTCAAGTGACTTAACACTGTTACTGGGATGGCTTTAGTGACACGAATATAAAGGTCTTGAAAACTTGAAACAAGTGCATGGGAAGTTACAGTCATTTTTTTAATGTCTATTCATCACATTATAGGTAATTCTCACAAAAATCGAGTAAGACTTAGGCAGTTGTATTATTATTTTTGGTTTCATTGAGACCTTCAGATCAAAAAGTAAAAGTGAAACATGGAGGGACATAACAATGAGATGTGTAGTTACAATAAAGTAACTTAAGGATTTTTAAAAAAATCCTATATGACTTGGGAATACAGAGAAAGTATGTACGTATGTCCCTTTGAGACAACTAGGACCACGTCAAGCCTTTGTTAGACTTGATTTTGCTGTGGATAGGTTCATTTCAATGTTACAACTGGGGCTGTTAACCCCATAGGAGACCTATAGTTTAAAGTAGAATCCGAACCACGGAAGCGTTCTGACGTACTTCTACACAGTAATGTGAACTAAGCTGTGCCAGAGGTCAACTTAGGGTTAAGGGCTTATGAAAATCCTCGCCAAGACAGGGATTCGAACCTGGGACCTTTCGAGCTTCACTCAGATGCCTTTACCACTGAGCCACCAGGCTGCTACATACAGATAAAGTATATTACATTTTTTTTTTTTTACTGTTTAGTGCTGTAGATTGTGCCAGTTTGCTAGTAGTATGCTTTGTAGATACTTTTAAAACTTGCTTGAAATTTAATCCCCTTTTCGTACGCGCCGAAAAACAATTTTGTATGTCATCCATCCCAGCTAGATGCTACTTCCTGATCTGATCTTCCGGGCAAGCGAACCACGATCTGCTTTGATTTAGTAATGACCTTTTGGAGGCATACCAGCTGATATCCTGATATTTTTGCAGTGGAATAGCTTGATATCCGTTCTAAACTGGTCAAGTAACTACTTCACACGACATGTATAGGAAGCGATCAAGAATGTCGGAAGCCTGTGGAAATATTACAATTAAATTATCTGTTTGCCAGACTAAATCGAAACATTCAGTGGTATATCACTTATCTTGATATTTTTGACTGCGTAACTGAAATAGTTATGGCGGATCGGGAAGTGGTCACATCTTTCCCCATGCCATATACCTCGCCTCTTACATGAATAAAGTTATTTACCGAAATATTGTGAAGTTGTCTGTGTTTTTTACGAGTTAATCCCACCCTCCTGCCTTCATGAGTGGCAAGTGATGCCTATCCTATCTTATTTTGAAATAGTTTACTGTTCGAATAACTTACCACGCTCAGCAACCCTTTGCCATCAGTGGAACCTGATGCAACACAAAAAGCTAGAAATATGCATACAAATATGAATGAAAAATGCTCAAAATATGCATGAAAAGTGTGAAAAAGTATCAAAATATGCAACATTATATAGTATAAAAATAGTAATTTTTAGATATTTTGTTTCAAAATCAGCATACAATTAGTAAATAGTTAAATGACATATTTATAAATTCGATAATTAACAATTATTTAACTTTTTAATTTACTTTTTTAAACGTAAAAAATCGGGTACTGCTCCAAATATTTAATAGTAAGATTGTTTCTTCGATCTCTCAAAATATTTTTAGAAGTGGATATGGACCATTCCACATTCACTGATGTAACTGGGCAGTATTACAAATTGGGTGCCGTTTTAGCAGTCATTGTTTCTGGAAAACGTTCACCCGTCCCATTCCTAAAAAAACTATCAATTTGATACAAAGGTTCAAAACCGGGGTTATTGTTCAAAATATTTTCAAACTTCACTTTAAGTTTATACAAGAATACCTCCAGCAATGCTGATTTTATTTATTAACTGAATCGATTCAGTCAACGTCAAACCATGAGTTTAAAGCTTTTTAATACTAGCAGGTATGTGGGAAAAGCGAATGCTAATCACAGCTATGGTTTTAATATTAGAATTGTTAAACACTTCCTTGTACTGACAAACTGCCATCGTCTCTCCACTATCAAAGTCGTTTACGACACCTTTAATGGCCTCGAAATGTTAATTGAAAAACAGTAGGTACAGCTTCAACGCACGTCGCCCATCCAGTTACCACTGGTTCCGGAGGTAAAGGCACATTTGGTAATTTTTTAATAGTCATTAATACGAGAACGTGCCTTAAGAAACGATTTCTTTGTTGATGAAATCAGTTTATTTACATTCCCAAATGTGGGTCATAGTTCTTCAGCGAGTGGTTGTAGACTGAGACCTGTGCTGCTAGTAGGTTTTGCCGGTACAACGTAAGATTTTATTTGTTAACTAGGTTCACTACACAAAAATATTGTAAATATAGCGAATATATACATTATCACTAGGTTTCAGGTAAAATATGCAATAACCGGTGAAAATGGGCGTCATATGCAAATGCATATAATCCGGTCTCTATTTATTACCAATTTATGGAACTATTGAGTAAGTTATGATTGTGACTTACAGAAGTTAGATACGACGAAACCAGATTGGAGTCCTGGTCACCGCGTACTGTGGGACTAATTGCCGTTTCTAGGCGGTTTCCCGTAATCATCTAGGAGAATTGTGGAACTGTCCCCAATCTCCGCCTCACAAACTTCACATTGCATAAACAAAAATACACTTATCATACAGAATACAAGAAGTTACACATTTCGCACACAGATGGCAGATAGCATTTTCTACTATAGGTTAAGTACGCAGGGTCTAACAAACCCTGTTTGAATTCAGGCACAACACAAGTCCTTGTACCCTCTCATCATTCACACCGGTCACCCGTACAATACAGGCGTCCGCTGGCTCGTGATCCTTTGTTATCTGGATCGAGAAAAAAAAAAGAGACCATTTCTCTGCAATAAAGTACATCATAAAATTATTTTCATTTTTGGTGAAAAATGGCGTGGGACCACTCATAGATTGGTTGGTTCTCACGTGTATTTGAACGAGAGTGACACACGCTAAAATAATTGTCGATGATTTGAATTTTTTCTTGAATCTTTAATGAATTTTGTTTGTAAGTTTTCCTGTATTCTATACTTTTTCTCGAAGCACAGTGGCTGGCTAATCTTTTATAGAAAATGTATCTCCGCTTTACAATAGATTACTCCAGTATAAACATGGCTATGATGAATTAATTTTTTTTTGAGGGAACGAAAAATTAGAAACAAATTCGGACATTTAAAATTTCAGTGGCCTTAAAACTCATTTAATGACGGAAACGCTTATATAATATTTTTAATCAAATCTTTTTGGTAGATAAGACGAGTTTAGGATGTTGTGAGAATTTATTCTGAATGTACATGCAAAATCAACAGACGTCTACATTATGGTTAATTTTGTGTCCAGTGTAGAAAGTAAAGGCACAAGTATTAGTACCGGGTCCTGCCAGGGTGTTAGGGCGTCCTTGTCTCCCAAGACTGACAGCTGTCGTCTGCACACACACCTTGTTCGGTTCCTCTATGCGGCCTGTATTCTCTTCGCTGGGGAAAAAATAGATTGTACGGTGTTTGTAGGTCGCCAGTTCCGCAATTAGAAGTGTTCATATTTATTGCGCCTTACTTTCTTTCCCAGCAAAAATGGTGCGTAAAATTCTACTGTAGGATTGTAATTAGGCGATGTATTAAACATACACTGGGTACAGAGTTCGAACGATGTAATCACAGATGTCAAGAAACTTTCTTCATTGGAAAAATACTCATCGTTAGTAATAGTTTTTGCTATATGAATCACTGTCATTGGGAAGAAACCCATTGAGGCAAATCTAACAAGAAATTTATAAATTTATTAATATTACTTTAAGGTTTTAAAAATCTCTTTTTCTGTCTTCAACCTCAATGACTCTAGGCACAATAAAACTCATTAAAGAAAACTATATCAAAATTCACGTTTTCGAACCGTTGTCATATCTTACCGTTAATTGTAACTGAACAATCTTTAAAAATTTCTTCTTAGCAATTTAAATATGTTCACAAATAATTAGGTCAAAGACGGTTGCAACAAACCAATGCTCAGCACCTGGCGTTCGATCAGACTTTAACTGGCTTAGCTCTTAATGGTGAAAAAAGTTTTGATCTACCTGTATTTAACCATCACGGTAGGAAAATAAAATATCACAATACAAATAATGCACCATAGACCTACGTTAATTCTAAAAAAAATTGTGAGCGAATACAGAATACAATTCTTCCGTTGGATTGCAACGTTAAATCTAAGTTTTGCAAGCTACCGTCTTTGAATCTTTTGAAAATCTTAACTTCAAACGTCTATCACGACCCAAAACGCTACTCAGCTATCGCTGGTAGCAGTTAACTACGAAAAATACATGTACTTTAGATTCAAGGCGCATAGAAAATTGATCTAAGCAGTCTTTTGTCGTTCACACAGCAACCTGCAAAGCCATAAAGTGCATTAAATGTATATGAGTACGTGTCATAAGTCATACGATAATATTCATAAAACTTCAGTGGTTGATTCTTTAATTCTTTAAAAATTTGAAAATATTCACTCAAATGGTGATTTAAGGAAATTTCACTAACCCAGAATTGCCTCTTTCTCTTTTCAAATGGAAGGAGTTTCCAAAATGGGTTTTCAGCTAAGTATTCTTCTTAATATCCATATTCTTAAATTTTCACCAGTCGAGTCTGATCCTCTGATAAATTTTACTAGACTACTGAATAAAATCGTTTTGAATCTCGAGAAAACTGAAACAAACCATTTCGTTCGCGCGAATACGCTTGCACTGTAAGGATATTTCGCGCGAATTCGCTTTCAGTGTAACCGTAGCCTCACGATGGTAGTGAAGCCTAGCGGCTTAACACTGAACTGTATATACGCGTGGCCTTGATAGTTAATACTTTTGCCCTTTACTGGTTGAATTCCGATAAATTCCTTCTTAATTCATAATGTTACAAAAGCGGAGACCTTAATCTTGAAGAGATACCTCATTACTCGCTTTCGGCTACGTTCGGAAGGTAAGTTGCTCTTCACAAAAAACACTTTTTATAAATACTATAAATGATACCTGATTTAACAGAAGCAGACATTTTCGGGGTGGACTAGGTAGCACTGTGGCTGTTGTTCCATAGCTTTAAATTTATGTTTCTTTTCAAAGTTACTGGCTTCCAGTTAGGGAAGAAAAAAAACCAGAAGTGTTGAGATATACTACTGTTGGAACAATATTGCTTCAACGACATTATATCCATGAAATTTCTGCACTGTGGTTAATACATCAGAAAGGCTTGTGTCTAAAAATAACCACTAAACAAATGCCCACTACCTTCTTGTTGCGGAATACCTTTGTCAACTGCCAGACTGCAAATCCCTTCCGTGAAGGGTCATTGGCTGCTAAGTGGGCTACGGTTCTAAATTTGCAATGCTGCTCTGTTTGAGAGGCTCTTAAAGTGAGACGCCAATAGGCTCTGGGTGATACACACCAGCTGGGCTCCTCTTGAGTTGGCCGAGCGTTCCGCTTGCCTGAGGAATGGGTAGGCGTAATGAGCTGGGCAGCATACTGACAGTCCACTCACAAGCGGAGTAGAGATCTGACCATTAGGGTTCTATGGCTTCCGACTGAAAATCGGAGCCTGTATGGATTCGCCCATTTTACACTCTGTCACCCCGCCCCCCCCCCCCCCCCCCGCTAACTTTTATTTTATTTTTTGCTTATCGCTTTACGCCTCGTCGACGTCGATGTCATTAGAGACGGAAAAGGACTGGGACAAAGAACGGGAAGGAATTCGGCCATGGTCTTTTGAAGGAACCATCATCGCATTCACCTGGAGTGGTTTCGAGAAACCAAGGAAAATCCAAATCTGGATGTCCGGACGAGGATTCGAACCTGAGTCCTCTCAAATGCGAGGCCAGAGCGTGACCTTTGGGAGATGTGAAAATAATTATAGATTATCAAATTAAACCGTGGTTTTCCGTGACGACGTACTTTCCATTTTTCTCTTTGGATTCTGTTAATATTGTTGTTAAATTTTTGTGTTTTGCATTTTGATTTTTTTAGATAGGTTTAATTACTTATTTCGTAAATTTTCTGAAATGCAATATGTTAAAATACACGGATAGCGTAAATCAAACATTTGGGAGATCTGAAGTGACTCCTGAAATAAGAAAGTAGCTAGTAGTAACGGAGGTCATCTTTGCGCATGCGGAGGTTTAGTACTTGACCTCTGCGGATGCAGATGTTTTGCGGAAGCTGATGCGGGGGTGGAAAAATAAATTTATAATTATTTATATCGTATGTTTTATTAAAAATAAACTTAAAATCAAAATAAGTATATTTTTATCGCAAATTATATGTTTTGAATACTTTTAGTATATTTCGATATAGTAATGCCATATTGATTTACTTTTTGTCTCATTTTTCAACAACCCAAAACGTGGGATGGTTTAACAAGTGAATTAAATTATTTACGTAACTACGCACGAGTCAACAAAACAGTCTTTGTCCCATGGACTTCGAAGACTTCGCGGCTCGACTGATTCGATCGAAAGGCACAAGGCCACGCCCCCGCACATCTCCGTGCCCGCCACCCGCCTTCCCGCCACTCTGGCGGCCCATTCACAATCCATCTTGTGGGACCTACGATGATTCAATTTTCCGATGTTGGACTGTTGCGGGCCGTCATAGGGATTGCAGGACTACATGCAGGACGTGGTGGATGTTGTTGGACAACCAACTCAGATCCCTATCATCCTATGCTATGAAGTTAGATCGTAATTAAAGGAAAAATCCTACAAGTGTGAGATAAGGACACTGGTGTGCCGCGAGAAAGTACGAGTGGAAAGCACTGCTTGTAACATCTCGCTGAGTTCCTTCTAATAGCACGAATGGGTGAGCGCATCCTACATGGAGGTCCTGCAAGTCGGACCGCGAATAGGCCGCTTTACATTACATGCAAACTTGTAAATTCATCGCTTAGGTAACAATTTGCCAATTTATATTGTAAGAGAACTGACCTTCCGATCATGTCCCGGATATGATCAATTGGCTTCATGTCTGGTAGTCTAGGCAGCCAAATCATTCGTTGGAATTGTCCAGAATGTTCCTCAAACCAATCGTGTACGATTTTGGGTTGATTAAATGGTGCGTTGTTTTCCTGGAAGAGTCTATAGTTGTTTTGGTACATGAAGGTCATAAATGGCTTCAAATGGCCTGCAAGCAGCTGAACGCAACCGTTTACAAACAAAGGTAGGTTCAATTTGACCAGAGGTCACAGTCCATACCACGATGGAGTCACAGTACCTTCCAGATAACCTCCAAGGCCTCCTGGGGTCTGCACCAAAATCAAACACTAGCGTCAACTCTCACCTGCAGCAGTCGTGACTCATCTGACTACGCAACCTTTTTTCAGTCATCTAAGATCTAACCGATATGTTTACAAGTCCAGGAGAAGGGATGCAGCTTATGAAGTTTTGTTAGCAGGGGCACTATAGTCGGTCTGTTACTGACATATCCCATCAACGTCATGTTTCGTTGCACTGCTTGCACGCGCTATCACTATCTGAATGACGTTTGGCACCTCAGTGTATTTCATGTGCCTTAGGTACAGTATATCAGTCTGGGTGTCTTTCTCTACAAAGGCAGAAGTAGATTCTGTCAGGAACTCATTCTCGTCAACACCTGATGGAATGGATGCCTATACTGTGTAGTTGTGGTTGTTTTTGTTGTTTGGCTGCACACAGCCCTGGCCCCTGTATACCGGCGACCCTCTTGGCAGCGTTCCGCAGGTGCGTTTGGCAGCTCCCCGCCGACCATTGATTTGTGGTTTTTCTCTCTGTTTGTTGTCTCTGGCCGACCTACTTGCAACGCATCTGTGCTGACCACTGAGGCGCATGCGGCATCTTACGGGGTTGCATTTAGGACACTGCACAACACCTGTGGCCCCAAAGTCGGGACACTGCACAACAAAGTTGGTCTAGAATATGGAGCAAAGACCTTGCCCGGACATCTCGTCATCAGGGTCCAGAAAACAATCACAGTGATGTATGGATGATACCTTAGCAGCCATTCTGTGCTGAAAATGTGACAGTGGCTTGGAAGTTAGTCCTTAAGTCTTTTCTTTGGCTCGTCAGAAAATATGTAATTGTTGCTGAATAGGTATCTTCATGTTGAAGAATGATTTACAGTTCCAATTTATGTGGCAGAAGATACTGTCAACGTAATCAAGGAGCAGATTTAATGACGTTTAGATCGACGTAATTTTGAAATTTAATATTCTCTTTCATTGTTATTGTTTTACTTGTCGCGGAGAAGATGTAAATTTCAGGGAAAAGGAATAACATTGTGGGAAAGATTCAGTGAAA
Source organism: Vandiemenella viatica (assembly GCA_031002005.1). Lineage (NCBI taxonomy): Eukaryota > Metazoa > Arthropoda > Insecta > Orthoptera > Morabidae > Vandiemenella > Vandiemenella viatica. The sequence continues at coordinate 112,435,651 of CM061914.1, read as the reverse complement.
CGAATGATTCTTTGTCCAGAATGTTTAACCTGTTACATTTAATCCCATAAAAACAATTCTCGTAAAAATAAGCTCGTGTATTGACAAAAAGTTATGAGATCTTCTTCTAAGCCAAGTTTACACTTTAAAGCGTGTATTCACTACACTCTGTGAAACAGAATGGTTTTGTTTAGAATTTAAAAAAATAATCTGGTGACTTGGCCATTATGCGTGCAATGTTTTAGTTACCTTAAATGTGTTGCCAAGATTTCCCTCGCTCTTTTTCGAATTTTGACAAGTATATATTATGCCTTTAATTTTAGTAAAAATTACTACGTGCATAATGACCAAGCCACCAGATTTTTTTTTTAATTCTAAATAAATGATCAATGACACCGAGAGAAAGCATTCTGTTTCACAGATTGAAGTGAATACACGCTTTAAAGTGTAGACTTGGCTCAGAAGAAGATCTCATAACTTTTTGTCACTGCACGAGCACGAGACTTGGCTTATTTTTACAAGAACGGAATTGTTTTAGTGGGATCTCATTTCTTTTTGTAACTTTGTCGCTTATTCTGAATCGCTGCTTAAATGTAATTGTCCCATTTGAAAATCAGTGAGTAAGAACATTTCAGACATCAACATACATTACCAACAATGCCCCACTCTCTGAAAACAATGGGTGTGTGCCCTAGCCGCGCAATACAGATTGCCGTTGGTTTAACTACCACCATAAATAAATTACGAGTAACTTCCAAACCAAGCATAGGAGCATATTAAAATTAAAATATTAGTTAAACTTGCTGATCTCTACGTATTAAAAAATTCTCAGGCATACAGCTTCATCCGGAACAAAGCAATTAAGCCGCAAATATGTGTCCCAATTTTTCATGTTTGGGATTGTAATTAAATAAATATGGGGGAGAAACCCCAATATTAGATTTTTCTTATGATTTGGGGATGAAACTATATATGTGTACCAAATTACTTGTTTCTAGGATTACTGGAAGTACAGTGAAATTTTGATGTCGGGGTGTCGTGGTCGAAATAAAATTTTGAATTTCAATAACTTCCAAAGTAAGAAAAGGAAAGAAGGAAAATTTAACACATTAGTTAAACAGTAAGCTCACTCTGCAATGAAAATCTGAACTATATAAAGTTATTAGGATGAAAAGCGATTTCACGTTAGGGGTAGGTAAGCGGTAGATATAAAGAAATTTAAGAGTTTCAGACTTTTCTCATAATATGTGGGTAAAATTTTATATGTGTGCTAAATTTCAGCTTTCTACGGCTACGGGAAGTACCTTAGAGTTTTGATGATCATCAGTCAGTGACAAAATCGCTGAAGTATTCATCCGAATAACATCAGAACTTAGAACAGTAACGAAATAAAATTTGGTATGTTTGGTAATTGATATCTATGCATAACAGAAATTTGAGACATGTAGCATGAATACGACCGAAGAAATTGAGATTCAAAAATGGCCCGAAGCGCTTCGAGAAAAGGGTAGGCAGTGCCGCCGTTGACTCGACTTGGCGGGGGAACTGCCGTGCACCCAAATAGGACCCTGAAAATCCATTGTCTATGGACAAGGCCGATAATTCTTTTGTTTCTACTGGTGGTTCAAGCGGGGAACGGTCATCGTCCCAATAGCTGAGTGAAATGACAGGTTCGTTTGAGCCAACACGCAGATGCATTATAGGTGGCGTGTCAATTTTCGGCCTTAAATTAATTCACATTGTATTATTTTGCTGGCAGAGTAAAGTATGTTCATGCATAGCGAAAAAAAATGACGATTTACAAATACTGTAGGTAGTCAAATGACGACCACATTAATAATCCTTGAGAAAAAGTGAAGAATTTTTTGTCGGCGTAATCTATACCCCACATAATAATAGACTCAGTGACAACGTTTTTGTTGAAGATATTTAGTGAAAGAGCAACTCAAGTACTGCTTTTCGAGGTGATGTCGACATACGGACAAAAGTGAGGTTTGTTGGCCCCAGCGATGCTGACGTCTTTGCCGAACGGGCACGCGCCGTATTTCTAGAGTCCTGATTGGCCGACAGAGATACCTCCCGCAACCCTTTGCTTCTATTAGCAGGCCTCATATCGGCTGCTGTTATTATTAGAGCCGATAATGTTTTGAATAGGTTCGGAAACCTGCTGCTCCATTGCTTGTTATGCAATGCGCCGAATACCGGACGGTAGTGGGCGACGGATCTGACGAAACTGTTTGTTAGTTCGAATGTTATTGTTAGCTCAGGCGCTGTGAACTTAACCTTAAGTCTATGAGAGGTGTGCGACAATGCGAGAAACTAGGATACAGTACAGGGAAAGTAAGATAGAATCTAAAATGAAATTACGATTGGAAGATTGCGGAGAACGGTGGCACCACATGTCGAAAAATACTTTTTTTTATTTGATCTACACACGACTATGGAAGTTTTCGTAAAATATGATAAATTTGAATGGTTCAGTCTATGCTAGGACATGCTAACAGAGATTTGTGTCCACGTTTACTTGGAAATTTCTTTTTTCTCTTTTCAATTTGTTATAAATACGTGATAGAGCATCGAAAAATATGGAGTTTGTTGTTTGTAGGGTCAAATAAACCTTTGGGTTGGGGAAAAAGTTTTGTTCTGAATTCTATTTTTCGTCGCTTATTTAGGCTATTTGTTATATATTCATTAAATAACTCTGTTGATATCTAAAAGTTAATAGAATTTTTAGTTTTCGTTAATCTAGGTCTATTATGTGAATAACAGTGGTAAATTCCAAAAAGTCTGGTAAGATGGCAGTCATAAAAGTAGACTAATTATTTAAGGAAAATTATCAATAACATTCGGAACAATCGAAAGTGACATAACATGAATATATTTTTTCCTCAAATTCGACGTTCCCAGGTTCATTCATATTAGAAGAAGGATGGACTGTAGTTATGGGCCAAAAACTTATTATCTAATTTTAGATCACAATCCAACGATTATTTGAATGCAGCTTTAAGATCACAGTCTTGTCAACGTGAAGGCGTTCCGCCTTAGTGAAGTCAGAATTGCTTGAAAGGAATATCTTTTTAGCACTTTCTTCTCTTAGTAACGACTTAGTTGAACGTTTTGTTGCACGCCATCAGTGTACTGAACGCGAATCAATTTTCTCGGATACTAAAATTGCTAAATTATATTTATCCTCATCGTGCAGATCGTGTAAATGTTCTATGAAACATCGGTAGTATGATTCTTCTAATACCGGGCTTTACTTCAAACGCTCTATGACGGTAGAGGGATGGTGGGATTGCACCACGTTGACTGCAAGTCTGTCCGGTACTATTTTTGTAACAACTGAATTCATTTGCGTGGTCTGAAGAAAAAAACCAAGTCTTCATTGGGATTAGAATCCCGTGCAGTGAAATATCTGTTCCGACGTTCAATCTTCTAAGCTACGTTCTTTTTCCATTAGGTTTTGACGTTTCGTAGATGTCGAGGTCACTATAAATGAAAGAGCGATTGGAGATAAGGAACGGAAAGCTATTATATTACACAATCATGGTATGTCGAAGAAACCATCCCGGCTTTCTCCTGGAATATAATAACAAAAATAATGCCTTGTGACATGCAGTGCTAGAAATTCGTTTGTAAATCAAGTAGTATTTTTTACTCCTAACTTTCAGACTCAGGCGTAAAATGAAAATTTTCAGGCGTAATTATAGACCCCCTACTATAATTATAAAAATACAGATTTTATAACCTCAAACTACTTCAACAGTAAATAGGTCTAGAAACAAATAATATGGTATGAATCTGCCAAAATATTACATATCAAAATTGTAAAATTGGTTAGTACAATTACTGAATTTTCCACATAGATCATCTTTTGAGGTAACTTGTTGATGCCTAAATATTTTCGATTTTTTTTCCAGTTCATCGTCAGAGTATTGTTTCTTTTTAAATACGAATAAATCAACATATAAACTAAAAATTTGAAAATATAAATTCTAAGACTAATTTTACTTCACTATTTTGGAGCACAATTTGTCAGCAAGATCGCTGAAACAAAAACATTCGGTTTCTTTAATGTACGGTAGCTACTTTTCTTTACAACTCCCATAAAGTTAAAGTCAGTAATTTTACGAGACATTTTCATTTCCTTTGTAAAGCAAATAACGCACGCACAACTACTGTTTTTTATTTCGTGGTATTTCCAATATACTTTTCCACATCTTCTGAATTTCAGAAACGTACTATAGATCAACAATACGACGGGAATTATAATTGAAATTAATTATTAGAATTAAACCTTGAATACGAAAAACAGAAAATGAAGTTATCAAATGTAATAGTTTAATTTAAGTTTTGAAGCGTAGGCCTATTTTCTGCGCCTTTGACGGAAATTTCAGGTATAAACGAAAAAATTCAGGTGTAATTACGCCAGACGCCCTGTCAATTTCGAGCACTGGTGACAAGGTTTCTTACCGACTGGACAATCTGCCCTATCATAGCCGTCTAATTTACCCCGGTAGGACTATCGGGTATTGAGGACCTACAGTTAAGCGTGGAAGCCAAGCCACGCAAGCGTTATTGCGTACTTTTCGTTATACAGCAAGCTATGTCGGAAGTGAAGGTCGGGTTGAAAATCGCAACCGAGACAGGGATTCGAACGGTGGATATTGCAGTCTACAGTCAGACGCCTTAACCACAGATTCATTTATTTATTTATTTCCATTTACATTTACATTTGACCCAGCATCTAGAGGCTAAACTGGGCCGCTAATCTTCCCTTAAGACCATGTTTTTTTTTTTTTTTTTTTTTTTTTTTTTTTTTTTAAATATGTTAAATACTATTAATGTAAATAATCCCATAAATGCAGTAGCAACTAAAATAGGAAAAAGTTACAGTTAAATATCTAATCCTAATAAATCAGCACTACTAAACTACACTAAACAACACCATAAAAGCAGAAAAAATAAAATTTACTCCTAATCCTACTCATTAAACTAGGTAATAAACAATTCTTTGACTGTCCAGCTTGTGAATGAAGTCTCATTCTTATCCTCACATCCAGGTGGTTGGTAGAAGGGTCAGTGTGTGACGTGAGACCATAGCTCTCACCCCTGGTATCGACTGCGGCGGAGACCCCAGCTCTTCAGGAAGCTGCCCTCCTGGAATACATGAAGTACTCCAGCAGTCACTCTGAAGTGAGATTCCTCTGGAAAACTCAGAGGTGGCTACAGCAGGTCATGATGGATGTCTACGTCGGTTTCCGCCCTCAGCTTTCTTCCGCTCCAGATATTTCTGCTTTTCAATTTGAGAGGCTATTTCCGCACCTTCATTTAGATAGTGCCATAGTCTCTCTGAACGCAGTATGTCAAAAATCCTCAGACCTTGTAGCTGTTGTTGCTGAGTGAATCTCGTCTCTGCTGTTGTTCTGCATTCCCACACCACGTGCTCTGGTGTGCTTTCCTCGCCACACTCGCAGTTACGAGTTGGTGTAAGTCCACGTTTGTTTAAGAAGCTTATGTATGGTCCATGGCCGGTTATGTATTGGATTAGCCCTGGAGAAGGTTGTAAGAATTTCATGCTGATTCGTTCAGCTACAGATGGAAACATGTCGTACGTTCTACGACCTGTTTCACTAGTGTCCCACTCATTTTGCCATTCCTCAATCAGTACATTCCACAATTTCTTTTTTGTGCATACTTCTTTTCCAGTTATTTCCACCACCTTGTCCATCCTGTTCTTTCCCAGCCAACCACAGATTCACCAGACCGCTCTGTTTGGAGTGATTTCAGGAAAATCGGGATGGTCGGACCGGGAATCGAACCCACGCTATCCCTAATTCTAGTCCCGAGCGTAGTCAACTGAATATTTTTAGCAGCGTTAAAAACTCATCCAACAGGCTCGTTCTGAACTGCGGGTATCTGTGAAATTCCACTCGCTAAATGTTTAGGTCCGTGTAGTGTGGCCCCTGGTCAGTACGTTTGCAATGCCCACGTATCTCCGTGTGCTGGCTATACCAGTCCTCCGCCGTCTCAACATAGACGGACGCCCACGCGTAGTGGCTACTTGTGGCTACACAGATAGCGCCTGTTGAGTGACAGCGGGATGTTATCTGCTGGCAAACAGACGCCGCCCCGTCCCCAAACACGCAGTGGCGTGTGGCGCTCAGAGATAAGTCCGTCCACACCAACGGTTCAAGCTTTGATCTCCTACAAACTGTTCGCGTTTTAAAATTTATCCATATACTGCGAGTAAAAAAACAGAAATCTCTGTACAGTGATGCGGGAAACAATCTGTTTGTTGGAGTGCACCGTAAATAAATACAAGCTGTAATGGGCTTTGACTTTGTTGTCAATCTTTCATTGCATTTAAAACATTTAAGCCTTAGTATTAGGACGTCAGCACAGCTTTGGGAGCGTGCACAAACTACGTGACTCGGGCCAGGGGAGGGGGGGGGAGGGAGGGGTTGGCTGGAAGGCTACGCTGGGCTACGTGGTGGAAGGGGAGGGGGGTTCCGAGCCAGACCACGTAGCTTTCCTTTCATATTATTTGTGACAGTTAAAATGACGAAATGAACTCACAACAGCATCTGAATATTTATTTCCCTCAGTTAATTATCTCTGTATGTAATTTACAATCGTCTGACAAGAGAAAACAGTACAAAATGTCTTCTGGAATCAAAAGGGAAAAAAGCTACGTGGGTAGGGGGGAGGTAGAGGCAAAAGCCACGTAGGGCTACTTGGGGAGGGGGAGGGGGGGTTCACAGGAGGCCAAAATTGAGCTACCTGGTTTATGCACGCTCCCTTAACTATATTTTACTGTATTTTTAATTCCTATCAGTTGTTTATTCTCTTTAAATAAACAATTTCTCAATTTCTGTTTACGTTCCGAGTGTTGAATACAGAATTTTTAGTTGAAGTTCTAGTTATTGTTAGGTTTCTAGAGATTAAATAATTTATGACATCATTCTAATATCTTTTACATTTTGATATCAACGTTCTATCAATTTGTCAATATTCTTTATGGGAAAGAATGACGCTGTAATCTTCATTCATACCATATCTTTTCTAATTTTTCTCATTTGTTTCAAATTCAGATACAAATTGGTACGGATCTACTTCGTTAGTAATAAACATAAAAATCTTCTATATCAATTTTGTTTTTGATTCGGATTTTGCGACGACTTCCAGAATATTTGAGCTGGGTGAGGAATGGGGATGAGGAATGGGGACAAGAAAAGAAAGGACTTAAGCCTTGGTCTTTGAACGAACCATTATGGCGATCATCTTGAGTGATTTGGAAATCTGGATCATCCGACCGTAGATCGAACTAGCGTCCTCCTTAATGTTCCCAGAACTGAGGTAATACCTCTGACATCTTACGCTTTGCTTTAATCTATTCATGCATTTGTACAGTTTACAAACAAATTTTTCTTGTCCTTTTTGTATAATCAATCCCCTTTGATTGTTCCATATAAAAATATTCTTTCAAATAACTATGAAGAGAAGCTGTTTTGATATCATATTGGTCCATGCATATACGGATAGCAATTATATCGCTGCACTGGATGAGAGTTTTAAGTTACGAATTGATTTCTACTTGTATTGAAACTTCACATCCTATTGCTCGAAGGCAAGCAACGCTAGATATTGTCTCAACCCACATATGAAGTTTTGACGCCGTCATGATTGTTTTTAACTCGATTCGTAATATCTACAGCAGCCCTAGCTTCCTTTTGTAACTCGATATCACTGATTTCACACCTCACTGGAACCGTTAGAGTTTTATTTAGTCTTTCTGCTGTGCTGTGAGCATTATAATCGTCACTGGATGAAGAATACAGTCATGAGGCTGATGTCCAAGATGAGTGAGGAACTTAGAGAGTACTTACGAAACGCCATAAGTCATTAAAGCTACTGTTTAAAGGCCCAGCTGTCAACAGCGGGCCGTGGGAAGGGAGCCGCCTCTTCTGGCAGGGATGGCGCGGCTTTTCCCGTTTCCCAGTCGGTAAACATCAAACGCCCGGGTAGTTGGAACGACACTAGGCAACGTGGTGGGGAGGTGGCGGGGGCTAGCCTGTGGCGGGTGCTGATCCTTACAACTCGACTGTATGGCGTGGGAAGCCATCAGAACATTTTGGTATGAATACATCTTCCCAGTTGAGTAGTGGGAATGACATGAAAACTGTCAAGTTTTAAACGACTAGAATTCAAAGAACTGATGACAACGAGATAAACTGCGCCATTCTGGTTTGCGTGGGTCCTCTGACCTCGCAATGTGCTGACAACGGTAAATCTTCGTTCGCGATGAAAACTTATTCAAATAGTTCTACCCAGTAAACGAACCCTGCGAAGTCTCAAATTGCTCTAACTGTTTTACACTGGACAAGGTGTAATGATTCTAATGTTGATAGAATACATTTTATGTTTGCGTAAATTTCACCATTCTCATCTTTTAATAAATTCGATTAAGGTATGCCTGCATATTTCATTGATCAAATTAAATCCAGTAATATGTCATGTGAATAACTTATAACTCATGACCACTTATAATATTCAATCTCGATATTATTTAGAGAAGTCGCTTTCCTCAATAGACAACACGTCTACCTAAATAAAATGTTTAGCTCCCGGTAGCTACATAAAATGTTTAGTTATGGAACAATATTTGTTCTTTCACTGGGTATCTGACTAAAGTCTGGATGGCCGGACGGTGATTCGTAACCGCGTCCTCCCGAATGCGAGACCAGAGCGTTACCGCTCACCCATCACGCTCGTTCGGTAGTAGCTCCGATTACTACGTAGGCCAACTTTTTACCGTTGTGCCATGCTGACTTAATTAAATATACAAGGTGCATTCAAATAGTTCTATCCAGTAAATGAACCCTTAGAAGTCTCAAATTGCTCTAACTGTTTGACATTGGAGAAGAATGATTTTTTCCTGAGTAGGGCGTAGGGGAGGGCGCGCAGACAGGGTAATGTAGTGGGGGATGACAGGTAACCAACCGCACCAGCAGCAGTTACCTCCGAAACACTGGAATGAACAGACCGCTAGTGGCGTGACTGCGTGTCAGTGACCCCTTTCGAAAACTCGGAGAGTCGAAAATGCAGCGTCATTTGGAGAAGCCTTATTCGTGTGAGAAACTGAACAAAACATCTACAGAGACTTTTGGTATGATTCAAGAGTACTATAAAGAAGAAGCATTGTCACGTGCAGTGGTTTCCATTTGAAACAAGAGGTTTCAAATGAATGCCCTTGAGGATGTTGAAGACGACGACCGTGAATCGCGACCTTTAACAAGCCGATGAAAATTGGTGAAAGTGACTCTCACAGGTCAGTTTTATGCTGAAGTGCTTGACTGTTTGAAGGTTTGAGTCTGCCGCGTCCGCAAGGAGACCAAAGACAACTGGGTTCTTCACCACGACAATGCGTCCTCTCTATCATCGCTCGCCGCCGGCGAAATTTTGGCCATGCTCGCCGCGGCTATACTGCCGCAGCCACCCTACAGCCCCGACCTAGGTCCCAGTGGCTTCATTTTGTTCCTCCTAATCAATAGCGACCTGAAAAGGAGGCGATTCGGCATGATTCCGGAGATGCAGGCAGCTTAGACGAGGTCCCTTGACAGCATTCCGCACGAAGAGTTCCAGGAAGCCTATGAAGAATGGAAAAAAAACGCTGTCAGGTCCAAAGGTCGTTTTTGGAAAAGTTTGCTGTACGAAAATATTTAGTAAATTTTTTGTTCTGAGACCAGCCTTGAACCTTTATGAATGTACCCTCTACTGCTTTGGAATCGAGTAAACCTCTTTGAAAATCCCTCGATTTGTTCGGAGCGAACACTTGGTTACATTGTTTTCCTGCAGTGACGAAGGGGTAGGGAGATGCGCGTTGCTGGTGCCGACCTGGTTACCTCCACTGCCAACAGGTAATTACCTCGGTCCCAAGGCCGCTGAGGTAGACGGGCGCCTCGTTATCGAATATAGTCGGTGCGACCGCTATTCTGGGACAGCTGCTAAGTAGAGACGCCACGCAGCTGGCAGTTCTGGTTTACGTCCACACCGAATTGGCTGCAAAGTGGCGTCGACTCAATCGGTCGAATCAGTTACAGCTTGGGCTCTGCTGGCTAGGTACGAGGGAAATGGCGGTAGAATGGTATGGTGATGGCTTCCCCGTCATATTATCCAGACTTCTTGCTTTTTGGGGTACCTTTTAAGCAACTTAAAACTTTCTATATCCAATTCTTGCAGTAAAATTCTAATAGAAAGTTGCGATATAAAAGCATTAGAGAATGTATTGAAGCCATCCAGTGGCGTAACTATCGGAGGGCTAGGTGATGCCTTGCACCGGGTCCCCCAAATTCAGGGGGCCCACAAGCTTAGGGGGCATCCCTAAATTAAGTGAGGTGTTTTTCCGGATTTCCGGAAACCCCCCCCCCTTTTCTGGTGAGACTTCGTGAGATCTGGTCCGATCCCCCCACTCCTCTGGTGGTCCGAGAGACCTCCCCACTAGAAATCACACTCGCAACTTTTTGAGACCTTCCTAACCCGGTTACACCCCCACTTTTTGCTGAAATACCCCCTAAAATCGGCTTTCGCGTCTTTTGTAGATTTTTTTTTTAGTTCTACAGTCCAAATTTTTTTTCGAAAACCACACTTCAGATTTCCGTTGACCCCCCCCTCCCCCTTGGTCAAATTTGGTGAGATTTCAATGAACCCCCCCCCATTTCACCTCACGTAATTTATGGACGCCCCATTAGCTCAGGGGGCCCTCAAGCTCAGGTTTTTTTTTTTTTTTTTTTTTTTTTTGCATCGGGGCCCTTGTTAAGGGGGCGTCCATAAATTACGTGAGGTGTATATAAATAAGCAAAAAGCAACTAAAAATACTGGGGCGTATATCCGTGCGTCTCCTCCGCACGTAAATACCGCCTGACTTAGTCACGTGAATTTCATTGAGTATTAAACTAACTTAAAGTTTAGCTTTTTTGATGTAGTTTAGATATACTCGTGAAGCATACCTTCACATTTGTACGTACATGCAAATGAAACGTAACGTGGACTAATTCAAAAGGATGTAGCGAATACTCATTTTTTTAAATCAGCATAAGTGGCAGCCGACACTGTCGTTCCAGCTTCCATCAAGGTATCATTTAGAACAGTGGTTTCCAATTACTTTTTCCGGAGTACCTCTTCACGGAAGAGCTGAACGTCGCGTACCGCTCATAACCGAAATGATAAATAAAAATGAAACCTGTTTTCCGAGGTTTATTAAATTTTAAACCAACAAAAATCTCACAAAAAATAAAAAAACCTGTCAAAAAATTAATTTGGAGATAATAATGTTTAAGGTTTTTTTTCTTAACCATCTTAGTGATTATCTTATCCCAAGAGATTACCGCGCGTACTCCTTGAAGTAACATCACGTACCACTAATTGGGAACCACTGGTTTAGAATTTGTCAACTCGCCGTTACTGTGTGGGTGAGAAGTTGAGAATCGTGGAAAATGAACAAGGCGTTGATCGACAGACTCCAGACCTTCCTGAACAGAAGCAAAACCGGGAGAGGGTGGGGTAACGAATGGTTAGGAACTACAGAGCTTGGTGGGTGAGTGGTTAACGCTCTGGCCTCGCGTTCGGGAGGACGGGGGTTCGAATCCCCGTATGGACATCCAGGTTTGGGTAAAAAAAAAAAAAAAAAAAAAAAAAAAAAAAAAAGATAAGGAATTCTGCCACGTCATGTAACACACGGCTTCTGATATACAACGAGCCACGAAGTATATCTGATAATCAGTGGTCCCAATTCTGATATGCAAACGTGAATAGTTTAACCAGGAGACAGAACTGTGCTGCTAAGTGCTAAGGAAGCGACGAGAATAACAGGATTCCATTGCGGGTTTGAAGTGGCAGTTTCTGAGATTAATGTATAACCGTCGGCAACGAGAGGCAGGTATAGGATCTCATTTCTAAGTGGCCTAGCCAACGGTGATTGTTAATGTTGAATTCCCACCTGTCAGGTCACGAAATATCAGCTGCGGAAAGGATAAAATCTGAGTTATTGACGGAAATCAATCGTGTTGATCCGTAAGAATTCGGGAAGGTCGATGTCTCGAACCAAAAACGGTGGGATGAAATCTGTTTTACTGAGTAGGCAATAAATGAACAGTACAATATTTGTACTAGGATAACATAGAATTTTGCATCTAGACGACTAACATCCCGGCAAGAAATAGCGTCGGTTGGTAATTCGAAGCAATTCCGCTCTGACGAGTTGCTTGGGAGACATTGGTGGAGACAAATATCTTATGTTTAACTTCAGCGTTTCTATTAATCGACTGTTTCTGAGTCTAGTCTCACGCTGTCAGTTAGGGGTAGTAATTATACAGAAATCCGATAATCGACAAAATACAATGAACTATTACAGTAGAAAATGCTGTAGGCGCCATAGTGTAGTGACTGGCATTCTCCAGCTTCCAGTAAATTACGTACACACCCTAAGTCGACCCGCAGAGCAATCTACAGAGACAGAGGAACTCAAGTGATTACAGATTACTTTTTAAGTACTAATTGAATCGGACAACTAGCTTATTTCATTGTTTCTATGTACAAAGCCTTATCGCTCATCCACCACGAACGGTTTTACTTTTGCTATATTCATCTCACGTAACTGTCTTTTGTTTAAGTCCCACTTTGTGACGACAATAATTATAAGTGAAATATTAAATCGTAAGCATTGCTCTATGTTAATTATGTATCTTTAATAGATAGTTGATGAGGTTAATCCTTTCCATGCAGCATGCCTTCTCCTGAAGGAACCGTACCTGCAACACGATTGGAGTGTGGGGAGCAATAGGCTACATTATTTCATAATGCATTAGCAATCGCAGGTTGCTGTACCTCGATAGCTTCAATAAGGATAAAATTTAATTGGACGTTATCCACCTTCCAGCAATTACAGAATTCCTTCCCGTTCCTTGCCCCCCATCGTTTCCGGTCTTTAACAACACTGACGTCGACAAGCCGTAAATCTACTATCTTTCAATATAACTCAAAGAAGAAATCTGATCGAAAAAATGGTGAAATTAAAAGTCTCTATATATATTTTACATTATGTCCCTCCTATCACCAATTAAAATCTGCAATTGAAATTAATAGAAAATTTTAAAATATGAAATTACTTGGGGAAAATCATATATATTATTTCTATAAGGTATTTTTTTTTGTCACAAGCCTGTATCTTCCTTCATACTTAACCGAAATCAATGAATGAGATGTTCATTTTAAAGCTTATGGTACCCACTTTGGCCACATCACATTATAAGAAAGGAATTTTCGGAATTCGACCCTTAAAGGGCAAATATGTCAATATTTCTAAAATGCTGTTTTCTGTGTTACAAGTCATTTATCTCCCTGGATATCGATCTCAAATCGTTAATGAAGTATCATTTTAAAGATTAAGATTTCCGCTTTAGTGACGTCATATATTAACACAGAAAATTTTTCGGAATTCGACCCTTAAAGGGCAAAAGGATCATTATTTTTGCAATTCGTTATTGTGTCACGAGCGATTTATCTCACTTAATATCTAAACCGATATAGATAAATGAGGCATCATATTAAAGACTACGGTCTCCGTCGTGGTAACACTATATTTTAAGGAAGGAATTTTTCGTAATTCGACCCTTAAAGGGCAAAAGTGTTAATTTTTCTAAAGTGCGTTTTTTTGTATCTCGAGCCATTTATCTCCCTGGATATCTAACCAAAATCGATAAATGAAGTAGGATTATAAGGAGTAATGTCTCAGCTTTGTGAAATCATATTTTAAGAAATAATTGTTTTGGATTTCAACCATTAAAGGGAAAAAGTATAAATTTTTCTATAACGCATTTTTGTGTCACGAGCGATTTATCTCCCTTATTATATAACCGATATAGATAAATGAGGTATCATATTAGATAATAAGGTCTCCGCCATGGTAACATTATATTTTAAGAATGGAGTTTTTCGTAATTCGACCCTTAAAGGGCAAAAATGTTAATTTTTCAAAAATTAATTTTTTTGTGTCTTAAGCAATTTATCTCATTGGATATCTAACCAAATCGAAAAATCAAGTAAAATTATGAGGAGTAATGTCTCACATTTGGTGACATCATATTTTAAGAAAGAATGTTGTTGGAATTCAACCCTTAAATGGTAAAAGTATAAATGCTTCTATAACGCATTTTTGTGTCACGTGCCATTTATCTCACTTGATATCCAACCGATATAGATATATGAGGTATCATACTAAAGATTAAGGTCTCCGCCGTGGTAACATTATAATTTAAGATAGGAATTTTTCGTAATTCGACCCTTAAAGGGCAAAAAAGTCAATTTTTCTAAAATGTGTTTTTTGTGTCTCTAGCCATTTATCTCCCTGGATATACAACCAAAATCGATAAATGAAGTAGGAGTATGAAGAGTAATGACTCAGCTTTGGTGACATCATATTCAACCTCACTTTTCACCGAATTTTTTTTTTCGCGAAATTTTCGCATGGGTCGTCTAGTATTGTATATTTTTATACTCACATTAACGGTACAAATACTATGCAGTGCTACTTAAGTGCGCAGTTACCTTTCGGAATCATTATATTCTTAACTAGCATTTACCCACGCGTGTGCTTTGGTATGTGTAAGAAATTCTTTACCGATTTTGTTCCATTAACAAATATTAACTTGGAGAGGCATGAATGTCATCAATATTTCAGTCGCATACAAGTAGTTCCAGAGGACGAAGTTTCGATTGAGGAACAGTCAATGTTCTAATGCACATGTGACAGAAACTACGTTTTTCGAACGGAAACATTAGCGAAGTTTGTGGTTAGGTTGAAATGCAGCCTGGACCAGAATAACAATTGACCCGTTTTATCAAAGCATAAGGCACGACGGATTTAGTTTTATAATTTACGCGATGTAGCATAAGGTTTTAGGATTCCTAGTTACTTTCTAATTTCATTTATTCCATCTTGCTGTAGTATTAACTCGACAGCGATGGTGATAAAAAATACAGCCGAAAACAAATATTACAAAATCACGGTTATGAGCCTCATAGAATAAAAAGAATTTATTTTACTGGCGGTGGTTAGAACAGAAGCCAAAATTTGTACACAGTTCCCTGGGCGATATTATTCCAGAATATTTTCTCATTATAGCCACCAAATATGTACTAATCGAGTAAAGTCATCCGAAATATGGGCAATTTTGCATAAGTTATCACGCGGGAAATACGTATTGTTACCTGTTGATATTTATTGTAGCCCTTTTTTAGTCTCCTTCTTCGATAAAAAAAAAAATGAATTCCGCATCCATATCACATGTAGTAGAGAAGTATCGCACATTAACGTATTTTAATGCACACTGTATAGCATTTAGCGACAATTCCAAACATGTAGTACCACATACAAGATGTTTAATTATCAATTATTGGCAATTGTGCTTATAGTATGTTATATATTACTTATGCTTATTAAGTTTGATTCACATATTTCGTTAATTTTAATGTTTTAAATTTTGGAGAACTGATTAAACGAAACATAATCCTCAGAAAATTGGTGTGATATTTTACCTGCTTTTCGTGAAAGTAGTCAACTTCTCAGATACAATTTTCTAGAAATCTAAAAATCATTTCAATTACTTTCTCCGTCCCTAGGTACATGTAATTCATTAGCTGTTTCATTAGATTTTGACCCGGAGCATTAGCTCTAAAAATTTGAAAACACTATCCAAATTGATGCGGTATTTTTGTGTGATACCTTTTCATACCTCTCAGACACACGCAGATTGCTTACAGATCTATAATAGTATAGATTTCGGCAGTAAGCTAATAGTACTACTTTTACTAATGATAAATAATGGTTAAATCACCCAATCGTTAAATTAAAAAATACAAAAATGTATGTTGAACAATTTGCAGACTGATAGAATTCAGGGAGTGACTTTATAAGCGAAATTATTTTGAGTTTTTCCTTATGGAAGGGGGGGGGGGGGGAGGAGAGGGAGAATGGGTGCGTGAGGAAATTGCCACCGAAGCATCCGCTCCATCGCAATTACATTAAATTAAATTGACTAGTGACGAAGTGATATGGAAATGACATTGTGGTGATTCTCAATCTGACTGTAGGTGACATAGAGTAGAGTTTCTCGCAGCTGAATTGCATGTAAGACTATTTAAATATTAATGGCCAGTTGAGTTGTTTCATAACATGACGCGGCTCTTCAATACCATCCTGCGACATCAGACTTTCCCGAGAGCATGGAAGCATGCCATCGTGGTCGGTATTCATAAGGCTGGGAAAGATCCAATCTTTCCCCAGCATTACCGGCCAATCAGCCTGCTACCCGCGCTCAGCAAAGTGTTCGAGCGAATTCTGCTGAAGCGTATTGACACCTACATCCAGGCTGCAGGCGTCATACCCGATCATCAATTTGGGTTCCGTAGAGGGCACTCCACAACGCAGCAGTTGATGCGTGTTATAGAGGCAGCCACAAGGGCCTTCAACGAGAGAAGCTATTGTGGTTTGGTGTTGCTCGATGTCGCCCGTGCATTCGACTCAGTGTGGCATACGGGTCTGCTCTGCAAGTTGTACGAATGGGGCTTGCCTGGACCCTACGTAAAATTGATCCGCAGCTATCTGTCAAGGCGCACATTCTGCGTCAGGGTTGGTGATGCCATGTCAACACGACGGCGCATTCGTGCAGGTGTACCACAGGGTTCAGTGCTGGGACCAGTTCTTTATAACCTGTACACAGCCGACATTCCAGCACCTGTGAATGTGAAAACAGCCACGTACGCCGACGATACGGCATTCTTTACATCCAGCCGTAGCAGAGCCATCGCGACGAGACGATTGCAGGAAGCTCTTCAGCAGACGATAGCCTGGGCCAGAAGGTGGCGGATAAGTATAAACCCTGTCAAAACGCAAGCGATTATGCTGACGCGACGCCTAGGACGCCGTAGTGAGCAACTACCTCACCCGCAACTTCAGCTCAGAGGTAAAACCATTCCCTGGGCACCAACTGCTCGTTACCTTGGTGTAACACTTGACTGTAAGCTGACATGGCGAGCTCACATCAAGGACATCAGGCAAAGGGTAAGTGCTCGGCTCCATTCTCTTTACCCTATACTTACCCGGGAAAGTTCGTTGGTACCTCACCTAGGAGTTGCCATTTATTGCTCCTTGATTAGGCCGGTAATTGAATATGCTTGCCCCGTCTGGGGGTACGCTGCTAATTGCCACCTGAGAAAGTTGCAGGTGCTGCAAAACAGAACACTGAAGCGGGCACTACATCTGCCCAACCGTTTCCCACCGTCGCAGTCCATGAGGCGTCGGGAACAGAGAAGCTCATTGACAGGTTCCGGCAACATGCCTATAAATTCTACAGAGCAGCACATCACTCTGCCAATCCACTGGTCAGTTGTCTCGGCGAATATGAAACTGCCGCTGACAAACATAGCAGGCCATTGGTGCTGACGGAGCGCTAAGGACCAACTAATAATACGCCACCAAGACGACCAATCAGAAGTGAAGAGAAGACCACTCAAGAGAAGACTGAGGGAGGAAATGTCTCAGGACAACAACCCCCAACCGACCAGCTTTAATGCTGAGACTGGCGAAGATGAGATTGAGTTGTTTCATAGTTATTAAGTTCTCTAGCACTGCTTTGAGCAAAGTTATAAACTTTTAGTTTCAATAGGCCGATTTTTGGCAACGCTTATCATTCGGGAGGAAAGAGGTCAAACCTCGTTCGGCCCTCATGATTGATATCAGGAAAGTAATTTCGTTCAAATATCTTGGGAGTACGATCACCGAAGATTTGAGATGCCACCAAGAGATAAAAATTCGCATTGCCGTAGCGAAGGAAGCATTTAATAGGAAAAGGAGGATACTAACTGGAGAAATAGACAAAAAGACTCGGCGAATGTTTTGCATGGAGTGTGGCTCTTTATGGGGCCGAAACGTGGACACTGAGACCAGAGGATGAAAAGCTGTTAGAAGCGATTGAGATGTGGATGTGGAGGAGGATGGAGAGAATAAGCTGGGTGGATAAAATAAGTAATGATGAAGTGCTGGACAGGGCTAGTGAAAGTAGAAAAATACTCCAAGTAATAAAAGAGAGAAAGAAGATCTGGTTGGGACATTTTTGAGAGGGAAGTGCCTGATAAAAGACGCCTTGGAAGGTCTAGTTTGTGGGAGGAGAAAAGAGGAAGAAGAAGATGCAAAATTATAGACAACATCAAGGAAGACGGCAACTACATGGATCTTAAGAGAAAGGGAGAAGATAGAAGAGCATGGAGAGCAGCCAAGTGAAAACCTGCCCGAGGGCAGAAAACTATTGATGATGATGCTAGGATTTTGTTACTTTATGTATGGATTTTTCTTTATATTTCTGTTATTGTCCTTTATATATATATTTAATTAAATGCAATAGGACCTCATGCTCTGTTGGCAATTTCCCTACACACCATCTCCCCCTTTCTTGCACCCACCTACACTTGCCATCTACAAAATTTTAACTTTAAATTATTTCAACATTTTTGGTTAATTATTCATCATTTCTCTTGGTAATTTATTCAAATCCCTGACCCCTTAAATAAAAAAGAGAATATTCCTACACCCTTGTGCCCGAAATCGAGTGCCAGCTTGTGGTCATGGTCATCTTTACCCTTCCATGCATTTCTTTCAATTCTTATACCAATATTATTCCATGCCTCATCACTAATATACTCATTCACCCTCCTCCTGTCTTGCAATGAATCCCATTCCAGCTCTTTCATCATATCTGTTACTAACTGCACTCTGCGGTAATTTCCAGAAACAAATCTAGCAGCCATTTTTTGCATACTCAAAATGTGGGTCCCATACTACACTACCATATTCAAGCAATGGTCTGACAAAAGTTTTGTACCCCAATTGCTTTACATCCCCTCATCAGAGCAGAATTTTGAAGCCTTTTCCTACTACTTGACCATTGTGTTCTGTCCAGTTAAGCTTGTTATCAAATGTAATGACAAGATATTTACATTTAAAGTCTTCAAAAATAATTATTTACCCATCTTATAATCATAATCAACCTTTAGTTTTTTATTTGTGTATCTAATAAGCTGACTCTTCTTTGCATTTATTTTCGTCCCATGTTTATCAAATCAACTGGATATCCTGTCCAGATCATCCTGCAGCTGTTTATAGTTCTCTACAGTTTTGATCCTTTTATGTAGCATTATGTCATCTGCAAACAATCTAATTTCTGATAGTAAAAACTCAAAACAATTATTCATTAAAATAATGAATAGCAATGGTCCGAATACGCTATCCTGTGGCACTCCCATTTTTACTTTCACTTCTTTTGATACTGCTTTTCCTACCTTAACTAACAAAAAATTCTTCTATCCAGCAAATCACTTTCTCTACCAGTCCAATAGGTTTTATCTTATTTATTACCATTTTGTGGCTTTTGAAACCTTTAAAAGACCTAGTGCTACACTATCAATTTGGCCTCCCTTGTTAATTTCATCTGAAATATCTTGCATATATTCCACAACTGAGATTCACATGAATATCCTTACCTAAAGCCATGTTGCCTACTTGAAAACCATTTACGCTTCTCACATTATATCTGATATGGTTGCGTATCAGTCTCTCCATTATTACCTACCACTGATTGGCCTATAATTTTTGACTCTATTCTCACCCCTCCTTTATGTACCGGCATTACTATCTCACTTTTCCAGTCCTCTGGTAAGTAGCAAGTAACCAGACTCAATTTGAATAAAATTTCAAGATAGGGTACAAGTCACATTCTGATATCTTTAAGACATCAATAATATTATCTACACCAGCCCCGTTATGTTTTTTAGCTTTCTTAGTTCCTCAGGATGAATTTTGAATTTTTTTGGTATCCTCATTTCTAATTGTGTTGTTAAGCTCGTTCTCCGAATTAGACCTTTCCGTTTCTGATTCATTGTCCCTAATGTCACTAAACCAGTTAGGGACCGTGCACAAACTACGTGGCTCTGTCCAGGGGGGGGGAGGGGGAAGGGTTGGCTGGAAGGCTACGCTGGGCTAAGTGGGGGGAGGGGGGGTTCCCGGGGCAGGCCACGTAGCTTTCCTTTCATAACATTTTTCACGGTTAAAATGAGGAACAGAACTCACAACAGCAAGTGAATATTTATTTCCCTCAGTTAATTATCTATTTACAATATTCTGACAACAGAAAACAGTACAAAATGTCTTCTGGAATCAAAAGGGAAAATAGCTACGTGCTATGTGGGGGTGGGGGGGGGGGTAGAGACCAAAGCCACGTAGGGCTACGTGGGGGGAGCGGGGGTTCACAGGAGGGCAAAATGGAGCTACGTGGTTTATGCACGCTTCTTTACTTAAAATCTCTGCATTTTTCAAATCCTCAGTAACTTCTTCTCCATCCTTATGTATAAGCGTCTCAACACCCTCCCTTCCCCTCAGTTTTCTAACATAGATAAAGAAATTTCTCGATGCATCAGTCAATGGTCTCCCTGCACTGACAATACTCTTCATAAACCCAACTTTAGCCACCTTCTTAGCTGTTATTAAGTCGTTGTGTAGTTTTTTTAAATATTCCAATAGCTTTATCCTGCTGTCCCTTAACTCTGTTCTCTTCTTACCAACCTCTTTAACCTCCTCACTTCCCAATTACAGTTGACTGGTTCTCTACTTCTCTTTATTTTCTGTTTTGGACAATTTTCTCTCCCCCCTTTTTATTATCTCCTTGAACTGTTCCCACCTTGACTCTACTGTACTTGTGTCTTCCTTCCTTTTACTGAAACGTTCTCTGAAATAGCTCTTCAAGTTCGAAATCTGTGGCTTTTTATAATTGTGCCTATTTCCCTCTTCAATTTTGACTGCTGGTTCACTGCATCCTCTAATATCCCCCAGAACTGCTTCATGATCACTTATCAAGGTTATCATTGGGCTTTTTTTTTTTTTTTTTTTTTTTTTTTTAAGGAAATTATCCTAAATATTTTGTCTCTGGTGTTCTGCTCTACCACTTGTGTAAATCCTCCTGCCCTTATGAAGGTATTTGAAAATCTCTGTTCGCTTGT
The DNA here is from genome assembly GCA_031002005.1 of Vandiemenella viatica. Taxonomy (NCBI): domain Eukaryota; kingdom Metazoa; phylum Arthropoda; class Insecta; order Orthoptera; family Morabidae; genus Vandiemenella; species Vandiemenella viatica. Next base: position 112,414,567 of record CM061914.1, on the reverse strand, counting down.
GTTATTAATCTTATTTCCTACCCAGATTAAATATGGTAAAATTAAATCGCCCTTAATAATGACCATTCGATTCTCACCTTTTAAATCTGAGTATGAATTTAATTTTTAATTTCTTCCCAAGAGTCTCATCTTCATCTGTCATTTTTTCACTGCGGTATGCAACCAACATTCTGATTTTTTCTTTATAAGACTGGAGATTTTCTCGGCGTTCAAAATGAATAAAAATTTTTTCGGCGGTCACAAAGCTCTGCCGCCATTGTCAAGTGTTTAAACAATGAACTAACTCGGCTTGTAATCAGAGAAAATTTTATTCACTCTGATTTTTTCTTTTTTACTACCACAGAAACCTGCCCCAAGTAATTCATGGTCATAATCTATGAGCACCTGTGAACTGTTATAGTTTTTGCTAAATAGAATGAAAACTCCTTCATCAATTGCTCCTCTATCTCTGCGGTACGCTCATGTGTAACCATTGGGAAAAACCTTACTGTCTAGTACTTCTTCTTTTAACCAACTCTCTACCCAAATTATTACTTGTGGTTCGTGTATCTCTATTAAGTTTGCAAATTCAATTATATTGTTCATTATACTTCTACAGTTCACCCATAACACCCTTATTTCTGAACTTATATTTTCAACATTAACCTCCTCCTTCACAGTTCTCTCCCATTTAGTTATTGTTTCAGCAACTTCATCTATTTCTTTAAGGTATTTGATTTTTGCTCCAATTGGGAGATACAGATGAATAAAGATATTCCAGAAGGTGAGCTGAAGAAATTTAGAATTACATGCTTAAATTTATGTTTGGAGTTGCTTAGATCAAATAAAGATGAGGTTTCCTTTTGAGAGAGAGGAGTTAAAGCACATGTCAACACTGAAACATGATAATATTTTCAAGAGGAATCACCCATCTTTTGTTCCATTAGTAATAATCTTTCCTACTACGATATCACAAAATAAATATAACACTATTGACCCAGAGTGGCGTTTGTTAATGAACAGCGAATTAGAATTTAATTTAGAATCGAAGACAACTTATGAGTATTTTTGCAACTTCGTAAGGCACATGAACAATGGTTTGGGTCAGGCAAAGTTTCCTCTGTTGCTGAAATTGGCAGATCACGTAGCAATATTGCCACTCAGCAGTGCTGTAGTGGAAAGAATATTTTCTGCGGTGAATCTGAATAAATCTAAAACGAGGAACTCCCTTTGTACTAGCTCTCTTGTCGGAATAATAGAAACAAAGAGATTATTTAGTGATTCAACAGATTGTTACAATTTTGCAGTTACATAAGGTATGTTAAATTTAATGTCAACAAAGAATATGTATGCCGTATGGTGCTAAAATAACGAGTAGGTATAGCAGCAGCAGTGATGAAAGTGACACTGTATGAAACATATTCAGATATATTTCATACTTTCTATGTAGAATATTATCCTGTATTTTAAATTTTGAAAACTTGGAAATATTCTTAATATTGACTCTCTTTTCAATAATAATTGTTTCAATCTTTCAATTAGCGAATCTCCGGATTTTTATACCCAATTAACGGAAATTCTGTGGTTATTTGAAGCCACAAGGGTGTAACACTGGTACGAAACGTAGTTTATAATTGATTGGAATCTATTTAATGTTTGTCTTAGAATAGCGTTTATTTCAGTACAGATACAGTTGCAATTCTTCGCTGTTACGTAGTAATAAGATTACTCTAAAGTGTAGTAAAATTCACTAAACAGTTTCATATTTTAAACACGCAATTTACTTTGAAATCACATCGTCTTGTTTGAACAATTTTCTGCTAATAATTCACCCCTCTCTGGAATGTATAGCGGGAAAAATAATTAATAACTGATTAATATTCTACCTTATTTATCATTACTGTCCACTGAATTATTATCATTTAACGCTCATTGACGGTTTGGTCATTAGGGTCCCTCCTCTCCCTAAGGCGTTATGACTCAAGGAAAGGGGACGACATAAGTCATGGAGCCATTTTTGAAAAACATGTAAAATTGGCATACGGTCTGAATGATCGAAATTCGAATCCTGGTAATGCAGAATAACATTCCCAAACATCAAGGTTCATATTTCGGGAAGACGTTTTTACGGCTACTTCCAGTCACGGTACAATAACATCGAACGGTCGTGACTCTTTGACAGAAAGAAAAGCAGAATGTAGAAGCTACACGCATTTCTCTTTACTGAGTTAATACTTTTTTTTTTTCTTTTGACAATCGAGTTTTAAATCCCATTGATGACATGCTCACTAGTGCCAGAGAGAAATAATAGCTGTACTAACCAGATTCTCTGGAATGCCAAGGCTGTATGTTTCAGTTGACCGCCAGTCATAGTAAATACAGTACTTTACTCTCAGTTTTATTCAAACGAACAATTTCCCTAAACTTAATTTACTATATGAAGAATTTAGTTAAACTTAACAAAGTCATCCCGTCGAAACGCGACCCGATGCTTCATCCTAATGGTAGGTTTTTTTTTTTTTTTTTAACCTGCTTAACGTCTCTTAACAGCGAGGTCTTTAGAGACGGTAAAGGATTTTGGGGGGGGGGGGTGCAAGAATGGGAAGGAATTCGGCGATGGCCTTTTGAAGGAAGCATCCCGGCATTCACGTGGAATGATTTGGGTAAACCATGGAAATCCCAAATCTGGATGCCCGGACGGGGACTCGAACCGCTGTCCTAATGCTCGATTTTATTAGTTGTAACAATAACGTAACAATACGATATTAACGAAGTCATCCCGTACGCGACGCGACTCGATGCAGTGCTTCACTTTAGCTCTCGATTGTATCAAAAGAAAGGAGTAACGTAACGATACGATAGTGTAGTGATCAGATCACTCCATAGTTTTTGTTGTGAATGGAAAGAGTGGCTGGATGAGACAGGGTATGCCACCTATTGACTGAATATTGAGGGGCGTTCTCTCGTTTCATGGCGAACGGTGGGGGTTGACCAGCGGCTGAGACACCGAATCGGCCAATGGAATTTCACCCGCCAAGAGAGACAAAGGGGTGCGTACTTCGCCGGAAGAAAGGGGACTGAGCCACAGGTGGCCGGACAAGCAACACCTCTGTGCCACCTCTCTGTGGATGCAGACCAAGAAGCTGTGTAAAGTTATGAGTATAAGTGTGTTGTTCAGCGGGAAATCGTGCAGTGGTTAAACTTAAAGTTTAACTAAGTTTATGGTTGCTTGGCGCCGCGGTTGCACCTCCTGATCGACTAAGGATGCTGGTTTAGTGCGTCTACACCAACAATCATGCAATTGAGAAGGTGAATATAACATTACCACTGAATTGTTTAGGAATCAAGACTCCAGTAAACGTTCCTGGGTGAAGCGATTCACCAGATAAGAAGTTCTCATGTCCAGTAAATAATGAGCTAGTCGGACAATTTGTCATGAGTCAACAGCGTGTAAACATAAGTCTCATGTAGGGTGATGCCCTTGGTATCAAATGTTGTTATTTTTGATAATTATAAAAAAAAGGAAGGTGAATGTTAAATTTTTATAATTAAATTCATCAAGTTTCATATGTGAAAATAAATGTCTAGTTATGTTTGTGAATCTTTTGTTCAGAGCAAATTTGACCCATTCCCCGCAAAATTGAGATGCTTATGAAATATCAATGTAAAAATAAATTTTGATCTAAATTAAAATATTAAATTTCCATACTTATCATTGCTATTTAAGCACAGAGACGGCCGGACCGACACAATAGTAACAAGATCTGATTGGTTTAGTAACTAATACATGCGGGAACACAATTTATCGTTACTTTTACAGCTCTAACTGTTAGTACTTACGTAAAATTCCCATGGCACACGCAACATATTAATGCAACCGCAAGAGCCGCTTTCTCAACACAGCAGCAGTGGTTGAGCGAGACGTTTCTGCACGGTGGTGAGCCTGTGTTTACTAATGCCGCGGCAGCTGGCGAATTTCACAATTTGTGATCTTGGCAGCTGGGAGGCACACTTCACGGTCTTGTGGTCACATCGCGCCTGCCCTTAGCCTTGCGATTTCAACATCGACTGTTCGATGGCTAGCGGTTACTCTACAAGAGCACGAGCCGTACCCAAGATGACAGACTCTTGTTCATAAACCATATGATTGGGTTTACTTAAACCGAAATAGTACTCAGCCTGTACGTGTGGATTAGCGTTATGATGTATCGACTCGTGGCGGGTATTTACTTCGAGTCCGGCCCTCACCACACAGCGCAATTCCGAAGCGACTCGACTAACACTTGAATATCGTCAGTTTGGATTGTTTGCGAGTACGAGTCTCACAGATGATCTAGTACAGGCGTCCCCAAACTTTTACCTCGTCGACCCCTTGATACAATATTTGCCTTCTTATCGACCCCCACAAGTATTTAATGAAAAACATAAAATTATTTTTGGCATTTCCGATGCTAAGCAATAAGGAGGCCTGCATAACAACTCAACGAAATAATTTATAAAATCCACCCAATAAAATTAACAGAAAAACGAGATACTTTCCAATTATTATTACTAATCTCAAAAAATAGGAACAAAACTATGGATACATGGAATAAATTTGAAATAAAGACCTGCCAAAAGAACAGATGGTTGTTGTACTTTTTTAACTTGTCACATAGCGATGGATCCATCTTCCTAAGGCATTCTTCATATAACTCTCTGCAACTATCACATCTTGACAACCACCTTACCTCAGTGAGCAAAGTAATTTGTTGAAAGTTTCATCATTTACTTCACATGACTTCGCAAACAGACAAGAATTAAGAGGATAAGCTTTACTTTTATTTATTGACCTGACTTTTATTAGAACATTCCTATTATTTCCTGTACAGTTTAATTGATCCTCTTTACTATTAATCGACCCCCTTTCGACCCCTCTGTATTAATCGACCCCGGGAGATCTCTTATCGACCCCAAGGGGTCGGTATCGACTACTTTGGGGACCCCTGATCTAGTACCTAGTGATATAAAAAAAAACGTTTTTTTCTGACTTGGAAAAAAAACTATGAAAAAAACGCGTTTTTTTCCTGGGACATGTTTTTTTCATAACTACTAAATCTCAAATTTGTACGGCACTTATCGTTTAATATGACTGTTTTAGAGTTTATACTAAGTACTTATCTTAATTTTTAAATCTACTATATTTTTCTGGTTCAGTAGAAAAGAAAATTACGAAAATATTGACAACATTGAATGAAGTTTTCTTTTACGAATGGGAATTTCCCGAAGAGGGTAGGTTGAGCGAGAAGGAATCCCCTTTCCCCACTGTTTGGATTGATACTCGCTATTTGAACTAGTGATGCCAGCCCTGCGAATTTATCTGTAGACCTACGGATCTTTTCAAAAAATTAGGAATTTTAAATCTCTCTACGGTTTTTTGCCTCTTTTTTATTGCTTATTGTGCTTTCCTTATATTCGTATAGTTGTTAAACTCTTAGCTAGTGATACTGATTCATTAAATTGTCAGTAATTATGAATCGTTTCCCTGCAACCTTTGGCGTAAATCAACGATTGAAAAAGAAATAAAGCTCCTGTTTTGTATGATAATAGATTTAAATTCATACTTAAAAGACCGTAATACAGAATTATCGGCACAGTCTTTATGCACAGTGTGTACTTTGCTCACAATTTAAAATTGCAATCTCAAATTTTTTTGCGTACAATACAAAATCAGCCAGTAAAGGAAAATGTAACTATTTCTGATGGATCTAGTGGAGCCAGAAGAAGAAACAGAAAATTCCGACACAGACCGAACTAGTGTTGGTAGTGCTGATACTAGTGAATGTTGTATTGACATAGAGGATGAATAAACTTATGTTACCTATATAGATACATTTATGAATCATTATGTAAGACACTGTACGATTCACCACTATTTAAATGACACATGTAAAATGTAAGTTCAGTAAATAAAACTATAATTTATTAAATATACTGTTTTCTGAAAAAAATAAAAACAAATTTAGAAAAAAAAACTAAGGGTGCTAGGTTTTGTTTCATGTTTTTTCACAAATCTGAAATTTTTTTTCAGTTTGCAAACACTACTAGTACCACACACTAAGAGTACTGTGAAGCGATACAATCTCTTCAGTCTGCCTCAAGCCGTGGTAAGTATCGTTCTAGTAAACATCCGTGCTGTGGCTTCTAACCGATTGATGTGCCGGCCTCGGTAGCGTAGGGGCTAGAGCACTAGCTCCACGTGCTCCTGAATTTCTTTATCAAATGATGACTAAAAAAAATTAGCTTCTGTTTTTATTAAACTGGTCTTTTATTCTGACTGATTACTACAAAAATACTTTCTTTATATTATTAGTTAACTGTTTAAACAAACCAAACGATGAAGAGTGAATGTTCCCTCCACACTCTGAGCTGAGTAATATTGCGCTATCCCCGACAATGAGTACAAGTAACGATCTAGCATTGTCAGAATCTTGCAAAACAGTCTTTTAAAGCCAAATATTAATTAAAAACCGCTTGAAATAGTTTTAAAAGATAAAGAAAATTACTGGATAATACTTAAACGTACTCTTTTCTCCAATTCACCCACAAACTTAGGGAGCGTCCATAAATTACGTGAGGTGAAATAGGGGGTGGGTGGGGGGTGTTTCGTCTAAAAGTGGGGGCGTTACCGGCTTTTGGAAGGGTGAGACCTAAAAAAAAGTCTCAAAAAGTGGCGAGGGCGATTTCTAGGGGGAAGGGGGTGTCTCACGGACCAGATCTCACCAGAAAGGGGGGGGAGGGTGGTTGGACCAGATCTCACGAAGTCTCAAAACACCTCACGTAATTTCCCCCTTAACTTCAACGCGTGTTCATGCGCCATGTTTCACAAGACTCCCGAGAGACGCGACTGGCAGCCGACTTGCTTGCAGATTGCGTGACACGGTAGCATACGAGTAGGATACGCGTCTCCTGGGAGTCGCGCCGTTTGTGCCTCCCCATTACACAACATTGGAAGTGATTTACTGGATATTCTCAAGATACTAGAGTCTCCGTGGCAACGCCTGAGAAGAGGGCCTTGAGCTCCTCTTGTGTTGTAAACACTTGGTCGTGAGCACTGTAATAATATTTAAAATCTTAGTGGTAGTCTGCATGTTTCATTTCCTTGAGGGCCCATGTTGGTCAAATGCCACATTCCATGTTTTAAAATTTATTTATTTTATTAAACTACGAAAGGAATGGACATATTGTGGAAGCTACCTTCTTAAAGTTCTGTTCCAAGAAGGAAACGGAACCCTGTTTTTACTATCGCTCCACTACCTGTATGTCTATCACGGGATTTTTTTTTTAAAAAATTTTTTAATGGCACTCGGCCGTGTTAGCCATTCAGCCAGCTCAATGTGTTGGTTTCTCTCACAATGTACAGATTTCTTATGAGTATGATTATTTTCTCTCATGTGTAAGGACGACACAAGACGAACACAACACTTAATTAAAACCACCCATGCCCTAGGCCGGACTCGAACCGGCGACCCCTGCAACGAGAAGCAAGTACACTACCCCTACGCTGCCGGGGTCGGCATCGCGGGATTTTAGAATGTAAACGGAATAAGTTGGAGACTTCACGTCTGCAAGTGTTATATGTTTCGTGGAATAAATCGGAGTATCAAATTGAAAATTTTGTAAAATTATGTCCTAGGATTTTTTTCATAGAAACAAAGGTTGGCTAAAAAGATTATTTTCCTTCATCGTCTGAGTATCTTGAACCAATAAAAAGTCACATTTTGAGTGTTTACAGATATTAGATCATAAAATCTCTTTCTCCGGTGATATACCTTCGATGTTTATTGATATAATCGAAAGAGCTGGCTTTGAAAAAGACAGTTTTAGTTTGACATTTGTCCTGGTGGTGGAAGAATCTGCCATTAGGGTTGCCCGATGTAGATCTAATATAAAAAAAATGGGGTTACACTACTGAAAACGATCTATGTGAATGTGGTGAGCAGCAGGACCCACAACATCTTCTGGTATGCGGGAATATACAGGGCGTTCGCTGGGAAACGCAACCCACTGTTAGCGCTACAAGGAAGAAACTGCTCCCGGCGAGCGAGCGGTCAGCTTCCGGCATTGTTCGACCGTCGGCCGCGGACTATTTCATAATAATTACGCTTCATAAACTTCATAAACTTGTATGTGCTAAGCATTTAAATGTGACGTAATTTATTAGCTTACCTTATAAAAGATGCTGAAAGTATTGACCCTCTTGTGTAATGCACATTTCACATCTTCTGAACATATTTCGAGACACACGCTGCCCTAACTGACTTAATGATTTTTTGGGTGACTGTTCTAGTCGAAAAGCGATATCGTCAATTTTCTCCTCTGTGAGAATACGGTTGACCGACAGTCTCTTTTTGTTAAAAAATGAACCCGTTTCTCTTACTTTTTTAACCAGACGCAGAATTGTTGATTTAGCTGGCAGTAAAGCGCCAGGAAATTCGCGACGAAATTTACTGCGACACTTTTTAAACGACTTCTTCTTCACATATGTATCGTAGAGAAATATTCTTTGTTGCAAACTGTAACGTACCATAACTTTACTCTCACTCAAACACGGTACAGATTAGTAAGAGTATGAAGCCCCAAACCAGCCAAACCGCAAAGAAACGTTTATTCACAACACTGATTAATAAGAGACTGAAGTCACAAACTAGCTACAATGCAAAGAAACCGTTCTTAACAATGTAAGGGTCCCATTATACTGCGTCACTGCACTTTTGGGGCAGCGGAGGTGTTAAACAGTGCGGTGATTCACGGTGCCGTGTGGCGGGAACTGCTGGCACCACTGACCGAGCAAGTTGCCGACGGCAACAGACTGGGAGGGTAGCGTTTTCCGGCGAACGCCCTGTACCTGAAACCTGCACTATCGACGACTTTTTTTTATGGCAAATGAGAAGGCCATCAGGATTGCGGAATTCTGGCCACACTCCATTTAATTGTGTTCTATAGTCTACAAGCTTAATATTGATTAATTAATTTCATTTGTTTTGTTCGACTTGTAATTTTATGTCCTGGACACGAGGAATAAATAAATCGTCAGTTGTTTATCTCGTTAGACAGATAACTATTTTTTTTTATTCGTTTCAAAATAAAGACGTGAGAGCCCGTTAAAGTTGTCGATTACGAACCATTTTTGTTGTGTCAATGGAATTATCGAGGAACATGAAATCTGTCCCAATATCGACCATATACTGGATTTAAATACCAAACGCTTACGTCTAATATAGCTACTTAGTTGCGAGCAGAAGTTTTTATTTTGTTGTTACTTTCCCAACTTGTGTATTAATACTTTTTATTGTAAGTGCTCTCAATTCAGACTACATTGTGGCGCGGCGTTGGAGGCCGTGAAGCGGAGTACGCTGCCTAATCTGAAAACCTGTCAAGCAATGATTCTTGTACCAAGCTACTGACTCATTACATCAGATCATTAATCACTCTAGGTTTCATCCGCACTTAGTTACACGTTTCACAAAGAGATGGCAACACAACTGTCCTCCCCGGGAGGCGTCAGATTCACAGACAACCCAGCAAATCCCAAAACAAGTCACATGCTGAAAAAGACGACCCTACAATAGCGGGATAAGTGCATAAAAGAACAAGACTTGAACGCCACGTTAGTGGCGTCATTACTTAATACAGATGGTAGTAGTACCAAATGAATCGCGGTGTACTCGTAAGCAGCCAGGCACACAGATATAACCAACATTACGCGGAACATCGTAAGGTGTAATGATTTAAGTTTTTTTTTTTTTTTTTTTTTTTTGGCGCCATACTACTAACTTCATTAATTTAGCTGAATATAAGTAGACCCAACCGCAGGATCCGAGCCAGGGGAAAAAACTGAGAGTTGCCTCCCCTTCTAACATTATTTTGCCGCCCCTATTGTCACCACCTCATGTGTCGTCACCAACCCTATTATTGGCTTATTGTCGTGACGTAACACGGCTTTGCCGTCCCCCGAAGTTGCCGCCCGAGGCAAGCGCCCGGATTTGACCCACTCCCTCCTCCCCAGATCCAACACTGGATCCAACTATAAAAGAACTCGTAAAGAACTGCCGAATCTTATTAAGTACTGAGTACTGACTGTGTTAAAAAAAGAACATTTTATTGAAATACTTGTTTCAAATTACATTTTCAATAAATAATAATTCAAATTTGGACGCCGCTAGTCTCTCTAATTCAGGGATACCAACACTATCGCTTTGGCCTACAGGGTGGAGTGAGATTTCGCCGTGTGTTCTGCATCACCTATCCACAGAGGTCTGCGTTTCGTCTCAGTATACGGTAGACTTTTCGACGAATAATTTACGCCTTGTTCTTGGATCCCGGTTTCTGCGCAGATACCATGCTTACTCTATGCAATTTAGATGTAACGAATTTACACTACTCGCTCAGAAAGATCAAGAGCTGTTAAGCTGAAGGAATCAACGTGAAAGTATCTAAGTAGAATTACAACGTAACGTGATCCTAAAATTATCAAAAGAACGGTTTTATCGTTTTGTGAAGTTTTTGTTTTCGGACGACTGGATTAAGTATAACGGTAGTTTCCCAAGCATTCTGTTTATTCTGCAATACCCCCCAAACAGAGTGAATGATAAAATAAAATGAGTTACAACCGACCAGTGTGTTTCTTGTAGACATATCATTTAAAATAAAACTAAAAGAAACATTCTGTAAGTAACCTATTTGCAGCTTGACTTAAATAATATCAGAAAATGCGGTCTTAAGAATCTCTGGAAAGGAAAGGCGAGCTGAAAGTATGTGCTCGTAGGAACACGCCAGAAATTAAACTTGTTTTCGTGTTGTAAAACGCATGACATCATTAATCTTTTACTCTAATACTTACATCAATTGAAAATCTTTCGTATATGGTTTTAAAATTTTATAAATAACAATCTAATAATAACTTAATAATCGATATTTTTTGGTTTACGGACCTGAATCATTTTCTTTTGTAGCGTAATTCACAGCGAATTTATCATTTACAAAAACTAACAGGCTCTATTTAATAAATTTATTGGCAACTCACATAAATAATTTTACATTTAACTCCACCGGCTGGTAGATTTTTTTTTTTTTTTTTTTTTTTTTTTTTTTTTTTTTTTTTAATGGCATTTAGCAACTGAGGCCATACAGCCAGCTCGTTGTGATTATTATAGCTTCCAGTGAATCAGTCGTCATCCAGTATATATAGATTGTATCTTCTGAGTATGAACACCACAGGACGGACAGGACATTCACACACAACACTTAAACACCCATGCCCGCGGTCGGACTCGAACCGACGACCTTCGGCACTGTAGCCCCTACGCTAAGCAGGCCGGTAAAAGGGCTGGTAGATTTAAGACAACACAACACTTCTCTAAGATCTTTACGCCTATGAGATCCATGTGTGTAGCATAGAAAATTTCATATTTGTTTACTACGGCGTTTCTTACATATCCTGTAAACTTTTACCTTGCCCCAGACATCAATGCAATTTGTCACGTATACTAGTATTCTACCCCAATCTTCCGTAATGCCCCGGCTACACGCTTCGTCTTGCATGCGCAGGTAAACTGCGCAGTGAAAAACTACAAAAAGACGGAAGAGTGGCCACGCGGTACAGGTAAGCTTGTGCAAACCTAGTGTGTCGACAGCTGTGAGTCTGTGACGATGTGGCCAACAGAAAAGGTTTTTTTAATGGAATCATTATTTTATTGTTTGCTTATAAAGAAACAACAGACACATAGTGAATATAGGCATTCTAAATTATCCATGTTTTTCAATCCAAACAAACCAAGAAAAATAAAGAATTATGAGCTCTGTGGCAGTAGAATCTCCTATTAAAGCACTAAAACCATGTTACGAACACAATAATTATTTACCTCGGATTCCAAGACTTGTTGAGAATTAGATATTGGGGTCCGAGCAGCTTCTTGGTCATCTAGAAATTCTAACAAGTCATATTACCATAAGGATGGGTGGTAAATGTTGTCAGTACTGACACCTGACTTGAGAGAATTCTTAAGTTTGATCATTTCTTTCGGACGAAAACTTCTCAAGCAAATATTGCGTATGATAATGTAAATAATATATAACAATGTGAAAATTGTTATAAATCTAAATTACATGTACTTATTCGTTCAAAAATAGTTTTATTTGAATTACAATGAAGTTACTTATGCATAATTAACTACATATAGTATACATAGCTATTTTAATTTTTCAGTCATTAAATGAAAAGCTTCCCTTTTTTTTCTGTCAGAATATTCCGTCGATTTAATTTTCCACAATGCTGGCAACGATTTGTAGATACAATTCTACAAAATGAATTACAAATTCTTTGAATACTTTCGTACGTCACCCATTTCAGAGACATCTGTTGAAAAAAACTGTGCAAACCCAAAAACCGTGCAGTCAAATCTTTAGCAAGTCAGCGATTGCACAAGCCGCTCTTTCGAGTTTGCACGCGCTACCGTGTTGCCGTCCACGGAGCTCAAGACGGAGCGTGTAGCCGGGACATGACTCCTTCATTATTTGAACTGCAAAATTCTTAGCCTCTTGTTAGAACATGTAAAACCCGGGCTGGTATTTTGGAGGACGCGGGTTCATATCGCCATCCGGTCATCCAGATTACGGTTCTCCAAGGTTTCCAGAAATCACTCCAGCCGATTCCGGGATGATTCCTTTTAAAAGGCCATAGCCGTCATATTCCTTCCTGTTCCTTGCCTTCTATCCTCTCCGGCTTTCATGATCTCGATTTCGACGAGACGTAAATTACGAAAGAGACCAAAGTATTACTAATAGAAGAAAACTATAATTTAAAACAGCCCTAATTATACAAAGGGCTACTTAGAATCTCGTGATATCAAGGTTGGTTCGTTCTCGTAAAGAAAATTTTCTGGGATTGCTATTTTTCATCAATAGAGCTAGCTAAGCGTGGTTCTCAAGTCGAAGTTTAGTCGAACGCTCCATATGGAGGCATAAGAAGCCTGGTATCAAAATTAGAATGACCAGTTCCTTCCGTCCTTACCTAGCCTAACCGTGTAATCTTAGCGGGTAAAGTGGACTTACAGTTTAACGTGGAATCCGAATCTGGCGTACGTTACATTACACAGCAAGCTCTACGAGAGGTGAAGATCGGGTTAATGGTCTTCGAAAATCCTCCAGTCAGGCACAATGACCACTGAGCCACCAGACCACTCTGGTGGCCAATGAGAAAGATATAAGAATAAATTCTCGGGGCTTCACTAAGCAATGGTAATCCTTCCTTTTCTCTCTTACTATTCTAACTCCAGCTAAATAAAGAGAAAGCCGGAAAGAGGAAGAGACATAGTCTTTCACACCAGTCGGAAGGCAGACTTCCTGGAGCTGTTCTACTTTTCGGTTACACGAATAGATCAAAGGTAGCCCGACGACTGGGTGAGGGGAGAGATCCGTTTCCGGAGTGCAAAGCGGATGCTGGGAGACCTTGCAGCTTCATCACCTGCTGGAACGATCTCTAAACCGAAATACTCGATCTCCACGTAACATTTGTTTTAGACAGACATTCAGCAACACTTCAGAGTAGCTAATTTGTGAAGAGAATGGTAAAGGAGAATATACCAATGATGGTGTTGACATGAATTCGAAACAAAAGAATTGAGGCAGATGGTTGAAAAGAGATTTTTTGTTTTTTTTTTGTTTTTTTTTTGTTTTTGCTTGTGACTTTACATTTTATCGACGTCTACATCATTAAAAACGGGAAAGGACTGCAGCAAGGAATAGGGAGAATTCGCCTGGAGTGATTTGAGGAAACCATGGAAAACAAAAATAAAGATGGCTGGACGGGGATTCGAACCCGCATCCTCCCGAATACAAGACCATAACGAACGAATGTAAGCTTTCTCGGTGAGTCAGTTGCGTAAAATCTTCTAGGGCTTTCCACCGAGGTAGCGCGTCAATGTAGGGCGACGTTTCGAAGCCTGCTTCAGGCTCCATCTTCCGGCGAAATGTCGGATTTTTGGGATCGTCGCCGGAAGATGGAGCCTGAAGCAGGCTTCGAAACGTCGCCCTACATTGACGCGCTACCTCGGTGGAAAGCCCTAGAAGATTTTACGCAACAAGACCTTAAAGTTACCGATCATCCATCACGCTATTTACTGATATGTTCTAGGCGTACCCGAGCGATAATGATGATGATTTCAGCACTTCTAGCTATTACATAAATAAATACATTAACTGATGGTTGTGGTAGAATTCTATTTTCGTCCGATATGCTCCTCAATAGCAAAATCTTCCCATCGTACGTAAGTTGCTACTGAATTTTAAATCACGTGAGAGATTTTTTGACAGGTTTTACAATTCTTCTCATTTGTAGGACAAATTTAAATTCCAAAATATTCTATCGACGTAATTGGAGTAGACTATCAGCAAATATAACGATATATAGTGTTTCTCTAAACGTATACAAAATACGTTCAAGTTGTAATATATAACTTCAATGTCTTAGAAAAAATCACCAAATGAAATATTGGTAGAATAATTAGTACATTATCTTCACGAAATTTATTATTTTTAATAAAGTTTTTATTCCTTCCGAAACATTTTTAACAATATTAGAAAATTTTCGTGTTCCTGCGGAATTATTATCCCTCGGTTTTTGTTCAGGAAAAAACTGAAAAAGTTATGTCTGTTGTGCATGCTGAAAAAAGTAATGTTGGTGAAAGATGTAATGAGCACCATCCAATACGTATGGTCAAAATCAACGCTAATGAAATGCTAAGCACACTTTTAGGAGAGGATGCAAATAACATGTATAACTTGTACGAGTCATCAAGGAAAATTGAGCAAGATTTTCAGAATGGTGTAATCAAGTGGACTTAGTTTAAAACAGTCTCGATGGAAACGTTATCATCGTAGCTTAAGAAAATTGGTGTTAACAATATAATGGATAAATGTAAAATGTGTTTTAAAATGGTATTAAATGTTATCCTCTTAAAATGTTCCACCTTAGACTGTAGAAATGTTTAGCACAAATAATAATAACATCTTCGTAGAGGAAAGTAACTAGATGTAGTTAGATCTATTCGAGTGAAAAATTATACTTGTTACCTCAGTTACAATGCAGTTACCTTATGAAAAATCTGAAAAATGTAATGACAATGAAAGAAGTTAAAATCTCTAACGAAATTAGAAGGTAAGATTGGACATTTGAGTTCAGTAAGATAGCTGAAATAAGGGTAAGTTGTTTTTCTGTCGCTCTAATTTTTCGTCATTGACTTTACTCGGCTAGTAAGTAGACCTATTCACTAAATGTAATGTTATGCAATTTTTTGCTTTATTAATTTGAATGTTTAAGATGACCAGAAAAAATATAACTAGCTGAAGGTGGTAAATCATCTGAGATTATTTAGATCGTTTATTAAAAACAGCAAAGCTATTATTAAAAACGGAGGAATTTCTAAATATAAAATTCTCGTAAACTAAATGATTTGTTAGCTGTTTCTCAGAACTGTATATCAGGTGGCTCCCATAGCGTAGCAACTAGAGCAATGGTTATACTTTACATGAGTTTTTTTTTGTATTTGTGTCATTTGACGTCTCTTCTGTGGTGTGATCATCATTAAAGAAAAAACTATGATCTATAAGTAAATTACTTCAAATTCACAAAACATATATTTGTTGCTTCAAAAGACAAAAGCCCGTTTTTAACTGAGAAAAAAAGAAACCGGTATAATATCACGAGAACTGCTACAAAATTATGAAACCTTGCAGCGGTTTCTTGGGGAGCATCCATAAACTACGTATCTTGGTCTGGGTGTGGAGGGGTTGGGTAGAGAG